>CM040124.1:22355017-22985696 GCA_022559845.1 Amorphophallus konjac
TCGAAACGACTCCGGATCGCGCCGATCCGAACACGAAAGATGTCCGAAACGAAATTTCAGACACAACGGAGTCGGACGCTCCGAGAAATCAGAACCGAGACCTACGAACGAGGATCCGAAAAATTCGGGGCATTACAACCCTCCCCCCCATAAAGAAATTTCGTCCTCGAAATTCAGGACCAAGCACGAAGTCACAGGGGAAGAACACTGAATGAACTGACAACGCTGTCAGCGCCCCAGCACAGAAAAACCTCGATTCTCGCAAAAGCGCCAATCATGAGGGATACGGCCAGACCTTAATCACAGATAACACCTCGCTCCTCGCGTCGAGCACACTGGCCAACAGAGCAGGCATATACCAAAGGGCACAGTCCGGCATCACCTCAGACAACGTGAGAACCAACATGGCATCGCAGCCACAATCTCGCTCACCGAGGAATCACAACCCTCGACACGAGTAACAGCTACCGATTCATCCAATGGTCGGCAGACAAATCGCACGTCAGCTTCGCAGCCAGCTGACAGGTCGCACACCCTCCTCAAGGGAGCAACAAAAACAGAGCCTCCACCAGCTCAAGCAGTCCTATCCGCAGACCGCAACCAGAACATCGGCTCAGCACCAAGAAACACCTCACACATGGCAAGCCGAAAGCCGGACATAACACCATGCCAACTCTTGTCAGAAGACAACTTCGACAAAGCCCAGATCCCATCCGGAAAGGCACATCACATGATCAGCCACCCAAGGCCTCGCTGGCACACGGCTCTCGCCATGCTCCAACAACCAGCATCTTCTGTCTCTGAAAAGACCATCCACTGGTCACCAACTGCTCGTCAACAGGAAACCTCCGCTTGCTCAGCTTCTTCCTTCTTTCCTGGTCCTCGACCGGGTCCAAAGGAATCATTCCAAACCTCAGCAAGCCATCTGTCGACTCACACACAGACTGATGCCGCATCTCGAGCTGCACTCCTCTCGGACACCGCATCCGAGCTCGAATATCGCTCCAACTCGACCCTCTCGGGGAGCACGACGAAACCAAATGACGGATCCTGGTGTCTTCAATCATCACCTCACAGGACTCAGACTCATAGGGGAATCATCCCATGCTGGTCACCAAACCAAGGATAACCATTGCGACACCAACGTCCTATCAAGGACCATCCTCCGACGCCCATCTCACAAAAGGCCTCCGCCCACAGGCGTCACTCATCCATCCGGTCTCATCAAATCCTTCGATCAATGCAAGTGGACACCTGCCAATCCCGATTCCGCCCTTACCACAGAGCCACGGGACACCACCTGAACAGTGCTCACGGGTCCCTAAGCAATGAACATCTCACCGTCACAATCCGACAAGACCGTAGAACCAACAGACACTGCTGTGGTCGGTCACACGGTTAGGCTCACCAGCCACTCATAGCCGTCAACCGGGACCCATAGTCTGCGAGAGACCACTTCCCCAAAAACGATCTCATCCGAGGACACGACTGGGAACACAAGTCGGACACCAAGCCACCGACTCTGACCAACACGTCCTCGACCATCGTCAGGCGACATCCTCAACAACCTCATCCAGGTCCAACACCGACGCCTGACACGGCTTCCATCACAGGAACATGGTACTCATGCGGCGCACTAGCCAGCACTTTTCCCAACACTCCATCGTGCCAGTGCCCACCACCACGATATCTCGGGCAACGGCACGGCAACAACACGTTTCACACCGAGGAACCCATCCTCCGATGCTCAACGCAAACTCAGGAGTCCGCCCGTAGCAACCAACGCTACGATCCTGAACCAGTGGGTTATGGACCCACCACGCTTCCGCTGCTCACTCAAATCCGCGCGCACAGCCGAGAAAGCAAACACCGCCCAACCAGCACTCATCCTTCCGGAACAGCGCCAGCACACCCACACACGACAAGGGAATGGGCACAGCTTCTCACAGGCAACCACCTTGCCAAGACAAGGAGCACCTCTCGCACGGACTTCATGGCACATGAAGGCCAACCAATCCGAACACACAATGCAAGACGACGACCCCAGCCAAGCACAATCTCTCCAACCAATGGAGAAACCAGCGCACTTCGACCAACGGAAGAACTCCACGCTCGACTTGACCTCAAACCTCGCGCATGCCGGAAACAGCACCATCCAGCACCAAGGAAAACCATCGCTTCCATCAGGTCAGCGCCTCCGACACGCTCGACGAGTGTCACGTCGGACCACAATCACAACATCTCTCGATGCATCACCGCTTCAATTCCTCGAACTGCAACACGGCATGCCAAGAGCCGCAACACGAGCCATAACAACAACCGCCGATGCTCATTCTCGAGTCCCGAACTCGCCGCGGAGCCTTCACATCTCAAACCAACTCCAGGGCGAGCACACCCCATTCGCACACAAGAGCGCAGGAGCAAGACTTACTGGGACACCACAGCCCAATCCTGCCTCGAAATCCACAAAACAATCGGGACCGACACGTCATTTCTGACGCCACAGAGCACGACAAGGACATCAGGCTCGACGAAACAGCAGCTCACCGAGAAGATCCTCTGCTCACCCGAGCACACTTCTCGATCAGAACACCCGCTCTGCCACCAGATCATGCTGCAGGTTCCTCGAACGCAACACCACGAGCTCGCGCCTGCCAGCAACCTCTGCCCAACGCAGCACAACCAGGGCCATCACCGATGAGGGAGAAGGCTCTCGACCTCGATCTTTAGACCCCACGCTGGCACGAAAGCCGCAGACAGCAACCACCTTCACAGCGCCACGCAGCGCACTCAAGCTCTCAAGCGAGAAACTAGGCAGAAAACAAGCACGAAACCCTAAGCCAGCTGCCGACTGTACTGGACCTTATGGACTCTGATCACTGCAACATTTCGAATTCCTATGTACGTCCACAACCACCGCTCTGATACCAGCTGTGACGGCCCGAGAATCCGATTACCGGGAAGGCCCGATAACCCGAGACTCGCACCGCCGCCCACGAGCCGGGAGGGCTCGGAAGGGCAAAAAGGAGTGTGGAGGCACAAAGAAATAGGAAATAAAGCAGGACAATTCAACAATTAACAGAAATAAATAAACAACTACAACAGAGTCCAGTCCAACAGAAAGTACAGTATAAAGCAGTAAAACGTACCACATGCCAAGTAAACACTCGGCCCGGCAAGCTGGCAACTGAGAACCTCCGCTCCGCACCCTCGAACCTCGAGGAAGAACCGCCACACCTGAAAAGCAGGGAATGAGTCTCCAAAACAGAGACTCAGCAGGGATCCCGCGGAACCCCAACCGGAAACAACGGCGGTAGCGGAAAGGAGAGCTACAACTACAGCAGGAACAGCAAACCGGTGGCCGGTCAAAAACTCGGCACTACAGCTACTCCTACTGTACCAGAAAACACGACCCAGTCTCCCGTCGGGGGACAACCAAGCCACGCACCCGACCACCCGATTCCACGATCGGGGACCACCAGACACGAGCCGCCCTAGCCACGCTACTAGGAAAACGCCACGATACCTCCGTAGCGGAGGCCTGCCCTCACCAAAAGGGCCCTAGCCAAAACCACACGGTCAGAAACACGGTCACGACCTCACCGTCGTGAACACAACACTGTCTAGGGAAAGGCCCTCGGTGACGCTCACCGGAAACCCCAGACCTCGACTCCGGGAACACTCCCGAAACCACTCACGAAGTCCCGTCCCGCGGACAGAAACAAAACCCGGTGCACGACAACCCACGTCACGTGACAGGAGCACCACCCACTAGAAGAACGACCGGATGCGTCCCCTGACGTCTTACACCGCGTCACAAGTGTCTAGCTACGACGCCCCAGGCGTGAGACTCAGACACACTCAGTAACCAGTACCACAGAATAAGGACTAGTTGGGGTCGCGCCTGCCGGCGCCGTCTGACGCCCCCAACCTCGTGTGCACACTCAGACCATACGCCCTAGGCCTGTCCTCTAGCTGGTATTTCCCCCTAAACCCGGACTCGGAAGTACGCGGGGGCCCTGCGGTAACCAGCCTACTCACCGCCTCTCTCGTGTACGCCGCTCAGCCACTCCCAGGCGAGCCAGCACACGCGTGCCGTGGGAAAGCTACGACTAGTGGACGTGTCACAGAACGTGGACACAGAAAACCACGCACGCACCCATTGCGAGTAACATGGAGTAACAGGTGGCACGACGCCACCAGACCACAGATGGTCCACTAGACCTACGAAACCCAACGGCCTTTGAGTCACAAGACTCGGGGTCAAGACCGTTGCACACGACAGCACTGAGCTGTCAATCTGGCCTAATCCCTAGGTCCAAAACCACAATGCGATGACTCACGAGGCGGATCGCAATCGCCGAGACCATTCCCCCACCTGGGAACTCAGGAGACCTCCAGTCCCAAGTTAGGACATGGACTCGCGGTTCACAGGCCATAGGCACGGCCTACGCGGAAACCACAGAAGCACGATTCCCAAGGCAGCACACAAGCCACCACGCCGATTTCCCATCTTGTAGCAAGCGGGAAACCTCTAGCCCCAGGCCGGATAACTGGACTCGCAGTCCAAGGCCAAACACGTGGCCCACATGGGAATCGCCGACCAAAGAAACCCACGATATGCGGGGGAGGCCCCACCGCACACACACCAATACACGGTGACTCGATCGAGCGTAACACGAAAGCCCGGAACACGTGAGGTCACCCGACCCACCACACCTACGGGCACGCTAATCGAGGTAACACGGTCCCTCCCGACACCCCAGAAACACGGACACAGAACCCATGGGGTGTCCGGGATACTCACAAGGCCGGAGGTCGACCACTGGGTCACAACCGAGTCGACCGGAGACCAACACAACACAATCGGAGCGCTAAAAGGTCACCTGGACCCTTAAGCTCTCGGCACGCAAAACGAGGTAAGTGGGACAACCTCTGGACACCCAAAGACACGGTCACGGAACTCCACGGGATGTCCGAGACACTCACGAGACCTAAAGTCAACCACTGGGTCACAACCGGGTTGACCGGAGGTCAAAACAGCGCAAACAGGAACCAGAACGTGGTAGTGGTCACCTGGTGACCGCGACCAGATAGTGGTCGACCGGGGACCGCGACCAGATGGTAGCGGTCGACCGGAGACCGCGACCATGCTGTCACGGTCACCTCACGACCGCGACCAGCCACGCGCAACCCCGCTGGTAGCGGTCGCCCGAGGACCGCGACCAGGTAGTAGCGGTCATCCCATGACCGCGACTAGACCAAAGCGGTCTATCGCACGACCGCGACGCTCGAAGGCCTCCTCGACCAAAACACAAAGGATGAACGCGGTTCTCCCAAGACCGCGACAAGATGGTAGCGGTTTCTGGTGGACCGCGACCATTTCGGAAAACTGAGAACGGCGGGAAAAACCCCAAAAATCCACGCCACACCCCCAAACATCCACGGATGAGGGGGAAAACATAGGGGAAGCCCCCAAATAACCCCTAGCATGCATCTACTGGCCTCGGATCGGCCTAAAACGCAATGAATCGCTAGATCGGGCGATCACTCCCCGAAACATGATTTTTCCCAAAACGCCCCAAACGACCCGCTCGGCTCACCACGGCCTACGAAACTCGCGGGAAAGGAAGTGCACGAGCTGGGGGTCCATCACCCTACCTCCACCGAAGATTTCGCGCACCGTGGATGCCGATCCACGAAGAAAACGCCGTTGAAGCCTCGCCGCTCCACGAACTCACGGCCGAGCTTCACCGCGCCCTCGAGCCTCGATCCTCGACCCATCCTCGCCGTCCTCCTCGCCCTCATCGCCCCGCCTCGCCCCCGCCTCGGTCCGTCGGCCGCCGGAGAGGAGAGAGTGAGAGGAGAGAGTGGGAGAAGAGAGAGAGGGTGAGAGTGAGAAATGAGAGGAAGAGAGAGGGTGGGGGGTATATATAGGAAAATCCGGAAAATCGGAAAAATCTCGAAAAATAGAAAATCACACTCTCGCGATCCTCGGAACGCACCGATCGCAATGATACCACACTCGCCTAGGTGAACGGCCCGGTTCACCCGCAACGAGCTTCCGAAGAAAAAGTCGAAACGCACACCGGGAATCGAAAAACACGCGCGGAAAAAGCTGCGGAACGCTTCCGGGCCTCCGAAACGACTCCGGATCGCGCCGATCCGAACACGAAAGATGTCCGAAACGAAATTTCGGACACAACGGAGTCGGACGCTCGAGAAATCAGAACCGAGACCCACGAACGAGGATCCGAAAAATCCGGGGCATTACATATATACTCCTCTATGTTCTTACTGCTTTCGTTAATAGAAAATCGCTTGCCTGGTGGTCGGGGTGACACGTCATGTCCCTCCCGCAATGGAGGGATGAACGGACTCCCTCGTGTCCCACTTTACAAGTATTACCTTTCAATTAAAAAAAACTATATATGATGCATATATATAATTAAGGGAGATCTTGTTACTTAACGCAAAGTGGGTTACATCAACTTTTTGGGGGATTCTTCGTAAGAAACTTGGCATTGGATTTGTGGAAGGAATATCGCGGGTCGAGGGAAAATCAAAGCTTATTCCTTACCTACTCCACCTTAATTAGTTATAAGGAAATCTTTTATATACGTGCGTGTGAGTGGAGTGCGGTGTGAACGAGCCTTTCCAAACCACCACATTTCTTCCCTCCTTCTCAAACCATCGAGTCTTTCTAAAAGATAAAAATATTAAGGGACTGTTTGATAACAGAGCACGGTTAGCGTAAGTGACCCCCGAAGGTCGCTTGCGTTAATCGATCTCGTCTAACTCGCTTGTGTGTGAGGAGGGCGGGGGAGACCCACCGCTCTATCTCTCATCTGCTCCCTCACCCTAATCAAATAACTCTTAAGGACTACTTTCGGATAGGGTTAACGCAAGCGACTCATGGGAGTCAGTTGCGCTACCTGGTCTTAGTTAATCTCTCTATATGTGAGGAGAGCGGTGAGACCCACCGACTCTCTCTCATCCGCTCCTCCACCCTAACCCGCTGTCACATCGGCCATAACTATTCGAGTGGGTTGCAAGTGCGATATTGTGGAAGGGTGCAATGCTATCATCTCCCAACTTGCACTGCAACCTCTCTCAGCTTCCTGGAAGATGCTGCGCGCCTTCCTCCATTTTATTTCCATGCAGATGTGGATTGTTGGCATCCAAAGCCAAGAAAAGTGGAGGGCCTTTTATATAGAGTTCAAAGTTTTGAGTTATATATATAACGTGATTAGATAGGATATGATACCATTTATGGTTTGACCGTGGCGACGGATGCTAGCTATTGATTGTTATAGAGGGTTTTCTTGGCATGTATGTAACCCTGTTACGTCAATATTTTCAGGTATTCTGCTCCTTAGAATTAACAAGATTAATTATCTTGTGTATCCTTGTTGGCAAAATAATGTCCAATGTGCGTCTATCTATCGGCACCCTTCATAAATATTTTTCTTGATAAAATGGTTGGAACATTTTGTAGGATAGAAATATTTTATTATATTAATAAAACATTAGATATAAGATTAAAATATTGTGTTAAGTTTAGTTCTTATAACAAATTATTTTATTTCTATAATATTTTATCCTATAATAAATGTTTCATTTCTATAATAAAATATTTTATTTTAATAAAATATTTTATTTCAACAAAATATTTTATTAGTTTATTTTCATAGTTAAATAAAATATTTCATTTTTATAATAAATCTTTCATTCATATGAAAAAATATTTTATTTCTATATAATATTTTATGATTATATAAATATTTCATTTCTAAAATATATGTTTCATTCGTGTAACAAAATATGTCATTAATTTATTTCTGTAGTCAAATAAAATATTTCATTCTTGTAACAAAATATTTCATTCATATAAAAATTATTTCAATCTTAAAAAATATTTTATTTCTGTACTTTCACGTCGAGTACATTCCGTATTTAATGTGCAAAAAAGTGGATCATATGTGTCTGACTTGGGCATCGGAGGGTTGTCCCCTAATATATCTCCCGAGACTCCTTCTAACGTGTGTTCATGATTGCAGGATCCCTCCAGTGATATCACCCTCCTCCTTCCAAACAAATCTTAAGAACATAGCTCGTGAATCTAGATGACTAATCTCTACTTCAACAATTTCTAAACATATTTTATTTTAGCTCAATTCCCCTAATTTACTCTTAAAACCGAACTACAACAAATTAAGAATAGCCAAGTGAACCGCTGTCCTATTTAGGCGACATTTGTTTTGACTGCAGAGGCTCCGTACACAATGGATGGTAGTGTCAGGTTGTCAGGGAATTTGTCGGAGAAGAACAATCGCATTTGGCATGAGCTGAATTCACATTCACCTCCCATACATCGTCTACCGTATTTACCCTTTTAAAATTCAAATTGCATTCGCCTAATCCACCGCGTCACTCGTGCCATCACATAAATATAGCTTTAACCCGCCTCGTCACCCGTGTCATCCCCACGAACTACCCTAATCCCGCCCTAATCAATTAGAAACCTCTTCTAGTATCCTCAAAAGCTGGTCTCCATGAGATTTTTGAGATTTTCAATCATCTCTCATAATGAGTTTGTCTCCCTGCTTATTGAAAAATCCCTATGTGCGCACAAGCTAAGGTGGTGAGTCAATTGTGTTTGGTAAGATGAGTGAGACTAGAACAATTTTGATGTGAGATTGTGGAAACGTATGGGCCCGACTTAATCATTGAGAATTCACTATTTTCTTATATAACTCAAAAATAACTTTTGGTGGGGAGAGAAAATGTGCACCTTTATGCCTATCTTTCTCTAAAATACAAGGAGATTTTGAGCATTGAATTTTGGAAAAAAAAAATGTATTAAATACGCTCGTCTCTCCCATCTTCCCCACTTTAAACCCTCCAATGATTGAAATCAATTTGAAAAAGTAATATCAAATACAGTTGGGACCAATGAATGTACATTTTATCTCCATAAGAATGTAACACGGGCAGGTTAAGCTTGGGCCAGTCCGAACCAAATTTAGACAACCCAAATTTAGGAAGAGAAACATTCGTTGCACACTTTGGTGTGCAAGAAAAGGGGCACACTCTTATCATTGGTCCAATAAAGATCAATGGGACAAAAGGTGCGGGTCCTATGTCAAAAAATAATGATTTTCTTGGCAGGGGAGCCACACCTCTTGTTCCATCGACCCTTAATGGGCCCTTAATGTGGTGCAGTTAATGGGCCATCTGCAACTGCGTCGAGTTGATTGTCTTCTCACTAATGTGAATGTGAGGCAGTTAATGGGCCATCTTCAACTGCGTCGGGATGCACCGTCACTGATGGGCCATTGTGGTTAGCATAGTAGTAGATCCACTCGATGTCTGTAAACACTTCTTTTAATGCAAAGTTGGCATTTTGAATGGGCAGTTTGATTGAGTTGAAATGTTAACATCGAGCCGTCGACACAAGTAGGGCTCACTCCGAGCCATGTTGATGATGCAAGTCGAAGGTGAGTATGTGTGGTGGTGATCCAAAACTTCCGATAAGTGAGATGGGTTATAAACATATACGTATATACATGCATCAGAAATCGACATCTCGAGTCGGAAAAGTTCAATTAAAAATTTTGAAATGCAATCTTTGTTAACATCAATGATGTTTCAGAGCCCTAGGTGTAACAGAAATAAGTAACAAGTGCTGCCCTGTCTGGTTTGGTGCACCATCGGAGGGTGTGTAGCTGGTAGGGAATTATTACTTTTTAAAAAAATGGAGGTAGAGCCTAATCCATCCTATATGTCCATATATACAGTCCAAGCTAAGATTGGATGGCTCAAACAATTTGAAAAGAAGAAACAAGATCAATAATGGGCCAACTAGTTTTGGCCCATTAAAAATATCCGATCTTTATTTGCTTAAATCTTTTTAAGTCATTTGATCTATGATCAGACTGTATAGACATACATGATAAATCAGCTCCGATCTCCAAAAAAAGCACGGTGCAGTATGGGTTACTCAATAGAAATAGGATGAATAAGAAGTTATGGTGAATCCCACGAGCCCATGGTCCGATAGCAATCACTCCTCGCTCTTCATGCTCGAGAAAAAAAAAAATAAGCCAAGGTTGTTGTTGTGAGTAGCTATGTTCATAATTATGATGGCGACAATATTATTCCTACTGATTAATGGTTCAAATTAATGGGTCGAGTAAAGAATTTCGTCAATGACTCCATGCGTCGTTACCAAATGAAGCACTACTCACCACAAGGCCGGATCGTTTGAACTTCAAGGTCTCAACAACGATCCGCCCATGCAATAATTTCTTTAGTTCTAGATAGAATTTGCCATCAACGCCGTATGGTTAATTAACTAGGTGTAACAAATTTACAACACCTTTGATGATCCAGGCAAACGGTCTAATTAAGTGGTTAGCATTTACCAAGGATGAATGACAAATTAAAACTAAAGAACTTGAACAAAGTCCTAACAAGATTTTAAAATCTAGTAACATCCAACTCACATGCATTCTTTTTTATTAAGATCAGTAAACTCCGAAGTCACGTCGCTGAAAGATTACCCACCTATCATTACAACGTAATTTAACCGTCTCAACACCATTAATTACTAGGTTCGTGAGAACGAGTGTCTACCACATGATACAGATACACTCCCGGGTCACTAAGGCTCCTTAATGTATACAGTACTGCAGTCCTCATCCAACTGGGAAATACGAAACTCTGCTAGAAATGTGGCGGCGGATGGCGCAGTCATGGCTGGGGTGGCGGTGGAGGCTGTCCAGGAGCCACAGGGGGACCCGGAGGAGGATGGACATACCACCCACGAGGCAGAATAGGACGATCACATGGATCTGGCGGAGGAACGGGTGGTCCAGGCGCTTGCGGCGGCCGCGGCGGCAGCGGCAGAGTAAATGGGCTCGGCATTGTCGGCGATGGGGGAGGAGCACCCGGCCCTAGTGGAGCTGGCGGAGTGAGAAGAACCAGTGGCCACCGTGGTAGCGGTGGAGGAAACGGGTCTGGCAGTGGCGGCCCCGGTGGTGGTGGATGCCTGTGAGGGTTCATGGCTGCAGAAGCTTGCAAGCTTTGCCTTGTGGGAGGGAGGAAACGTGTAGCTAGCTACTGCGCAGTGTTGTAGGGAGTCTCCATCGATGTAATATGTAGAGCAGGATGTGCGAGTCCTGTTAAGAGGGTGAGAGTGGTAGTTGGGTGGACTCACGGGTTTGAACCGCGTGCTTCGTGTCCGTGAGCAGTTCTGCTTCTTCTCGGTTCTTCTTGATCTCACCAGAGGTGCGTGTATATATGTGGTGGAATTCAATGGGTGCAGGAGAGCATCAGTGTAACAGAAAATTTTCGATTAGGTAATCTCAGGTTATCCCTTAATTTTTATAAGGAATATTTTATGGACTGAATTCGGTGCATAAAGTCACGTCAATTTGTAATATTTATTCTCGTTGATAAAAAAAAAGTGAAAAGTTCGTTTCTACGTAGAAAAGACATCCCGTGTCAGATGATACGGCCTATTTTTCGTACATTGAAGACGGAACGCACTCGACGAAAAAGCATATGGTTGAAACATTTTATAGAAGAATGGAATATTTTATATTTGAGTGAAATATTTTGTCTGAATTCAAAAATAAACTAATGAAATATTTTATCCAAATAAAATATTTTATTACGTGAACGAAATATTTGTTATAAGCAATGTTATTAGAACCGAACCGGTGCCTGAACTGACCAATGAGCTGGTTCGGTTCGAATCGGTTAGACCATTCAATCGAATTGGTTTGAATATCTAAATATTTTTATGTTTATTATTTTTATTTTAAAGGATGAATCAGGTCGGATTGGTTCGGACCGGTTCACCGGTCGAACTACGGTTCGTCTGGTGTGGACGCGGGATTTTTCTTCCGGCTTTATCTTGTTTGATTTTTTATTTGTTTTATTTATTGATTTATTGGTTTGATTAATTGGCGTGCCAGTCACATGTGTGACGATTTCATTGTGCGCTCGACTTGACTTGGTCAGTCGATTGTGAAGTCCGAGTCGGGACCAAAAGTCCGCCATACCATAAAGGCTATGACGTTAATTACGCCCTTCCTGAGAAGGACAACCCTTGATTAAACGCCGAAATAGGAGGCCGCTCGGGACGGTAAAAAGAAAAATAACAGTGCGTGATATTGAAGATATTGTTATTCTGGGCAGACAATTTAGTGCACAGTAGATTACTACACCAACATGACCCTCTCTTATGTGGGTCGTGCCGGGTAGGAATAGGACACCGTTCACGCAATGGCGGGACGGAATCCGGACCATCATCGGGGAGATGTCCCCTTTCATATTTCTCATCCAGCCAAGGGCCTCGCAGCATACATATTCCCCGGAAGATTGAGCCGGACGAGGGGCGCGTGACGTGCACCTCCCGGGACTTATCGGGGTTAAAATATCTATCGGCATTTCGACAGCATCTCCCCACAATCTGGATTATGCCCAGGGGAGAATAGGCTATCACCCACGGAATGCCGGGATGAAAGCCGCGAAAAAGGAGGGACCGAACCTCCCACATTGAACATGTATGCCCTGGGGCAATGTTCGATTCTTCCCTTATAGGAGCTGGTGACACTCGTGCAGTGGCAGAGCTCACCTTAGCTAAAGGGGCTGCTCATAAATCCGATACGGATCAGTGGAAAGTAAGGGAGTCTGACTCCCTTTGATTTTATCCTCGGGACAGTTCTGGCGACTCATGGACATCCCTAGGTGAGTTTGATAGAAGTGTTGGAGGCTCATTGGGTGACAGGACAGCCTCTCGGCACGGATTTGAATGGATATATGAGTTCTCGGCATGAAGACCACCGCATCGAGAAGGGTCTTTGCAAGGCACCATTCTGGGCGCCGAGAGCTAGCTGGGGAGGTTCCCGGCGCGACCTTGGGTAGATGGCTTCTCGGCGCCAGAAGGCTTGCGCCGAGAGCATTTCACCTATTCTACTGTGCGTGGTGCCGAGAGATATGATGGCGCCGAGATGGTTTCTGAGGGTTTACGGAGCCCTGTTTTCGGGTTTCTTGATGATTCAAGCCAAAATAGATGGGCTCTGTGGGGTCAGAGTGAAATGATTCATCAGATTTGAACTGGATTGGAGTTGGGGCTCTGAAGGAAGGCCAAGATCGAAGAGGAATGGGGAAGATCAGGGTCTAGAGGATCCTGTCACCAGTGTGCAGAGTCCCGGGGACAACTTAATGTCGTCTTTCATCATCCTGGGAGAATTTTGACAGCATCTCCCCTGGACTTAGCATTTGCCAGAGAATGATAGACAATCACCCACGGAGTGCCGGGGTGAAAGCCGAAAGCAGAGGGGTATTGGACCCCTGACCCATGTACGTGCTTGCAGCACTATCTTAATATCCCTTTGGAGACCATTGAAGCTTATGCAGTGGCAGAGCTTCCTTGGTTCATAAGGTTATAAAAATAGATCGAGCCCGAGGAACCATGTAGGGGGGTTATCCCCATTAATTTTCATCCCTGAGGTGCATGTGATGACCCTTAGTGTCCCTCGACAGGACACAGGATTACATTGGGGAACAGTAGGGGTTTCAGTACAGCATCCGACTGGGTTCCAGCATTTGGGGGTTTTATTAGTGGCTGGAGGTTTATGGCACAAGAAGAGGCTTGGGGGGGGGGGGGGGGCAGTTCCCAGCGCGCAAAGAGCCGCGCCGAGAAGGGTGCTTTGGTGGCCACCATGTGTGACGCCGGGAAGGGGGGCTTCAAATGTTTGTGGCGCCGGAAAGGGGTCTTTGTTGGCCACCATGTGTGGCGCCGGAAAGGGGGCTTCAAATGTTTGTGGCGCCGGGAAGGGGTCTTCAAATGTTTGTGGCGCCGGGAAGGGAGAAAGGAAGGTTCCCGACGCGCCAACCATTGCGCCGGGAAGGGGTCCTCGTAGGGTACTGCTGGTGGCGCCGAGTGTAGATCGGATTAAAATCCACTTAGAACAATTATGAAAAATGATTTGATCGCCAGAGACGCGAGGGCCTCAAAGATATAATCAAATAATAAACATGGAGGGATCGCGAAAAATACCTTGAAACGAGGGGAATGTGAGTGCTCCTTTCTCTTCCAATCGGCCGGCCGATGAAGAGAGTTCTTCAATTTGATTACCCTTGCAAAATAATCAAACACCAATGAAGAACATGGATTAGAAATATGGTGAGTGTAGCATCAAATTCTTAATGAAAATATGAGCATGAAAAACATGTGTAAGAACACACCTTGTGGGTGGTTGCCCTTAAACCCCTATGCAAAAAGGGTGTGAAAAAATATGATGAATGATATGAATAAAAATATGAATAAGCGGAAAGAGTGCAAGAGTGCACTAAGGGGAAACACTCAACGGTTGAGAGGGAAAATATGTAAACATATGAACATGCATGCACTAATGATAATAAACAAAAAAAAAATAAAGAATGATAGAAAGCAAGAGCCTGTTGCTTGGCTTTGTATGCTCGATGGGGAGGAAGCTTTGGTTGGATGATGAGGTGAAGTGCACAAAGCCTTCTCCTTCAGCCAAGAATAGCACCCTGCGTGAAGAAAGAAAGAAGAAGAAGAAAACAGAAAAAAAACAGAGGGGAAGAAGAACGTCGGAGAGAGGGGGTGGAACTCGATTAACAGAGCCGCATGGCTCTATTAATAGGGCAGACCAAAGATTTAGAAAGGATAAGATATGGGAAGAGTCCAAGGAGGGAAGGATCAATATAGAGAAGGGTGACCAAACGAGGCAGGGACTCTCTGGGAAAGGGCTGCGTCCGTTTAGAACACGAAAGTGAAACACGACTTGAACAAGGGCGTTAATTAAAGAATTGACGACCTACCAGAGGGCTTTATTTCAAAAACACGCCTAAGACCAAGGCGTTAATTCCTTTACTTGTGAAAGACGTCTGAATGTGAGGCGTTAATTAAAAATATTAAAATTAGGGCTATTTTTCATTTCTCAATATTATTTTCCTATTTTTTAGGTGGAGGTGCATCTCGATGTGCTGATTCCAATGACTATTTTTACGTATTTTTCTGACACCCGGAAGGCCACCAAATCACCTCTGGAAGAGGGTTTAAAAAATATTATTAAAATAATCAAATGAAAGTGACGCCCTCCTCATATGTCGTTAATTCATTTTTTTTAATTTTATTTTATTTAAAATCGGGATAACGTCTTATAATAGGTCGTTAATTCCCAAAAAAATCTGAAAAAGCTTCCGAAAAATCCAAAAAAAATAGAATTTTGAAAGAATGGACGCCCTCCAATATAGTCGTCAATTTTTTTAGAAACGCCCAAGTTAAGCCGCTATTTAAAAGACGCCCCAAGTCAAGTCGTTAATTTTAAAAAAATTCATAAAAATAGATAAAAATACCCAAAAAAATCAGAAAAATAGGAAAAATAAGAAAAGGGAGAAAAAAGGTAGAAATCCAAGAAAAGTGAGAAAAAATACTCAAACAAAGTTAATTTGAGGGTCAAATTGGGACATTACATGATAATACGAGATGCACTCACAGTAACGTCAATTTTGGCGTGTCTACAACTGCCCCGCCTTGGCGTCTGCTTTGCAAGGGAGTAGAGCAAACTGAAAAGTAGATGCCAAGGTACGTGATGAGACACGCAATCAACATCACTTAATGAGAATGAAATCAAAAGCTCGAGATGAAGCAATCCCGGGAAATTCAATGAAATCAACGATGTTTGGATAGAAGAGGGAGTGTGCACGCGGGCACGAAGGAGAATGATCAACTTCCAGCGCGGTGGAAGTACCCCAGGTCACAAATCTGTAGGTTTCACCATTGGGGAGCGGTTACCAGCCAATGTGGACGTGCTGCAGCCAAGGTGGATCAAAGTAAAAGGATTGAAATAAGATGATAGAAATCCAAACAAGGAGCTTTCGAAAAAATGACTCAAAACAGCGACAAAACGAATTGAGGATTCCATTCAGCAATGAATATCTCATATCTGGAAAGATTAAGATCAATTTGACTCTCCAAATCAGCTTATCAGAATGATTTTCCAATGTTGATTCAAATTCCTATATGAATGCATGCTGGGTTTAAAAGAAAAATTAAAACAAATGAAAATATAAGATAATCAAGGATAATATTGTTAAACTGCCCAGACTGGGTCAAGAAACCGATTTCTGCGAGCTGATACTAAGCGAAGCCCGTTTATCCACGCATCAACTCGCAAAAGGGAACCATCGTCCCAGTCTTGGACGGCTCAACGGCCTATCCGTGTGACTAAGACTCCTCTGGAATCATCATTATTTTTGATGAAGGGGAACTCAAATTCCATATTTACCAAAGCCACAAGATCCTTGATATAATCTAGTAGCGTATGTAACATATAGTAGAATGCATACAGGGGGGATGGTGATAGCAATGAGCATGGAGAAACAGAGAACTGGGGTGCAAGCACCGTGAGGCTTGGATGATGATGCCCAGTCGGTGGGACTAAGAGCTTCTTCCTGCGTTCAAAGATTCATCAGCCAAGATATAAAAGATAACAAGCAATGAATAAGGCATTTAAGCATAGCAAGTATAGCATGAATCAAAGCATCAATAGTATGTATGTATCATATCATGAATAGCATTTAAGTGTGTACAGCGTGAAATGCATGAATAACATAGATAGCATCATTAAAACATAGATATCATAGCATCATTGTTTGTCGTTAGTCATGAGGATGACAACTTGGCTAATCAAGATTTGGAGTTGAATGATCAAGATCTGATAACGCCCATCGGCGGAGTGATCAGTAAGATTTGATAAAAAGATTTGGAGATGAATGATAATCAGGAGATATGAGGAAATGATAATCAAAATGCCTAGGGTGACACGTCATGAGAATACCGGGAAGAATCAATAGATTGATAGCAATAAGTGGAGAGAGGACTCATCCCGTGCTCTTGGTCCTTGCAAAGTTGTTCCTGCAAAAGCACCATCAGAAAAATACAATGCAATTTTTTGGATTTTGAAATATGCAAATTTTTATGAGTTTTGAAAATATTTAAATTTTTATGTGGATTTTGAAAAATATTTGAACTTTTATTATGAATTTTGAAAAATATTCAATTTTTGTTGGATTTTGATCAGGAAATATTCAATTTTTTTTGGATTTTGGCTTAGAAAATATTTAATTTTTTTGTTTTTTTTTTCTTTTTGATTTTTTTTATAGACATTGTTAATGCAGTATCAAAGGGTGTTTTTGAACCACTGGCTAGGGGTCCTTATTCCTTCCCCTTTCGCTAAAATTACCCAAAGCCAGGCGTGCATTTAAAGGTGGCGCCCTATGACCAGCTACCCTTGATTAACGGTGCCCCTATCAAGGCCATACCCGAAAAATATTCGGTCTTAGAGGGAGAAGAGAAGAATAATTGGAGATAAACTTTATGCAGGATGGGAGATGTCGGGACTTGAATTCCTTCCAAGGTGTTTCCCCTCAAAGAGGCAGTCTGTTGTGTCGGGGCTTTGTGCCTTTGATTTTTAGACCCTTGACATGCATACGACCAGGGTTTTCCCTGCGGGACTTTGCCACTCTTGTCATGCCATAATTCATAATTTTGCTTTTATCGAAATTTTGACTTGATTTTCATAATAGCCTTTTTGGCGAGATGTATATCATGAAAACTCATATGAAAACTCATATTGATTTTGGGTCAAGACTGCCCCTATTTGAGACTCCTCTCGTATTGGGGATTACCCGGATTGGTCATCTCATCTGTCAACCTCTTGCCCCTGCATGCGGCCGAGTAAAGAAGAGAAAAAGACTTTCAGAATTCTCATGGCATGGCCAAAGTAGGGACGGTGTTTTATTAAAGGAGCCAGCTAAGGACGCCGTGAAGTGTGTGGAATGCCCAGCTAAGGGTTACTCTTAACAAGCAGGGAGAGAATGTTGAATTCCCAGCGCGGAGTTCTTATTAACCAATGGTGCTGCATAGCAAGCCTAAAGACTCTTTTGAGAATGATTTAATTAAACAAAAGCCTAAGATAAAGGTCTAAAACACCACTCTTAATCTTGTTAAGAAGCACTTTATTTTGAAAATCATGCGTGAAGCAATGAGATAATGATATCATAAAAATGTGTACTTACGCCAATATGTTACCTCGCAACCTTTGTAGAAGCAGCTGTCAGAGGCGAGGTTGATTATCGTGGGATAGTCCTCTTTGGCAATCAAAAGGATTGGAAGCAAAGGGTTTGAAAGTGGCTTAACAAGAAGGAGTGGTGCCAAGACCAGACTCAGACGAAATAAGGAAAAAAAGGAAGAGAGGCGAGGGCTAGAACTCCCTCATTAAGGTGTGGAGACCCTGATCACATAAAAGGTCTACAGAAGAAGCGGAGAATTAGAAGGAGGAGTGAGGACTAAAGCCTCGAAAGCAGTGAGAGAATGGGCAGATGCCCAAAGCAGTGGATGTGGAAGAAGTTGGGTTGGACCCAGGATTAGGGGGAATCGGAAGAAGAAATTGATAGATGGAAAGAGGCGGATCTGGAGGGTCTGGGGAGTAAAGGAGGAGAATCGTGATAGGAGGAATCAGAATCTGGAGAAGAAGAATTTCGAGGGACGCGATACCCTGGGAAGAGATAGGGAAAAAGATGATGAAAAAGGAAGAAGAGGACAAATGATGTGATATCATGAAGGAGCAGAAAGATGAATCGGAAGAAAGATGGAGGGTCCGGTGGTTCCGGTGGGAGCAAATGGAAAGGGGCGTCATGCCCTGGAAAAAGATAGAAAGAATAAGATAGAGAATCCGGAGGTTCCGGAGGGATGAAATCAGGAAGGGCGTCATGCCCTAAAAGGAGGGGTAAAACACCTGGAGGTGCCAGGGAAATAGCAGGAAGGGGAACGCGATGCCCTGGGGGAAGAGAAAGATCCGGAGGTTCCGGAGGAAGAAGACGGAAAGGGGCGCGATGCCCAAGGGATAAAGAGAGGGGTGAAAGATCCGGAGGTTCCGGAGGAATGAGATGGAAAGGGGCGCGATGTCCAAGAAGGAAGTCCGGGAATTCCGAAGAATGAGATGAAAAAGGGCGCGATGCCCTAGCAGGATAAAGGAGAAATCCGGAGGGTCCGGATGCAGGAGTTGGAAAGGGGCGCGATGCCCTGAGAAGAGATTGGAAAGGGGACAATGCCCGAGCAATGAGGATGAAGATGAATAGGATGGGAAATGCGGAATATCCGGAGGTGCCGGAAGGCGGGGAAGATACGGGTTTGGAAACCCGGGCAAGAAGAAGTGCAAATGTATGCGAATGCAATGCAACAGATGTGATGAATGCATGGATGCAACAGAATGCATGAGATGCAAAGAATATGACGAACATGAAGGGCGAGAGGATGAGATCCTCCTCCTTACCCTTGGGGTGGCCCATGTGGAAGATGTGATAGACAAGAAGGTGGATGAAATAGAAGAAGGCCTTTCGGCACCAAGGTAACCGCCCTTCCATGGCAGTGAAAGTGTACAGCCAATTGGCCCAATGGATGAAGCACAAGCCCATGACGAAGCTTCAATAGTAAATGACAACTCCCTTGGAAAGTGAAAAGTAATAGTGTGAGGGAGTTGGAAAGTTGGGATAGAAAGTCTCGTGTTGCCCAAGGATTGCGGCATATAAAGAGTGTTGAACAAAATGGTCTTTTGCCCCTTGTATGGAAGAATGAGTTCAAGCTTCGGAAGTTGGGACAAGGGGTGCCCTGCCCGGCCCTTACACAGCATCAATGCTTGACATTCTCTGAGCAATGGCGGTGACTTGCCCTTTTCAATCGTTCTTGGCACAATAACCCGGATTGGCATCCGGCAAATAAACTCTTGCATCTTGAATAGCGCAGCCATGGCCAAATCTTTCTTGCCCGGCTCCGGATGATCTTCGGCACAAGTGCTTGTAGAAAGCCTCCCATTCCGAGTGGTAGGGGAAGGTGAAGCGGAGGCGGAAGGCTCCATGGATAGTAGGGGTATAATGGAAGGTGTTGGAGAAAAGGTGAGTGGAAGTGGAGGTTCAAACACATCGAGCTCTTCCTTTTGCTCGGAAGCAGTCGGGATTGGCTTGAGTGCAAAAAGGGGTGGATCCTGCTCAGGATTAACCATGGGTAAGGGTAATAGGTTAAGTGGTGAAATGGGAGTGGCCAGGTTTGGGGTTACAGGTGTAATGGAGGGTTGAGGTGGCGGTAACGGGAGACTAATTGGGGAAGGTTCGATGGTGGACTCGGTGGAGGGCGGTGGTGTGGAGGTTAATGGCTTAATGAGTGGATGTTTAGTGGAAGGTTCAGGGAAGGCTGGTGTCATGAAGGTTACTGGTATAGTTGGTGGAGTTGTAATTGGTGGAGGTTCGGTGCAGAGAAAACGCCGAACGGGGTGAGCGGCGTTAAGGATAGGAGGAGACTCCAGATGTGCCGGCGTGGGTGATTGGAGTATCGACCCATCATCGTAACACCAACTAGTCTCATAAACGGGGGTTGGATTGGGTATGGTGGCTTCATCCTGAGCAGGGGGTTCATCAAAGTGTAATGGGGGGAGAGGGAAACGAAGGAAACTCAGAAGGGGTGCCTGCGCAGCTTCATCATCGTCGTATACCGCTTCAAACTCTTCAATTGTCGGCTCTTGCTTGCTTGAACCGCCGATGCCGTAGTCATCCCTCCTATCCTTCCACTCTCTCTCCATCTTTGTAATGTCATTCAGAGCGGCGTGGAGAGGATTGACGGGAGTAGGAGGAGCGGGCCGCGGGCTCGTAATCCTCTTTAATTGTTCCTCCATCAGAGTAATTTTGTCCAGAAGAGTTTGCTGGAGGGGTGTGACCTGAGCAACCGAGGGTTGGCAGGGCCTTGAAGGAGGGGCCGCATAAGAAGGCCGTGGAAGGGGATTAATGGGCCGACCCATAGAAGAACTCGGATGGGCCGGATTGCAAGGAATAGATGGGCCTTGGGGCCGTGATGGAGGAGGAATAGAAGGAGGCGGGTGTCGGACCACCCGAGTAGGAATATGAATAGAAGAGGGAAGTGGGTGATGGGCCACCCGCATAGGATTGGAAGGAGGATGAGATGAATGAGATGCACCCTCAACAGCGGCCTTAAGGGCTTGAATTTGTTGAGGGGTGAGATGATCTAATGCATGAATGATTTGGGAAACCTTCTCATCATTGGGACGAGACGGTCCCGTAGGAGTAGTGGCTCGCGATTGGATTGAAGGACCATGGGATTGGATATTGCCCATGGGTCGGGCAACACCGTAAGAATGAGGACGTGGTCCTTTGAAAGAATTATGGTGAGAATGATGAACATGTTGAAATTGAGGGGAATAAGATGTGCTAGGTTGATCACCCTCATGAACATTAATTGAGTTGAACATGTTGACTTTCTTATCAAGGTAATCCAAATAATTCAATGTGTAATCAAAACAATTCACAGAAATAGCAAACAAGTTGGGATGGTTACCTTTGACTTCTTATGTTTGAACCTTGGTGAATTAAGGATTTTTAACAAAATTATGATTCACACAAGGGAGGAACCTAGTTTCAAATGTGATTTCAACTCCGGTGCTGACTAGGAACACTCTCTCACCGTGTATGGCCAACTAAACCCGGGACTTCAAAGGGTACAACCTGCCCGGCGTCCGTGAGGGAATCCACGGGTGCGGGGACTTACGGAGGCTTGGTTTAGGAATTTCCAATCCAAAGAGACGGAGTGCTCAATGGAGGGTCCTTCCTTCACCAAGAGGGTGTGTGGAATCCTAGTGTAGAGAGAGGAGGTCTCCCAAACCAATGCAAATGAATGAATGCAGGAGATATGAACGAATCACAGCAGTAAGATCAATCAATGAATATAAGCATGAATCAGCATGAAAAATCACAAACGGGAGGGTTCTGTAAACCCACAGGAAAGAGACGCCCTGGCAGGGGTCGCTACCAAGAAACAGACGACAGCGTGGCTGTCGTGAATCGCTGTGAAGGCCCAGAAGCAGTGAAAAGCGCACCTTGGAGTGAGGCGCTATATATAAAAGGACGCCCCTGGGTGAGGGCGTCAAATGTAAACACGCGCCTTGATGTGAGGCACTAAGCAACAAAAAGACGCCCTGGGGAAGGGCGTGAATTCACAGAAAGCAGGAGATGTGATGGAAGACGCCCTGGCAGAAGGCGTTACACATAAAGAAGACGCCCTGGATCTGGGCGTTAAAATAAAACGCGCCTCTGTCTAAGGCGTTAATTTCCTCTATCTCCAGAAAAACTCCACGGCCAGAAATATCAAACACTCACAGTCAGAGGCAGTCAACAAATATATGAATTAAGATATTAGCATGCTCATCAAAAAATTGGATAAGTGGAAATTCTAAAAAAAAAAAACCTACCAAACCGACAGATCACATGGGGAGAGTGCAATGCACAATGGAGGGTGCCCGTGGGGCATCAAAAGGAGACGCACCGTGGGTGCAAAAGGGGAGATGGCACACGTGGGTGCCCAGGGGGAAAGGGTAATCAAAAGAAAAACGAAAGGGGTCCCACCGTGATCGCCAATTTGTAGATCGGATTAAAATCCACTTAGAACAATTATGAAAAATGATGTGATCGCCAGAGACGCGAGAGCCTCAAATAATATAATCAAATAATAAACATGGAGGGATCGCGAAAAATACCTTGAAACGCGGGGAATGTGAGTGCTCCTTTCTCTTCCAATCGACCGGCCGATGAAGAGAGTTCTTCAATTTGATTACCCTTGCAAAATAATCAAACACCAATGAAGAACATGGATTAGAAATATGGTGAGTGTAGCATCAAATTCTTAATGAAAATATGAGCATGAAAACATGTGCAAGAACACACCTTGTGGGTGGTTGCCCTTAAACCCCTATGCAAAAAGGGTGTGGAAAAATATGATGAATGATATGAATAAAAATATGAATAAGCGGAAAGAGTGCAAGAGTGCACTAAGGGGAAACACTCAACGGTTGAGAGGGAAAATATGTAAACATATGAACATGCATGCACTAATGATAATAAACAAAAAAAAATAAAGAATGATAGAAAGCAAGAGCCTGTTGCTTGGCTTTGTATGCTCGATGGGGAGGAAGCTTTGGTTGGATGATGAGGTGAAGTGCACAAAGCCTTCTCCTTCAGCCAAGAACAGCACCCTGCGTGAAGAAAGAAAGAAGAAGAAGAAAACAGAAAAAAAACAGAGGGGAAGAAGAACGTCGGAGAGAGGGGGTGGAACTCGATTAACAGAGCCGCATGGCTCTATTAATAGGGCAGACCAAAGATTTAGAAAGGATAAGATATGGGAAGAGTCCAAGGAGGGAAGGATCAATATAGAGAAGGGTGACCAAACGAGGCAGGGACTCTCTGGGAAAGGGCTGCGTCCGTTTAGAACACGAAAGTGAAACACGACTTGAACAAGGGCGTTAATTAAAGAATTGACGACCTACCAGAGGGCTTTATTTCAAAAACACGCCTAAGACCAAGGCGTTAATTCCTTTACTTGTGAAAGACGTCTGAATGTGAGGCGTTAATTAAAAATATTGAAATTAGGGCTATTTTTTATTTCTCAATATTATTTTCCTATTTTTTAGGTGGAGGTGCATCTCGATGTGCTGATTCCAATGACTATTTTTGCGTATTTTTCTGACACCCGGAAGGCCACCAAATCACCTCTGGAAGAGGGTTTAAAAAATATTATTAAAATAATCAAATGAAAGTGACGCCCTCCCCATATGTCGTTAATTCATTTTTTTAATTTTATTTTATTTAAAATCGGGATAACGTCCTATGATAGGTCGTTAATTCCCAAAAAAAATCTGAAAAAGCTTCAGAAAAATCAAAAAAAATAGAATTTTGAAAGAATGGACGCCCTCCAATATAATCGTCAATTTTTTTAGAAACGCCCAAGGCTAAGCCGCTATTTAAAAGACGCCCTAAGTCAAGTCGTTAATTTCAAAAAAATTCATAAAAATAGATAAAAATACCCAAAAAACCAGAAAAATAGGGAAAAATAAGAAAAGGGAGACAAAAAGGCAGAAATCTAAGAAAAGTGGAAAAAACCACTCAAACAAAGTTAATTTGAGGGTCAAATTGGGGCATTATATGGTAATACGAGATGCACTCACAGTAACGTCAATTTTGGCGTGTCTACACCGAGAGGCTGGACTAGGGGGTTGCCGGCGCGCAAAGGGCCGCGCCGGGAAGGTTTCTTCAATTTTCTTCAATAGCTACTGCTCTTGGCGCCAAGAAGGGTTTTCTTGCTCCGGAGGCTCTGTTCTTGATTTCTATGGCTTCAGACATGGATTCAAGTGATTTTTGGCACAAATGGGGGGTAGGCTCGGAAGGTTTATCACTATAGAGGCTGGATATTGAAGGGAGGGATAACATCCGTCGAGAGACGAGATCATCAATCACTAGAGGTCCTTATGAAATATACGTTTATGTCTGCCGGCAGCCGAGGGAATCAAGAGATGTCTGTCTCTGATTCCTGGGAAGACTTTAATGGCATCTATATCAATGAGGGCAGAGGGAGAGCAGAGCCGAGTAATCCATAGGTAGTGGATTGGGGCCCTGTTCTAGTCTTTCCCCAAGGAGTAGACTCTGAAACACGGAGAGCAGGTTGAGAACCCGGAGCATCAAAACCAACGAACCGTTGAAAGGTAGACAGCTAATAGCCAACAGATGTTGGAAGCCCCAAGCGTATGGCCTGGGCAGTTGGGACAGAACATTTCATGAATGTATATATGTGCATCATCTGACCCCTTGCACAGATTGCAAAAGGGGAGCAGACCATAGAGAGAGGAGAAACACAAACATTGCTATTCGAATCGATCGGATTGCATAAGAGAAAGAACAGCCAGATGAGAGGGGGGAGATGCCCAAATGGGTCATCAGAGCATTTCATTCCATTGCATCATCCCAAACTTACACCAATCACCAGGGGGAAATGAGGGAAAGGAAGATAAACAAGGGGTCGAGATTTCCCGGCTACATTCGATGAATCGAGAGCAAACTCATAAGATTACATGAAGAGCAAAAGAAAACATGGGGGAGGGCGGAGCATTGACTCCTCTCCCTCCCCAGTTGCCCACCTGGAGCTTCTTCTCCTTCTCTTTCTCTTGGGATTGGTCTCTTCTCTCTTTTTTTCAGCGGAGGAGGCTCTCTTTTTCTGTTCTTCTGGCCCCTTTCGAATGAGGGGATTTTTATATCCCGGTGTCCTCTCTAGTGGCTCGTGGGCGAAGTAATGGGTTTTATAGAACCCTGTTCACATCAAATGGCACTCGACGCGCTTGCAACACTAGTTCCCGGCGCGCCCATTCGAGGGGTTTCCTGGCGCGCTACTCTCTCCAATGCTCTCGGCGCAAAGGGTCTCATTGAAGCCCACTCAATAGGCCCATTTAAGGCTTTTTCCCTTTTAGAACTCCTATTGTCCTTAGCTTTGTCGGATTCCTTTGATCATATTGGAACTAACGAAGGCCCCTTGTGTGCATCACCATCTGAATAATCCAGAGGTTTCTCATCAGTCAACAGACCGGAGTTTCATCAGTACTGCCGTTTGGACGATGACAACACCGGACATCAGCCAGGCTTGACAAGGTCCTGGCCGGGTAAGTAGTTGGTGGTGAGGGCTCTCCTTCAATCCTGACTTTGCAGAAATCTTCCAGTCTTCATTGCTGGTCTGGTCTCATCTTTATATTTGTTCATATTTTATCTGTCAACAAATGCCCCCCACCTGCAGACGGCGTAAGTGCAGAATAAGCGGCACGGTGTCCGCAGGTGCATCTTTAGCTCAATGCTATTGACTCATTCTTTCAGTTATAGCTTGGCAGTATCCTCATACTGGGATTTCATCCTGGCACGATCTTCTTGGCTTGAGCCTCGATCAGCTGAACATCTATCGGCTGGAGTCCTGATCAACTGGCACATCTGACATCTGTCGGTTTTAGGCCCCGATCAACGGCATATTTGGCCTCTGTCGGCTTGAAGCCCCGATTGGCTGAACATCTTGTATTTGTCGGCTTGAAGCCCCGATTGGCTGAACATCTTGCATATGTCGGCTTGAAGCCCCGATCGGCTGTACATCTGGCATCATGTGCTGTTATTTCCTTCATGTGGAAGAGTGGCAGTCTCAGCTACCTTTATACGGACGACCCGTGTTCAGCAGGAGAGCGTCCATCCTCTCAGGAAGAGAATGGGGACTCGCTCTACCGCATGTCGGTATCCGGTGGGATTGCCTTTGCTGGGCCTGTTGGTTAACGGAAGACATGTTTTTAGGCCATATCACCCCGCAGGAGCGTGGATGAGAGGGGTTTTAGAGGAGCATCTGGAACAGAGGAGAGGTCCGTTCCTCCAAGTCGGCCGTGGCGATGCGCCGACCAACCAGTGCATAGTTTCATCGTCGACATTGGGTTTATGTCGATGCAACAGCGTTTAAGCTTCATCAGAATAGACGTAAGGTCTAAACCGGGTAAGTTCATTGTAGGTGGGACATGAAAGGATATGTAGCTTCATCAGAACAGACGTAAGGTTCATCCCGATAGGGTTTTATCACTGATCGGGCAAGGTGCCGGTCGATCAATAGTTGGTTTCATCATCGATATTGGGTTTTTATCGATGCAAAGAAGAGTTTGTGTTTCATCAGAATAGACGAAAGGTCTAAACTGGTAGGGTTTCATCATTGATCGGGCGAGGTGCCAGTCGATCAACAGTTGGTTTCATCATCGATATCGGGTTTATATCAATGCAAAGAAAGTGTTATAAGTTTCATCAGAATAGACGAAAGGTCTAAACTGGTAGGGTTTCATCATTGATCGGGTGAGGTGCCGGTCGATCAATAGTTGGTTTCATCATCGATATTGGGTTTATATCGATGCAAAGAAAGAGTTATAAGTTTTATCAGAATAGACGAAAGGTCTACACTGGCAGTGTTGCGTCACTGATCGGGCGAGGTGCCGGTCGATCAACAGTTGGTTTCATCATCGATATCGGGTTTATATCGATGCAAAGAAAATGTTATAAGTTTCATCAGAATAGACGAAAGGTCTACACTGACAGGGTTTTAATTGGACATGGTTTCATCACTGATCGGGCGAGGTGCCAGTCGATCAGTGGTTGGTTTCATCGTCGATATGGGGCTTATATCGACGCAAAGAGTTTCATAGGTTTTATCAGTATAGACGTAAGGTCTAAACCGGACAGAGGATTTCATCATTGATCGGGCGAGGTGCCGGTCGATCAACGGTGGGACGTATGTAGAGGTGTAGGTCTCGTCAGGACAGACGTAAGGTCTATTCCAGCGGGTTTTATGGCGGGTGGGGCTTTGCCAAGAAATACATAGGTTTCATCAGGATAGGCGTAGGGTCTATTCTGGTAGGGTTTCAATTGTTGACCGGGCAAGGAGCCGATCGCTCAAGGGAAGGTTTTAGGAGCTTGACCAGGACAGACGTAAGGTTTGAACTGGCCAGGCTTTATCAGAATGGTGATAGGTTTTATTGTCGGTGGGACATGTGAAAAGAGGATATGTAGATTTCATCAGGGTAGACGTAAGATCTACCCCGGAAAGGCTTTATCATCGGCGGGGCATAGAGCCAGATGACCGACGGAAGGCCTCATCAGTGAAAGGGAGGCGAAGGCAACGTGCCGGTTGGCATGGGACTTCTGAATTACCACATTACCGACCCAAGCGCCCTTTCGGGTTTTCGTCGGAGCCAGCCCCCTCTTGCTTTTGCCCACGCGTCCTTTCGGATTTTCACGTGACGGGGTACCCGATTTTGCCTGCAGTGCCCTTTCGGGTTTTCACCACAGCTGGGTTTTAGCCATTTTTTCCCTTGTCCAGAATGCCTGAACAAGTCTGGCGAGGTATCTCCATTTTCAACCCCATTTTTATATGTATATTTTTTTTTGTCGTTTTCTTTCTCTTTTCCTTTTTCATTGTCTCTTCTGGGACCAGAACTTTCATCCTATGGACCATGGCGCCATATGTTTATTGTGGACACACAATCATTGATGTGGGTGTCAACATCAATGCAAAGGGAAGTAGGATTTCATGATCTATCCAGATGAAAGGTCCGAATTGATTCAGAGGATATAAGTAGCAGCTCGGGCACGAGGCCGTTTGCTGAGAATATGAGTTTCATCGTTAATGTGGGGTTTAACATTAACGCAAAGGAATAGAGTTTCATGATCTATCCAGACGGAGGGTCTGAATAGATTCAAAGAGCAGTGTTGTGCTATGTCAGAGCGGACGGAAGGTCTACCCTGGATGGGTTTTAGCGTCGATCAGGCGGTGTGCCAACCGATCGATAGCAGGTTTCATCATTGGTATTGGCTCATACCAACGCAAAGATTTCATATGTTTCATCAAGATAGACGTAGGGTCCAAACTGGATAGGGTTTTCATCATTGATATTAGGCGAGGTGCCAATCGATCAATGGCGGGTTTCATCATCGGTATTGGATTTATACCAATGCAAGGGGTTCATAGATTTCATCAGGATAGACAGAAGGTCTAAACTGAATAGGTTTCATCATAGATCGGGCAGTGTGCCAATCGATCAACAGCAGGTTTCATCACGGCGAGACGTAAAGAGACTGTAGATTTAGTCGGAATAGACGTAAGGTCTAAACCGAACAAGGTTTTATTGCGGATCGGGCAATGTGCCGGTCGATCAGTATCAGGTTTCAGTACTGGGCTTATACCAATGCAAGGATTTCATAGGTTTCATCGGGATAGACGTAAGGTCTAAACCGGACAGGGTTTCATTATTGTGGGTCTTAGACAGAAACAAGTGGAAGTGTTTTATCAGAACAGACGGAAGGTCTATCCCGAGGTGGGCTTATTATCGAGGGAATTTTTCTCGAGCAATGCATGACTGCTTCAACAGAATAGACGTAAGGACCATTCCGGATGGGTTTAATCGTTGATCGGGCAAGGCGCCGGTCGATCGACGAGGAGCTTTATGGTGGGAGGTGAGGCTTTATTTGGAATCACCACATTACCGACCCAAGCGCCCTTTCGGGTTTTCGCCGGAGCCAGCCCCCTCTTGCTTTTGCCCACGCGCCCTTTCAGGTTTTCACGTGGCGGGGTACCCGATTTTGCCTGCAGTGCCCTTTCGGGTTTTCACCACAGCTGGGTTTTAGCCATTTTTGCCCTTGTCCAGAATGCCTGAACAAGTCTGGCGGGGTATCTCTATTTTCAACCCCATTTTTATTTTCTTTCATTCTCTTTCTCTCCCTTTTTAGAGGGTGACAGGTCGGAATGCCACCAGCTTAAGATGAGGGCAGCTTGGTTAGGGCGGAGTGCCGCTAGACCAGGAAATGGGTGTAGCTGGGCTAGGGCGGAGTGCCGCTAGACCGGGAAATGGGTAGCTCGGCTAGGGCGGAGTGCCGCTAGATGAAGAAAGGGTAGCTTGTCTAGGGCGGAGTGCCGCTAGACCAAGGAAAGGGATAGCTTGGCTAGGGCGGAGTGCCGCTAGACGAAGAGAAGGGTGTAGCTTGGCTAGGGCGGAGTGCCGCTAGACCAAGAAAAGGGTATCTCGGTTAGGGCGGAGTGCCCCTAGACCAAGGAAAGGGTAGCTCGGTTAGGGCGGAGTGCCGCTAGACCAAGGAAAGGGTAGCTCGATTAGGGCGGAGTGCCGCTAGACCGAAAAAAGGGTGTAGCTTGGCTAGGGCAGAGTGCCGCTATACCAAGAAAAGGGTATCTCGTCTAGGGCGGAGTGCCGCTAGACCGAGAAAGGGGTAGCTTTACCTGATCACTCGGGAAATGCCGGTTGTGCGGCATGATACAGCTTTAGATGTCTTCCGTTGAGTGGGGAGAATTGGATTTCCCCTCGATGGTTAACAACCACGTAGGCCCCTCCTTCATAGACCCTCTGTATCACATAAGGACCTTCTCAATTAGCATTCAGCTTTCCTTTTGGGTTGGATGCCATGACTTCTTTTTTCTTGACCATGACGAGGTCACCTTTCTTGAATTCTCGTCCTTTTACGAGTTTGTTGAATGCAGTGGCCATGCGGGCCTGATACATTTGGATACTCTTCTGAGCTTGGAGGCGCTTCCCTTCCAACTCAGCCAGTTCTTCTAGTCTTCTTTCTGCATTGGTCTGTTTGCCACGGGCCAGGCCATATTGGACTGCCACTCTGAGTGACGGGACTTCCAGCTCTAGCAGAACCACTGTCTCTGAACCGTATACCAGCGAGTATGGTGAGCACCCTGTAGGTGTCTTGAAGACGGTGCGGTATGCCCACAGAGCTTCATAAATTTTCTCTTCCCAGTCCTTCTTATTAGAACTGACGACCTTGGCCAGCAAGGTGCAGGAGTCTTGTTAAAAGCTTCTGCCAATCCGTTTGCCTGCGGATTGTAAGGAGTGGAGGTTCTCCATTCGATCTTATATTTCTCAGCAAGCCGATAGACCTTCTGATTTCTGAAATGACTTCCATTGTCGGATATTATTCGACTGGGGATCCCGAACCGGAAGATAATGTTCTGTTTGATGAATCTGGCGACCAGTTCACCAGTCACTTCTCTTAATGCTACAGCTTCCGCCCATCGGGAGAAGTAATCTGTTATGGCCAATATGTACTTATGTCTGGCCAAGGAAGTCGGCAGTGGCCCGACTACGTCAGTTCCCCATTGTGCAAACGGCCAACTGGGAACTGTAGGGTGCAGAGTCGTAGGAGGCCTTCTAGGCACAGTAGCATGCTCCTGGCATTTCTGGCATGATTTTACAAATTTACAGCAGTCTTCAAACATGGTGGGCCAATAGTAGCCCAGCCTTTTGATTTCTATCTTCATCTTGGGACCAGCCTGGTGGGCACCTGCTGTCCCAGCATGTGTTTCTTTCATCGCTTGCCAGGCTTCCTCAGTGGACAGACAGCGGAGTAGAATCTTCTTGCGTGCATCTGCCATTATTCGGAATAAAATTCCATTCCTGAGTTCATAAGAATCTTTGATTCTTAGGAGTTTCATCTTTTCTTCTCTTATCTGTGGCAGTTGTCGGTGTAGAAACCACTGCAACAAGTGTTGTCTCCAATCAGACGCTTGTTCTGTGCTGATGGTGGCAACCTCGTCTTCTTCGGGGCACTCTTCTAGCATATTGGGGACTTGCCGCCGGTTCATAACGACAATGTTCAGTGTCTTATTTGGCGGAACTGCTAGTGAGCTGGCCAGCTTTGCCAGTGCATCAGCCTGGGCATTGTGTCCACGGCCCACATGCTTGAGCTCAATATGGTAGAACTTCGCCATAAGGCGCACAGCTTTTTGGTGGTAGGGATTCAGTTCTGGCTTCCGCACTTCGAACTCCCCTTGGATCTGTTTTATTATCAACATCGAATCCCCGAATACTTGAAGCATTTGGATACCCATGTTGAGGTTGACATATAGCTCGATTATCAGAGCTTCATACTCGGCCTCATTATTGGTGCAGGGCTTGTTTATAGAACAGGAAGTATGCACGACCTCCCCCTCCGGTGATTTCAGCACAATACCGGCTCCAGCCCGTATTCTGGTCTTTCCATCGGAGTCTGTCTCTGTTCTAGATGCTCCATCAAAGAATAGTTGCCACATAACTGATTGAGCCTGGCAGGCCTCGAGTGTTTCATCATCGAGTAACTCAGTCCCTAGCATATCATTTTCCGGCACAGGATGCTCTGCAAAGAAATCAGCCACGGCCTGTCCTTTTATCGCCCTCTGGGGTGTATAGGTAATATCGAATTCCATCAGGATCACTGCCCATTTGCCCAACCGGCCCTTCAGTACTGGCTGAGTCAATATATATTTGAGCGGATCTGCTGCAGATATCAATCTGACTTCATGTGACAACATATAGTGTCGGAGCTTTTTGACAGCAAAGACTAGTGCCAAGCAGGTCTTTTCTATGTAGCTGTAGCTTTCTTCAGTTCTAATCAGCCTCCTACTTAGGTAGTACAAGGCTTGTTCTTTGCCTTCTTCATTTATCTGTGCCAGCATTGCCCCCAGGGAACAGTATGTGGCCGTGATATACAGTATCAAGGGCCTGCCCTTAATTGGTGCCCCCAGCACCGGAGGGGTCTTGAGGTATTCTTTCAGCTTCTCAAAGGCTTCCTGACAGCCATCGTCCCAGAGGAACGGCACATCTTTCATCATGAGCTTGTGAAAGGGGTGGCATCTTCCCGACAGATTTGATATAAATCGTCGGATATAGGCCAGACACCCTTGCAGAGATCTCAGCTCGGACAGATTCCTTGGCGGAGGGAGCTCCTGGATAGCCTTAATCTTGGATGGGTCAATTTCAATGCCCCTATGATGGATAATAAACCAGAGGAATTTTCCACTAGACACGCTGAAGGCGCATTTCATGGGATTCATCTTGAGTTCATATTTGGGCAGCCTCTGGAATACTACCCTCAGGTCTTGCAAATGGTCTTCTCTTCTTTTAGTTTTTACTACCAAATCATCAATGTAGCACTCTACTTTCTTGAAGAGCAAATCATCAAAGATCTTGGTCATACCTCTTTGGTAGGTAGCGCCGGCATTCTTGAGACCAAACGGCATCCTTTTGTAGTGGAATATCCCCTTCGGGATACGGAATGCAGTGTGCACTCTGTCTTCCTCAGCAATCCAGATTTGGTTGTATCCGGATGACCCATCCATAAATGATAGGGCCTCATGACCAGTAGTCGCATCGATCATCACTTCAGTGATTGGTACTGGGAAGTCATCTTTCGGGCAAGCCTTATTAAGGTCCCGAAAATCAACACATATTCTGATCTGCCCATTCTTCTTCTTTACGGGCACTATATTGGCTAGCCATTTAGTGTATTGATTTTCTTCAACAAAGCCTACATCGATTAGCTTGTCAACCTCTTTGTTAATCTGATTTATTAATTCAGGGCGCATTCTCCTGGAAGGCTGCTTTACAGGGCTAGCCTCTGGGTTTATTGCCAATCGGTGCTGTGCCACATCAGAACTCAGTCCCGGCATTTCATCATATGTTCATGCAAAGCAGTCTCAGAATTCCTTTAAAAACTGTATATACTGTTCCCTGGTAGCCGGCTCCAGCAGTGCACTGAGGAATGTTGGCCTTGGCTCATCTGCGGTCCCCAGATTTATTTCCACAAGCTCATCGACGGTGGCCTGACCTCCATCTTCGACCTCGGGCGGGGCTTCTTGTAAGTCAATGAATCCTCCCGGGATATAATCTTCTTCAGTTTCATGATTCTCTGTCTCATCATACTGGTTATCAGCGGGTGCTGGCTCATCATATACGGCCAATATTGTTGTATTCTGTTCAGTCTGCCCCGAGGACGTAACTGGATCAGCAGGAAACTCAAAGATGGAGTCTTCCGCCCTTAGAGGCTCTTCTGATGCAGACTCCTTTGAGAGATCATCATTCTGTAGAGCCCGGATTTCTTCCAGGATGCGCTCAAACTCCAGGCATTCCCTGAGCTCTTTGGCTACTTGGTCTTCATCCGGGGTTCCCGTGTCAAACTTTGCTTCAGCATGGAACAGATCCTCTTTGCAAGGTAGGTCTTCCCAGCACCAATCTTTCTTTGCTTCATCAGACGTCCCCGTCTCTGGCTGACTGTCTGGGGCTTCATTGTTCATTATGGATTGATAAATGATTTCTTCATCTTCTGAGGGGTATTTTTCATATCCCACCTCGGGAGGGTCTTCATGCTGGTAGGAGACAGAGATGACGTCCACCTCAGCTTCATAGTATTCTTGAAAGGTGTAACCCAATCCCGGGTGCTGAGTGATCTTCCTCAGTTCTTTATCATCTCGAGGCGGATCCCATAGCTCCTTGAACGCCTTCTTCTGGGCAGCAGGCTGCAATGACAGCATTTGCATCTTAGAGAACATCTGCGAAACCCGTTGGGTAGTATAATCCAAGCCTGTAATTGGCACCATCTGGTTTGCAGCCTCTTCAGGGACCATGCAGTCTTGATCATCTTCCTCGACTGACTCCCCAGTGTAGAATATGGTAGGAGGCTCGCAGAAGCGAGGGACCTCCATAGTCTTCAGTGGTAGCACCGTCTGGTACTCGAGGCTAACGATGGGTTTAAATAGACCCTGCGGCACCTCCACTTGTGTGTACTTTTCTTTCATTTCTTCATTGATATCATCCGGGTGAATGCTAGGAGGGGTGATCCGAACAAAGTCACCGGCATAAGAGATGTGAGATACCTCATGCTTTTTAATATAGCCCTTTGGTGGCGGTGGAGACCAATTTCTTGCCTTCGTCGCTGGCTTTTTCTGGCTGACCACAGCCTCTTTCTCTTCACCCTTTCGCGACACCTCCGTGTAGTAGGATGCATCGAGCATATGGCACTCGAATACTTCGAAGGGATGCAGATCCGCAAACACCCTCTCTTCTTTTCCTTCATGGCAGTATTTAATGCACTGATGCAGCGTGGACGGCACTATCTGATATTCATGCAGCCACGGTCTCCCCAGCAGGGCCTTATACGTGGTGTTGGAGTCGATTACATAGAATCGTACCACGGTAGTGAGGTCCCCCAATGTGAGGTTAAAATCAGCCACCCCAAGGGGCGTCTCACATTTCTGGTTGAATCCCGCAATTTTCATGTCTCTGACCTTGGTAAGCTGAAGATCAAAGTAATATTTTTGGTAGATGCGGTATGGGAGAATGTTAACGGCAGCCCCGGGATCTATCAGTATCCTGTTCAGCGGCTGACAATTCAGGGAGCCCCTCATATATAGCGGTCTGTTATGGCAGGAATTCGGAATCAGCATGTCATCCTCTGTGAATGTAACTGACGGCCCAGAATTCACTTCTGTCAAGAGTGCTTCATATTGTGCCGGCGACTGCAAGGCATCAACAATTGCTTGACGAGCCTCTTCACTCAGAGAGAGAATCTCCCAGATGGAGAATCTGGTAGGGAGCTTCTTTAGCATTTTCATGATCCGGCTGCCTACCCTGACATTAGACAGTCTCATTTCCTCTGCCCATCGGGGCTTTGGAGGTTCATGTGGTGCCCGTGGCCTCTGCTGCCCAGTGCTGGTTTCAACCTCTGGACTGATTTCTTGGGGGGCTTCTTCTATAGCAACGGCCCCTGGTGCCGTCGGAGAGTTATCCTCCTCTTTCTCATTCTGCTTGTAGGCTACAGATGCCGACTGCTGGGGTCTCTTGCCTTCATCTGGCTCAGCCTGTATCAACTGCCCCTTTTCTAGACTAGACAGAAATTCCAGAAATGTTGGAGTTTGACCTCCTTTCTTCTTTTCTTGGTACAAGCTGGCAGGGGGAGGAACCTGGTCGTACCTCCGGTTTGGGAATCTGGTAGGGCTGTTCCCCTCTGAACATAATGTTATGATTAGCTGGTGGTGGGCGCCCCCACCTTCTTCCGGAGCGTGTTGCATGTGCTGAGGTTGAGGCCTCGGCATGGTTGGCTTCTAGCGGGGCATTTGATGTTTCATCCTCATCATTCTCCCCGGGCGAGGTAAAGAGTGCCGACAGGGTGTTACATTGTACCGTCATGACCCTCTTTCCCTTCTTGGACTTGGGCCGTCTCTTCTTTTTTTGGGAATTTGGCTTTATCGGCCCCTGCCCCCAGAAAGGTTCAGTCTCGGCCTTTTCTTGTTCTGCCTCTGACTGCTCTTTAATTTTCAATTCTTCGAGCTGTTCCCAGAGTATACAGTCTTTCACCAGTAGGTGCCCGGGCTTCTTCTGTTCATATTCATCGAGCCCATTAATATACTGCTGTAAATGCCTGGCTGCAGGACTTACTTCCTTATGTGCAGGTAGGGGGACTTGTCTTCTCCGGTTATGAGTGGGGATCCGGATGACTGGCTCTGTCTCAGCTGTGCGCCATACTGGCTTTACTAGAGGTGGTTCGGGCCTTGGTGTGACACCGCGGATAACTGCTCCATTGGTATTGGCTGTGGGAGTCTTCTTTCTGTTCTTTATGGGTTTCATTTGCCATTCTTCCTGATCCTTCAGTGGGGTGAGGAAGCAAGCTTCATAAGTATGCCAGGTACATTCTTCAACGGCCTCCTTAGGCAGCTGCTGGTAGATTGAAATCATATTGGCGGCCATTTTTAACGCCGGAGGCTCATGTGGACGAGGTGGCTCTACCTGGTAATCTCCCAGCTGTAGCTCGCCCTTTTTGACCATGCCTTCCATAATATCTTTGAAGACGTAGCAATCTTAAATTGCGTGCCCCAGCGCACGGTGATATGGACAGAACAGTGGATCACCTTTCTTCGCCGCGTCATCGGGTCTCTTTGGCTCAGGCAATGTTACCTTGTTGAACTTGTATGCCCAGTTGAATAGTGCGGCTGTCTTATCTTTCGGGAAAGAGTACGGCTTTCTCATTTTGTTTCTCAGAGAGACTTTATCTTTTCTCTCTGCTATGTCTGTTGGTGGGGGAGCTTCATCTGCCCCCGTCTTCCCTTTCTGTTGCTCGAAGGTTCTGAAATCGACGGTGTTGGCCTCAGAGTGCGTTGGTCGTCGATCATTAGATTTTCCTTTCGGCACAGTTGGAGCATTGGCGGTCGGACGCTTAGACAGGAACGTCTCGACCTCCGCCACTATATTGTTCAATCGGTCAAATGTTCTGACATCTGCGCCAATCATCTTTTCCAGTACCTCTCTTCTGAGGCTCTGCTTACATATTTGCACTGCATCTTCTTGATGAGGAGGTCTTCTACATCTCATAGCTAAGTTCCTCCACCTTTTGATGTAGTCCAGTGCTGTTTCATCTTGCTTTTGCCTGGTCGCATATAGTTCTGCTATTGTGATTTCTCTTTCCGTGACGTGAAATCTGTCGCGGAACTTTCTTTGCATGTCAGGCCAATCGGTCACTGACCCAGCCGGCAGGCTTGAATACCATTCAAAGGCTATCCCGGTGAGGGATGAGCTGAAGAACTTAAGCATATAAGCTTCATCAGCTGCCAAGTCACCCATGATTGTGGTGTAGTAAGCTATGTGCTCCCTGGGAGAGCCCTGGCCATTAAACTTCTCAAACTTCGGCGGCTTACTGACGCCTGGAGGTAGTCTCTTAGCAGCATACTGGGGAGGATATGGTACCTTGTACACATCGTAGGTACTAGCATCATCACCAGTCTTTTCAGACAGCTTCATCTCCACAATCTTTTCAATCATCAGCTTTTGGGCTATGGCTGGATCTATGTTTTCCGGGAAGAAATGAGCTTGTTGCTGACCGTAAGGAGTTGTCATCATAGTTGCACGCAAGGTAGGCACGGCAGGCTGTGTCTGCGATGCAGAGGGCTGAGCTATCGTCTGCTGCAGAACGGGTTGGCTCAGTGCTTTGCCCTTATCAGCCGGAAGAGGATTAGCTGGGATAGCCATTTCTGTTGAGCTGGCAGTCTGCCCCACAGGCTCGGCTTGCTTGGAGACCGGTGTAACTTCGTGCCTCTCATTTAGCTGTCTTCTGAGAGCATTGATCTCTTGTTGATATCTTCAAAACATCATCTGGATCATGGGATCCAGGGTTGACGAGATCTGTAGATCTTCTGAAGTCCCTTCAGCATCATCAACGAAGGGATTGTCTTCCTCTTCCGCTGTCACCACATTAACTGTCATAGTGGTGATCTTGCAGGCTTCATCATTAGTCTTCATCTTATCTTTTACCGCCTGGCCTCTTCTTGTGACGGGGCCAGGTCTGGTTGCTAGTCTGAGCAGTTCATCTGGCTGTGTCGGTAACATATCCTGCCCTCTGACAAGCCCGGCCATATTGCAGGCAAAGATCTGCATCTTTTCCCTTTGCCTGTAGACTTTCCTTCTCATCTGATCGGGGTATTTGAGCCGGTCAAAGACTGATATTCTTTCTCTAGCTTCTTATCTATGCAGGCCTTCTTTTCCATACCCGGCTCTGTGGCCTTCTTCATAATCATTGGAATCGGAGGAGGAGACTCCGAGCATCACTTCTTGAAGGGTTTCTTCTTCTTCTTCATCCATGGTGCCCAAGGCACGGGATAATCTTTGCTGTCCGAGGGCAGAGTTCCCCAGGTAGTGAAAGTAGTCTTGAGCCACTTGTTTCATCTCCTCTTGATTGTGCCTTCGTGGCTTTGGTTGGAGCCTCAATCTTTCCTGGCTCTTCTGCTGATAAGCCAGTCTCCCCACCTGAGCAGTCAGGTGCTCGGCTTTGCAGTATTTGAGTATACCGGCCTGTCTGGCGCAGGCTCTTGGTCTTCTTAGAGTGACAACAGTGACTGGTTCGCTTATTCTCATTTCCTCTTCCTCCCTGAACCTTCTACTCCCACCCTGGCAGCAGTTGGCAGCAGCAGCATAATTCTTTCTTTCCCATCTTTTGCCCCCAGCCATGGGGTGGGTGACCGTTAGGTCTTCCTTCTGCTCATATCTTCTGCCCCTTATCCTGGGGCGAATAGTAGTCAGATTTCTTCCTTCATTCTCATCTCTCCTACCCCGAGCCCCGGGGTGAACAGCAGCAGCGTTTCTTATGTCTCTTCCTTTTCCTCTTCTACTTCCTGCCCTGAAGCGAGCAACAGTGGTGTCAGCAATGTTTTCTTCATCTTGAGCTGGGGCCCAGCTCTGGGTCTTCTTCTGCCGCCAGATCTGCCTGAACTTGGGCGGCTTTGGTGCCAACGGCCTTCGGTGCTCTTTCTCGACGTCGGCCCTCCTAGTAGCCAGAGTTTGGAATCTGTTGGTGGTGGGTACTCTCGGGACGACCACATCTGGGTTGACCTCCCTCGGGCGGCCGTTGAGGTTTGTCCGGATTCCTCCGCTCAGCATTGTCTTTCCTGAGTTGGATATCCGACGTCCCGCAACAGTGGATCGGGCTCTCCTGTCGGATCTCCTTTTTCTTCCAGCAGCAGAGGGTGCGCCCCTTTTCGCCTCGTGATGGACGAAGCAGGCCACGACCTCAGGAGTATCCTGCATCCCCCGGCTCATTTTGGGGATGGTAGCTTGTAGCAATGTCTCGACAACAGTCTTTTGTTTCTGGTTGTCGATCTCGAGCAAGTTAGTGAAGATGAGGCCCAAGCAGTTGGGCATCCCGACAGCAGGCGGCATCGATCCGAACGCAAGAGGTACCTCCAGGTAGCCCTCTCGAACATGTACATCGACCACTTGTTGATCAAAGTGTACAGAGATGATTCCAGCCGTCATTGTAGTTTTCTGAAAATAAAGAAAGCACGGAATCAGAAATTTGAGGGGGGCCCACTGGGCCTCCTATCTTGGTGTAGAGATGAAGGGAGACTAGGTCCCACCGGGCGTGCCAGACTTGTGGACGTGGGATTTTTCTTCCGGCTTTATCTTGTTTGATTTTTTATTTGTTTTATTTATTGATTTATTGGTTTGGTTAATTGGCGTGCCAGTCACATGTGTGACGATTTCATTGTGCGCTCGACTTGACTTGGTCAGTCGATTGTGAAGTCCGAGTCGGGACCAAAAGTCCGTCATACCATAAAGGCTATGACGTTAATTACGCCCTTCCTAAGAAGGACAACCCTTGATTAAACGCCGAAATAGGAGGCCGCTCGGGGCGGTAAAAAGAAAAATAACAGTGCGTGATATTGAAGATATTGTTATTCTGGGCAGACAATTTAGTGCACCGTAGATTACTACACCGACATGACCCTCTCTTATGTGGGTCGTGCCGGGTAGGAATAGGACACCGTTCACGCAATGGCGGGACGGAATCCGGACCATCATCGGGGAGATGTCCCCTTTCATATTTCTCATCCAGCCAAGGGCCTCGCAGCATACATATTCCCCGGAAGATTGAGCCGGACGAGGGGCGCGTGACGTGCACCTCCCGGGACTTATCGGGGTTAAAATATCTATCGGCATTTCGACAGCATCTCCCCACAATCTGGATTATGCCCAGGGGAGAATAGGCTATCACCCACGGAATGCCGGGATGAAAGCCGCAAAAAAGGAGGGAGCGAACCTCCCACATTGTACATGTATGCCCTAGGGCAATGTTTGATTCTTCCCTTATAGGAGCTGGTGACACTCGTGCAGTGGCAGAGCTCACCTTAGCTAAAGGGGTTGCTCATAAACCCGATACGGATCAGTGGAAAGTAAGGGAGTCTGACTCCCTTTGATTTTATCCTCGGGACAGTTTTGGCGACTCATGGACATCTCTAGGTGAGTTTGATAGAAGTGTTGGATGCTCATTGGGTGGCAGGACAGCCTCTCGGCACGGATTTGAATGGATATATGAGTTCTCGGCATGAAGACCACCGCATCGAGAAGGGTCTTTGCAAGGCACCATTCTGGGCGCCGAGAGCTAGCTGGGGAGGTTCCCGGCGCGACCTTGGGTGGATGGCTTCTCGGCGCCAGAAGGCTTGCGCCGAGAGCATTTCACCTATTCTACTGTGCGTGGTGCCGAGAGATATGATGGCGCCGAGATGGTTTCTGAGGGTTTACGGAGCCCTGTTTTCGGGTTTCTTGATGATTCAAGCCAAAATAGATGGGCTCTGTGGGGTCAGAGTGAAATGATTCATCAGATTTGAACTGGATTGGAGTTGGGGCTCTGAAGGAAGGCCAAGATCGAAGAGGAATGGGGAAGATCAGGGTCTAGAGGATCCTGTCACCAGTGTGTAGAGTCCCGGGGACAACTTAATGTCGTCTTTCATCATCCTGGGAGAATTTTGACAGCATCTCCCCTGGACTTAGCATTTGCCAGAGAATGATAGACAATCACCCACGGAGTGCCGGGGTGAAAGCCGAAAGCAGAGGGGTATTGGACCCCTGACCCATGTATGTGCTTGCAGCACTATCTTAATATCCCTTTTGAGACCATTGAAGCTTATGCAGTGGCAGAGCTTCCTTGGTTCATAAGGTTATAAAAATAGATCGAGCCCGAGGAACCATGTAGGGGGGTTATCCCCATTAATTTTCATCCCTGAGGTGCATGTGATGACCCTTAGTGTCCCTCGACAGGACACGGGATTACATTGGGGAACAGCAGGGGTTTCAGTACAGCATCCGACTGGGTTCCAGCACTTGGGGGTTTTATTAGTGGCTGGAGGTTTATGGCACAAGAAGAGGCTTGGGGGGGGGCAGTTCCCAATGCGCAAAGAGCCGCGCCGAGAAGGGTGCTTTGGTGGCCACCATGTGTGACGCCGGGAAGGGGGGCTTCAAATGTTTGTGGCGCCGGAAAGGGGTCTTTGGTGGCCACCATGTGTGGCGCCGGAAAGGGGGCTTCAAATGTTTGTGGCGCCGAGAAGGGGTCTTCAAATGTTTGTGGCGCCGGGAAGGGAGAAAGGAAGGTTCCCGGCACGCCAACCATTGCGCCGAGAAGGGGTCCTCGTAGGGTACTGCTGGTGGCGCCGAGAGGCTGGACTAGGGGGTTCCCGGCGCGCAAAGGGCTACGCCGGGAAGGTTTCTTCAATTTTCTTCAATAGCTACTGCTCTTGGCGCCGAGAAGGGTTTTCTTGCTCCGGAGGCTCTGTTCTTGATGTCTATGGCTTCAGACATGGATTCAAGTGGTTTTTGGCACAAATGGGGGGTAGGCTCGGAAGGTTTATCAGTATAGAGGCTGGATATTGAAGGGAGGGATAACATCCGTCGAGAGACGGGATCATCAATCACTAGAGGTCCTTATGAAATATACGTTTATGTCTGCCGGCAGCCGAGGGAATCAAGAGATGTCTGTCTCTGATTCCTGGGAAGACTTTAATGGCATCTATATCAATAAGGGCAGAGGGAGAGCAGAGCCGAGTAATCCATAGGTAGTGGATTGGGGCCCTGTTCTAGTCTTTCCCCAAGGAGTAGACTCTGAAACACGGAGAGCAGGTTGAGAACCCGGAGCATCAAAACCAACGAACCGTTGAAAGGTAGACAGCTAATAGCCAACAGATGTTGGAAGCCCCAAGCGTATGGCCTGGGCAGTTGGGACGGAACATTTCATGAATGTATATATGTGCATCATCTGACCCCTTGCACAGATTGCAAAAGGGGAGCAGACCATAGAAAGAGGAGAAACACAAACATTGCTATTCGAATCGATCGGATTGCATAAGAGAAAGAACAGCCAGATGAGAGGGGGGAGACGTCCAAACGGGCCATTAGAGCATTTCATTCCATTGCATCATCCCAAACTTACACCAATCACTAGGGGGAAACGAGGGAAAGGAAGATAAACAAGGGGTCGGGATTTTCCGACTACATTCGATGAATCGAGAGCAAACTCATAAGATTACATGAAGAGCAAAAGAAAACATGGGGGATGGTGGAGCATTGACTCCTCTCCCTCCCCAGCTGCCCACCTGGAGCTTCTTCTCCTTCTCTTTCTCTTGGGATTGGTCTCTTCTCTCTTTTTTTCAGCGGAGGAGGCTCTCTTTTTCTGTTCTTCTGGCCCCTTTCGAATGAGGGGATTTTTATATCCCGGTGTCCTCTCTGGTGGCTCGTGGGCGAAGTAATGGGTTTTATAGAACCCCGTTCACAGCAAATGGCACTCGGCGCGCTTGCAACGCTAGTTCCCGGCGCGCCCATTCGAGGGGTTTCCTGGCGCGCTACTCTCTCCAATGCTCTCGGCGCAAAGGGTCTCATTGAAGCCCACTCAATAGGCCCATTTAAGGCTTTTTCCCTTTTAGAACTCCTATTGTCCTTAGCTTTGTCGGATTCCTTTGATCATATTGGAACTAACGAAGGCCCCTTGTGTGCATCACCATCTGAATAATCCGGAGGTTTCTCATCAGTCAACAGACCGGAGTTTCATCAGTACAGCCGTTTGGATGATGACAACACCGGACATCAGCCAGGCTTGACAAGGTCCTGGCCGGGTAAGTAGTTGGTGGTGAGGGCTCTCCTTCAATCCTGACTTTACAGAAATCTTCCAGTCTTCATTGCTGGTCTGGTCTCATCTTTATATTTGTTCATATTTTATCTGTCAACATCTGGTTAGTCCAATTCTTTAACATCAGATCGGACTAGCCTTAATTGGACTGGGTCCTAGACCGGTTCACGGTTCGACCGGTCCGACCGACCGGTCCGGTCCGATTCTGATAACAGTGGTTATAAGGATAAAATACTACATAAATGAAACATTTTATTACATGAACGAAATATTTATTACAAGGATAAAACACTACAGAAATGAAATATTTTGTTATAATAACGAAACCTAACAAAATGTTTCAATTCTATACTAAATATTTTATTCTCATAACAAAATATTTCATTCTTTTAAAAAATATTCCAGTCATGTGTTTTCCCACCGAATGCGTTCCACATTTAATGCGTGAAAAAGTGGACCGTACCATCTGACGTGGGGTGTCCTTTCTGCGCAGAAATTATCTTTTCACTATTTTTTAGGCCAATGAGAATAAATGTGATAAGTTGATGTGACTTTGTGCACCAGATTCGATGCACAAAACATTACTCATTTTTATAAGGACCTATTTGATAATGAAACGAGTACTTATCCTTCGTGAATTGCACTAACATTGCTAATCAATAGCCGTTTCTCTTCTTTGATAATCATAATCTTATTCTACTTGAAGGGGCGTGATCTCGCGCGGCTCCTGAGCTGGGAGGATGATCACCGAATAGTGAACTGTAGAGAAAGGGAGATAGATCAGGGGGCCCAGGGATGGTTCCCTGGGGAAAACTCTCCGATTCTTAAGTCAGTAGAGCAATGGTGGAAGATAGGGAGGGAGGTAGAAAGAGGTGCACTGTTGTGTAGTGGACAGCGGATCTAGAGGGAAGGGGAGAATAGATCAGCCCCACTTTTCGCAATGTGGCCCTCTATATATCTAGTTGAAATGAATTGCAGTGGAATAGAAACTAGCTTCCAAGTGCGTTATGATTTGCTTAGTAAGATAAGCAAGATATATAACAATTCAATCCTAAGCATGCACCTAGAACGAATCAATCACACAAGCAAACCACACTAGACAGGATTTTAAGGTGGTTCGGACTGAATCCTCAGCCCTACGTCCACCCCTCACCAAAACCCGGTGAGGCTTCACTTGTGCAGCGCACAAAACCGTAAATCGGAAACCACCGATTGCCTTCCTACTCACCACCTGGTAGGGATGTCAATCGCAAATTGGAACAACCTCCAATTGCCTTCCTACTAACCACCGGTAGGGATGAATCACACTTTCAATGTTTAAACAATAATGAAAATAAAACAAATGTGAAGGAACTAAAACAAGAGATTGAGTTATGAGTGAAAATGAATTGGCCCTTGTATGGAATGTTGATCAGCAACAAGGCTCCTCTTGGCTTCAACTCAATCTTCTTAATTCACCCTTGATTGGATGAATGTTCTTCACGGAGTACTGTTCACGTGAACAGTACCTCTTCCTTCAATTCTTCTCTCTTGATCTTCTCTTTGAACTTCTTTGAATGAATGAAGGAGATGATGAAGCTACCTTGAATCTTGATTGCTTCTTTAGCTTCTAGGAGTTTGAATGCTTGAAATATCACCTTGAATGAGCTTGAAAGAGCTTGAATGGATGTAGATGATTTCCCTTGAAGAACTTGAATCAAACCAGCTTCCTTGGATCACTTTGATAGCCTTGCTTTGATGTAATCTTCCTTGAGGTTTGCTGGCTTTGATTTGAGCTTGATTCCCCTTTGATTGGATGAAGAACACCTTCACGAACTACTGTTCACGTGAATAGTAGCTCGTCTCCAAGCTCTCTTGTAGCCACCCTAGATCTCACAAGAAGCCCCTTGAAGCATTAGGGTTTCTAACCCCTCATGTGTTAGTTTTATAACCCTTGAATGGTCCATAGATGCCCCCTAGACCAGATCCATAAATCATGGAAGATTAGGTAAGGTTTGATTAAACAAATCCATGGAAAGGGGCTGGCCACGAGGTGGATTTCGAAGTCAAACAAGGCTGCATCGGGGCTGGCGGTCGACCTAAGGCTCCTGGCGATCGACCGCCACTGAAACACCTGCAAACGGGCGATCCCTGGGAAATCCGATCGACCGCCACTGGCTGGCGATCGACCGCCACTGAAAGACGTGCAGACTTGGGATCCCTGGCTGGGGCGGTCGACCGCCCCTATGCTGGTGGTCGACCGCCAGCTGGGCAGAACCCGGCTTGCCCGGGTCGGTCCGTTTTCTGTTCTAGCTCCGTCGCTTGACCTCTTTAGCATCCCGTTCATGTTCGTGACTTCATCCTTGTTGGTCTAGAACGTATCAACTCAGTCTTTAGCCTTGGATTCGCTTGGTGATACGTCTTCGTGCATTGACCTTGGATTAGTGACTAGCCAAGTATGAAATGTCGACTTTTGCTTGTACAAGTAATGAGATTTGTATCCTTGCTTGGGCGCAATCAATGAGCTTTCACTTTTGCCATTGCCAGTTGATTCCTTGTGCATGCATTGGTATATCTGTCATGAACGAACCATCCCGTATGTCAGTCACATAAGAGTGAAAAAAACAACAATGACTAATAGTGTTTAGCCATTATCAAAACCAAGAATGCCACATAATGCATTTGACTATAGAATGATGTCTAATGACTCAAATGACCTCAGGGACACAACATTCTCCCCTTTTTGATGATGGCAACACTGTGAGTCATTATGTGATATGAATATCTAAAAAGGCACAAGTTATAACAAATACCACATTTGCAGCTCAAGAATCAGGATAGTAATAGCATGTGAATGCAATTATGAATGCAAATATGAATGCTATGCTATGGGACATGAGCAGATCAAGATCCATGAATTAAAGCGTGTGAATGCACAAATGACACATGACAATGCGATGAAATTATGCAAACCCCATCACATGCACAAACGCACATAAAGGTTTCTCTCCCTTGGACTCAATGCACTCTCCCCCTTTGGACAACACTTATGACATAGCTCTTAGCTCTTACGAAGGACTCACACAAAGAATTCTCCCCCTTTGCCAACAGCAAAAAGGAGGGATAAAAGAAAATGTTTGTGAGACCATAGCTGAAAGGAGTGAAGAGCAAGCCATTATATGCAAAACTGAAGCATGCCATAAGCAACATATATGGTTCAAAGCTAATGAAATCCGAGATCATCAAAAGAGTTCAAAAAACAGCTACATCCAAGATTTAATAGAAATGAACCAAAGGTGGATATCATGGCAGTGTTTAACTGTCTCATGTCTTATATATCCATATTCAGTAACTACAAAGGCAATAACACAAAAGCATGTATTGAGGCTAAACAAGCAAGATGGAAGCATGGAATTATATGAATGTAGTATATTTTGATTTTCAAGATCTTTAATATTAGAAGGCACATGACTCATATTTTACGAGCAATCAAGTTTAGTACATGCCTCCTAGCCGTAAGAATACACGTTGTTTAGACGCCAGTATCCCTAGGTATTTGGCAAGACTGACTGTCATGCTTCAAGATGAACAGAGATAGCAAAGTCACGTCATGACATATCCAAACTCATTTCATTGATGAGAAGATATGTTTCTCAACAATTATGCCATTACTCTGCCTAGAGTCCAAATGAATTAAGACAGAGATAACAGAGGCACATCATGACATATCATTCGTCACTTGATTTGATGACGCGACATATTTCTCCGTGCAACAATATCATTGCTCTGTCAAAATGATTTTCAGGAATTCCAGCTCATCAATATGTTTAGAAACAATACTAAGCTCTAGAGTATCACCAAGATTGTCATGAAGTCTGGATTTTCAGATATCAGGATAGTCATTCAAAGCATAATATGCAATCATTAATTAGTTAAGGGCTATTAAATCCACAGAACATAGATGATTTCAAAAGAAATATCAGAACTTTAAGGAAATCATTAAATCTGAACCATTTTCATTGAATGAACAATCATCAAGGCACATAATAAAAAGCTCTTACACCATATGTTCGTCAGGCTCATGAACTCAAATTCAGACTGTAAGCCAAGAAGTGTAGATTGCAAGAGGTTAAGAGAATCAACAAAACTCCCCCTAAAGATATGCAATGGATGCGCGAAGGAGTTATATTTGCAATCAAGTTGAATGACAAATGAGGTTGGCCTAGTCACTCATGAAGGTGCCAGAAATGAAATGTATGACCCAACCCATGGTTGTACACTTATTAAATGCAACAGAATGAAGATGAAATATATGCATGAATGCTGCAAAAAGGACAACTCCCCCTTACTATATGGCCTATATGCGACATTGACACATGGTACTTGGCGGAGGTGAAACCTCACGCATGTTGAGTGCTTCGTGACAAGCATAGCCTACCCTTCCATACATCAACATTTGATATATCATGGTCATGCGAGAATGATGCTACACAAACCATACAATGCATTATGAACATGAACTTAATTCATTATTATGCATCTACATGTAATGCGACACATATGCAAAATGACATATTGACATATCAACAATGCATGAATGTAAAACACACAACTAATTGAACATGATCATCAATTCAAATTCTTATTGGCCTGAGGTCGGCAAAGACCAAGCTCCCTTCTGAGTGTTGAAAACCTGTCATTACACAAGGGCTTGGTAAGGATATCAGCAATCTGATTCAATGTATCAACAAAATGCAGTTCAAAGTTTTTCTTACTGACCTCATCTCTAATGAAGTGATGCCTAATATCAATATACTTAGTCCTAGAGTGCTGGACTGGATTTTTGGCAAGGTTGATAGTACTAGTGTTATCACACAGAATGGGGACACAACCAAGATCCACCAAGTAGTCTTGGAGTTGGTGTTTAATCCACAACACTTGGGTGCCACAGCTCCCCGCAGCAACATATTCTACCTCCGCGGTTGAGAGGGCAACCGAGTGTTGTTTCTTGGAGGCCCAAGAAACTAAACACCCGCCTAGAAACTGGCAATAGCCACTAGTACTCTTACGATCCAGCTTGCATCCAGCGTAATCCGCATCAGAATAAGATATAAGAGATAAATCACATGATGACGGATACCACAATCCCAAATCTTGAGTGCCGACAAGATATCGAAGGATACGTTTGACGGCAGTCAAATGGGATTCTCTAGGACTAGCTTGAAATCTAGCACAAAGGCAAACACTAAACTGGATATCTGGTCGGGATGCAGTCAAATAAAGTAAAGAACCAATCATACCTCTATAGACCTTTGCATCCACCAATTTACCATTTTCATCCGAATCTAGTGAAGTTGAGGTGCTCATAGGAGTTGCAATGATTTTATTGTTTGCCATGTCAAATCTTTTCAATAGCTCTTTAATGTATTTAGCTTGACTTATGAAGCACCCATCGTCTCCTTGGTTGACCTGCAAACCAAGAAAGAATTGAAGTTCTCCCATTAGGCTAATCTCAAATTCGCTAGTCAAGAGGTTAGCAAATTCCTCACACATTTTAGATTTTGTAGAACCAAACACAATATCATCAACATAAATTTGAACAATCAGGATGTTCTTACCTTGCTTCTTGGTGAAGAGTGTTTGATCTACCTTACCTCGTGTGTACCCTTTTTCAATGAGGAATGAGCTTAGCCTTTCATACCAAGCTCTTGGTGCTTGCTTAAGTCCATAAAGCGCCCTGTCTAGCTTGTATACAAAATCTGCATTGTTAGAGTTCTCAAAGCCAGGGGGCTGCTCAACATAGACTTCTTCTTTGATCAAGCCATTCAAGAAAGCACTTTTAACATCCATTTGATAAAGCTTTATTCTAAGGGAGCATGCAAAGGCAAGTAAAATTCTGATGGCTTCGAGTCTAGCAACTGGGGCGTAAGATTCATCAAAGTCGACCCCAAACTCTTGAGTATACCCTTGAGCCACCAATCTAGCTTTGTTTCTGATTATCTTGCCTTCCTCACTTAATTTGTTCCTAAAAACCCATTTAGTGCCTATGACAGATTGTGATGATGGTCTAGGAACAAGATGCCAAACTTTGTTTCTCTCAAACTGGTTTAACTCTTCTTGCATGGAATTTATCCAGTTTGCATCTTTTAAAGCATCATCAATGTTTTTGGGTTCATGCTGCGAGACAAGAGCAAGTTGATCTAATTCTTCCATAATTTTAAAATGTGACATTGTTCTAGGTGGGTCATTCAAGCTACCAATGACATTCTCCAAGGGATGATCCTTAAGAATTCTAATATTTGTAGAATCGTTACCTTCTCCTGGAGCTTGATCCCTTGCATTGCTTGATTCAGCTAGGTCACCGTCTTCTTTTATTTCTTCTTGTGGAAAATCACTCTTGTCCTTCATGCTTAGGAATTCCCCATCTTCATCATTTTCCCTGCAAGAGTTATCATTGTTACAATCATGATATTCATCAAAGGAAACATGGGGTGATTCTTCCACAGTTTGACTTTTAATGTTATAAATTCTATAAGCCCTAGATCTATCAGAATATCCAAGAAATATACATTCATCGCTCTTGGGCTCGAATTTATCTAAATCTCTTTTGTCATTATTGTGAATGAAGCATTTTGATCCAAAAACTTTCATATGATGCAGAGAGGGCATTTTACCTTTGAGCAACTCATAGGGAGTCTTTTTGGTGTGAGACCTTACCATTGACCGGTTGATAATGTAACATGCCGTATTTATCGCTTCGGCCCAAAATTTCCTTGGAAGTTGCCATTCGGCAAGCATTGTCCTCGCCATCTCTATGAGTGTTCGATTCTTTCTTTCAACAATCCCATTTTGCTCGGGGGTTCTTGGTGAAGAGAATCGGTGTGAAATGCCTTCTAACCTGCAAAGATTATAGAAATCAGTATTCTTAAATTCACCACCGTGATCAGATTGAATATTGGAAATCTTAAACTCACCGTCCTGCTTTATCTTCAAATAGAGTGCCTGAAACTCATTAAAAGCATCATTTTTGTGTGTGAGGAAGAAAACCCATGTGAACCTAGAGAAATCATCCACCAAGTGATGAGGACATCATGAGCTTATGGATTGTATTAGTGTGTATTAGCTTGTATAGGTGTGTTTTATGGGTTGTATTAGCTTGAAAGTGTGTAATTTTTGATTTCCTTCTTTTGGGCCATCCTTGTAAGGCTTAATTAAGCCAATGGGCCTCTTTCTAGGAAGAGTCCATAACTAGGTAGCATGTTTAAGGTCCATTTAAGATGGCTCCTTCATATTGGGCCATTTGGTTTCAAAGTGGGTCATTAAGGCTCTTAAAGCCCAAATGGGATTCCATCCTCTCATGGGCCATCAAAGTGGGAATGGCCCATGCCTAGCATGCCATATGGAGTGGCTCTTGGCCCAAGAATGGGCTTGGCCCAAGAAGGGGGGCGCATGCTCTTTTGGCCTTATTAGGCTTGGTAGTTGTAGTTAGGTTGTGTTTGAATGGAATTACACCAAGTTTGAACACATGTGGTCAATTTGATTAAACTAATGTATTCAATGTGGGATTCTCATTGTATCCCAGCCATCCAATCCAAACCCCTAGATCCAAGGGTTGAGATTGAGTTTGGTTGGCATCCTATATAAGGTTGTAATTTTCATTTTGAATGAATTAATGAAGAAGAAATGAGCATTTGCCTCCTTGAAGCTTGCGCCCCTCTCTCCTCTCTCCCTGGTGTTCTTCCACCTCCAGCCCCTTTCTAGAGTGTAATCCCTCCCCCTTGATCCCCTCCAACTTCTGAAGCAGCTCCGGTGATCGCCGCCGCCGCCGTCTCGCCGCCGACGCGTCTTCACCAACGAATTCGGTTTTCTGTCCACTCTGGACAGACCTCTCTTCTCCGAATTGTCTCTCTCTCTTCCCTCATCTTCTGAAGCTCCAATTTTCAGGGTTGGTTCCCCTCTTGAACCCTTACCTCCACAAAAAATTTCAGTCAAAAATTCGTCCTTTAGATATTTTTAGAATTTCGTCCAAGTTCAAATTTCAGTTCTGTTCAGGTTCTGTCTACTGTTCATCAGTTCTGAGTCTACCTTGTTCGACCCATGTTTTGAATTTTGTTGGGGCTCTAAAAATTACTGAGACTTCTGTCCACATATGTCTATCACCATGAATTTTCCTAATTTTTGATAAGGTCTCTAGGTATTTTTCAAATTTCGTACCAGTTCCTGTGAGCAATTTTTCCACAGTGTCCCAGATCCGACCCAGGTCCACTCAAAAAATCCCAAAAAATCCATTTCTTGTCCAATCAAGAAACCAAAAATAGTCCCGGTTTCCTCTCTCAGAGATCTTCAACTTTTCTGAAGAGATTATCACCAGATTCGGTGGTCTTCTCCGGTCAACGGTGATTTTCAGAGAAGTCAGAACCTGCCCCTGCAGTTCTGGCCTGTTTACAGCAAGGGTGTAAATTCCATAAGTCAGATATACGTATCTGATTATTTTTTCTGAAGGCCCCTACGTCGAAGTATTTGGAGTCCTCTTTCCAACGGCGCCGAGCTCGTTGCATTCCGACGACGGGGTTGATCACAGCAGCCGATCTCGCCGGACAGCGCGCGAGAAGACAGCAAGTGCAGACTTGTGGCCGGTTTCCCGCGAGCGTCGTCCGAGGGCCGCCCGGCGTCCGGTGGTCGTTCCAGCAACTCGCCATCCTAGGGGAGCGCTTCCCAAGTGTACCCACACCAGAGGAGGCATCAGGTCCCACACGACCCCTCCGGTCCACACGTGGGCCCCACTAGCACGAGTACGCGCGAAGCCGAAGCCGTGCCCGGAAACCGCCCGTCAACCCGGAATTGGTCCTCCCGGGCCCCCTTGTGTCGCCCGTTACCTCCCTGCGTGGAGTGGGCTTACTTGTATTGCTGTAATCTTAATGTATTAAGTTCCCGGGAGTACGAGTTTCGGCCGGGTGCCATCTTCGCCACGCCGAGCGCGTGGAGGTATCGTATTCGCTCCTTGCTTGGCATTCCGCTTATTTCTATATATGCTTGTTTATGCCGCTGCTAGAGAGCATGTGTAGGGTTACCTAGCTCGCTTTTAATTTATCATATCACTGCTGCGAGTGAGAGAGTGACCGTCCCGTGACCCGATCCGGGCGCCAAAGAGAGTTGACCACCCTAGCTCATTGCCGGTTTCTCAACCGCGCACATCCGACGCTTCCCTCGCTAAGGGACGATCGCGAGCTTGTCGTGTCCGTGGTCCCGTCCCGCATCAATTTGGTATCAGAGCGAGTTGAGTCTAGGGTGTTTGCATTCAAAAATAAAAAAAGAGTGTCATGTAGTCATTAGTCGGTCTAAGTCGTGTTTAGGATCATCACATTTTTAAAACAACAAAAAGAGTCGTTTTTGGGTCGCATACATCCCTTTACTCGGTATATAAAAAGGTGTTGTCCGACCGTTAGGTTACGCCTATCGGGAAGGCCGCACACTTGCGCGAGTGACCTTCGGGTCAATTATCTCCGCCACGTATCGAGTCTTGGTTTACGTCTAGGGTCCTTAGTGTGCATTAGTTAGTGCATTCCAACTTTGCATTACTTAGTGTCGTGTCTAGTGTTTTGGTCCGAGTGTCGGCATGGCCACCCACTAGTTTCCCGTGTCCCATGGAGTCCCAAACTCCCGGATGGTGGCGATACTATCTCAAATGGAAGGACCACCCGAACCACCCCACGAGGCCCGAAACCCGGGATTTCTACGGGTCCGATGACCCGAGTGTCTATCTAGAATGGGAAGCCATTATGGATGATTACTTCGAGGTGTACATCATGTACGGGCCCATGCAAGTCGATGTTGCCAAAAGGCGACTTTTTGGTGAAGCCGCTGCAACTTGGAGGGACATCAAATATTGGAGGGAGGATAGGAATCTAAGGCCCATCGAGTCATGGTGGGAAATGAAGAGAGTGCTTAGGAGGGCCTACGTTCCCCGCCCACCTACCTCCAACCACGGAGGTCATTCCACTCACCAACCCCACCAACTCACCCACAATCAAGTGGGCCACACCTCTACCCAATCCCACCCCTTCACCGCCGTCCAAGCCCACCAAAGTGACCCCAATCTAGTGGCCCGCCCATGCACCACCAACCAACCTCCCCTTGGCACTCCCATCCCAACCCACTCAAGCACCTCCAACCGAGTGGAAGTCCCGCTTATAACCGAGCCTAGGCCCACACCCGAGCCGAGAGTTAAGGAGCTAGTCCACCCCAAGGTCCCTCCTCCAACCCGCTCCTTAGAGGAAATAAAGAAAATGATTTCGGATTGGTGGGAAAGGACACAAGCTACTCCACCACCCATGGATGCTCCATTGTTATCTACCTCCAGTCTTCATTCGAAACCATCAAAGTGGGAACTACCAAAGCCCGAGCCACCCGTGTTTCTTACGGGAACACTTTACATAGTCGAGCCACTTCTTAGATGGCTCAAGGATGGCTTGGTCCCACATCCCTTCCCATCAATGGACCCCACACTACCACTAGTGCCGGTCAACTCATTCCATACCACATTTCGATCTCGTCACCATGTTGATACGTTGGATGATCTTGTCATGGGATTAGATTCACAATGGGAGTTGACGCATCTTTTGGCCCGAGGCTTTGACCAACCCGCTAGTCTTAGCTTCACCCATCCGGCCTTCGGGTCCATTACCTCCGAGTGCACCGTGGGTTGTGTCACCACGGAGGTTCTTCTACTTCTCCCGCTACCGGACGAGCCCGAATTCATACCCTTTTGTCCGAGGGAGGAATCATACTTCTTGCCTATGATCCCGTCCCACCCGTCACAATTCAAGAAGGTGACTATCCACACCTTCAAAACTTCTACACGCGGGACCGTGACTTGTGGGAACCCACCATAAGGGGTCATACCTTCTTTGATCCCTTTGACCCACTCCCTAGTGGATCCTTAGACCCTCCACATTCACTTCACTTCCTCGAGGGAGTCCGCTACCACACCCCTTCCCCACGGGCCGGGTCGTCTATGCCCACCAAGCCCGTACCCTTACAAGATACACCATCAACTAGGGGAGATACTCTTGGCCCTCCCACATCCACATCCCATATGCATGCATGGCCCACCATAGGAGGTCTAGGATTTCCGCATGATGTCAACCACCGGTTACGTCAGATGCATGCATGGCACACATTCGGGTGTCCTGGTCCGCCATCACCCATGTACGGGCCGGACTAACATTAGGTGTGTCTAGGGTCATAGTTGAGTCAGTGTGTTTTCTTTGTGTGGTTTGTTTGTGTGGTGATTTTGAGTCGATTGTTTGCATGGTTTGCATTCGTGTGTCAGTGCATGGTGAGTCAGCATGTGTCTTGTGCAAGCTCGTTGTCGTTCTTTTATGAGTGTGAAGCGAGTCGACTCACTTGACGAGTATGGGATCGGTTTACTTCTATACCCGGATCAGTCACCTATAGGGACTCAGCAGTGATTCCTAGTGAGTCTTTGAGCTGTTTCCTTCCGTTGAGAGTGCCCCTTCGGAGTCACCACCTTTGGCCATAGCAGTGCGCATATCGAGTATATGTGGAACGAGCAGGTGCCGATCACTTGGAGTGGAGCATACCCGCGCTACTTGGCACGGTGACGGATCCGCCAGAGTACTCGAGCAGCCATACCCCTACTCGACGGGGTCGAGTTTCTCCCACCCGGGGAGAATTGATGAGGACATCATGAGCTTATGGATTGTATTAGTGTGTATTAGCTTGTATAGGTGTGTTTTATGGGTTGTATTAGCTTGAAAGTGTGTAATTTTTGATTTCCTTCTTTTGGGCCATCCTTGTAAGGCTTAATTAAGCCAATGGGCCTCTTTCTAGGAAGAGTCCATAACTAGGTAGCATGTTTAAGGTCCATTTAAGATGGCTCCTTCATATTGGGCCATTTGGTTTCAAAGTGGGTCATTAAGGCTCTTAAAGCCCAAATGGGATTCCATCCTCTCATGGGCCATCAAAGTGGGAATGGCCCATGCCTAGCATGCCATATGGAGTGGCTCTTGGCCCAAGAATGGGCTTGGCCCAAGAAGGGGGGCGCATGCTCTTTTGGCCTTATTAGGCTTGGTAGTTGTAGTTAGGTTGTGTTTGAATGGAATTACACCAAGTTTGAACACATGTGGTCAATTTGATTAAACTAATGTATTCAATGTGGGATTCTCATTGTATCCCAGCCATCCAATCCAAACCCCTAGATCCAAGGGTTGAGATTGAGTTTGGTTGGCATCCTATATAAGGTTGTAATTTTCATTTTGAATGAATTAATGAAGAAGAAATGAGCATTTGCCTCCTTGAAGCTTGCGCCCCTCTCTCCTCTCTCCCTGGTGTTCTTCCACCTCCAGCCCCTTTCTAGAGTGTAATCCCTCCCCCTTGATCCCCTCCAACTTCTGAAGCAGCTCCGGTGATCGCCGCCGCCGCCGTCTCGCCGCCGACGCGTCTTCACCAACGAATTCGGTTTTCTGTCCACTCTGGACAGACCTCTCTTCTCCGAATTGTCTCTCTCTCTTCCCTCATCTTCTGAAGCTCCAATTTTCAGGGTTGGTTCCCCTCTTGAACCCTTACCTCCACAAAAAATTTCAGTCAAAAATTCGTCCTTTAGATATTTTTAGAATTTCGTCCAAGTTCAAATTTCAGTTCTGTTCAGGTTCTGTCTACTGTTCATCAGTTCTGAGTCTACCTTGTTCGACCCATGTTTTGAATTTTGTTGGGGCTCTAAAAATTACTGAGACTTCTGTCCACATATGTCTATCACCATGAATTTTCCTAATTTTTGATAAGGTCTCTAGGTATTTTTCAAATTTCGTACCAGTTCCTGTGAGCAATTTTTCCACAGTGTCCCAGATCCGACCCAGGTCCACTCAAAAAATCCCAAAAAATCCATTTCTTGTCCAATCAAGAAACCAAAAATAGTCCCGGTTTCCTCTCTCAGAGATCTTCAACTTTTCTGAAGAGATTATCACCAGATTCGGTGGTCTTCTCCCGGTCAACGGTGATTTTCAGAGAAGTCAGAACCTGCCCCTGCAGTTCTGGCCTGTTTACAGCAAGGGTGTAAATTCCATAAGTCAGATATACGTATCTGATTATTTTTTCTGAAGGCCCCTACGTCGAAGTATTTGGAGTCCTCTTTCCAACGGCGCCGAGCTCGTTGCATTCCGACGACGGGGTTGATCACAGCAGCCGATCTCGCCGGACAGCGCGCGAGAAGACAGCAAGTGCAGACTTGTGGCCGGTTTCCCGCGAGCGTCGTCCGAGGGCCGCCCGGCGTCCGGTGGTCGTTCCAGCAACTCGCCATCCTAGGGGAGCGCTTCCCAAGTGTACCCACACCAGAGGAGGCATCAGGTCCCACACGACCCCTCCGGTCCACACGTGGGCCCCACTAGCACGAGTACGCGCGAAGCCGAAGCCGTGCCCGGAAACCGCCCGTCAACCCGGAATTGGTCCTCCCGGGCCCCCTTGTGTCGCCCGTTACCTCCCTGCGTGGAGTGGGCTTACTTGTATTGCTGTAATCTTAATGTATTAAGTTCCCGGGAGTACGAGTTTCGGCCGGGTGCCATCTTCGCCACGCCGAGCGCGTGGAGGTATCGTATTCGCTCCTTGCTTGGCATTCCGCTTATTTCTATATATGCTTGTTTATGCCGCTGCTAGAGAGCATGTGTAGGGTTACCTAGCTCGCTTTTAATTTATCATATCACTGCTGCGAGTGAGAGAGTGACCGTCCCGTGACCCGATCCGGGCGCAAAGAGAGCTGACCACCCTAGCTCATTGCCGGTTTCTCAACCGCGCACATCCGACGCTTCCCTCGCTAAGGGACGATCGCGAGCTTGTCGTGTCCGTGGTCCCGTCCCGCATCAATTTGGTATCAGAGCGAGTTGAGTCTAGGGTGTTGCATTCAAAAAAAAAAAAGAGTGTCATGTAGTCATTAGTCGGTCTAAGTCGTGTTTAGGATCATCACATTTTTAAAACAACAAAAAGAGTCGTTTTTGGGTCGCATACATCCCTTTACTCGGTATATAAAAAGGTGTTGTCCGACCGTTAGGTTACGCCTATCGGGAAGGCCGCACACTTGCGCGAGTGACCTTCGGGTCAATTATCTCCGCCACGTATCGAGTCTTGGTTTACGTCTAGGGTCCTTAGTGTGCATTAGTTAGTGCATTCCAACTTTGCATTACTTAGTGTCGTGTCTAGTGTTTTGGTCCGAGTGTCGGCATGGCCACCCACTAGTTTCCCGTGTCCCATGGAGTCCCAAACTCCCGGATGGTGGCGATACTATCTCAAATGGAAGGACCACCCGAACCACCCCACGAGGCCCGAAACCCGGGATTTCTACGGGTCCGATGACCCGAGTGTCTATCTAGAATGGGAAGCCATTATGGATGATTACTTCGAGGTGTACATCATGTACGGGCCCATGCAAGTCGATGTTGCCAAAAGGCGACTTTTTGGTGAAGCCGCTGCAACTTGGAGGGACATCAAATATTGGAGGGAGGATAGGAATCTAAGGCCCATCGAGTCATGGTGGGAAATGAAGAGAGTGCTTAGGAGGGCCTACGTTCCCCGCCCACCTACCTCCAACCACGGAGGTCATTCCACTCACCAACCCCACCAACTCACCCACAATCAAGTGGGCCACACCTCTACCCAATCCCACCCCTTCACCGCCGTCCAAGCCCACCAAAGTGACCCCAATCTAGTGGCCCGCCCATGCACCACCAACCAACCTCCCCTTGGCACTCCCATCCCAACCCACTCAAGCACCTCCAACCGAGTGGAAGTCCCGCTTATAACCGAGCCTAGGCCCACACCCGAGCCGAGAGTTAAGGAGCTAGTCCACCCCAAGGTCCCTCCTCCAACCCGCTCCTTAGAGGAAATAAAGAAAATGATTTCGGATTGGTGGGAAAGGACACAAGCTACTCCACCACCCATGGATGCTCCATTGTTATCTACCTCCAGTCTTCATTCGAAACCATCAAAGTGGGAACTACCAAAGCCCGAGCCACCCGTGTTTCTTACGGGAACACTTTACATAGTCGAGCCACTTCTTAGATGGCTCAAGGATGGCTTGGTCCCACATCCCTTCCCATCAATGGACCCCACACTACCACTAGTGCTGGTCAACTCATTCCATACCACATTTCGATCTCGTCACCATGTTGATACGTTGGATGATCTTGTCATGGGATTAGATTCACAATGGGAGTTGACGCATCTTTTGGCCCGAGGCTTTGACCAACCCGCTAGTCTTAGCTTCACCCATCCGGCCTTCGGGTCCATTACCTCCGAGTGCACCGTGGGTTGTGTCACCACGGAGGTTCTTCTACTTCTCCCGCTACCGGACGAGCCCGAATTCATACCCTTTTGTCCGAGGGAGGAATCATACTTCTTGCCTATGATCCCCGTCCCACCCGTCACAATTCAAGAAGGTGACTATCCACACCTTCAAAACTTCTACACGTGGGACCGTGACTTGTGGGAACCCACCATAAGGGGTCATACCTTCTTTGATCCCTTTGACCCACTCCCTAGTGGATCCTTAGACCCTCCACATTCACTTCACTTCCTCGAGGGAGTCCGCTACCACACCCCTTCCCCACGGGCCGGGTCGTCTATGCCCACCAAGCCCGTACCCTTACAAGATACACCATCAACTAGGGGAGATACTCTTGGCCCTCCCACATCCACATCCCATATGCATGCATGGCCCACCATAGGAGGTCTAGGATTTCCGCATGATGTCAACCACCGGTTACGTCAGATGCATGCATGGCACACATTCGGGTGTCCTGGTCCGCCATCACCCATGTACGGGCCGGACTAACATTAGGTGTGTCTAGGGTCATAGTTGAGTCAGTGTGTTTTCTTTGTGTGGTTTGTTTGTGTGGTGATTTTGAGTCGATTGTTTGCATGGTTTGCATTCGTGTGTCAGTGCATGGTGAGTCAGCATGTGTCTTGTGCAAGCTCGTTGTCGTTCTTTTATGAGTGTGAAGCGAGTCGACTCACTTGACGAGTATGGGATCGGTTTACTTCTATACCCGGATCAGTCACCTATAGGGACTCAGCAGTGATTCCTAGTGAGTCTTTGAGCTGTTTCCTTCCGTTGAGAGTGCCCCTTCGGAGTGACCACCTTTGGCCATAGCAGTGCGCATATCGAGTATATGTGGAACGAGCAGGTGCCGATCACTTGGAGTGGAGCATACCCGCGCTACTTGGCACGGTGACGGATCCGCCAGAGTACTCGAGCAGCCATACCCCTACTCGACGGGGTCGAGTTTCTCCCACCCGGGGAGAATTGATGAGGACATCATGAGCTTATGGATTGTATTAGTGTGTATTAGCTTGTATAGGTGTGTTTTATGGGTTGTATTAGCTTGAAAGTGTGTAATTTTTGATTTCCTTCTTTTGGGCCATCCTTGTAAGGCTTAATTAAGCCAATGGGCCTCTTTCTAGGAAGAGTCCATAACTAGGTAGCATGTTTAAGGTCCATTTAAGATGGCTCCTTCATATTGGGCCATTTGGTTTCAAAGTGGGTCATTAAGGCTCTTAAAGCCCAAATGGGATTCCATCCTCTCATGGGCCATCAAAGTGGGAATGGCCCATGCCTAGCATGCCATATGGAGTGGCTCTTGGCCCAAGAATGGGCTTGGCCCAAGAAGGGGGGCGCATGCTCTTTTGGCCTTATTAGGCTTGGTAGTTGTAGTTAGGTTGTGTTTGAATGGAATTACACCAAGTTTGAACACATGTGGTCAATTTGATTAAACTAATGTATTCAATGTGGGATTCTCATTGTATCCCAGCCATCCAATCCAAACCCCTAGATCCAAGGGTTGAGATTGAGTTTGGTTGGCATCCTATATAAGGTTGTAATTTTCATTTTGAATGAATTAATGAAGAAGAAATGAGCATTTGCCTCCTTGAAGCTTGCGCCCCTCTCCCTCTCTCCCTGGTGTTCTTCCACCTCCAGCCCCTTTCTAGAGTGTAATCCCTCCCCCTTGATCCCCTCCAGCATCTGAAGCAGCTCCGGTGATCGCCGCCGCCGCCGTCTCGCCGCCGACGCGTCTTCACCAACGAATTCGGTTTTCTGTCCACTCTGGACAGACCTCTCTTCTCCGAATTGTCTCTCTCTCTTCCCTCATCTTCTGAAGCTCCAATTTTCAGGGTTGGTTCCCCTCTTGAACCCTTACCTCCACAAAAAATTTCAGTCAAAAATTCGTCCTTTAGATATTTTTAGAATTTCGTCCAAGTTCAAATTTCAGTTCTGTTCAGGTTCTGTCTACTGTTCATCAGTTCTGAGTCTACCTTGTTCGACCCATGTTTTGAATTTTGTTGGGGCTCTAAAAATTACTGAGACTTCTGTCCACATATGTCTATCACCATGAATTTTCCTAATTTTTGATAAGGTCTCTAGGTATTTTTCAAATTTCGTACCAGTTCCTGTGAGCAATTTTTCCACAGTGTCCCAGATCCGACCCAGGTCCACTCAAAAAATCCCAAAAAATCCATTTCTTGTCCAATCAAGAAACCAAAAATAGTCCCGGTTTCCTCTCTCAGAGATCTTCAACTTTTCTGAAGAGATTATCACCAGATTCGGTGGTCTTCTCCCCGGTCAACGGTGATTTTCAGAGAAGTCAGAACCTGCCCCTGCAGTTCTGGCCTGTTTACAGCAAGGGTGTAAATTCCATAAGTCAGATATACGTATCTGATTATTTTTTCTGAAGGCCCCTACGTCGAAGTATTTGGAGTCCTCTTTCCAACGGCGCCGAGCTCGTTGCATTCCGACGACGGGGTTGATCACAGCAGCCGATCTCGCCGGACAGCGCGCGAGAAGACAGCAAGTGCAGACTTGTGGCCGGTTTCCCGCGAGCGTCGTCCGAGGGCCGCCCGGCGTCCGGCGGTCGTTCCAGCAACTCGCCATCCTAGGGGAGCGCTTCCCAAGTGTACCCACACCAGAGGAGGCATCAGGTCCCACACGACCCCTCCGGTCCACACGTGGGCCCCACTAGCACGAGTACGCGCGAAGCCGAAGCCGTGCCCGGAAACCGCCCGTCAACCCGGAATTGGTCCTCCCGGGCCCCCTTGTGTCGCCCGTTACCTCCCTGCGTGGAGTGGGCTTACTTGTATTGCTGTAATCTTAATGTATTAAGTTCCCGGGAGTACGAGTTTCGGCCGGGTGCCATCTTCGCCACGCCGAGCGCGTGGAGGTATCGTATTCGCTCCTTGCTTGGCATTCCGCTTATTTCTATATATGCTTGTTTATGCCGCTGCTAGAGAGCATGTGTAGGGTTACCTAGCTCGCTTTTAATTTATCATATCACTGCTGCGAGTGAGAGAGTGACCGTCCCGTGACCCGATCCGGGCGCCAAAGAGAGTTGACCACCCTAGCTCATTGCCGGTTTCTCAACCGCGCACATCCGACGCTTCCCTCGTTAAGGGACGATCGCGAGCTTGTCGTGTCCGTGGTCTCGTCCCGCATCACCAAGACATATCCATATTTTCTACCACTTAAACTAGCAGTTCTGGTTGGACCAAACAAGTCCATATGAATTAGCTTGAGTGGTTTGGAAGATAAATATGAGGATCTAGCCTTGAAGGATTTTCTAGTTTGTTTACCAAGGGCACATGCATCACACAACTTGTTTTCTTGTTTAAAAGATAATTTAGGCAAACCTTTCACCATTGAATGCTTTAACAATTTATGTAGAATATTGTAGATAGCATGTCCTAGTCTACGATGCCATAACCATGCAAGTTCAGATTTTGGTACAGCAAGACAAAGATTTGCATGAGCATGATCATCTAAGTCAATCATGTAGACATTGTTGACTCTTTTATCAGAAAATTTTACCTTGTCAGATTTTGGTTCAAGGATTTTACATGCATGAGAGTCAAACAATACTTTATGACCTTTATCACACAATTGACTTATGCTAAGCAAGTTGTATTTCAATCCTTCAACTAATAACACATTTCCAATGGAGTTGGAGAGGTTCTTACCTACATTACCTGTTCCAATAATTTTTCCTTTGTTGTTTCCTCCAAATGTGACGTATCCTCCTTCCTTTTCCTCCAAGAGACAAAATTTTGATTTGTCTCCCGTCATGTGTCTTGAACAGCTGCTATCAAGGTACCACCTGTTATGCATGGCTGCAAGACACTCCTGCACAAAGAATTAAGCAATGGGGTTTGGAACCCAGCAAAACTTGGGTCCCACCAACTTCTTCAAGTTTTCAAAACATGATACCATCTCTTTCGGAATCCAAACCTTTCTAGCATTCATGTTTTCTTTGCTTAATGCAGGAATTTTCTTTTCAACTTTGACATTCATTTTCTGTTTGGAGGTTCTTTGTTGAACTTTGTGAAAGTTTGAAAAGGCTTGCTTCTTAAACCATTGAGGCTGTTGGCTGGTTTTAGATTGAAAATGATTGTTTTGCCACCTAGGGGATTGGTGCACACAGAAATCACAATTACCCCACAAGTGAGGTGGTGTTGGCCTAAGTGATGGAGCACCCCAGTTATAGTGATACCTAGAAGGCTGAGCAGGTAAAGGCCAAGAATGTGTTGACCTATGCTGCTGGGAAGATTGGCCTTTCTTAGGCTTTTGGGCAGTCTTCTTGGGGATTTTGGTGATTGCCTCTTCAATCTTTTCTTTCCCTTTCTCCTTTTGTTTTTGCTGGTTTTGTGTGGGAATTGTGTTTGAGGTGGAGGCTTCGGAAGATGAAATGAATGTAACAGTTTTGAGCCCAATTGGCCTTTTGTTTGTTGGTTCAAAACCTAACCCTTCCTTGTTGAAGTTCATTCTAGTACCTAGCAATGCATCTAGGTTTTCTCTTCCATCCACAAAATTTTCTAGAGATTGTTGTTTGTCCTTCAACTCTTTTTGTAGGTTTTCAATATTTTGAAGAAGTTGAATGTTGACTTGTTTGACAGCTTCATACTTTTCATTGCTCAATTTACTATCTTTCTCATAGCTTTGCATTTTGAGTTTCATGCTATCAATTTCATTTCTCAAATCCTCATTTTCAGTTTCCAAGTCAGCCATTTCTTTTCTTCCTTCCTCCAAATTTTCAATCATTTTCTTAAGATCTTCAATTTCAGTCTCAAGTATAGCATTCTTATGATTGGTTTCATGATCATGCACAAAAGAATTGATTTTCTTTTTCAATGATTTATTTTTCTTTTTGTACATGTTATATTTTTCCATCAGTTGTATATATGCTTCCTCCCAATCATCAACAGTATAATCTTCAAATGGAGAGGTTACCTCGGTTTCTTCGTCACCTTTGGCCATAAGGCAAAGATCTCCTCTTTCCTTGTCCGAGGAGCTGGTTTCATCATCACTTTCTTCTTCGTCGCTCCAAGTGGACACCATGGCCTTGTTCTTCTTCTTGCCCTTCCATTTGTCAGCCTTTTTGAGTCTGTCAGGACAATCAGTCTTGTAATGCCCTGATTTATTGCAAGAGTAACAAATGATTTTGTCAGGTTTCTTGAAATTTTCAGAATTAGTTTTGAAACCATTTCTCACCTTAGATCTTCCTCTCAAGAACCTCTTACCTTCCTTTCTCAGAAATTTTCCAAACTTACGTGTAAGCATGGCCACGTCATCCTCATCTCGCTCACTAGCTGAATCCTCACTTTCATCAGAGGAGTTTTGACGGCTAGGTCCTGCTTTAAGAGCTAAAGGCTTTTTCTTTGGTGCCTCAACCTCTTTGCTCTTAAGGTTGATCTCATAGGTCATTAGTGACCCAATAAGTTCATCTACCTTTGTAGTGGAAATATCTCTGGATTCTTCCACCACGGTAGCCTTCGTGTGCCATGCTGGAGTTAATGATCTGAGAATTTTTCTTACAATTTTTTGCTCTGTGTATTTCTTTCCCAAATCAGTTAAACTATTAGTAAGCACAGTCAATCGAGCATACATATCTCGAATTGACTCATCAGGCTTCATGCGGAACATTTCATATTCAGAAACTAAAATGTTGGCTTTCGTTTCTCGTACCTGAGAGGTTCCTTCGTAGATTACCTCTAACTTATCCCACATTTGTTTTGCAGATGCGCAGGTAGCCACTCTTGATAATTCTACTGGATGGAGTGAGCATTGCATGATGTGTTTAGCATTCCAGTTGACAGTGGATTGCCGTATCTGCTCTTTAGTCCACAAGTCCTCATTATCTGTAAGCTCATACGGACCTTTGCTGATCACTCGCCAAAGTTCATAGTCTTGGGCGCGAATAAACACCTGCATGCGATGTTTCCAATAAGGATAGTTAGTTCCAGTAAAGTAAGGAGGCCTATTCACAGCATGTCCTTCGGGTAGAAAACCCTTGGACGTTGATCCACCATTTCCCTCAAGGTCGTTGGACCCCATAATGAGACATTAGGCTCTGATACCACTTGTTGTGTAGTGGACAGCGGATCTAGAGGGGAGGGGTGAATAGATCAGCCCCACTTTTCGCAATGTGGCCCTCTATATAGCTAGTTGAAATGAATTGCAGCGGAATAGAAACTAGCTTCCAAGTGCGTTATGATTTGCTTAGCAAGATAAGCAAGATATATAACAATTCGATCCTAAGCATGCACCTAGAATGAATCAATCACACAAGCAAACCACACTAGACAGGATTTTAAGGTGGTTCGGACTGAATCCTCAGCCCTACGTCCACCCCTCACCAAAACCCGGTGAGGCTTCACTTGTGCAGCGCACAGAACCGCAAATTGGAAACCACCGATTGCCTTCCTACTCACCACCTGGTAGGGATGTCAACCGCAAATTGGAACAACCTCCAATTGCCTTCCTACTAACCACCGGTAGGGATGAATCACACTTTCAATGTTTAAACAATAATGAAAATGAAACAAATGTGAAGGAACTAAAACAAGAGATTGAGTTATGAGTGAAAATGAATTGGCCCTTGTATGGAATGTTGATCAGCAACAAGGCTCCTCTTGACTTCAACTCAATCTTCTTGATTCACCCTTGATTGGATGAATGTTCTTCACGGAGTACTGTTCACGTGAACAGTACCTCTTCCTTCAATTCTTCTCTCTTGATCTTCTCTTTGAACTTCTTTGAATGAATGAAGGAGATGATGAAGCTACCTTGAATCTTGATTGCTTCTTTAGCTTCTAGGAGTTTGAATGCTTGAAATATCACCTTGAATGAGCTTGAAAGAGCTTGAATGGATGTAGATGATTTCCCTTGAAAAACTTGAATCAAACCGGCTTCTTTGGATCACTTTGATAGCCTTGCTTCGATGTAATCTTCTTTGAGGTTTGCTGGCTTTGATTTGAGCTTGATTCCCCTTTGATTGGATGAAGAACACCTTCACGAACTACTGTTCACGTGAACAGTAGCTCGTCTCCAAGCTCTCTTGTAGCCACCCTAGATCTCACAAGAAGTCCCTTGAAGCATTAGGGTTTCTAACCCCTCATGTGTTAGTTTTATAACCCTTGAATGGTCCATAGATGCCCCCTAGACCAGATCCATAAATCATGGAAGATTAGGTAAGGTTTGATTAAACAAATCCATGGAAAGGGGCTGGCCACGAGGTGGATTTCGAAGTCAAACAAGGCTGCATCGGGGCTGGCGGTCGACCTAAGGCTCCTGGCGTTCGACCGCCACTGAAACACCTGCAAACGGGCGATCCCTGGGAAATCCGGTCGACCGCCACTGGCTGGCGGTCGACCGCCACTGAAAGACGTGCAGACTTGGGATCCCTGGCTGGGGCGGTCGACCGCCCCTGTGCTGGCGGTCGACCGCCAGCTGGGCAGAACCCGGCTTGCCTGGGTCGGTCCGTTTTCTGTTCTAGCTCCGTCGCTTGACCTCTTTAGCATCCCGTTCATGTTCGTGACTTCATCCTTGTTGGTCTAGAACGTATCAACTCAGTCTTTAGCCTTGGATTCGCTTGGTGATACGTCTTCGTGCATTGACATTGGATTAGTGACTAGCCAAGTATGAAATGTCGACTTTTGCTTGTACAAGTAATGAGATTTGTATCCTTGCTTGGGCGCGATCAATGAGCTTTCACTTTTGCCATTGCCAGTTGATTCCTTGTGCATGCATTGGTATATCTGTCATGAACGAACCATCCCATATGTCAGTCACATAAGAGTGAAAAAAACAACAATGACTAATAGTGTTTAGCCATTATCAAAACCAAGAATGCCACAGAATGCATTTGACTATAGAATGATGTCTAATGACTCAAATGACCTCAGAGACACAACATGCACGAGATCCCCCAACACCAAGGTGGTGAAGTGGTTCCTGCTTAGGGGATTTTAGGCGTGTATTGCCCTTACCTTTCACTGGAGGGAGTCCCTAGTTTATATAGTGTGCTCACCTTATGAGTTCTGTAAGTTGAGGAGTTTCAGGCTGGAGTTACATCATCATCGTGGGATCTTTACGTCCTCATCGTGGGATCTTCATAGCCTTGAGGGATCATGGGTCTCTTATCCTCATAAACTCCTGCTCATAAAGGGCTCTCAACGGTAGCGTGGATTAGTAATCGTCGGTCGGTCCGAGTATAAAAGGTGCCAACCCTGTCCGAGCGATAGGCATAGCTTGGATGAAGAGAGGTCAGAGTGGGCGCTGAGCGCTTGCCTCTATCTCGATGAGGGGATAACTCGGGCATGGGTCTTCCTCCGTTCTGACCGACGCTCGGGCCTTCCGAGCCTAAGGGCCGCCGAGGAAGGGTGAGATCCCGAGTAATCTTATTGGGATTTTTAGCCTAAGTGGGCCCTATGGGGCTATCACTTGGATGAGCTGAGCCTCGTTTGGTCCTGATGGACCTAGTTTGACTGCTCTTAGATGGGCTACAGAAATCCCCCTCTCCACTTGTCCCCCTCCTACTCCCGAGCTTTAGTAAGCTCGGAAGAGTAGCTGTTGGGCTTTTAGACCAGCGTGGCTCAGGTGGGTGGAGATCTGGCGGTGTTAGGAAGCCACGTGCCGTGGTCACCTGGGCCCGTAATAATGATGATCCTGACAGATTTGAACTGAAGGGGCCCCCTTTTCTCAGAGGTCGGAACGACGTGCCGCCTCCCGCATGGCGATATAGGCGTTGGGCGCTTACTGTCATTCCAGATTTCCTCCGTCTTTAGGGTTTTGGCTCTCCTCTGTTCTTACTTTTGGGCTCTTTGATGCGTCGTGAGGACACGATGGGAGAGTAGAGGCTTACAGCGGCGTTCGTGGAGTTGGCGGAGATAACCGCGGAGGCAGTCCGGCGGCTTCCTCTCCCTCCGAAATCTTCGGGGTCCCGAGATCGCCTTTCCTCAGAGTCTTCTCTGGGTTCCATGGCGGACCAGCACTCGGATGTTGAGGAGTGGGAGGACGAGCCAGTGGTGAAGGCGCCGGTTCCAAACAGCAGTGAACTGGGGGAGGTGGATGTGAGAAGGCTGGAGCACCAGTATCGCCTGCCCCACAAGTTCCGCTTTGTCGCAGCTTCCCCACACGAGACAAGCCTGGACTCTCGTACAGGCCACATCTGTACTTTCCTTCTATCATGGAAGGGTGGATTCTGCCTTCCCTTCGAACCTTTCATTTTTCAGCTTCACAATTTTTTTCTGTTGGCGCCCATTCAGTTGGTAGCCAACTCTTGTCTTCTCCTTTCCGCCTTCCGCATTCTCTGTCGCCAGTGTGGAGTTCCTCCTTCCTTGGACCTCTTTCACTATTTCTTTGAGTTGAAAGCACATCCTTCGGCCGGGAAGGGCTTCTATTTCATCCAGGCAAGGCGGAATATGAGCTGTATCTCCTTGGCGGCGAAGGATTCTTCGCATAAGGGGTGAAAAACTCAATTCTTCTGGGTGGGGATTTGTTCAATGGAGGAAACTTGGAGGTGTCTAGTAATCCCCAATTTCCACCCGAATATCCCTCCCAGGCAGGATGAGTTCCCTCCACATGTGGAGAAATATGCGGCCATCTTGCTGAAGCACCGCCAATCCACCGAAGAGCTGGTTACTCCAGAGAATATCGAGCGGTGTCTTCTTACGCGGCTGCATCCGTCGGGCTCAGGTGCCACAAACTAGGCTCTCCTTTGGATATGGGGGTCATTTTTATTTTCCTGAATATGTCTTCCTCTTCATGCAGACACCAGGCAGGAGGCTTTGAAGCAGGCCGCAGAGGTGATCGAGCTTGGCGATGATTCGGCTGCTGATGAATCGGCTGCTCCCCTGGGTCACTCCCGAACCAGAGATAAGGGCAAGGGGGCGGCCCAGGGCTAATCCTCCAGGCCGCGAGGGTCCAAGCGCAAGGACCCCATGGAAGGCATGATCCGGGCCACCGTGAGGGCTAGGAAGCGGGCCAAGAAGACCGGGGTCGTACCCGTAGTCGAAGGCGACCTTGCCGCGGCTCGCCCCTCTGCCGAGCATGATGGGGCCGACCCTATCGGGCGAGCTCTCCCACCCGCCGGGCAAGAGGGGGCCGAGGAGGTTGGGGCTGCTCCTGCGGGCGGCGATGATGCGGGCTCGGCTCTTCCATCGGCTGGAGCCGAGGGGGCCGGGGCTGTTCTTGCGATTGGCAACAGTGCCGGCCCGGCTCTCCCTTTGGTAGAAGCCGAGGGGGCCGTGGCCGAGGCGGGGGATGCTGGGGCCGTGGCAGAGGCTGACGCTTCAGGTGGTGGTGCAGGTGCCGAGCCGGTCCAGGTTAGGGGGCCGAAAGAAAATCCGGCCAAGGCGTAAAGAGGCGATCGAGGCTGGGGCTCGGTCCGAGCCACTCGGTGGGGCGCCGGGCGATGGGGGGTTCTCCGTTCCGGTGGCCTTAAGAGAGGCTTTGTATCTCGGGCCCTCTGCACCACGTATGCCGCGGTATAGCCACGAAGGTGAGGGGGGGAGGTAGGCAGTACTCTCCATCCGTGGCCCTCGCTGGGGTTATGGAGGGCGGCCTGGCCCTGGCCCAGATGGGGGCTGCTCTGGCAGAAGCGTACGCTCGGTCGGAGTGGGAGCGAGCGAACCTAGCCTGGACCCTTGGTGGGTCTGATAGGAGGTTGGCTCGGCTTGCCGAGGAGGGTGATGGGCTTCGGCGGGAGCTTTCCTCAGTCAGGGAGCTGGTGCGGTCTAGCTAGGTGGAGACCCGGGCGCTAACCGAGCAGCTAGCCAAGGCTCGCGAATCGCTCGAGAGGAAGAACAGGCTTCTTGAAGAGGAGCGCCTTGCACGCGTTGAGCTGGGTGGCCGGTGGGAGACCGAACGTGCAGAGCTGGTAGACCGAGCGGAGGAAGCCGAGCACCTTCGGCGGGAGGCCGAGGCTGATCGGGAGTAGGTGGAGAAGCAGGCGGCGAAGGTCAAAGAGCGGACGGCTGAGGCCGAGCGGAAGTCAACCGAGGCGGAGCGAGAGAAGGCCGATCTCGCTGGTAGGGTGGGATCGGCCGGGGCGGAGGCTCTCGAGCAGTATAAAAGCTCAGAGGCCTACCGGGTCGACCTTAAGGAGGCTGCCCTCCCCTACTACGAGTTAGGACTTCGCCGAGGCATCCGCAAGGGGTTCAAGCAAGGCTACGACCGGGCCGTCTCTTACGTCAGGAGCAGACATCCGAAGTAGTTGACTTCCCGCCCGGGCAACGTTATGACTCAGACTTGTCATCCTCCAGTTCCTCTGCTTCGGCACAGGATGAAGAGGATCACGTGGGATCATCGTTCGAGGGGTCGCCAAATCTGGATGTCTCGGGAGGGCACGCAACCGAGGCAGTTCCCACGCTGGTGGGGTCAGTGCCAGGGTCGGCCGTCGCCGAAGATGCCGGGGGCAGACCGTTTGAGCCCTCCACTTCCGAGCTTCAAGGTGGGCCGGAGGCCTGATGTATCTGCTTTGCTTCCTCTTTTTGTATGTCTTTTTCCTTTTTGAAGAAAAAAAACTTCATCTTTTGTGTAGAAAAATAGATAAGGCAATAGCGTTATGATGAAGACTTATCTGTTCCGTATCGCCATTGCCGTATTTTATTCAGCGTATCTGTAGTGGTTGAAAAGAGCCGATACTTTCTACGTGGATCTCGCCTGATGGTTGGGTGAGCGTCTGACAGGGTGTCTTTTCGTTTTCTCATGCTTTGAATGCCTGGCCGCTTCATGTATCCCGCTGGGGCGGAAAATGAGAAGTTTAAGGTGACCGTTCGTAGGGAGAGATCCCTTTGGCATGTTTTCGAGGAGAGAATCATTTAAGGCAAATAGCCTCTCTTCGCCTATAAAAGGTCTGAAGGGCGTCCCTTCTTCTCCACCGCTTAGGGGTTTTCCTGAAAGTCTTTCCTCATTCTTTCTTCACGTAGCGTTGTGCCATTATACTTGGAGCATGGAAGACGCTCCGGAAGATGAGGCTGTCGACGACGGGGGGCAGAGAGTTCTCACTACTTCGGGTTTAAAGAGGGTTCGACGGCCGGCGGACAGACTTAAAGAGGGTTTGACGTGTGAAGGCACGTCGTCTTCTTTTTATTAGTTCCGGCGGTGCTTGCAGGGGGGCGAGATGGTGGACGGATGGGGGCATCAGGCATCCCTGCCGCCCATCCCTTCCTGCTCACTCCACGGAGGGGAGGAGGAAGCCAATTAAGCTCCCTCCTTTCTGGGCTTTCCCCTGCCTCTTCGTCCAGCTCGGCTGGTTTCTTTCTCCCCCCCATAGCCTCTTTTTCGCTCTTCTGCTCTGCTCCTCCTTTCTTTCACTCTTCGGAGGGTGCCTACACTCTCTTTCTTCCAAAGAGTTGGCAGGTTGGCGGGAGGATGCTTTCATATGCATTCCCTCTCCCCCTTCTCTTCCAAGTTCAACTTGGAACTTCTCCTTCCTAATCCCTCTGTCACCTTTGTCCCGAGCTGCCCGAGCCAACGGGGTCGACTATCCTTTATCCGAGCCAGTTTCTACATGAGGCAGAGTCAGTGGCTGGACGCAGGATGGTCATCCGAGTCAGCCGAGCGATGGGCTCATACGGCAGTGCCAGATGGATTTTTTACTTTTTTGACATGTATTTTCCTGGCTTCGGCCTTCCTGATGTACAAGCGGATTGTTTGAATAAAAGAAAGGAGCCTTTTATTTTATCTCATGTCGTTTGCACAATGCTCAATATTCAGAAGTAGAACTTGCGTAATGTAGTCGCATTCTAGGTCCGAGGGATGAGCTCTCCTTCCATCGTGGATAGACGGTATGCTCCTTTTTCGAGCATCTCGACCACTCGGTATATGCCTTCCCAATTAGGGGATAACTTTCCCGCCGCCTCAAGTGGTCGAGAGGCTTTGACTTTCCTGTGGGCTAAGTCTCCCGGTTGAAAGTGTCTATGTCAGACCTTGGCGTTGTAGTATCGAGTGAGGCGGCATCGGTATTCCATTGCTCGGATGCTAGCAATCTCTCGAACTTCATCTGCTAGGTCGAGGTTTTCGAGCAGTTTCTGGTCATTTGCCTCGGACGAGAAGTAGATGACTCAGAGGGAGGGGTTGCCAATCTCCAACGGGATCACGGCCTTGGTACCGTATACCAGCTGAAAGGGGCTTTCATCGGTTACCGTTCTGGGAGTCGTTCTGTGTGACCAAAGTACGTTTGGCAATTCCTCAAGCCAGCTGCCCTTGGCTTTGCCGAGCCTAGTCTTGATGCCTTTTAAGATAGTCTTATTGGCATTTTCGACCAGCCCATTAGCCTGAGGGTGGGCGACCGAGGTGAAGTGATTGCGAATGCCTAGGTCGGCACATCTGTCTCGGAAATAACGAGAATCAAATTACTGACCATTATCGCTCACTATCACCCGGGGGATGCCGAAACGACAAATGATCGACTTCCAGATGAAATTCCAGACAACTGTCTCGGTGATCCTTGCTGTGGCTTCGGCCTCGATCCACTTAGTGAAGTAATCGATGGCGACGATAATGAACTTCTTCTGGGCCTGGGCCGTGGGGAATGGCCCGAGGATGTCGATTCCCCAGCGAGCGAAAGGATAAGGCTCGGCTAGGGTGACGAGCTCCGTTGCTGGCTGATGGACCAAGTGGTCAAATCGCTGGCACCGGTCACAGTGTTGTGTGTAGGTTGAGCAGTCGCGCTGCAGGGTGGGGCACCAGTAACCTAGTCGTAGCAAGATCCTGGCGAGCGACCTACCTCCTAAATGCGCTCCGCACAGACCTTCGTGAACTTCTTCGATCGCTCGGTTGGCTTCGTCGGTGCTGAGGCACTTCAAGAGAGGACCGGAGAAGGATCTCCGGTAGAGAGCGCCATAAAGTGACGAACCGCCGAGCTTGGTACTTCAATCTTCGGGCTTCCTGAGGGTCGGGAGGCTCCTGAGAGTCTTGAAGCCACGACAGATAGGGGGTACGCCAGTCGCTTGGGGAGGCCGAGTCAACAGCTAAGAGCTCCGAATCGATGCTCGGCCGCTCTAGCTCTTCGAGAAGGACCGATCGAGTGCCCTCGGGGTCAAGAGAGGAGGCTAGCCGAGAGAGGGCGTCCGCTCGGGAGTTTTCCTCTCGAGCTATCCGGACTACCTCAAAACTCTCGAACTGTTGTTCCATGGTCTTGACCAGCTGGAGGTATTTGATCATCGGTGCTTCTCGAGCTTCATAACTGCCATTGACTTGGCTAGCGACCAGTTGGGAGTCAGTGTGAATCCTGACTCGCTCAGTCCCTAACCGTCGGGCCATGCGGGCTCCCGATATGAGGGCCTCATACTCGGAAGCGTTGTTAAATGTTTGGAAGTTGAACTTCAGGGCGTACTGTAGCTCTGCTCCTTCGGGGGACTTCAGGAGGATCCCGGCGCCGCTCCCGGCTGAGTTGGAGGATCCGTCGACGAACAGTTCCCAGGTCGGCCCGGGCGCGGACGGAGATCTTTCTTCAGTCGGGATGGTGCTCTCGGCGATGAAGTCAGCGAGCGCCTGGCCTTTGATAGCCGAGCGAGGCCGATACGATATATTGTAGGCCCCGAGCATGATGGCCCACTTGACGAGGCGTCCCGAGGCTTCAGGGTGAGCGATGATCCTCTTCAACGGTTCGCCGGTCAGCACGGTGATGGAGTGCCCTTGGAAATAGGGTCGGAGGCGCTTGGCCGAGGTAACCAACGCTAGCACGAGTCTCTCGGTTGCGGGGTACCTTCTTTCGGCCTTATTGAGCACCTTGCTGGTGTAGTAGACCGGTCTCTCGACTCCTGAGTCATTTCTGACTAGGACTGAGCTAACTGTAGATGGAGTCGCCAAGAGATAGAGATGCAAGGTTTCGCCTGATACGGGCTTGGAAAGCACCGGTGGCAAAGCCAGGAACTCCTTAAGCTCGGCGAACGCTTTTTGACATTCCTCGTCCCACGCGAATGTAGCAGATGCCATTTTAGGCCCCCTCAACAGTTTGAAGAAGGGTAGGCATCGTTCAGCCGCGCGGGATAGGAATCTGCTGAGCGCGGTAATGCGCCCGGTAAGGCGTTGAACATCTTTGATGCAGGTGGGTGGGCGCATGTCCAGGATGGCCTGGACCTTGTCGGGGTTGGCCTCGATCCCACGCTGGGTGACTAGGAAGCCCAAGAATTTCCCGGACCTTACTCCGAAGGTGCACTTGGCAAGATTGAGCTTCATATTGTACTTTAGGAGGGTGTCGAAAGTTTCCGCTAGGTCGGCGAAGTGGTCCTCGGCCTTGGGGGTCTTCACGAGCATGTCGTCAATATAGGCCTCGACGTTCCGACCGAGCTGTCCCTCGAACATATGATTGACCAGCCTCTGGTACGTGACTCCAGCGTTCTTCAACCCGAAAGGCATCCGGGTGTAGCAGTGTACGCCGAAGTCGGTGATAAAGGCGGTCTTCTCGATGTCTTCGGGGTGCATTCTGATCTGATGGTAACCTGAATAGGCATCCAGGAAGCTGAGTATCTCGTTGCCCGAGGTTGAGTCAACCAGTTGGTCGATGCTCGGTAATGGATAGCAGTCCTTTGGAGTAGCCTTGTTCAAGTCGGTGAAGTCCACGCACATTCGCCACTTTCCCGAAGCTTTTGGCACCAGGACGACGTTAGCCAGCCACGTCGGGTACAGGACCGGTCTAAAAAGACCAGTCTTTTGCCCCTTGGTGACTTGCTCCTTGATAATCGCCTGCTTCTCTGGCGCGTGCTTCCTTCTGCGTTGTTGTACGGGCTTCATGGTTGGGTCGAGGTTGAGCTTATGCATCACCGTTTCTTCCGGTATCCCAGGGAGTTGATCATCAGACCATGCGAAGACCCGGATGTACGCGGAAAGAAACTCTTTGTATTGCTGTTGGACTCCAGATGTTAGGTCGGCTCGATCTTTACTCCTAGCGTCGAGTCGTCGTTTAGGAAAACCGCTAGCAATTCGCCTCCAGGCTCGGCGGTTGCGGATTTTTCCTCGACTTCCCGGGGGCCCTTGTTCTTCCCGTCCGGCCTTGTGGCTTCAACCGAGATATTGTAGCACCTTCTGGCCATAGCCTGGTTGCCTCGGACTTCCCCCAACCCATTTTTGGTAGGGAACTTCATCTTTTGGTGATAGGTAGAAGGCACCGCTTTCGTTCGGCTGAGGATTCCTCGGCCGAAGATTGCGTTGTATGCTATCATACCTTTGATCACTATGAAGTCCACCATGACCGTAACGGTTTTGGGTGGGGTGCCGAGAGTAACCGGCATGCTTAGGGCTCCCTCGGGATAAGTGACGTGGCCATTGAACCCGCAAAGAGGGGTTCAGATCGGGCGGAGTCTAGATGGATCCTCCCCTATCTTAAGGAAACATTCATAGGATAATACATCAGGGGCACTTCCATTGTCAACTAGAATCCTATCTACGGTACAATAGTTTATTGTGGCCGATATGACCAGGGCGTCGTCATGCGGGGTGCTTAGCCCTTCCAGGTCTTGGTTGGAGAAAACTATGACCTGGGGCTCACTCGACGGGCCCTAGGAGGCTCGATGGCTCGGCTCGCCCACTCAGCATGACGCTTCCTTCCTCAGCCGCTGTCTCCTCCTGATGCAGCTCCTCCGGCGATGACGTTGATGTGGACCCCTCGGGGGGCGTTGTCGATTTCCTCTGGGGCGCCTCGGTCTTCTTTGTGCCCGGCCACGAACCGGGAGAGGTGCCCCTGACGAATGAGACGCTCGATCTCATCCTGGAGCTGATGGCAGTCGCCGGTGTGATGTCCGTGGTCGCTGTGGAACAGGCAATGCTTGCTGCGACTGCGGTTCTTCGACCTCATTGGCTCGGGTTGGCGGAGGAGGCCCGAGCCTTTGATGTCCTCGTAGATCTCGTAAACCGGAGTGGTTAAGGGGGTGTACCGCTCGTACTTCCGTGACGGTTCCTTGCGTTCCCCGTCTTGGTTCCGCCTTTTCCCCGGACCCGAGTTTGGCTCGGGTGCCCACTTCTTGTTCCCCTCCCGACCCGAGCCGGTTGCGTCTCGGCATGCGCTAAGCACTTCTTCGCACTCGGCATGGCACAATGCCAGAGTCACTAGCGCAGCAAGGGTCAAGGGAGGGTGGAGGACAAGCTCGCGGCGGAGGTTCTCATCGCGGGTGGCCCAGGTCAGCGCGGTTATGGCCGAGGCGACGTCCAGGTGGGGGATCCTCAGGGCTTCCGATTTGAATCAGGTAATGTAAGCTCGAAGTTTCTCCCCTTGCGCCTGTTTGAGGGCCAAAAGCCCAGCTACCGACCTTGGGGGACCGCTGCCGGCGAAACTCTCCTTGAATACTCGCCCGGATTGCTTGAAGTCCCGGATGGATCCGGGGGTGAGGGCCCAGAACCATGCTTGGGCGCCTTGGACCAAGGTGGTCACAAAGGCTCGGCATTTGATGGCTTCGGACGCTCCATGAAGGGTCATCAGGGCGTCGAAGCTGTCGAAGTGATCGGCCGGGTCGCCCTGGCCGTCATAGAGCTTGAAGGTTGGGATGGAGGTTCTAGGAGATACCTCTGCCTTCAAGATATAGTCGGGGAACGGGGATTTCTCCTCATCCTCCGCGGAGGAGTCTTTCTGTAGGGCGCGTAGGGCGCGCTCCTGCTCTGCGAAACGCCTCTCGAATTCTCGCAGTCGGAGGGATAGCTCCGGCTGCCGCTGCGCCGTCGGGCTGGGGGGGCTGTATTGGCGTTCCCCAGGGACTTCGGTCTCTGGGTTCGGACGGCGTGCCCCAGGTTTTCCCCTCTTCGGCGTGGACGAGGCTTCTTGTTCCGGAGGGGGGGCTTGTGAAGGTCCTCCTGACCTGTTACGGATGATCTGCCGGCCCCGGAGGGTGAAGCGGCCTCCGGCGGTGTGCTGGGACACGTTCTCGCGGGGAGGGCTCTCCGGAGGGGCGCGTGACCTTCCATCCCTGGCCGCCTGGGTCCTCATGAGTTCCACGAGGACGTCCAGTTTTGCGTTGAGGGCTTGGAAGGCGTCAGCGCCGCCGTTAAGCGGCAGCCCTACCGCCGCGGGGGGAGGGGGCGGCAGCCCTACCGCGGGGGGAGGGGGCGGTCCGTCGGCGGGAGTGCTGGCACCGGAGGGGGGGTTTTGGGAGGCTTGAGAGGGGCCTTCCCCCGCCGCCACCATGGCCTTTCCCCTGTCGCCGGCGGACCTCCTCCCTGAACTTCTTCGCACCATACTGGCTCTTTGGTCGTTTCCCACAGACGGCGCCAGATGAAGGGGCGTGATCTCGCGCGGCTCCTGAGCTGGGAGGATGATCACCGAACAGTGAACTGTAGAGAAAGGGAAACGGATCAGGGGGCCCAGGGATGGTTCCCTGGGGAAAACCCTCCGATGCTTAAGTCAGTAGAGCAATGGTGGAAGATAGGGAGGGAGGTAGAAAGAGGTGCACGAGATCCCCCAACACCAAGGTGGTGAAGTGGTTCCTGCTCAGGGGATTTTAGGCGTGTATTGCCCTTACCTTTCACTGGAGGGAGTCCCTGGTTTATATAGTGTGCTCACCTTATGAGTCCCGTAAGCTGAGGAGTTTCAGGCGGGAGTTACGTCCTCATCGTGGGATCTTTACGTCCTCATCGTGGGATCTTCATAGCCTTGAGGGATCATGGGTCTCTTATCCTCATAAACTCCTGCTCATAAAGGGCTCTCAACGGCAGCGTGGATAAGCAATCGTCGGTCGGTCCGAGCATAAAAGGTGCTAACCCTGTCCGGGCGATAGGCATAGCTCGGATGAAGATAGGTCGGAGTGGGCGCTGAGCGCTTGCCTCTATCCCGATGAGGGGATAACTCGGGCATGGGTCTTCCTCCGTTCTGACCGACGCTCGGGCCTTCCGAGCCTAAGGGCCGCCGAGGAAGGGTGAGATCCCGAGTAATCTTATTGGGCTTTTTAGCCTAAGTGGGCCCTATGGGGCTATCACTTGTATGAGCTGAGCCTCGTTTGGTCCTGATGGACCTAGTTCGGCTACTCTTAGATGGGCTACAGAAATCCCCCTCTCCACTACTTAAAGAAGAAAATAGACTAAGAAAATGGGTTACATAATTAGAATAAGTAAAGAGAATAAAAAGTCTATCCAATTATAGTTAGAATAGCCAATTCCACCTAACGTGTCATGTACCGCTAATCTTCGCCACTTGTCATGGTTCCCACTTAAACCAGAATTTTTTGGGGTCTCGTGATTTCAAAACTACCATCGTTAAGAGCCAACGTCAACATATCCATGATGCCGTGATCCGCTCCACAACCCGTGACTCATGTTGGTCCAACTGACGCATCGCTCTATACGATTTTTCCAAGAACACAGGTTATCACCCAAGGATCCTTCTCCCACTCCTATCTGTAAATGGGGGCTTCAACGGCGTCCTCTAGGTATGTAAGAAAAGAGGGCACACTCACAACCACCTAAGTCAACATAGGGCTACACATAAGGGCATAACAATGCCGAGCCTTCCCCATGAAAGACCTCCATTCAGGGGGCATCGTCTGGACACAATCACTTAGGCACAAGCCCCTTTCCTTCTGAGAGCCCTACCTCCTTCTTTCCAACAGTTTACTAATTTAAGTATCGGAGGGTTCTCCTGGAGAACATCCACCCTAGTGAGAACCTTTTCTTACAAGAGAAGTTTGGCAAGATACTCTTAGGGTGGCAGCTAATTTCGGCAGGCCAGCTGAGAAGCCCAACAAGACACTCTCACGTCTTCAACCACACAACGCGAGATGGTCGACTTGATCACTTATGGCCGCTAAGCCCCAACCCAACAACCAATAAAGCACCCAGGGTCATCTCGGCGCCATCCCAACAGGCGAAGAGTTGCCAAGCCCCAACTCTTCCTCCAGCCGGTCTCGAGGCTTCTGCATACGGCCCCCGAGTCAACATCTTCCAACTTGGAGATCCGTGACCCCTGGGTGACCGACGAGCCTGCTTCATCAACCAAGATTATAACATCGACATCCTCCAACCTTGCCTTAGAACTCCCGGCTTAGTACGTCTACATAGAGTCTAATCCTATGCAAATCGCTCCTCCAGCTTCATGACTCGGTGGCCTCCACATAGCCCTGTTATGACGGTGACAATCCTATTAATTAATAGTTGAAAAGTATATGCAAAAGCAATACGTTTTAGCTCAAACGATTAACTGTCTTTGTTATTCTCATGCTATTTGAAAATTTTGTGGCGCATTGTTGTAACTGAACTGAAGGGAGTGGAGGGTCCTCTGTGATGATGAAAACAAAAAAAGAGAAATAAGCATCACAAAGTCAAGTTTAGTTGATTCCCACCTCCTATTACACGACAACATTTTGAAAAATATTAAAAGTATTTAAATCTTCTCAATATTTGAAGGAAAGATCAACTTTTATAACTCAATATATACCTACATATTATGCTTTAACAAGGGCGTCTGCTCTGCGTATACAGTGGGTATAAGTCTCATTGGCTGGTTAATCTTGGATTCTGATATTCCAGGGTACATATTGGACCTGAACTCCTATTTCCAACGCCTTAAAAAATGCTTAAGAAACCAAGACAATGTTATGTAATGTTAATGTTATATGATGGACGCCCTATTTGGCTTCGTCAGATCAAACGGGTTCTCGACATTTAACGGGTTCTTGACATCTGAACCATGAAAATTTGGATATGATTCGGACTCATGATCCGAGTCATGTCAAGATCATCTTATCAAATACGATACGCTCGAGTCACATACGGGTGACTAATCCCACCCCATCCTCCCCTCCCCTTCACCTGGACAACTCATTTCTTCCCCCACTCCAGTGGCTCCTCTTATTGTAGACCAACCCGCTCATCTCTCAACCATGGTAGTCACCTCTCCCGTGCCAACAGCCCCCCACTCGGTCTACAGTGTCACTCCCCCAGTTAAAATCGACCTTGAAACACTTCGAATCCAGCCAAGGTTACCTCCTCAAGCTTCTCCAATGATGAGCCCACCTATTTACCGTGCAAATAGGTTGAAAATCGACACGATCGCTGTCGACCGACTGCTATGGTGATAACTCATCTCGACTCAATCAATCCAAGGTGAATCTAAGATCAATTGTCTTCGTATCCGATAGGATACACCTGAGGCTCTGATACGATACTGAGTTGACTAAAAGATCTTCTGATTCTAATTGCTCATCAGGAAACATCTGTATGAAGAAAAGTTTATGAGGCTTGCACACATGACCATGTACCCATTTATCATCACAGTTGTAGCATAATCCATGTGCTTTCCTATCCTGCAATTGTTGAGCAGACAATTTTCGGACTGTAGGAGCATGACGTTTTGGCAGGTTAGAATGCAAAGGTGGTTGGTTGGGAGGATGATAATTGATTTTTCTCTTAGCCAAGAATTTGCCCCTTGAATTCGGGCAAGCTCCATGGCTACTAGTAAGGTCTGAGGTCTGAAAGACCTAACTTCACAAGCTAGTTCCTCCTTCAATCCGCTAATAAATGTTCCTAACAAGTGTTCCTTAGAAACACCGGTTACTCTATTGCTTAGGGTCTCAAATTCCCTATGATATTCAAGAACCGTGCTAGATTTCTTCAATTTACTCAGTGAACCATGGGAATCTAAGAGTGTTACAGGGCTAAATCTGCTGATTAGCCCTTCTATAAATTCCGCCCAAGAAACACAGCCGTTAATGCTCAGAAAATGCCAATACCAACCCAGAGCCTCTCCTTCAAGATGGAAAGAATCAATTATAATCTTATGACCCTCCGGTGTACGATGAAATGCAAAGTATTGGTTGGCCTTATACTGCCATTTGATGGGGTCAGATGAGCCATTAAACTGAGGAAATTCCAATGATTTAGGTTTGAATAAAAAATGTGAAGGAGAAGAAATATTCTCATCTGATTGAGCTCGAAACTCTATATGACGAGATTCTTGGGCGGAGAGCTTGGATTCCAATATGTCCATAGGCTGTAGAAATAGCTGGAGCATGGATTTGAAATCAGTGTTATCATCGGATGCCATGGAAGATGATGGAACGATGTTTGAAGGGGGCTCAGACACCACTTTGGAAGAGACCTTCCTAGGCTCGTGGTCCAATCCCGGTAGGATTGCTCTCGCAGGAGTACTCCGAGCTCTGGTAGCCATCGTCGATGGGATTGTTACAAGAACAGAGGGGTTTTCTTGAAGAACAGAGGGTATATTTCTGATGAATCAGGAGAATTTGGGAAGAACAGAGTTCTAGATCTTGGAAGAATGAGGAGGAAAGGAGGGAAGAGAGGGAAAGGGATCATCACAGGAGGAGAAGGAACTTGCTCACATTGAACCTTGCCCTTCTCTGGGCCTTCCATTAGCATTTATAGAGCTTACAACACTGGTGGTTAAGCCACAATGATTCTGCGTACTTCACGTGGACTCTAACGGACAACAACACCATTATCGGTCTTTAACAGAATTTCACATTCTCTGTTCGACCGTTGTAACCGTGTCAACAATGCAATGAAAATATAGAAGAAATTGGGAAATCACATCAAAATGTGTTAATGCTACTGCAATGATCATAACAAGTCGGTGAGAGTCTCACCGAGAAACCATGATCTAATTGGGACAGTCTCACAAAGCAGCGCAAATCGACCCCCGAAGGCGAGGAGGTTGGCACTTCAGATCTGCCATACATGTTTCTGCAACAACACAAACATATCCCTGCAATGCCAAAAGGAAGCTCGGACGATAACCCCACTTAGGCCCCTACCTATCAGAGAGGAGAAGGAGGAGGAGGAGACGGACAAAAGAGCAAAATAGAACCCACCTGGGCAGAAGCCATGGCGTCCCCTTGCCCTATACGTCTTCTGACAGGCAGGCGGGGGAGGGCAGGTGGGTATGGAAGGAGAAGCAGCAACCAAAAACCGTCGAAATGGGTGGCATGGGCAAACATCCGCCCGCCTCCTTCCCCACCCGCTCCCTTCACCGTGGGAAGAAGCAGACAGGCAGGAAGTGAGGCCGCAGGAAGAGAAGCCCAATGAGACTTCCCCCATGCACCCATTCCTATTGTTTTGGGATGCCATCCACTCCCTCTCCCCCCCCCCCCCCCCACACACACACACACAGGCGCCCTGCTTTGTCGCCCTCTCGCAGTTGGTGGGGAAATGGAGGAGCAGGGGAGACAAAGAGGGGAGCTTTCTCTGATAAAAGGGCGAGGAAACCACCAATCCACCAACAATTTCCTCAAAATAGCCAACTGGTTTAACCACCTGTGAAAGCACAGTTTAGGGAGGAGCATGTGGCCTCTTCTCCACTTTCTTCTACAAAATACTGCACTACAATTGTCTGTCAGAATTTATTCATTTTTTTTCCGACAGAATATTACCACTTTTAATCGCTCCATTTAATACCCAATTCATATCTTTTACTATGGTCCACATATAAATTTAGAGTAATTTTATACATTAGGATTGAATAATTATAAGTTTTGATATATTTTGTAGAGGTCTAGATTCGTCACCTCTACCCACGAGCTACACCCCTAAGATTTACTTAGTGCGGGAAGGAGAGGCTATCCCCGTGGAAAACTTGCAATCATAGAGAAGTGTCATAAGGAGCTCTAGGAATGACCCCAAAGTACAACACTTCGATTCTTAAATCATACAATTGTCGGTGAAAGAGGGGGAGCACTTGAGAGAGACGTGTAGGGACTGGAGGCGGTGCTTTAGTGCTTAGTAGAAGAAGAGAAAGAGTGCTCAGATGAGCGTTGGAGAGGGAGAAGTGAATGGGCCAGTCTGCTGGAGATGTAGACGGAGGCTCAGCTCAATCTTGGAAGGGTGAGAAACTTGAGAGAGGTGAGAGCTTGAGAGGAGTAGGTTGCATCACTCTCTAGCCGTCTGGCTAGGGTCCTATTTATAGGGTCTTCGTAGAGTTTGTTCGTTGACTTTTGCCTTCCGACTTGGGGTCGCAGGAGTTTCCCTGGCCGTGAAGACATGAGCGGCCCGCCTACTCGCCTGTTAGGGCAGGGGATGTGTTCTATGCCTCAATGTTGCGGAAGTATATGTCAGATGATTCTTATGTCCTTGAGGATTCTATGTGGGCCAAGGTGGCACCAGACTTGTCTGTTCTAGAGTGTCCTATCTGCATTGAGGATTGGCACAAGCAGCGATTGAAGAACAAGGTCATCCCCTTGGTCAAGGTGATATGACAATGTCACTCAAGAGGTGAGGCAACCTGGAAGCGTGAGGATGAGATGTGATAGTAGTTTCCTTATCTATTTGAGTATGTTCTTCCTCTGAGATTAATCATATGGTAGCATAAATTTTGAGAATAAATTTTTTATTAAGAGGGAGGAATGTAATGTCTTCGAGTTTCGGATCGTATTCCCGTAGACATCGGATCAATTGTTGTGTATGTTTTAAATTTTTAAATTTTGGATTTCGGATCCTGTTTAAGAATACTGAGTTGTTTTGGGATTTTCGGAGACGTTTGGCCCAAAATAAATGTGTTAAAGGGCATTAAGGCATTTTTCCTATTTTTTGGGGTTTTTTGAAAACCCTAAATACCAAACCCATACCCCCTCTTCTTCTTCCTCATTTCCTCCTTCTCCTCTCCCGTTCTCCCACATTCCTCTCCTCTCCTCCAACAACTGTAGACGGTGGACCGCGAGGAGGTTTGGCCAGACGACGACTGCGGTAGAAGGCAGATCTTGGGTGCTAGATGGAGGTGGTTCACGCACGTGGGGGGTTGTAGTTCGTGCGTGGGATTCGAGTTTCGGCGTGGATCGGAGGTATTCCATTAAATCGTCGTTTGACGTAGGGGGACAGATCTCGATCTTTCCTCTTGTGTTTCCCTCTTCATTCAGTGTTGATTCGAGCAAGATATGGGTTTTATTTTGAATTCGGGGAAAAATGCATGTCGAGGTTGTGAAGCGTGATTCGATCAATTCGTCCATCGATTCCTAGTTTAAATTGTGATTTTATGATAGTATGATAGAAGGAGACAGGCTCCCTAATGTTTCCCACTCGCATTGTGCGAGTCGGGCATGGTTCTAAGCCCCCAGAACGTGGTTCTGGATGGGGTACCCTCCACATAAGGCAGCCAAGCTACTGGCCGTCGAAGGTCGGGGCAGCCAAGTTGATCGCCTCCTTGCCCATCTGGGTAGCCAGGTATCTAGCCGCCTTGCACGGCTGGTGTAATACCCCAGATCTTTGCTGGATCCTTATTGGGTCTTTCGGATCCTTTTCGGAGAGTTTTGGATCGCTTTTGTAGCTCCCGAGTTGAGTTTTACGAATCGTGTGGGTTTTTCTCTCATACTAGTTACGGAACCCTACGGTGAGTTTATTTCTCAGTTCATCGACTCGTGGGTATTACAGTTGCGATGTACTCTTCGAGACGATCGTTTTGACTATTTCTGAGTATTGTTCTGAATTAGTGCATTTTCAGCGCGTTTTACGATTTTCGGAAATTTTTCCTATTTAAACCCACAACCCCCTCTCTCCCCTCTCATTTCTCACCCTCCCTTTCTCTCTCTCGTTCTCTCCAGTCTGAGACCCGTTTGGCGCGGGGTGCACACCATTGCGGAATTGGCCAAGTCGGGGTCACGTCAGGGAGATCGGTTCGCGGGGAAGAGCGGCGGTTGGAGTGTGGCGGGCGCGATCCGTTGGTGGATTCGAAGAAGGCATTGTTCGCGTTCCAGGTGGTTTTCGGCGCGGTTTAGTCGCTTCGGCGCGCGGTTTCTTCGGTGGAGGTAGGAGATGGATCACCACTTCATCCTCTATGTTTTCCATGCTTCTGTGTGTGGTTTGGCACTAGAACGGGTTAGATCGGGCTGGTTTGGGGAAAATCGTAGTTTTGGGGATTTTCAGGGTTCGTCAGAGAACGGCAACCATTCTCGGTCTAGTTAGTGTTAAAACGACCGCTGGGATGTCTGGATCCCATTCACGTAGGTTTCGTATTGATTGGTCGTCATTCGGGGCCGGTAGGAGTCTGGGAACCCCGATGACTCATTTTGGGTCGATTTGATGAAATCGCCCCGATCTCGCGATTTAACGCGTGCATGTGGTGTTTTTGGGCTCCAAGTGTGTTGTATAATCGCGTGCATCTGTTTCCCCTGCGCTACGGCATGAATAGGGCGTGGAACGGGCCGATTCAGCCGTTCCACAGTTTTGCCCACCGATTTTATGTAACGGTCGTTCCAGAGACCGTCACATGTTGTGACGCCCCCCCGATAGACCGTTACATCCGTTAGTCATTTTTGAGCCCTTCGAGGTTCTGTTGGTGTGACGGACCAGGGTAGGTCCGTCACATGTGAGGTAACACACCAGGGGAGGTGCATTACGCTCTGGGGTCTCCGAGGAGTGCGGTTGTGTGGACATGCAAAATTGCATGCCCATACGTCCCAACTAGTCTAGCATCAACAACGACTCCAAATAAAAAACCACGGGGAAGATGGGCCATCCGAACTCTCCAAACAAACGCATATACTACCGTGAAGCCGTCCCCGGAGTCTCGACAGTGAAGAGAAATCAACCACCAAGAGCCCCACAATCCATGGGCCTCGAAGAAAATCGGATGGGCCACAACTCGCGCTCACAACGGGCTCAGAACTGCCCATTTAGCCCCTTCAGCAGCACGCCCCTTCAGCGGCACGCCTCCAGGGCTTTTCAGCGGCACGCCCCTTCAGCGGCACGCCCTCAGGCCCCTCCAGCGGCACACTCTATGCCCCTTCAGCGGCACGCCCTTTGGGCTCTTCAGCGGCATGCCCCCAGGGCTCTTCAGCGGCACGCCCCATCAGCGGCACACCCCTTCAGCGGCACGCCTCCAGGGCTCTTCAGTGGCACGCCCCTTCAGCGGCACGCCCTCAGGCCCCTCCAGCGGCACACTCTGTGCCCCTTCAGCGGCACGCCCTTTGGGCTCTTCAGCGACACACCCCGCTGGCCTTCAGCGGCACACCCTTTGCCCTCTTCAGCGGCACGCCCTTTAGGCCCTTTAGCGGCACGCCATTTAGGCCCTTTAGCGGCATGCTTCCGTGTCTTCCAGCAGCACGCCCTTTTGGCCCTCTCAGCGACACGCTTATTGTGCCTGCCAGCGACACGCCATTCAGGCTCTTCAACGGCACGTTCCGACAGACGAGATCTTGCGCCCATGCCCTATAGATTCTTGGCGCGCAGTGAGCTATCCGAGGTGTCGGCCGGAGGTTGGGCCACGCAAGCTACTCCTCTGCCACCAAGGACGGGGGAAGTCAAACCCCATCATGACCGGTCGCTTCCCGCCTCCGACTACCGTGCACGAACGCTTCCACCGTGGAGGATATAAAAACTCCTCTCCTTCGATACACAGAGAGGAGGACAGCGGACAGAGAAATGAAGAAGAGAAAGAGAAGCAGATAGAGAAGAGAAGAAGAGAAAGAGAAGAGGTGGAGAAGAGAAGAAGAGGGAAGAGAGGAAGAGAGGGGAGAGGGCTCGCCGCTCCACCCACCGCCACCATTTGTGCGAAGAGGGAAGAGAGGAAGAGAGGGGAGAGGGTTCGCCACTCCACCCACCGCCGCCGTCTGTGTGAAGAGGGAAGAGAGGAAGAGGAGAAGAAGAGGAGGGGAGGCTCTGCCTCCCCCTTCTTGCTGCTCCGTCTGCCGCCGTCCGCGCGAAGAGAAGAAGAAGAGAAGAAGAGAAGAGGAGTGAGTGAAGAGAGGGAGTGAGGTCTGGGAAGAGAGGGGCCTGTGTTCCACCCCCCACCATGTCTTATTCTTTCTTGCTTTCCCTTTTTCCCCGTTTTCCTTTTGTTACAATGTATTAGTCCTCTCAGGGCATTCCTCTTGTGAGAATAGAAATAGAAGGCTTGCGAATATTTTTGATGTCTTTCTAAGACATTCCTCACGTGTTTGCATCCCTTGGTGTTTTCCTCTCCCTCTTCTTCCCCATCGGCTTGGCATCCGACAGTGATCTTCCCCCCTTTGCGTTTCACCCTCGTAGGACCTCTGACCCTCACCCTCGCCCATTTGCCTATGGGGGGGGGGGGGGGTTACTCCCCTTGGCCTCTCAACGGCCTGTTCTCACCCAGGGCCCTTCAGCGGCACTCCTCTGGCGGCCTTCAACGGCACACCCATGGGGTGCTTCGCCGACATGCTCTATGTGCTCCTTCAACCACAACGCTCCTGCCACCCCTCAGCGGCACGCTGCCTAGTCACTCTTCCTCGGCACGGTCCCTTGGACCCTTACCCGGCACACCCCATGCCTTCCTTGCCTGGCACACCTTGCCCCTCGTTCATCGGCACAGTTCCCTGGCCGGTACGCCCCCCTTGGCTGGCACACTACCCCCCCCCTTGGACCCTTACCAGGCACACCCCGTGCCTTCCTTGCCTGGCGCACCTTGCCCCTCGTTCACCAGCACAGTTCCTTGGCCGGTACGCCACCCTTGGCCGGCACACTACCCCCCCCTTGGCCCTTTGCCCGGCACGTCTTGGCCCCCGTTCACCGGCACAGCCCTTGTTAGGGCCTTCCCCGGCACGGTCCCTTGGACCCTTGCCCGAAACGCCCTTTTTCCCTCCTTCCCTGGCACAGCCCCTCAGCGGCACACCCGGGCTCCTCCTAGTCCGGCACGCCCTCGAGGCATCCTGGCCGACACACCAGCCACCACTCCCCTCTTTCTTTCTCGGTGCACCCCCGACCAGCCTTGAAGAGGTTTCCCGTCCGTCGTTCCCTCCGAGTTTTCCGGGATTTCATTAAGGTGTTGCCGCTCACGGGCGCCCACCTCCAGTTGTCGGGTTCCGCCACTCCTTGTGGGCGCATTCCCTGTATCTCCCTTACGCTCGGGTCATGGGGAGATGCTGCCGAATTTTTGTTAGAAATAATAATACGTTGAAAAGGCAAAAGAAAGCAACAAACAAATGGGGCAATAACAAATTAAAAGGCAGAGAGAAAGCAACAAACAAATAAAAAGAACAACGGTAAAACGCTTTAAGCAAGGCAAGGGAACCGTAATCAACACAAAGAGAGTCGAAACGAATGACGACTAAGCAACTTGAGTATCCGTCCTCAGGAGAGAAAGAATGAAAGATAATCAAGGGAAGGAAATAAGGAATTCATGCGAATTGAATAAAATCAAGAGAGAAATAAAAAGGAAGAAGATGTAAGAATGAAGGAGGGGTGGGCCCTTTCTAGACTCTCCCCCGGCACGCCTTCAACCCTTCGCCGGCACGCCTTCCCGGTCGCCCTTGGCCAACACACCCCAGCCTGTGCTTCCCCGGCACGCCCTCTTGGAGCCTTGCCCGGCACATCTAGCCGCGCCCTTCACCGGTACACCCTATCCGTGCCCTCCCCGGCACACCCTTCATGGCCCCTCGTCGGCACACCCAGTTGGCCCTTCGCCGGCATGCTCAATGCGTCCCTCGCCGGCACACCCGCTCGCCCTTCGTCGGCATGCCCCAGCCTAGCGGCTCTTCGCCTGCACACCCGCCCGCGCCCTTCGCCGGTACGCCCGCTTGCCCCTTCGTCGACACTCTCCACCAGCCTCCAGGGGCACACTCCCTTGGCCTTCAACGGCACACTCTCCACCAGCCTCCAGCGGCACACTTCCTTGGCCCTCAGCGGCACACTCCCTTGGCCTTCAACGGCACACTCTCCACTAGCCTCCAGCGGCACACTCCCTTGGCCGTCAACGGCACACTCCCTTAGCCTTCAACGGCACACTCTCCACTAGCCTCCAGCGGCACACTCCCTTGGCCGTCAAGGGCACACTCCCTCAGCCTTCAACGGCACTCTCTCCACCAGCCTCCAGCGGTACACTCCAATCAGACCCTCAACGGCACACACTCCACCAGCCTCCAGCGGCACACACCCCAGCTTCCCTCTTGTGTTCAGCGGCACACTCCTATACCTTCCAGCGGTACGCTGCCTATTCTCTCCGAACCCTTCCACATATGCCCCAAACATAACAAAAGAATAGTAATAACAACGAACTCACAAGAGGGATAAATAATAATTATAATAAATAATAATAATAATAAGCTCAAGAATAAATAAATAGTAATAATTATAATATGGAGATAAGTAACAATAATGATAATAAGCTCAGAAAATATAATAATAATTAATCAAACAAATAATGATAAAATAAATGAATAATAATAACAATAAACTCACCCAAAGAATATAAAAAAATAATGAATAATAATAATGAGAAAAAATTCAAATAATAATGAAATGATGAGATCTGCTCCGCAACCTCGCTTCTCCTCCAGACTCGATGTAAAGGGAACATTAACGCCGCCCCTCCAAGTCGGGTTCGGACCTTGGAGCCATCCCAATATGGCCATAATCTGACATTGCTCTGGGCTGATAATTCGTCAAACCAGACTCATTCTCATTGGGATTCGTTTCCGCTCCCTCATTGAATTTACCGTAAACTTGGCATACATTTGTAAGGGTTTGTTTCCGTTTTCGTCGTACCGTCGATACAGAGCTTTGTCTGAACATAAAGTGGTCTATGAACGACCGACAAATCTGAATGGAACGAGAAGGCTCTCATCATCTTCGAGCCCTATGCACGGGAATATTGATAAGACCTTCGTGGGTCACTATTAGACCACGGGTTCGCCCTAATCATGGTCATTGGCTGACCCACATCCTCGGCTTATAGCCAGTTGTCTCTGTACACGTCTTCATTTTGGAATCTAGTCCCGGTACTCTTTCCAGTTGCTCTTCGACACTGGAAATATTAACGATGTCCACGCAAACCTCGTTTGGACCACGGGAGGCGCCCCCGGAATGGTCCTGACTCGATCTCGCACCGGGCCAATAAATTCACTGGTTTCGTACTACACTAAGCGGGATTTAACCGAATGCTTTCAGTTCCTCGAAGTAATAAATTTGCCGTACCCCGGCATACATATGTTTCGGGTCTGCCCGCGACGATTACGATATTCTCAAGCTTGACACCCGTCCGAATATTGAACGGTCCCCCGAACGACCGACACGTTTCGAATGTTTGCTTCCCTAGACATAGGGCTTTCCAGCTGATTCAAGGCACATTCTCCCGTTGCCCCTTGGCACCAGAAATATTAACGATGCCCACGCAAGCCTGACTGCGACCGCGGGGGGCCCACCGCAGCATGGTCGCAGTTTGATCTTGCACCAGGCCGACAAGCTCGCGGGTTTCCGACCATTCTAATCGGGATTCAGCCGAACATTTCCCGTTCCCCTGAACAATAAATTCACCGTGCCCCGGCATACATACGTTTCAGTTTTCCCCATGACGATCACGCTTCCCTGAAGCCGGACGCTCGTTCGAATATCAAAATGGTCCCTTGAGTGACCGACATATTTCGAATGCTTACTTCCCTAGACATAGGGCTTTTCAACCGATTAAAGATCGCTATCGTCTTGTTTCTCTCGATATAATTTCTTGGCCATGAGGTCCTGATTCCCGACGATTAATCAAGGGTGTTCCCCTCTCAGAGGGGATGTAAATGACGTTGTGACCTTTATGACGCGGCGGGTTTCGGTCCCTACACGAATCACATAATCGTCTGATTAGTCAGATCAAGCGCATCCGTGGCTCTTCGGAGCCTAAATAAATCGTCACTTCGTGACTGGCACGCCCCCGCACTTAATAGACGAATCGACCATTCCCGAATAACCGCACAACATAATAAGTGAATAAAACTGCGTCCACAAGTCTGGCACGCCCGGTGCGACTTAAACCACCCTTCATCTCTTCACCGGGATTTAGGGCCTCATGGCCTCCTAATTAATGATCTTTGCCTGCTTTGATGAATGTCAGGTGCTGTCTTCGCCAATCCTATGGGGAGAAAAGTCAGACTCGGTGCAGTTGCCTTCGTGGCCTCGAGGACGCTGCTTCGAAGCATATGCAGCTTCCTGGAATCATGGGGGCTGTTATAAAAAAAAAAAGAGAAGAGAAAGAGAAGAGAAGGGAGGGGAAATCAAACCCCCTTTCCTCAAGAAGAAAGAGAAGAAAAGAAGAAAAGAAGGAAAGAAGGAAAGGAGAAAAGAAGAAAAGAAGAAAAGTAGAAAAGAAAGAAGCAAAAAAAGGAAGAGAAAGAATCGGCGAGAGAGGGTTGTATGCCCGCATCCGTCGACACCCGTGTTGAACAAAGACTACCACTGTGGGGTTGATGCAATGGAGCGAACCACTCATCCCCTCCCTGAGGGGGTGAGCGCTCTCCCGCGCACCTGCCTTGGTTTATTACACAATAAAAGGAAGGAAAAAAAGAGAAAAGAGAGAAAAGACAAAAAAAAGAAAGAAAAAAGCTGGAAAGTATTGTCGACCAAAAGAGCAAGAAGAAACCCGGCATCCCGCCTGACTCTAGGAGGGTCCAAGTCCGCGGTGCAATGACCCGGCCCGTTCCTCCTTCTTGCTGCCTCTATCCGGCATGAGACAGCCCCTCGAGTGGCTGTTAAAAGACCCAGCAAGCCGCAACTGTAGCTTGATGAAGTGCTGCCCGCTGCGGGGAATGCTTTACAGTAATGAGGCCAAGCACGGCCACCACTCCCGAAGAGAGCATGCACATACCCCGCCATGGGGGATAAGAAGGAGAGATATACCCTGCCACGGGGGCATAAGAGGCAAAAAAAAGAGGGAGATATACCACGTTCCCAGGGGCACATGAAGAGAATCCACCCCGACTCAGGGGCACACAAAGCAAAAGCTACCCCCCGGCTTCGGGACATTTGAAGAAGAATCCGCCCTGACCTGGGGACATAAAAAGAAATAGAGTTGCACCCCGGCTTAGGGGCACTTGAAGAAGAAATACACCCCGATATGGAGGCACATGGAGCAAAAGACATACCCCGCCATGGGGGCATAAGAAGAAAAGAATTCACCCCGGCCTAGGGACACACAAAAAGAGAAACTCACCTCGACTTAGGGGTATTTGAAGAAGAAACATACCCCGCCTGGGGGCATAGAAGCCATAAAGAATGCACTCCGGCCCAGGGGCATTTGAAGAAGCTACATCCCGTCTTGGGAGCATAAAAAGAAAAGAGTCCACCCCGACTTAGGGGCATTTGAAGAAGGAATACATCCCGGCCTCGGGGTCCATGAAACAACATATAGGGGGGGGGCATCTGAAGTAGAATAAATAATATTCCCTAGTTTAGGGGTGTATGGAGGAAGGGATACACCCCGCTTGGGGGCACATAAGCATGAGAAGCAAAAAAAAACACCCCCGCGCTTGGGGGCACAAGAAGCAAGAATTCCACCCCCGCCATGAGGGCACAAGAAGCAACACCCCCGATTCGTGGGGGCATGTGGGACAAAGAATACACCCCGACTTAGGGACATTTTAAAAAAATACATACACCCCCACACGGGGGGCATAAGAAGCAAAAGATACACCCCGTGTCGGGGGCATATGAAGAGAATACACTCCATCCCGGGGGCATAGGAAGCGGAAGAAACACACTCCGCCATGGGGGATAAGAAGGAGGAAACATACTCCACCATGGGGGCACAAGAAGCAATAGCTGCACCCCGGCTCAGGGGCAGATAAAGAGAAGTCCACCCCGACTTAGGGGTATTTGAAGAAGAAACATACCCCGCCTGGGGGCATAGAAGCCGCAAAGAACACGCCTCGACTCAGGGGCATTTGAAGAAGCTACATCCTGCCTTGGGAGCATAAGAAGAAAAGAGTTCACCCCATCTTAGGAGTATTTGAAGATGAAACATACTCCACCTGGGGGCATAGAGGTCATAAAGAATATGTCCCGGCCTAGGGGTATTTGAAGAAGAAAGATACCCCGCCTCGGGGGACATTGCAAGCAGCGATACACCCTGCTTGGGTGCACAGGAAGCAAACCACACCCCGCTCCTGGGGGCACATAAAGAGAGTATACCCCGTCATGGGGGCACATGAAGAGGATCCACCCCGACTCGGGGGTACATGAACCAACAAAGAATACACCCCGCCTTAGGGAAATCTGAAGAAGAAGCATACACTCCACTAACGGGGGCACAGGAGCCATCGAGAACACACCCCACTTTGGGTGCACAAGAAGCAAACATCCCCCAGCATGTCGGGGCAGAAGAAGAAGAATTCCCCCCTCGGGGGCATAAAAAGCAAAGATATACCCGGTGCCCGGGGCACATGGAGAGAAAGACACCTCCCTTTGGGGGCACAACAAGCAACAAAGATACACCCTCGTGCCGGGGTCATATGAAGAGAATACACTCCATCCCGGGGGCGTAAGAAGCAGAAGAATCCACCCCTTCCTGGGGGCATAAGAAGCGGAGGACACACCCCACCTTGGGTGCAAAGAAGCAAAGATCCTACCCTGTATAGGGGCGTATGAAACCAAAGAATACACCCTGGCTTAGGGGAATATAAAGAGAAATATACCCCACTCTGGGGCAGAGGAAGCAAAAGAATACACCCCGCCTTGGGGGCATATGAAGTCAAGAATCCCACCCCCGTCTTGGGGGCATTTAAAGAAGAAGCATACCTCGCCTCGAGGGTCTAGAAGCTATAAAGAACATGCCCCGACTCAGGGGCATATGAAGAGAGGTCCACCCCGGCCTAGGGGTATTTGAAGAAGAAACATACCCCGCCTAGGGGCATAGAAGCCGCAAAGAACACGCCTCGGCTCAGGGGTATTTGAAGAAGCTACATCCTACCTTGGGAGCATAAGAAGAAAAGAGTCCACCCCCGTCTTGGGGGCATTTGAAGAAGAAACACACCTTGGTCTGGGGGCATAGAAGCCATGAAAAATACACCCCGCCTGGGGGCACAGAAGCGAAGTGGCAAAACACACCCCTCAGGGGGATGCCTACGAAATAAATCTACACCCCAACCTGGGGGCACATTAAGAGAAATACACTCCAGCGCGGAAGCATTAATGAGAAAAGAATAGCAGAATAAAGAAAAAGGGACACATGAGACAAACGTGGTCTTCGAGCCCGCCTCATCCCACAAAGGAAGAGAAGAAAAGAAGGAAAAGACATGTGAGGCAAACGTGGTCCTCGAGCCCGCCTCATCATACAAAAGAAGAGAAGAAAAGAAAGAAAAAGGGACACATGAGGCAGACGTGGTCTTCGAGCCCGCCTCATCCCATAAAGGAAGAGAGGAAAAGACATGTGAGGCAAACGTGGTCCTCGAGCCCGCCTCATCACATAAAAGAAGAAGAGAAGAAGAGAAATAAGAGTCACGAGGCAGACGCGGTCTTTGCACCCGCCTCTCCACATAAAAGAAGAAGAGAAGAAGAGAAAGAATAGTCATGAGGCGAACATGGTCTTTGCACCTGCCTCTCCATAAAAGAAGAAGAGAAAGAACACTCATGAGGTGAACATGGTCTTTGCACCTACCTCTCCACAAAGAAGAAGAGAAGAAGGAAAAAGAGTCACGCAGCAAACGCGGTCTTTGCACTCGCCTCTCCGTAAAAGAAGAAGAGGAGAAGAGAAAGAACAGTCACGAGATGAACATGGTCTTTTGCACCCGCCTCTCCACAAAAGAAGAAGAGAAGAAGAAAAAAAGAGTCACGAGGTGAACATGGTCTTTGCACCTGTCTCTTCACACAAAGAAGAAGAAAAGAAGAGAAAGAAGAGTCACGAGGCCAACTTTAACCTCCGATCTTCAGCCATTAAACAAATAGAAATCAACTAAACCTTCCGCCGACGGGGCGTTAAACCGACTAAACCTTCCGCCGATGGGGCGTTAAACCGACTAGACCTTACGCCGACGGGGCGTTAAACCGACTAGATCTTCCGCCGACGGGGTGTTAAACCGACTAGATCTTCCCCCGACGGGGCGTTAAACCGACTAGATCTTCCGCCGACGGGGCGTTAAACCGACTAGATCTTCCGCCGATGGGGTGTTAAACCGACTAGATCTTCCGCCGACGGGGCGTTAAACCGACTAGACCTTCCACCGACGGGGCATTAAACCGACTAGACCTTCCACCGACGGGGCGTTAAACCGACTAAACCTTCCGCCGACGGGGCGCTAAACCGACCAACTCTCAGCCATCGGGGCTTCAAACCGACAGATATCCCACCATCGGCCTCTGAGCCGACAGCTATTCAATTATCGACCTCCGGGTCGACAGCTATTCAATCATCGGCCCCTGATGTTGTGCCCCTATGGTCATTTGATTCATCTTGTGGTCACTTGAGTAATTCGACATCATCCTATGGTCATATGAGTTCTGTGGTATTCTTGGTTTTGATAATGGTTAAACACTATTAGTCATTGATACTTTCCACTCTCATGTGACTGACATACGTGATGTTTTATTCATGACAGATACGAAGGAATTCAGTGTAAATGGCAAAGGTGAAAGCTCAATGTTGTGCCCTCGCACGCAGATCGACCTGCGCGGTCAGGTCGCGAGGAGCGACCTACCCGGTCAGGTCGCGGGGGTCAAGGGGGCAGGGCCCCTCGCGGGGGTTTCCGGGGGCGGAGCCCCCGGAACAAAATTTAGAAATGCTCAAAGCATATTCTAAATTGAATCTAATCCCAAAATGCATGGATTTGATATGAACATAAAGCTCTTGACTTTTGGACATGTTTCATTGGTCTAACACTTCATTTTTGCAGGTATAGGCGTTTCCGGTCGATCAACACAACTTGGCCGGTCAACCAGATTTGCCAGAGCCTAAGAATTCCACGTATTATAGGTTTCGGTCGACCGCCCCTAGGCGTCCAGTCGACCGGTTCTTCTAGAAACGAAACACTCCAGGACTTACAGGTTTCGGTCGACCGCCCCTACTTTTCCGGTCGACCGGTTCTCCCAGAACCGACAAGTTGGAGATTTTGCAGGTTCCGGTCGACCGCCCCATGAATTCCGATCGACCGCCAGCCCCAATGCAGCCATGTTTGACTTCGAATTTCACCTCGTGGCTAGCCCCTTTATATGGATTTGTTTAAGCAAAACTCACCTAATCTCCCATGATTTGTGGATCTGGTCTGGGGGGTGTCCAAGAACCATTCCAAGGGTTATAAAATCAACACATGAGGGGTTAGAAACCCTAATGCTTCAAGGCTTCAAGAGAGATCAAGGGAGGCCATACGCGGTCACTGTAGCACCTCCGTGAACAGTGTTTCGGGCATGAGTTCTTCATCCATCCAAGGTGATTCAAGCTTGTTTCTGAAGCCATCTCAACCTCCAAGGAAGCAAGAAGCAATCAAGACTTTCAAAGGTGATCTAAACTGCATTCTTCATCCTCTTCATCAACTCAAGAAGATCAAAAGGAAGATCGAAGCTACATCCATCGTCTTCTTCGTCAACTAGAAGAGATTCAAGAAAGATCATCTCGTAAGGAAGAAGACACCTTCAAAGCATCCGATTCAAGCTTCTGCAACTCAGACAAGATCTTCTTTCTTTGAGCATACTCCATATCTTGTTTGAGTGATTTCATATTTATTATCTTTTCATTTCATATAAACATTTGGAACTGAGGATCGTCCCTACCGGTGGTTAGTAGGAAGGCAATCAGAAGTTGTTCGATCTATGGTGTCGACGTCCCTACCTGTGGTTAGTAGGAAGGAAATCGGAGGTCTTTCCGATTTACGGTTCAGTGCGTGGCATTAGTGGAGCCTTACCGGATTTGGTGAGGGGTGGACGTAGGACTGGGGATTCAGTCCGAACCACCTTAAAATATTGTGTATTGTGGTTTACTTGTGCGATTGCTTTGTGTTAGATGCATTCTTAGGTTCATTATCTATATTGCATAATCATCTTGCTAAGCAAATCACTGTGTTCTTCGTTTAGCTAGTTATATTCCGCTGCTATTATCATTATCTAGCTATATAGAGGGTTGCATTACGAAAAGAGGGGCGGATCTATTCACCCCTCCCCTCTAGATCCGCTGACCACTACTCAACAAGTGGTATCAGAGCCTAATCTCTCATTATGGGGTCCAAGGACCTTGAGGGAATTGGTGGATCAGCGTCCAAGGGTTTTCTACCTGAAGGACATTATGTGAATAGGCCTCCTTACTTTACTGGAACTAATTATCCTTATTGGAAACATCGTATGCAGGTGTTCATTCGCGCTCAAGACTATGAACTTTGGCGAGTGATCAGCAAAGGTCCGTATGAGCTTACGGATAATGAGGACTTGTGGACCAAAGAACAGATAAGGCAATCCACTGTCAACTGGAGTGCTAAACACATCATGCAATGCTCACACCATCCAGTTGAATTCTCAAGAGTGGCTACCTGCGCATCTGTAAAACTAATGTGGGACAAGCTAGAGGTAATCTACGAAGGAACCTCTCAGGTACGAGAAACAAAAGCCAATATTTTAGTTTCTGAATATGAAATGTTCCGCATGAAGCCTGATGAGTCAATTCAAGATATGTACGCCCGATTAACTGTGCTTACTAATAGTTTGACTGATTTGGGAAAGAAATATTCAGAGCAAGAAATTGTAAGAAAAATTCTCAGATCATTAACTCCAGCATGGCACACAAAGGCTACCATGGTTGAAGAATCGAGAGATCTCGCAACTACCAAGGTAGATGAACTCATTGGGTCATTGATGACCTATGAGATCAACCTCAGAAACAAAGAGGTTGAGGCACCTAAGAAGAAGTCCCTAGCTTTTAAAGTAGGACCCATCAGTCATGGCACTTCTGATGAAGGTGAGGATTCTGCAAGTGAGCGAGAAGAGGATGACGTAGCCATGCTCACACGTAAGTTCAAAAAATTTCTGAGAAAGGAAGGTAAGAGCTTCATGAGAGGAAGGTCAAAGGTACGAAATGGTTTCAAATCTAATTCTGAAAACTCTAAGAAATCTGATAAAATCATTTGCTATTCTTGCAATAAACTAGGACATTTCAAGAATGATTGTCCCGACAGATTCAGAAAAGCCGACAAATGGAAGGGCAAGAAGAAGAATAAGGCCACGGTGTCCACATGGAGCGATGAAGAGGAAAGTGATGACGGAATTAGCTCCTCGGACAAAGAAAAAGAAGATCTTTGCATTATGGCCAAAGGTGACGAAGAAACTGAGGTAAATTCTCCGTTTGAAGATTATACAATTGATGATTGGGAGCATGCATATATACAACTCATGGAAAAATATGAAATGTACAAAAAAGAGAATAAATCATTGAAAAAGAAAATTAACACATTTATGCATGATCATGATATGAATGATAAGAATGCTCTACTTGAAACTGAAATTGAAGATCTTAAGAAAATGATTGAGAATTTGGAGGAAGGAAGAAAAGAAATGGCTGACTTGGAAACTGAAAATAAAAATTTGAGAAATGAGATTGATAGCATCAAGCTAAAAATGCAAAGCTATGAAAAGAACCCCAAATTGAGTAATGAGAAGTACGAAGTTGTAAAACATGTCAACACTCAACTCTTGCAAAACATTGAAAACCTACAAAAAGAGTTAAAGGATAAACAACAATCCTTAGAAAAATTTGTGGATGGAAGAGAAAACCTAGATGCACTGCTAGGTACCAGAATGAACTTCAACAATGAAGGGTTAGGTTTTAAACCTACAAGCAAAAGGCCAATTGGGTTAAAATCTATCACATTTATTTCATCTTCCGAAGCCTCCACCTCAAACACAACTCCCACACAAAATCAGCAAAAACAAAAGGAGAAAGGGAAAGAAAAGGTTGAAGAGACAGCCACTGAACTTCCCAAAAAGACTGTCCAAAAGCCTAATAAAGGTCGACCTTCCCCGCAGCACATGTCAACAACTCCTTGGCAATTACCCGCTCAACCTTCCAGATTTCGCCACAATTGGATTGCACACTCATATAGGCCAGCATCACCATATTTTTGGGACAATTGTAATTTCTGTGTTCATCAATCCCATAGGTGGCAAAACAATTATTCTCAACCCAAGAACAACTAATGGCCACAATGGGTTAAGAAGCCAACTTCATCAAACTTTCACAAATTCCAACAAAGAGCCTCCAAACAGAAAATGAATGTCAAGGTTGAAAAGAAAAATCAAATCCCTACTCTAAGCAAACAAAACATGGATGTTAAGAAGGTTTGGATTCCAAAAGAAATGGTTTCATGTTTTAAAATTTTGAAAAGTTTGATGGGACCCAAATTTGGTTGGGTTCCAAACACCATTGCTTAATTGCTTGTGCAGGAATGTCTTGCAGCCATGCATAACAGGTGGTACCTTGATAGCGGCTGTTCAAGACACATGACTGGAGACAAATCAAAATTTTGTCTCTTGGAGGAAAAGGAAGGAGGATACGTCACATTTGGAGGGAACAACAAAGGAAAAATAATTGGAACAGGTAATGTAGGTAAGAATCTCTCCAACTCCATTGGAAATGTGTTGTTAGTTGAAGGTTTGAAATATAACTTGCTCAGCATAAGTCAATTGTGTGATAAAGGTCACAAAGTATTGTTTGATTCTCATGAATGTAAAATCTTTGAACCAAAATCTGACAAAGTAAAATTTTTTGGTAAGAGAGTCAACAATGTTTACATGATTGACTTAGATGATCCTGCTCATTTAAATCTTTGTCTTGCTGCACCAAAATCTGAAATTACTTGGTTATGGCATCGTAGACTAGGACATGCTAGCTACAATGTCTTACATAAACTGTTAAAGCATTCAATGGTGAAAGGGTTGCCTGAATTATCATTTAAACAAGAAAACAAGTTGTGTGATGCATGTGCCCTAGGTAAACAAACAAGATAATCCTTCAAGGGAAGATCTGAAAATACATCATCCAAACCACTCGAGCTAATTCATATGGACCTAGTTTGGTCCAACCAGAACTGCTAGCTTAAGTGGTAGAAAATATGGATATGTCTTGGTGGATGACTTTTCTAGGTTCACATGGATTTTCTTTCTCACACATAAAAATGATACTTTTGATGAGTTTTAGGCACTCTACATGAAGATAAAGCAGGACGGTGAGTTTAAAATTTCCAAGATTCAATCTGATCATGGTGGTGAATTTGAAAATGCTGACTTCTATAATCTTTGCAGGGCTGAAGGTATTTCACACCAATTTTCTTCACCAAGAACCCCAGAGCAAAACGGTGTAGTTGAAAGGAGAAACCGAACACTTGTAGAGATGGCAAGAACCATGCTTGTTAAACGGCAACTTCCAAGGAGGTTTTGGGCTGAAGCGGTAAACTCGGCATGCTATATTATCAACCGCTCTATGGTAAGGTCACACACCAAAAAGACTCCTTATGAGTTACTGAAAGGTAAAAAGCCTTCTCTCACACACATGAAAGTATTTGGGTCAAAATGCTTCATCCACAACAATGACAAAAGAGACTTAGATAAATTCGAGCCCAAGAGCGATGAAGGTATATTCCTTGGATATTCAGATAGATCTAGGGCTTATAGAATTTATAACATCAAGAGTCAAACTGTGGAAGAATCATCCCATGTTTCCTTTGATGAATATCATGATGATTCTAACAATGATAACTCTTGCAGGAAAAATGATGAAGATGGAGAATTCCTAAGCATGAAGGACAAGAGTGATCCTCCACAAGAAGAAATAAAAGAAGATGTTGACCGAGTTGAATCAAGCAATGTAAGGAATCAAGCTCCAGGAGAAGGTAATGATTCTACAAATATTAGAATTATTAAGGATCATCATTTAGAAAATATCATTGGTAGCTTGAATGACCCACCTAGAACAAGGTCACATTTTAGAATTGTGGAAGAACTAGATCAACTTGCTCTTGTCTCTCAGCTTGAACCCAAAAATATTGATGAAGCATTAAAGATGAAAACTGGATAAATTCAATGCAAGACGAGTTGAACCAGTTTGAAAGAAACAAAGTTTGGCATCTTGTTCCTAGACCTTCATCACAATCTGTCATAGGCACTAAATGGGTTTTTAGGAACAAACTAAGTGAGGATGGCAAGATAATAAGAAACAAGGCTAGATTGGTGGCTCAAGGGTATAATCAATAGTTTGAGGTAGATTTTGATGAATCTTATGTCCCAGTTGCTAGACTCGAAGCCATCAGAATTTTACTTGCCTTTGCATGCTCCCTTAGAATAAAACTGTATCAAATGGATGTCAAGAGTGCTTTCTTGAATGGCTTGATCAAAGAAGAAGTCTATGTTGAGTAGCCCCCTAACTTTGAGAATTCTAACCATGCAGATTTTGTATACAAGCTAGACAGGGCACTCTATGGACTTAAGCAAGCACCAAGAGCTTGGTATGAGAGACTAAGCTCGTTCCTCATTAAAAAAGGGTACACACGAGGTAAGGTAGATCAAACACTTTTCACCAAGAAGCAAGGTAAGAACATCTTGATTGTTCAAATTTATGTTGATGATATTGTGTTTGGTTCTACTAAATCTGAAATGTGTGAGGAATTTGCTAACCTCATGACTAGCGAATTTGAGATGAGCCTAATGGGAGAACTCCAATTCTTTCTCGATTTGCAGGTCAACCAAGGACAAGATGGTTGCTTCATAAGTCAAGCCAAATACATCAAGGAGCTGTTGAAAAGATTTGACATGACAAACAGCAAAATCATTGCAACTCCTATGAGCACCTCAACTTCACTGGATTCGGATGAAAATGGTAAATTGGTGGATGCAAAGGTCTATAGAGGTATGATTGGTTCTTTACTTTATTTGACTGCATCCCGACCAGATATCTAATTTAGTGTATGCCTTTGTGCTAGATTTCAAGCTAGTCCTAGAGAATCCCATTTGACTGCCGTCAAACGTATCCTTCGATATCTTGTCGGCACTCAAGATTTGGGATTGTGGTATCCGTCATCATGTGATTTATCTCTTATATCTTATTCTGATGCGGACTACGCTGGATGCAAGCTGGATCGTAAGAGTACTAGTGGCTATTGCCAGTTTCTAGGCGGGTGTTTAGTTTCTTGGGCTCCAAGAAATAACACTCGGTTGCTCTCTCAACCGCATAGGCAGAATATGTTGCTGCGGGGAGCTGTGGCACCCAAGTATTGTGGATTAAACACCAACTCCAAGACTACTTAGCGGATTTTGGTTGTGTCCTGATTCTGTGTGATAACACTAGTGCTATCAACCTTGCAAAAAATCTAATCCAGCACTCTAGGACTAAGCATATTGAGATTAGGCATCACTTCATTGGAGATGAGGTCGTTAAGAAAAACTTTGAGCTGCATTTCGTTGATACTCTAAATCAAATTGCTGACATCTTCACCAAGCCCTTGTGTAATGACAGGTTTTCAACACTCAGAAGGGAGCTTGGTCTCTGCAGACCTCAGGCCACAAAAAATTGAAATGACGATCATGTTCAATTTAGTTGTGTGTTTTTGCATATTGGTATATTCATGCATTGTTTATATGTCAAATATGTCATTTTGCATATGGTGTAGCATTGCATGTCATGATGCATAATAAACTTGAATTCATGTTCATAATGTATTGCATGATTTGTGTAGCATCATTCTTGTATGGCCATGCTATATCAAATGTTGATGTATGGAAAGGTAAGTTATGCTTGCCTAGAAGCACTCAATATGCGTGAGGTTTCACCTCCGCCAAGTACCATGTGTCAATGTCGCATATAGGCCATATAGTAAGGGGGAGTTGTCCTTGTGCAGCATTCATGCATAAGTTTCATCTTCATTCTGTTGCATTTAATAAGTGTACAACCATGTGTTGGGTCATACATCTCATGTCTACCAAATTCATGTCAACCCCTGCATGTTCAGGTCATTCTCCTATTGACAGTTATCATTACACTTGCTTGCACACATAACTCCTTGAATGCATTCATTGCATATCCTTAGGGGGAGTCTTGATGCTTTTCTTAATTTCTTGTACTTCCATGGCTTACAGTCTGCATATGAGATCATGAGACTGACGGGACATATGGTGTGAGAGCTTTCTATTATATGAACTGATGATTGTCTATTCAATGAAAATGGTTCAGATTTAATGATTTCCTTTTAGTTCTGATATATTTTGTTTGACATCATCTATGTTCTGTGGTTTTAATAGACTTTAACTAAAGATTGCATGTTATGTCTTGAATGACTATCCTGAAATCTGAAAATCCAAACATCATGACAATCTTGGTGATACTCTAGAGCTTAGTATTGTTTCTAAACATCTTGATGAGCTGGAATTCCTGAACATTAATTTTACAGAGCAATGATATTGTTGCACGGAGAAATATGTCACGTCATCAAATCAAGTGACGAATGATATGTCATGATGTGCCTCTATTATCTCTGTCTTAATTCATTTGGACTCTAGGCAGAGCAATGACATAATTACTGAGAAATATATCCTCTCATCAAAGAAATGAGATTAGATATGTCATGACGTGACTTTGCTATCTTTGTTCATTTTGAAACATAACAGTCAGTCTTACCAAATACCTAGGAATACTAGCGTCTAAACAACGTGTATTCTTACGGCTAGGAGGCATGTACTAGACTTGATTGCTCATAAAATATGAGTCATGTGCCTTCAAATTCAAAAGATATTGAAAATCAAATTTGTTGAACTCATAAAATTCCATGCTTTAGTCATGATTGTTTAGCCTCAATACTAGTTTTGTGTTATTCCCTTTGTTGTTATTGAATATGGATATATAAGACAAGGGAAGGTTAAACACTGCCATGATATGCATTTTTGGTTCATTTCTATTAAATCTTGGATGTAGCTGCTTTTCGAACTCTGTTGATGATCTCGGATTTCATTAGCTTTGAACCATATATATTGCTCACGGTATGTTTCAGTTTTGCATATAATGACTTGCTCTTCACTCCTTTTAGCTCTGGTCTCACAGACATATGTCACCTTCTCAACTTTATCTCTCCTTTTTGCTGCTGTCAAAAAGGGGAGAATGTTTTGTTGTGAGTCGGTCGTCCTTTGTGTGGTCTTTGTGAGTTGTCAAAAGGGGGAGCGTGAATTATGGATGGGAGAGAGTCCACGGGGGAGAGAACTTTTTGAGAGAGCTTTGGAGTCTTCATATGTGATGGGGTTTGCATAATTGCATAGCATTCATCATATCTGCATTCACATGTTTTCATTATCATGGATCTTGAACTGCATATGTTGCATTTGCTATAACTTTTACCATTCTTGACATTACTGCCACATAATGACTCACAGTGTTGTCATCATCAAAAAGGGGGAGAATGTTATGCCCCTATGGTCATTTGATTCATCTTGTGGTCACTTGAGTAATTCGACATCATCCTATGGTCATATGAGTTCTGTGGTATTCTTGGTTTTAATAATGGCTAAACACTATTAGTCATTGATACTTTCCACTCTCATGTGACTGACACACGTGATGTTTTGTTCATGACAGATATGAAGGAATTCAGTGTAAATGGCAAAGGTGAAAGCTTAATGTTGCGCCCTCACACGCGGATCGACCTACGTGGTCAGGTCGTGGGGATCGACCTACCCGGTCAGGTCGCGGGGGCCAAGGGGGCAGCGCCCCTCGCGGGGGTTTCCGGGGGCAGAGCCCCCGGAAAAAAATTTAGAAATGCTCAAAGCATATTCTAAATTGAATCCAATCCCAAAATGCATGGATTTGATATGAACATAAAGCTCTTGACTTTTGGACATGTTTCATTGGTCTAACACTTCATTTTTGCTTACAGGACCAGGGCATTTCGGTCGACCCACATACCTTGGCCGGTCGACCAGTTTTTCCAGAGATGAAGATTGGCAACGTTTACAGGTTTCGATCGACCGCCCCTAGGCATCCGGTCGACCGGTTCTCCCAGAACCGACAAGTTGGAGATTTTACAGGTTCTGGTCGACCGCCCCATGAATTCCGATCGACCGCCAGCCCCGATGCAGCCATGTTTGACTTCGATTTCCACCTCGTGGCCAACCCCTTTCCATGGATTTGTTTAATCAAAACTCACCTAATCTCCCATGATTTGTGGATCTGGTCTGGGGGGTGTCCAAGGACCATTCCAAGGGTTATAAAACCAACACATGAGGGGTTAGAAACTCTAATGCTTCAAGGCTTCAAGAGAGATCAAGGGAGGCCATTCGCGGGCACTGTAGCACCTCGTGAACAGTGTTTCGGGCAGGAGTTCTTCATCCATCCAAGGTGATTCAAGCTTGTTTCTGAAGCCATCTCAACCTCCAAGGAAGCAAGAAGCAATCAAGACTTTCAAAGGTGATCTAAACTGCATTCTTCATCCTCTTCATCAACTCAAGAAGATCAAAAGGAAGATCGAAGCTACATCTATCGTCTTCTTCGTCAACTAGAAGAGATTCAAGAAAGATCATCTCGCAAGGAAGAAGACACCTTCAAAGCATCCGATTCAAGCTTCTACAACTCAGACAAGATCTTCTTTCTTTGAGCATACTCTATATCTTGTTTGAGTGATTTCATATTTGTTATCTTTTCATTTCATATAAACATTTGGAACTGAGGATCGTCCCTACCAGTGGTTAGCAGGAAGGCAATCGAAAGTTGTCCGATCTGTGGTGTTGACGTCCCTACCTGTGATTAGTAGGGAGGCAATCGGAGGTCTTTCCGATTTGCGGTTCAGTGCGTGACATTAGTGGAGCCTCACCGGATTTGGTGAGGGGTGGATGTAGGACTGGGGATTCAGTCCGAACCACCTTAAAATATTGTGTATTGTGGTTTGCTTATGCGATTGCTTTGTGTTAGATGCACGCTTAGGTTCATTATCTATATTGCATAATCATCTTCCTAAGCAAATCACTGTGTTCTTCGTTTAGCTAGTTATATTCCGCTGCTATTATCATTATCTAGCTATATAGAGGGTTGCATTGCGAAAAGAGGGGCAGATCTATTCACCCCTCCCCTCTAGATCCGCTGACCACTACTCAACACCTTAGCCGACAGCTATACAATCGTCGGCCTCTAAGCCGACAACTATTCAATTATCGACCTCCGGGTCGATAGCTATTCAATCATTGGCCCCTGAGCCGACAACTACCTCATCATCGGCCCCCTAGCCGACAGCTACCTCATTATCGGCCTTCGGGTCGATAGCTATATAATCATTGGCTCCTAGCCGACAGCTCCCTCATCATTGGCATCCCAGCCAACAGCTTCCCAGTTAAAAAATAGATCTCTCACCTTGGCTCGAATCCTTCCCCGGCTAGAGAATAGAAGAATAAGCCTTCCGTGTTGGTCCAGACCCTTCCCCAGCCAGAGAACAAAAAAGACCCCTCTCTTCGACTCTCGTAGTCCGCTTCCCACCTTCGGCTCCTGCAGGCCGCTTCCCAATTTTGGCTCTTGTAGCTTGCTTCCCAATTTTGGCTCTTGCAGCCTGCTTACCTTTGGCCTTCGTGGCCTGCTTCCCAATTCTGGCTCTCGTAGTCTGCTTACATTTGGCCTTCGTGGCCTGCTTCCCAATTCTGGCTCTCGTAGCCTACTTACCTTTGGTCCTCGTGGCCTGTTTCCCCGATTTGGCTCCCACAGTCTACTTCTCATAATTTCGACTCTTGCAGCCCGCTTTCCAATATCTTTGGCTCTTGCAGCCTGCTTCCCAGAAATCAGCCTTTACGACCTGCTTCCCAGAATTCGGCCTGCACGGCCCGCTTCCCGTAACTTCGGCTCCTGCAGCCCGCTTCCCAACTTCGGCTCCTACAGCTTGCTTCCCATAATTTGGCTCTCGCAGCCCGCTCTCCTCAATTTTTGGCTATTGCGGCCTACTTCCGATATCAACTTCGGCTCTTATAGCCCGCTTCACCAATGTTCTTCCGGCCCTTCACGGCCTCCTTCCTCAGCACCTTGGTTGCTGCTTTGATTCTATATGCACATACAAGATACATATACGTAATGACAATATGTTCTTACGCAAAAAAAAAGAAGAATGTTTGATCGCCCCATTTGCATGCTTGCTTATAATATAGAATAATACACCTCCTTGGAATTTTCTAGGACCGTGCTTCCTTGCTAAATAATATCGCCCCGATTCCAGATCCACGTGCGTCACGGCGCACGCTCAAAGGGAACCCAATTATGGCGGGTGCACACGTCAAGGGGAAGAGTCATGGCTGAATTGCTAAGCCCAACTCACAAAATAAACCTGAGACAACGCTCCCACACTTAGCACTTAATGTGTTCAATAGCTTTCAACCATAGGAATTGCCTGAATTCCACCTTAGCACTCTACGGAGACTTGAATTCCTGCACTCGCGTGAAAGGTAATCGTGAGGAAAAAGCTGCCTACCCCCACTGTAAAAAAAAAAAAGAGAAAAAAAAGAGAGAGAAAAAGATGATGCAAGAAAAAAGAGAGAAACGTGAATCCGAGTAGTCGGGAATCCCCATTGAGACATATGAGGAGACTCGCGCGAAATGGTGAAGCGAATTGCAACAAGGACGAAGCCTAGTAGCCGGGAATCCCCATTGAGACACATGAGGAGACTCGTGCCAAACGGTGGAATCCGTAATAGAATCACAATAAGGACGAATCCTAGTAGCAGGGAATCCCCATTGAGACACATGAGGAGACTCGCGTCGAACGGTGAAATCTGCTATCAAAATAAACAGATGGGGGCTGTGTGAAGCTACCGAAAGTCGAAAGCCTGAAACTAATGTGTAGGCGCTAGAGTGATCCTCGAGTGTCACTAGGAAAACCTGCATATCCCTATGGTTTGGGCCCTTTGTTCACACATTTGCACTGACATGCTACAGAGAATTGCCTTGGGTGAAATGCGTGAATTTAGGCTATGCATGCAAGACGTGCGATATCCTCTTGACGGGTGCACCACCCCTCAATTGTACCTCCTGACCCGCACTGCCTCTGTGAATTGTGGGCGATGTCCCTATCCTATCCCCAATAGAGGGAGCTACCTTACGTATATTTACGTTATGCCTGCTAATGAATGCCTGCATGTTTGAATAAAAATAATAAAAAATAAAAAAATGTGTGTGTACACAATAAACTCAATCTCGGCTATCGCAGCCTACTTTCCCAGCTCTGGCTCGTAGAGCCCAATCTTGGCCCTCACGACCTACCTCCCGCCCTCACGGCTCGCCAATCTCTTTACTTTGGCTTCTCTAGCCTGCTCCCTCAATTTCGGCTCTTGTAGCATGCTTCCCAGTTTTGGCTCTTATAGCCTGCTCCCCTTTGGCCCTCGTGGCCTGCTTCCCAATTTCAGCTCTCGTAGTCTGCTTCCCTTCGGCTCCCGTAGCCCACTTTTCGGTATACTTCGGCCCCCGTGGCCCGCTTTCCCAATTTTTGCTCTGGCAGCCTGCCCCCCAAATTTTGACTTTCGTAGCCCGCTTCCCTGATTTATGGACACTAAATAAATTCTCACCCCATGTTTACGTGCATTAGAATATAGAAGAGGAGAAAAGAGGAGGGAAGGTGAAGATGTGAAAAGAAGAAAAGGAAACACTCTTGGAGTGCTCCAACGACGCAGTAGCCTGCAAGCCCTCCAGCGGCACACTACTAAGTGCCCGCAGCGGCACACTCATTGTGAAGCCTCCAGCGGCACGCCCTTCTGCCGCCCCAACGTCAGTTTCCGACACCCCGTCGACACTGATGAAGAGACAAAGAGACCAACAAACCATGTCAGCTCCCGGCACCCTGTCGGCACTAATAAAGAGAAGAAGAGACCAATAAACCATGTCAGCTCACGGCACTCTGTCGGCACTGGCGAAGAGACAAAGAGACCAACAAACCATGTCAGCTCCCGGCACCCTGTTGGCACTGACGAAGAGACAAAGAGACCAACAAACCATGTCAGCTCCTGGCACCCTGTCGGTACTGACAAAGAGACAAAGAGACCAATAAACCATGTCAGCTCCCGGCACCCTATCGGCACTGACGAAGAGACAAAGAGACCAACAAATCATGTCAGCTCCCGACACCCTGTCAGCACTGACGAAGAGACAAGGAGACCAACAAACCAGGTCAGCTCCCGGCACCTTGTCGGCACTGACGAAGAGACAAAGAGACCAACAAACCACGTCAGTTCCTGGCACCCTGTCGGCACTGATGAAGAGAAGAAGAGACGAATAAACCATGTCAGTTCCTGACACCCCATCGGCACTGATGAAGAGAAGAAGAGACCAATATACCACGTCAGGTCCCGGCACCTTGCCGGCACTGATGAAGAGACAAAGAGACCAACATGTTATGTCAGTCCCCGGCACCCCGTCGGCACTGACAAAGAGAAGAAGAGACCAACATACCACGTCAGTCCCCGGCACCCCGTCGGCACTGATGAAGAGAAGAAGAGACAAATATACTACATCAGTTCTCGGCACCCCGTCAACAAACCACGTCAGTTCCTGACACCCTGTTGGTACTGACGAAGAGAAGAAGAGATCAGCAAACCATGTCAGCTCCCGACGCCCTGTCGGCACTGATGAAGAGAAAAAGAGACAAACAGACCATGTCAGCTCCCGACACCCTGTCGGCATTAATGATGAAGAGAAGAGACAAGCATGCCACGTCAGCTTCCGACACTCCGTCAACACCGACGAAGAGAAAAAGAGACCAGTACACCCACGGACACCGGCCGGCTCATCCTTCGCCTGCGCAACCTGTGGGTGGGGGGCATTTGTGGACATGCAAAATTGCACGCCCATACGTCCCAACTAGTCTAGCATCAACAACGACTCCAAATAAAAAATCACGGGGAAGATGGGCCATCCGAACTCTCCAAACAAACGCATATACTGCCGTGAACCCGTCCCTGGAGTCTCGACAGTGAAGAGAAATCAACCACCAAGAGCCCCACAATCCATGGGCCTCGAAGAAAATCGGATGGGCCACAACTCGCGCTCACAACGGGCTCAGAACTGCCCATTTAGCCCCTTCAGCAGCACGCCCCTTCAGCGGCACGCCTCCAGGGCTCTTCAGCGGCACGCCCCTTCAGCGGCACGCCCTCAGGCCCCTCCAGCGGCACACTCTGTGCCCCTTCAGTGGCACGCCCTTTGGGCTCTTCAGCAGCACGCCCCTAGGGCTCTTCAGCGGCACGCCCCATCAGCGGAACGCCCCTTCAGCGGCACGCCTCTAGGGCTCTTCAGCGGCACGCCCTCAGGCCCCTCCAGCGGCACACTCTGTGCCCCTTCAGCGGCACGCCCTTTGGGCTCTTCAGCGACACACCCCGCTGGCCTTCAGCGGCACACCTTTTGCCCTCTTCAGCGGCACGCCCTTTAGGCCCTTTAGTGGCACGCTTGCCGTGTCTTCCAGTGGCACGCCCTTTTGGCCCTCTCAGCGACACGCTTGTTGTGCCTGCCAGCGGCACGCCATTCAGGCTCTTCAACGGCACGTTCTGGCAGACGAGATCTTGTGCCCATGCCCTATAGATCCTTGGCGCACAGTGAGCTGTCAGAGGTGTCGGCCGGAGGTTGGGCCACGCAGGCTACTCCTCTGCCACCAAGGACGGGGGAAGTCAAACCCCATCATGACCGGTCGCTTCCCGCCTCCGACTACCGTGCTCGAATGCTTCCGCCGTGGAGGATATAAAAACCCCTCTCCTTCGATACACAGAGAGGAGGACAGCGGGCAGAGAAGAGAAGAAGAGAAAGAGAAGCGGACAGAGAAGAGAAGAGGAGAAAGAGAAGAGGAGGAGAAGAGAAGAAGAGGGAAGAGAGGAAGAGAGGGGAGAGGGCTCGCCGCTCCACCCACCGCCGCCGTTTGTGCGAAGAGGGAAGAGAGGAAGAGAGGGGAGAGGGTTCGCCACTCCACCCACCACCGCCGTCTGTGCGAAGAGGGAAGAGAGGAAGAGGAGAAGAAGAGGAGGGGAGGCTCTACCTCCCCCTTCCTGTTGCTCCGTCCGCCGCCGTCCGCGCGAAGAGAAGAAGAAGAGAAGAAGAGAAGAGGAGTGAGCGAAGAGAGGGAGTGAGGTCTGGGAGGAGAGGGCCCGGTGTTCCACCCCCCACCATGTCTTGTTCTTTCTTGCTTTCCATTTTTCCCCATTTTCCTTTTGTTACAATGTATTAGTCCTCTCAGGGCATTCCTCTTGTGAGAATAGAAATAGAAGGCTTGCGAATATTTTTGATGTCTTTCTAAGACATTCCTCGCGTGTTTGCATCCAAATTTGGTGTTTTCCTCTCCCTCTTCTTCCCCATCGGTTTGGCCTCTGACAGTGATCTTTCCCCCTTTGCGTTTCACCCTCGTAGGACCTCTGACCCTCACCCTCGCCCGTTCGCCTGTGGGGGGGGGGGGTTACTCCCCTTGGCCTCTCAACGGCCTGCTCTCACCCAGGGCCCTTCAGCGGCACGCCTCTGGCGGCCTTCAACGGCACACCCATGGGGCGCTTCGCCGACACGCTCTATGTGCTCCTTCATCCACAATGCGCCTGCCACCCCTCAGCGGCACGCTGCCTAGTCACTCTTCCCTGACACGGTCCCTTGGACCCTTACCCAGCACACCCCGTGCCTTCCTTGCCTGGCGCACCTTGCCCCTCGTTCACCCGCACAGTTCCCTGGACGGTACGCCCCCCTTGGCCGGCACACTACCCCCCCTTGGACCCTTACCCGGCACACCCCGTGCCTTCCTTGCCTGGCGCACCTTGCCCCTCGTTCACCGGCACAGTTCCCTGGCCGGTACGCCCCCCTTGGCCGGCACACTACCCCCCCCCTTGGCCCTTTGCCTGGCGCGTCTTGGCCCCCGTTCACCGGCACAGCCCTTGTTAGGGCCTTCCCCGGCACGGTCCCTTGGACCCTTGCCCGGCACGCCCTTTTTCCCTCCTTCCCCGGCACAGCCCCTCAGCGGCACACCCAGGCTCCTCCTAGCCCGGCACGCCCTCGAGGCTTCCTGGCCGACACACCAGCCACCACTCCCCTCCTTCTTGCCCGGTGCACCCCCGGCCAGCCTTGAAGAGGTTTCCCGTTCGTCGTTCCCTCCGAGTTTTTCGGGGTTTCATTAAGGTGTTGCTGCTCTCGGGCGCCCACCTCCAGTTTTTGGGTTCCGCCACGCCTTGTGGGCGCGTTCCCTGTATCTCCCTTACGCTCGGGTCAAGGGGAGATGCTGCCGAATTTTTGTTAGAAATAATAATACGTTGAAAAGGCAAAAGAAAGCAACAAACAAATGGGGCAATAACGAATTAAAAGGCAGAGAGAAAGTAACAAATAAATAAAAAGAACAACGGTAAAATGCTTTAACCAAGGCAAGGGAACTGTAATCAACACAAAGAGAGTCGAAACTAACGACGACTAAGAAACTTGAGTATCCGTCCTCAGGAGAGAAAGAATGAAAGATAATCAGGGGAAGGAAAGAAGAAATTCATGCGAATTGAATAAAATCAAGAGAGAAATAAAAAAGGAATAAGATGTAAGAATGAAGGAGGGGTGGGTCCTTTCCAAACTCTCCCCCGGCACGCCTTCAAACCTTCGTCGGCACGCCTTCCCGGTCACCCTTGGCCAACACACCCCAGCCTCTGCTTCCCCGGCACGCCCTGTTTGAGCCTTGCCCGTCACATCTAGCCGCACCCATCACCGGTACACCCTATCCGTGCCCTCCCCGGCACACCCTTCATGGCCCCTCGTCGGCACACCCGCTTGGCCCTTCGCCGGCACGCTCAATGCGTCCCTCTCCGGCACACCCGCTCGCCCTTCGCCGGCACGCCCCATCCTAGCGGCTCTTCGCCTGCACACCCGCCCGCGCCCTTCACCGGCACGCCCGCTTGCCCCTTGGCCGACACTTCCACCAGCCTCCAGCGGCACACTCCCTTGGCCTTCAACGGCACACTCTCCACCAGCCTCCAGCGGCACACTCCCTTGGCCCTCAGCGGCACACTCCCTTGGCCGTCAACGGCACACTCCCTTATCCTTCAACGGCACACTCTCCACTAGCCTCCAGCGGCACACTCCCTTGGCCGTCAACGGCACACTCCCTTAGCCTTCAACGGGACTCTCTCCACCAGCCTCCAGCGGTACACTCCAATTAGACCCTCAACGGCACACATTCCACCAGCCTCCAGCGGCACACACCCCAGCTTCCCTCTTGTGTTCAGCGGCACACTCCTATACCTTCCAGCGGTACGCTGCCTATTCTCTCCGAACCCTTCCACATATGCCCCAAACATAACAAAGGAATAGTAATAACAACAAACTCACAAGAGGGATAAATAATAATAACAATAAATAATAATAATAATAAGCTCAAGAATAAATAAATAATAATAATAATATGGAGATAAGTAACAATAATGATAATAAGCTCAGAAAATACAATAATAATTAATCAAACAAATAATGATAAAATAAATGAATAATAATAACAATAAACTCACCCAAAGAATATAAAAAAATAATAACAAATAATAATGATAAAAAATTCAAATAATAACGAAATAATGAGATCTGCTCCGCAGCCTCGCTTCTCCTCCAGACTCGGTGTAAAGGGAACATTAACGCCGCCCCTTCAAGTCGGGTTCGGACCTTGGGAGCCATCCCAATATGGCCATAATCCGACATTACTTTGGGCTGATAATTCGTCAAACTGGACTCATTCTCATTGGGATTCGTTTCCGCTCCCTCATTGAAATTGCCGTAAACTCGGCATACATTTGTAAGGGTTTGTTTCCGTTTTCGTCGTACCGTCGATACGGACCTTTGTCTGAACATAAAGTGGTCCATGAACGACCGACACATCTGAATGGAACGAGAAGGCTCTCATCATCTCCGAGCCCTACGCACGGGAATATTGATAAGACCTTCATGGGTCACTATTAGACCACGGGTTCACCCTAATCATGGTCATTGCCTGACCCACATCCTCGGTTTATAGCCAGTTGTCTCTGTACACATCTTCGTTTTGGAATCTAGTCCCGGGACTCTTTCCAGTTGCTCTTCGGCACCGGAAATATTAACGATGCCCACGCAAGCCTCGTTTGGACCACGGGAGGCGCCCCCGGAATGGTCCTGACTCGATCTCGCACCAGGCCAATAAATTCACTGGTTTCCTACTACACTAAGCGGCATTTAACCGAATGCTTTCAGTTCCTCGGAGTAATAAATTTGCCGTACCCCGGCATACATATGTTTCGGGTCTGCCCGCGACGATTACGATATTCTCAAGCTTGACACCCGTCCGAATATTGAACGGTCCCCCGAACGACCGACACGTTTCGAATGTTTGTTTCCCTAGACATAGGGCTTTCCAACTGATTCAAGGCACATTCTCCCGTTGCCCCTTGGCACCGGAAATATTAACGATGCCCACGCAAGCCTAACTTCGACCACGGGGGGCCCACCGCAGCATGGTCGCAGTTTGATCTTGCACCAGGCCGACAAGCTCGCGGGTTTCCGACCATTCTAATCGGGATTCAGCCGAACGTTTTCCGTTCCCCTGAACAATAAATTTGCCGTGCCCCGGCATACATACGTTTCAGTTTTCCCCGTGACGATCACGCTTCCCTGAAGCCGGACGCTCGTCCGAATATCAAAATGGTCCCTTGAGTGACCGACATATTTCAAATGCTTACTTCCCTAGACATAGGGCTTTTCAACCGATTCAAGATCGCTATCATCTTGTTTCTCTCGATATAATTTCTTGGCCATGAGGCCCTGATTCTCGGCGATTAATCAAGGGTGTTCCCCTCTCAGAGGGGATGTAAATAACGTCATGACCTTTATGGCACGGCGGGTTTCGGTCCCGACACGAACCACACAATCATCTGATTAGTTAGATCGAGCGCATCCGTGGCTCTTCGGAGCCTAAATAAATCGTCACTTCGTGACTGGCACGCCCCCGCACTTAATAGACGAATCGACCATTCCTGAATAACCGCACAACATAATAAGTGAATAAAAGTGCGTCCACAGGTTGTCAGTCCCTTGTTGACCATGCCTACCTTGAAGACCGTGTTAGTCGGTTCGTTGTAACGGACTCCTCCCTGTGCGTTACGGTCAGGTAACGCGCCTATGCTGGTCCATTACGTGTTGTTTGGTTCGCGTTGTGGTTCATGCATCTGGGGCCCTAACGCGTTTGTCTTGGTGCGTTAGGTGGTGTAACGCACCTGTCCTGGTGCGTTACATGCGTGGTGTTGCCTTGGCCCTGGCGCGCCTGTCCTGGCGCGTTAGGCTGGTGTAACGCGCCTGCCTTGGTGCGTTACAGTCCTTGTGGTCGTGATGGCCGTCGTCCTATTTTGTGTGTGTTTGTTGGTCTATTTAGGGAAATGTTAGGTTTGGATGTGTCTGTGTGTGTGCCTGTGGTGGCGTCTGTCGTCTTGTTCCCGTGGTCTGGCCACTATCCCGTGGGTGTCGGTTGACATTCCTATGAAGGCTAAGACTACGTTTCCGAGTGTGTCGGTAGTTTCCTGTGCTGCCTTTGGTGTTTGAGGTACGGGTGACAGTGCATGATTATCTGTCGATACTTCAGCTCTGTGTTTCGTGGTCTTCTCGTCTCGTTACCTTTCGTCACAGACTCCTTGTGACAGCTCGTGGGAGCGGGGCACGTTCCGGTATACGGTTTGTAAGCAAGTCTCCGTCGGCTCCTGGCTGCACCGTAGCGTCCTACGGGGGGAGAAAACTAGCTAGAGGCCTGGCTCAGGTAAAAGCCAGTGTGTGCACACGGGGTCAGGGGCAGAGGACTGACACCGGCGGGCATGACCCTGACTAGTACTTGTATTGTGGTTCCGCGTGGGTCTGCGACTCGGCCGTGCTCGTGTTGGTCACGCTCGGTGGGTAGTCGAGACCCTGGTGGAGTGTGTTGTGGTGCAGTATAAGACGTCAGTAGACGCATCTAGCCGTTCTTCTTATCGTGTCATGTCTTGTCCTGTGCACGATGTTCTGGTCGTGTTGTCTGTGCCTGTCTAGGTCTTTTCTAGACTTTCTTTTGCATGCTGTTGCTAGGAGTAGTTGGGGGCCGAGGTTAGTTCGGCTTTCCTCTTTTTTTCCCTTATCCTTGCTGCTCCCTACTCCTGCTCCCCGTCTTTTCTTTTACGGCTTTCTAGCATAGCTTTACTGCTTTGTAGCGTAGTTTTCCCATTTTACTACACCTGTTGTTTCTCCTGTTGTTTTACCGTTCCGTGTTACTACGTATTTTTCAGTGGGGATCCGCGTGACCCCTACTGAGCCAGTGACACGAGGCTCACCCTTGCTTTTCAGGTGGGTAGTGTTCGTTCTGCTTCCGCGGTTCCTGGTGTGGCGTGTCCGTAGCTGCCAGCTGGTACCTTAGTCGGACTACCCCCAAATTTCTTGGTACGTCTTTCCTTTCTGTTGACTGTACTGTTAGACTGCTTATCTTTCCTTTGGACTGGACTCTGGTATAATTGTAAATCTTAAACTGTTAATTAAAAAGTAATTTTATTTCTGCTACTTTAGCAAACCGATCTAATGAAATTTAATTACTTACCATCATATCTATGCGGCTTCAATGTACTACACGACAATCCTTTCATCCCTTCGGAGCTTTACCGCTCTTGGGAGGCTTCACGGGTTCCAAGTGGTATCAGGTGTATTCGATAGTCCTATTGGGTATATCTGGTATCCGGAATCCGGGTCGTCACAGCTGGGCAGCCAGAGGAGTGGCCACCCAGAGGTGTACCCCGTGCACTGAACGCCAAGAGTTTCCAGACGACCAGATGGTTGGCCGTCCAGGACCTGTATGGGCCTGGGCAGCCACCTTCTTGGCTGCCCATGCCTCATTTTTTAGAAATACGTGGATTTCGTGATTGCTCGCGGAGGGTTATTCCTGCTCGTGTCGTATGAGTCGGCAGTCGATGGTTTAGCTGTATAGTTAGGTATTCTTGAGCTTTGGTAGTGATGAGCTTGATTGTGACTTGTAGTGTGTGTGTAAAGGGTGTGTGTGAACCAGTGATACCCTGATGGTTTCCACCTTGACAGTGAGTTCTTACCATGAGTGACCCCCTACTAGTCATAGCCTTGTTATAGCGGTGGGTGTTGACTCACCTGAGAGAGGTAGAAAGCTTTCTTTGTTGAGATGGTTTGTAGGCTGGTTCATGTAGCCCCCCTACTGTTGCAGCCTTAGTCCGGGATAGGGAAAAATCAGTTAGAGGACCTGACGTCGAGCAGTCAGTCAGTATGTGCACATATGGTCGGGGGCTTCTGACACTTGCTGACGAGTATGACCCCAACTAGTCCTTGTACTGTAGTTACTTGTGTTGTGTGTCTCAATAGCCATGTTGAGGTGAGCGAGAGTGACCTGAGGGACGGTGTAAGACGTCAATGGACGCACCCGACTTTGCTGCTAGTGGGATGTTCTCCTGTCACCTGAGATGTACTGACTCCCATTTCTTATAGTCGTTGCGCAGTGTTCTTGCGGTAAAGTGTGTTCCTTTATGCTTAGTCGAGAGACAGTTTGACCCCACATAGTCGTGGTTTCCTTGAGACGTGGTTTATATGCCAGGGTAAGCGATTAGTCTTGTTTATTTATTTATTTACTATTCTTTATGCTAATTATTTATTATTGTTGTATTATTGTGAGGTGGAGATCCGTAGGACTCCTACTGAGCCAATAAGATAAGGCACACCCCTTTATTTCTTTTAGGTGAGGCGCACCTTACATGTAGTTCTGTTAGAATGTAAGGCCCGGATACAGAGGGGGTGTGAATGTATCCCTCTACAAGTATGGCCTAATTAAAGCTCCAATGCTCAGTAATGCGGAATTAAAACTATTGCAGAAATAACCTGAGGAACCTTAGAAGGATCAAAGCAAGACAGCAACTCAGGAAGCCCTCAAACGATCCTAAGCAAGCATCGAATGCGCAGCATTTAAGTGAACATATAAGAAACTCAATTAACCTCCAGGATAGATAATCAATTAAATCACGGTCCTAGCATGCATCTAGCGGAAGTAGGCAATCAAACAAACCACTGCACGATGATTTTAGGTGGTTCGGTCAACAGACCTACGTCCACCCCTCACTCCAGACCAGAGTGAGGCTTCCACTAGTAACACTAGCACAGCAGACTCAGTCTGCAACAAAGGCTGCCAAACAGCTTGACCAGGGGAACAACCTCCCCTCTTCCTCCCAACTGGAGGGACACCCCAAGTGACTCCCAGCCACTTGGAAACCAGAGACACACGGTCTCTCTTCCTCCAGACCAGGAGGGAACACCTAGCCTTGCAACCCACAAGACCAGAACCGGAGATGAATCTCCCTTCCTCCAAACCAGGAGGGAACCCACAAGTGGCTTCCAGCCACTTGGAAACCAGAGACGCACGGTCTCTCTTCCTCCTGAGTCCATAGGAGGAACCCGATCCCCAAAGGGCAATCGGAAGAACAACAAGTGAATAGTTCAAAAGAAAATAAAAACCCAGCAACAGAAAGCTGAAAAGATAAAGACAAATGTGGCTCTTGCAGGAGCTGGCTGGCCTGGATTTGATCCACGGTCCAGCAGGAACTTCTTCTACTGCTTCTCTCTTTCTCCCAACACGAACTCTCTTTTCTTCTTCTTCTTCTCACTGCTTCTGCCTTCTCCTTCTTCTCACACTCTATATCTCACTGTCTCTCTTTCTTTTTCTTCTTCTGCTCTCTCGATCTAGCTCTCAGCCTTCTCTATCTCTTCTGCACCTCTTCTTCTTTTCTGGCTGCTTCTACTTTGATCCCTCTCTACGCTCACTCTTTTTACTTCAGAGGAAGAAGACACATATATATATAGCAGCAGCAGATTAGGGCGGCGTGTGCTCTCCACGATTCCCGCCCAAATGCTTCAGTCCATGCGGAGGCTCCTCTGCATCTCGGATCAAGTGCCAGATGCCAGCCTAGTATCACGTGCCCCACTCTGCATAGGCTCCACGAACAGTACCTGTCACACAGTCATAGGAGATTAATCAGAAGGATAGAATGTATAGGCTTTAAAGACTTAGCCAACGAGTGTATTGACTTGAACAGCTAGCCACGAGTGTATAGACTTAAGATGTGATAACAAGTGTGTAGACTTGAACTTAGAAATGAATGTATAGACATTAGAACAGCAAAAGGTGCACTATACTGAAAACGACACGGGGTACACAATAATAAAGCTAACACTACAAAGAAAATGACACGAAGTCAGAAGAGAACAGCACGAGGTGAGAAGGAAGTCTCACGGAGTGAAATGGTAGACAAACACGCGATCAGAAGGAACCTGGACGAAGATAGAAGGAAACAACACGAGGACATAAACACAAGAATAACACGAAGACACGAATACAAAAGCAACACGAAGACATGAATACAAAAACAACACGAAGACATGAATACAAAAATAACACGACATAACAAACAGCACAGAGAATGGCACGAGGTGAAATGACACTTTACTAAAAAGACTTGAATACACACGAAAATAACTCGAGTACTAAGTTGCTCGAACGTACGAACGACTCGAAGACGAGGACGACACGAAAACAACTCGGACTGAAACAAGGTATAGACTTGCCAAAGAACTGGACGATGTATAGACTTGAACAAGGCAAAGTCTGTACAGACTTGAGGGTTCCCAACGTATATACTTTGGCAAGACAATGGTTGTACATACTTGAAGTGAAGACCAATGTATAGACTTCAAAGTTCAGCTGCCAATGAATAGACTTGGAAAGCTTGAAGGCCAATGTACAGACTTGGAAGCTTAAACCAATGTATGGACTTAGCTTCGAACATGCTACAGTGCATTGTGTGGACTTTGAAGACTGATGCATGACGCTAAGCCAATGTGTAGACTTTGGCTTGAAACGAAGGTAAAGATGAGGCTGTATAGACTTGGCCAGAACAAGAGACTCGAAGACAAAGGGGTGACACAGATGGAACGACACGAAGTGGCACAGAAAGCAGCACGAGGTACTGCAGTGTACAGCACGCGATGGAACAAATAATGACACGAAGACAACCAACAAACATAATTGGAACAACATGACGTACAAAAGGACAACACGGAGTGTAATGAACACAAGCAACACGAAGTATGAAGGGAACATTACGGACATGCAAGGTATTAACTCATGGCAGTTTTTCTGTTAATCATGGAAATTTCAAATGCATAACATTACTCAAGATATCTGGTTAAAATAACAATATTTAACATAGTGATGCTCATCATCAAAACACTAGGGAAGTCACAAACAAGAAGGTTGTGAACAACAAGGCATGTTGTACAGACTTCAAACAATATGCATCAGACAACTGTGTATGGACTTGAAGACCCTTAGCCAATGTATAGACTCCAGGTGGAGACCAATGTGTAGACTTCTCGTGAAACCTCAATGTGCAGACTTGACGCTGTACAGACTTTCCAAAGAGAACGTAACGCCGTACAGACTTGAATTGAAGACCAATGTATGGACTTCAAAACAGATGCTAAGGCCACGAGGAGTGTATAGACTTTCACGATGTATGGACTTGGTCTCAAGAAATGTAAGCGATGTACACACTTAGTCAATGTGTAGACTTTGCCTTAGACGTTAAATGAGACGCTAAAGTCTGTATAGACTTGAAGAACCTGAAACAAAGTGCATACTCACAGCGTTGACGCTGTAGACTTGAGAATGCTCACAGCGTTGACGCTGCAAGAGACGTAGGCTGTACAGACTAAGCCTAAGACAATGCATGAACATATCAGCAGAGAAGCAATGCACAGAACAGAAATCAAGCACAAGCCAATATATCACAGCATGACTCAAGCATACACAAGACAATGTGGTGACTCATTCATGTTGCTATCATTAAAACACCACATCATCAACAAAGCACAAGGGGCACAACAATCTCCCCCTTTTTGATGATGGCAACATAATGAGTCACACTGACTCATCAAACTATTCTCCCCCTTTGACATAATCAAAAAGAAGGGAAATGGTTTGATAGTCAAATGCAGCAAAATAATGCAGAGAATGAGTCATAGTCCTTAAAAATGAAGATCTCCCTTATGACAATGAAACAGCTCTCCCCCTATCAACATGCATGATTGACTACTCTCCCCTTAGATGTAAATAAACCATAACTCCCCCTGAAACACAGGAATGGACTCTGGTTATCCAATAAATCAATCTGAAATCAGCCATTTCAAAGAATCTGAATTCTGGTGAAAATACCACAGAATCAGAACTTATTACAGAACAAGATGGAAGATTCCAACAGTGTGGAGAGAAATGCATCTCAGGAATCAATCTGAAATCCACCACCATAAGGATTCTGAAGTTCAGAGGGCTGCAAGTGAACAAGGTAATAAGGGGAGTGGCACCTCACATTTGTATGGTCAGAAAAATGCAGATGGAATCAGTCAATTGATAAGATAGAATCAGAATAATGAAGTTCACTTTGTTGATCATGCAAGAATCTGATCATGAGGGATTTGAATGCATACATCACTTCAATAAGTCTTAAAGGATGTAGACTCTTCTATCATAAGGAGTTATGAAGTGGTAAATTAACCAATCTGATTTAATTTTGTTGTATACCAACTTTGCCAAATTAAACTCAATCCTCATATCTGAATCCAAGTTTTAATAAACGTGAACCAAATAGTCAGAAAACACTCAAAAACAGTCATCTTTTATCTTACACATATGATCTCAATTGCATCTTTGAAAAATACACAGGTTAGTACTGAAGTTAAACACTTTTTGAAGAACATGAGTTGACAGATTTTTTCAAGATAATTTTATTTGAAGCACATTATATTTTTCCTGAGTAATTTAAGTTGATCAACACCTTTTTACATGAGGCACATCAAGTCTTAGTTGAAGTGACCCAGTTACTCTGTGTGATAACTGGCATTGCCTCTCACTTTGAGAGCAGAGTTAGCAATATGAGTGTCTTTTTACATGAGAAGACACCTTTATCAGAGGTCAGACTCCCCAGCTACTCAACACAAATAAGCTATTGCTCTGTCAGGTTTTGTTTCACTAAATATTTATCAGAGATAATTGTGGCACCTCATGACATGAGTTACTTTATTTCATTGATAAGGAACTCAGTTTCTCAGTGACCGAGTCATTGCTCTGAATTCATAATTTTTTTCATTTAGTCAACTTTTTCAAGTTAATGTTTAACCATAACACTCACTCTATGTAACTCCACCAAAGTAGCCTAGATTTCAAATATCAGATATCAGATAAGAGACTTTAAGGATTACATGACACAAGAGGTTAAAGTTTATTAAACCTCATCAACAGATATTTTCAATTCATTTAATTACTAACCTGATAATACATTAATCTTATATCAGTCTGATTCAGTGATAATTCTTAAATCCATATGATAGGAGTTTCTACCAAAATCTCAGACTGAATTGCATGACATGCAGCTTGAGTTCCTCAGATCAGAACAATAAATTTAGCTGACCAACAACTCAATAACGGAGCCAAAATAGTCACACCAGCTAAGAGGTATATGAAGGAACAAGCTGGTGGAAGAGTAAATCAGCAATAGAGAAGAGCATCAGAAGAGATTTATTGAGTAGCTGAGTCTGGAATACAGACTGATCAGCTATTTTAGAGATATCAGCAGAGAATACAGTTGAATAGCGCATAGTCAAGAGAATGAATCAGGTTACTTAAACAAAAGGAGTTCATGAGGTGAAGAAGATAACTGATCAGTATATGAAATAGGAATGTTCCCCCTGTCTAAGTGCAGTGAATTTCTTTTTAGATGTTTCAAAAATTTATGATATGCACTATCCTACATATGCAGTATGCAACAATCTTAACAAGGAGAGCATGATGATCAATCCACAACAAACTAGCTCCCCCTGACAAAATGCATGATGTGCAATGAATCATTTCTTTTCGAATTTTATTTTCTTCAAATTTATGATATGCAATACACTGCTTTATATGAGAACTAGACCCATGGTACTAGACGGAGAACTCGGTCCAAGGACCACCTCACACATGGCAGTAGCATCCAGACATACTCCATATGCCCTTCAGCACTGTTCCATTTAATATATCATGATAGTCATGCAAATGACATATGCAGTGCAAAGCAATCTCATTTGTTTAGTGCAAACAACAGCATGAGAAGAACATCAAAAATCAACCAAGCAAAACAACAATTTCAGATAATGAAATTGAAACAGATTTCAGAACTGGCCTGAATTGAGTCCTGGGATTTTCTTTTTGAGTGCCTTGGTTAACCCCTTTTATTTCTCCCTCCAAGGCACACCTGCAAAGTATTTGATCATCTTGATCCTGCAGGGACCCAAGCAGCTTTGGGTCCTACGTTAGTCCTGACAGGTTTTCTAAACATTTTCATTGCAACATTATCATCAAATTTCATCAGTGAACAGTCATCCATAGAATGTCCAAATTTTCCACAGTATCTACATGAAATGGCTGGTGTTTGATTCTTATGATGCATATTGACAGCAGGGTGATATTTTTAAACATGTTCATAAGATTTTCTGTTATATGCATGAGCAGTTTGATGCTTGTTCTTAACCACCCAACATTCAGCAGATTTATGGCCTGGCTTCCCACAGTTATAGCATGAAATTTTCACAAAAGGTTTTGCAGGGAATTTGACAAAATGGGGTTTAACATAGTTCTTTTGAACATACCAACAGTACTTGACTATATGCCCATTTTTCCCACAGTGAGAGCAAGCAAAAGAATTTCTTCTATGAAAACTATTTTTACCCCAAGTAGATCTAAACCAGCACTCAGCGGCCTTGTGCCCAGGTTTATTGCAGTTGAAGCACACAATGTGCTGACTAGAATTGTGTTTAGATCCATATGGATCATGAAAGTGCATGGAAGACCTGGCTTGTAGTTTGTTGTCTTCTTTAATGATAAAACAATCATTTATGAGATGACCATGTTTCCCACAATAATAACATGAGGCATCAGACTTCCTGGCAACATGGTTTCTATCAAAAGAGTTTCTAGAATGTAAAGTTCCACTAGCATGCTCATCCTTTGACATCAATCCACAATCCTCCATTATGTGACCTCCTTTCCCACAATAATAGCATGAACCCTTTTTAATGTGAGTGTGTGAGAGATCAAGTGAGTTGTATGTAGCCTTCTTTATAGTAACAGAAGTGTCTTTATCCTTCTTCTGTGAAGTTTCACCCTTTTTCAGTTTTTGATTTTGTTCCACAGTTTTGGGTTTCACAGTGGATTTTTGTGCAGTGAATTTGAAGACAGAAGGAGCAGAGGTTGTGTTCTGATTGGTGGCTTTGACAAAAATAGTAGATGTTTCATTCCCATTACTCCTTTTATTTGTCGGACTATACCCCAGTCCCTTTCTCTCAAAGTTATCACTCTTTCCAAGAAGCTTATTCAGATTGTCCTTACCTTTGACAAATTTTGATAGAGAGTTTTTCAAATCTTTAATCTCAAAATTCAAATTAGCAATGTTAGCTTCATATTTGGACAGATCTGTTTCACAGGAAATGACTTGTTGATGCAAGGCATCATTCAGACTCTTGAGTTTTTCAACTTCCTGTTTTAATTTTGTTTCATTTTCGGCTTCAGATAGGGACTTATAAAGATCATCAACTTCTTGTTGAAGGGATGTGATAGTAAGCTCAATCCAGCTATTTTCCGTTCACTACAACTGACATTTTCTTTTAACATTAAGTTGATGGTTTTCAGACTCTCAATTTCTTGTTCAGCATTCATCAACCTATCAGAATTATCCACACTCACACACTTGTCTTTTTCCATTGTTATTAGCCTATCTGTCAACTGGGTGTTTAGATGTTTCAACTCATTGATTTCCTCTTGCAGTTTACCATTCTGCTCTAGGAGATCAGCATCAACCACCCATTCATCTGAGAGAGACTGACATTCATGAAACATTTCCTGTTGTTTTTCAGAATCTTTCTGTAATTTTATGTTTACAGATTTTATGGCATTAAGCTTTTCAATCAGCAATTTGTTCTCCTGTCTAAGTTTCTCTGATTTTTCATCATTTTTATTGGAGAACTCTTTAAGAGAATCATTTTCAGATTTCAGCTTGTTTACTTCAGACTTAACACATTCAATTTCTTTCAGCAAATCCTTGCTCTGAACAGAATCATGACTAGCTAGACTAAGCTTCTTTTCAAGTTCAGAGATTTCTTTCACCTGATCTTGATTCTCAGTTTTCAATAAAGAAATTTGTTTCTTCAACATTAGAGAATCAGACATACAGGCATCATGGATATTTTTCAATTCAACACACTTTCTACAAGGAGAACTTGAACTATCTAAACCAGTACCCTTCTTCAATTTTTTATACTGTTTTCTTAACAGTTCGTGAGATTCAAATAATTCAGCATATGCATTCTCCCAATCTTCTAGATAAAAATTCTCGAAGAGATTTACCTCATCATCATCATCTTCAGTCTGACTGATGCCTTGATTGCTGCCAATTAGATTACTTCTGTTAGCCATCATGCAGTTGTCCTCGTTTACCCTGTGAAATTGCTTCAGCCTATCCAGGATGTCCTTTGCTGAGCTGCAATTATGAAGACACGACCATAAGGCTCTGTCAGTAGCTACTTTCAGCAGGTTAAAGGCTTTCTGATTTTCTCCATCCTTTGATCTGTGTCTGTCAGTCCATTTGGACACTTTCGTTGGTAAGGTGTGAGGACCTTGTGAAATTAATTTCCACAAATCAGGATTAGCAGAATTTACATAGGCATGTAAAGCAGTGTACCACTGACTGAAACCAGAACCACTAAAGACGGGTGGTAAAGCCATTGAAAAACAAATAGCGAATAAGTTCAAGGCAACAGGAACAATTATGCACTAAAAATAAATTAGCACCTAAGACAGCAAGATCGAATCTGCAGGTCGCTAGACCTTGTATGCAGACACCTCTCTGATACCAATTGTTAGAATGTAAGGCCCGGATACAGAGGGGGGGTGAATGTATCCCTCTACAAGTATGGCCTAATTAAAGCTCTAATGCTCAGTAATGCGGAATTAAAACTATTGCAGAAATAGCCTGAGGAACCTTAGAAGGATCAAAGCAAGACAGCAACTCAGGAAGCCCTCAAACGATCCTAAGCAAGCATCGAATGCGCAACATTTAAGTGAACATATAAGAAACTCAATTAACCTCCAGGATAGATAATCAATTAAATCACGGTCCTAGCATGCATCTAGCGGAAGCAGGCAATCAAACAAACCACTGCACGATGATTTTAGGTGGTTCGGTCAACAGACCTACGTCCACCCCTCACTCCAGACCAGAGTGAGGCTTCCACTAGTAACACTAGCACAGCAGACTCAGTCTGCAACAAAGACTGCCAAACAGCTTGACCAGGGGAACAACCTCCCCTCTTCCTCCCAACCGGAGGGACACCCCAAGTGACTCCCAGCCACTTGGAAACCAGAGACACACGGTCTCTCTTCCTCCAGACCAGGAGGGAACACCTAGCCTTGCAACCCACAAGACCAGAACCGGAGATGAATCTCCCTTCCTCCAAACCAGGAGGGAACCCACAAGTGGCTTCCAGCCACTTGGAAACCAGAGACGCACGGTCTCTCTTCCTCCTGAGTCCACAGGAGGAACCCGATCCCCAAAGGGCAATCGGAAGAACAACAAGTGAATAGTTCAAAAGAAAATAAAAACCCAGCAATAGAAAGTTGAAAAGATAAAGATAAATGTGGCTCTTGCAGGAGCTGGCTGGCCTGGATTTGATCCACGGTCCAGCAGGAACTTCTTCTACTGCTTCTCTCTTTCTCCCAACACGAACTCTCTTTTCTTCTTCTTCTTCTTTCTTACTTCTTCTTCTTCTCACTGCTTCTGCCTTCTCCTTCTTCTCACACTCTATATCTCACTGTCTCTCTTTCTTTTTCTTCTTCTGCTCTCTCGATCTAGCTCTCAGCCTTCTCTATCTCTTCTTTCTCTTCTGCACCTCTTCTTCTTTTCTGGCTGCTTCTACTTTGATCCCTCTCTACGCTCACTCTTTTTACTTCAGAGGAAGAAGACACACATATATATAGCAGCAGCAGATTAGGGCGGCGTGTGCTCTCCACGATTCCCGCCCAAATGCTTCAGTCCACGCGGAGGCTCCTCTGCATCTCGGATCACGTGCCAGATGCCAGCCTAGTATCACGTGCCCCACTCTGCATAGGCTCCACGAACAGTACCTGTCACACAGTCATAGGAGATTAATCAGAAGGATAGAATGTATAGACTTTAAAGACCTAGCCAACGAGTGTATTGACTTGAACAGCTAGCCACGAGTGTATAGACTTAAGATGTGATAACAAGTGTGTAGACTTGAACTTAGAAATGAATGTATAGACATTAGAATAGCAAAAGGTGCACTATACTGAAAACGACACGGGGTACACAATAATAAAGCTAACACTACAAAGAAAATGACACGAAGTCAGAAGAGAACAGCACGAGGTGAGAAGGAAGTCTCACGGAGTGAAATGGTAGACAAACACGCGATCAGAAGGAACCTGGACGAAGATAGAAGGAAACAACACGAGGACATAAACACAAGAATAACACGAAGACACGAATACAAAAGCAACACGAAGACATGAATACAAAAACAACACGAAGACATGAATACAAAAATAACACGACATAACAAACAGCATAGAGAATGGCACGAGGTGAAACGACACTTTACTAAAAAGACTTGAATACACACGAAAATAACTCGAGTACTAAGTTGCTCGAACTTACGAACGACTCGAAGACGAGGACGACACGAAAACAACTCGGACTGAAACAAGGTATAGACTTGCCAAAGAACTGGACGATGTATAGACTTGAACAAGGCAAAGTCTGTACAGACTTGAGGGTTCCCAACGTATATACTTTGGCAAGACAATGGCTGTACATACTTGAAGTGAAGACCAATGTATAGACTTCAAAGTTCAGCTGCCAATGAATAGACTTGGAAAGCTTGAAGGCCAATGTACAGACTTGGAAGCTTAAACCAATGTATGGACTTAGCTTCGAACATGCTACAGTGCATTGTGTGGACTTTGAAGACTGATGCATGACGCTAAGCCAATGTGTAGACTTTGGCTTGAAACGAAGGTAAAGATGAGGCTGTATAGACTTGGCCAGAACAAGAGACTCGAAGACAAAGGGGTGACACAGATGTAACGACACGAAGTGGCACAGAAAGCAGCATGAGGTACTGCAGTGTACAGCACGCGATGGAACAAATAATGACACGAAGACAACCAACAAACATAATTGGAACAACATGACGTACAAAAGGACAACACGGAGTGTAATGAACACAAGCAACACGAAGTATGAAGGGAACATTACGGACATGCAAGGTATTAACTCATGGCAGTTTTCCTGTTAATCATGGAAATTTCAAATGCATAACATTACTCAAGATATCTGGTTAAAATAACAATATTTAACATAGTGATGCTCATCATCAAAACACTAGGGAAGTCACAAACAAGAAGGTTGTGAACAACAAGACATGTTGTACAGACTTCAAACAATATGCATCAGACAACTGTGTATGGACTTGAAGACCCTTAGCCAATGTATAGACTCCAGGTGGAGACCAATGTGTAGACTTCTCGTGAAACCTCAATGTGCAGACTTGACGCTGTACAGACTTTCCAAAGAGAATGTAACGCCGTACAGACTTGAACTGAAGACCAATGTATGGACTTCAAAACAGATGCTAAGGCCACGAGGAGTGTATAGACTTTCACGATGTATGGACTTGGTCTCAAGAAATGTAAGCGATGTACACACTTAGCCAATGTGTAGACTTTGCCTTAGACGTTAAATGAGACGCTAAAGTCTGTATAGACTTGAAGAACCTGAAACAAAGTGCATACTCACAGCGTTGACGCTGCAGACTTGAGAATGCTCACAGCGTTGACGCTGCAAGAGACGTAGGCTGTACAGACTAAGCCTAAGACAATGCATGAACATATCAGCAGAGAAGCAATGCACAGAACAGAAATCAAGCACAAGCCAATATATCACAGCATGACTCAAGCATACACAAGATAATGTGGTGACTCATTCATGTTGCTATCATTAAAACACCACATCATCAACAAAGCACAAGGGGCACAACAAGTTCCTCTGAGGTTCAGCACAACGCCAGTGGTCTGTCTTAGCTACCAGTTTGCCAGAGATGAGGTATGCCTCGTGATTATGTACTTTTCCTTTTGTTAGTTATGGACTTATAACTCTGGACTGTATAACTATATAACTATTTATTTCTGTATTATTTAAATTGTCACACTTTAATAACCCTCTCCACTCCCGAGCAGTGAGCTACTCAGTATGCCATGAGCCCGCCTCTGAAATGGTATCAAAGTACCACCCATCATTTTTGAGGGAGCAAGGTTGTCAGGTCTCCCGAGGGAGCTGGCCAGTTAGTCTCGCTCTTAGAAGCATAGAGCTACCCATTAGGTCCCTACGAATGAGTTACAAGGGACACTACAAAATAGTGGGCTCCTTAAGGTGCTCCTTCATTGGGGCTCTCGAGGATGAGGCATGAATGCGCTTATCCTGGTTTACCGTTTGGGCATAAGCTTGGGGGTTGTTTTAGCTATTTCCACTGGAAGAATGGTCCCTCTCGGATCTCTATGAGGATTTCCTCGGGGGGAGCTGTTAAGGAGGCATACCACGGTCGTGGTGTTCCCTCTTTCCATGGTCGTGCTTAGGGTGCTCGGTAGAGCGTTTTCACTCGACAAGGCAGCCACATCTTCTTCATAGTTTGCGTGCTTCTGGGCCACCGCGAGGAACTCCGATTGTGGTGGGGGCTTGGACCTCCAGTGCGTGGTGGAGGATGTTGTCTCGCGTCTCTTGGATCAGTGCGGTGGTGGTGCTGCTGACGTTGAGGTAGGGGACGCGGAGTGCCTCCTTGCGAAAGTCGGCGATGAAGTCCCATAGGGGTTCCTCACGCCCGTGCCTGATGGCGAGCAAGCTGACAGCGGACTGGGCCTCCCTCTTGCAGCCATGGAAGTTCTCCTTGAACATTCGCTTCATCTGCTGGAAGGAGGTTATCGAGCCCACCGACAGGGATTCGAATCACGTCCAAGCATTCTCCCAGAGCATGGTGGTGAAGGCCGGACACATCATAACATGTGAGACTCGGTGGAAGACCAAGTTATACTCGAAACTGTGGAGGTGGTCATCCAGGTCGGTGGTGCAATCGTACGGAGCGAACGGCGTCAACTGGAGCTTTAGAGGGATGGATGCCTCTAAAATCTCTCAAGAGAAGGGGGCCTAGAAGTTGGTGTCGTCGTCGACCAGGCCCTTTGTCTTGGCCGCCTGGATGATGTCGTCCAGGTAGCGTATCTTCCCTTTGAGCTCTCGATCGACATCATTGTAGCGTCGCAGGTGACGGGCCATCCTTGGGTTAGGGTGGAGAGGACTCGTCGAGCGGCGTAGAGACTGTCTTCGTTGGTGCGGACAGTGTCATAGAGGCGACCAAGGGTGTTCGGTCACTGGCCACCGACTAGCCTCTATTGCTAGGTTGGGGGTTACCATGGCATAGTCCCTCTCCGCCTGTCATCAAGAAGGCCCTGGTAGGCCTGTGTCAACGTCTGGAGCTGACGGCGCATTTCGGCCTGCTCCTCGGCGGCGGAGTGGGCCGAGGGTTGGACATTGTCCCCCTGGGAGAGATGGTAAATTGTTGGTGCATCTCGGGACTACTGGCGAGAGCTGGCGATACCCCGATGATTGCTGACGTTGCAGTAGTGCCCTCAAGGTGCCTTGGCCTTTAATCTAGTTCTCACAGACGACGTCAAGAAGTGTAGAGGTCGAGATTTATTACCACGATCCACGAGTTACATCCCAAAAATTTGCTTGGTGCGGGAAGGAGAGGCCATCCCCGTAGAGAACCTACAAGCATAAAGAAGTGTCAGAAGGAGTTTTAGGAGTGATGTCAAAGGACAACCCTCTGATGCTTAAGTCAGGCAATTATTGACGAAGGAGGGGGACACTTGAGAGTGGCTCGTAGGGGTTGGAGGCGGTGCCTTTGTGCTCGGTAGGAGAAGAGGGATGCTTAGACAAGCGTTAGAGAGGGAGAAGTGAATGGGCCATTTTACCGGAGATGGAGATGGAGGCTTAGCTCAGTCTGAGAAGGGTGAGAGACTTGAGAGAGGTGAGAGCTTGAGGGGCATAGGTTGCATCACTCCCTGGACGTCTAGCCAGGGTCTTATTTATAGGATCTTCGAAGAGTTCGTCAGTTGACTTTTACCTTATGACTTGGGGTTGCAGGAGTTGTCCTCGCTATGAAGACATAAGTGGCCCACCTACTCGCCTGTCAGGGCAGGGGAAGCGTAGCGCTGACTCGCCGTTCCATTGCCAGAGGCGTGGGCACTATCTCGTTGTCCCTTCGTCGTATGGCGGTGGTTCCACCATTAATACAGTAGTGGTCACCAGAGATGTGTGCCACTTTCGCAAGACGACAGAGGCGCACGCGGCGTACGGGGACTAGTCCTGGGTTAATCTTCTAGCAGGCCCTGACGAACCATGTGTGTTGAGTAGTGGATAGCGGATCTAGAGGGGAGGGGTGAATAGATCTGCCCCTCTTTTCTCAATGCAACCCTCTTTAAAATTAGATGATGATAATAGTAGCGAAATATAACTAGCTTAACGAAGGACACAAATGATTTACTTAGCAAGATGATTACGCAATATAGATATTGAACCTAAGCATGCATCTAACACAAAGTAATCGCACAAGAAAACCACAACACACGAGATTTTAAGGTGGTTCGGACTGAATCCCCAGTCCTACGTCCACCCCTCACCAAATTCGGTGAGGCTCCACTAGTGCCACACACTAAACCGTAAATCAAAAAGACCTCCGATTGTCTTCCTACTAACCATAGGTAGGGACGTCAACACCGCAGATCGGACAACTTCCGATTGCCTTCCTACTAACCACCAGTAGGGACGATCTTCAGTTTCAAATGATTGAATGAAATGGAAAGAGAACAAATATGAAAACACTCAAACAAGATATAGAATATGCTCAAAGAGAAAAGATCTTGTCTAAGATTACTGGAGCTTGAATCTGATTCTTCAATGGTATCTTCTTCCTTGTGAAATGATCTTCCTTGGATCACCTTGAGTTGATGAAGAAGATAAAGGATGCAGATTTGATCTCCCTTGAAAACCTTATGAAATCAGCTTCCTTGGATCACCTTGATAACCTTGCTTGCTTCTGCACTTCTCTTGGAGGTTGATGGCTTCAAAAACAAGCTTGAATCACCTTGGATGGATGAAGAACTCCAGCACGAAATACTATTCACGGAGGTGTTACAGTACCCGCGAATCACCTCCTCTAGCCTCCCTTGATCTCTCTTGTTCCAATTGAAGCCTTAGGGTTTCTAACCCCTCATGTGTTAGTTTTATAGACTTTGAATGGTCCTTGAACATCCCCCAGACCAGATCCACAATCCATGGGGGATTGGGTGACTTTGGGGTTAAACAAATGGGTAGAAAGACCTCTCCTCGAGCTTGAAACAAAAGTCAACAAAAGGGGGCCTCGGGACTGGCGGTCGACCGGAAGGCATGGGGCGGTCGATCGGAATTTTACAGTCGGATGATTTTTCATCTCTGGCAAAACCGGTCGACCGGACACCTAGGGGCGGTCGACCGAAACCTGTAACAACTGGAGTTTCTCATTTCTGGAAGAACTGGTCGACCGGCCAAGGTGTGTTGGTCGACCGGAAAGACCTATACCTACAAAAATGAAGTGTTAGTCCAAAGAAACATGTCCATAAGTCAAGATACTCATGTCCTTATCAATTCCATGCATTTGTGGGTTTGGTTTATGCATTAGATCATTTGAGCATTTCTAAATTTGGTTTCGGGGGCTCCGCCCCCGGAAACCCCAGCAAGGGGCGCTGCCCCCTTAACCCCAGCGTCCTGACCGGGCAGGTCGATCTCCGCTACCTGCCCGCGCAGTTCGATCCACGTGCGAGGGCGTAATCATTGAGCTTTCACATTTTCCATCTCCACTCCATTCTGTGAACGCGTCACGTGGTGGACTGAGAGAGAGAGATGGAGTTTCTCCCTCTCCGAGTAATAAAGGGTGAAAGAAATGAGGATAAAATAATGAAACACGCGCTATAGGGGATATGAAAGAACGGTGGACAAGTACACCTACAGATGACACTCTAATGGAGATAGAGAGAACTTAGATTGGCCGAACTCCGGTACATGGCGGAGATAGGGGTCCGAAGACCCTCTCGCGCAAACTGAACCCCTTCCTGGTAGGCGTAACCCACCGTTCCGAGAGCAGCTTTTCAGATACCGAATTCGAGTCCTGGGACTCTACGTAATAGAATTTGACAGACGGGAAGACACGTAGACTCGAAAATTGTAACGATATATCACTCCTCGAACAGTTACAAGAACAATATGAATAAAAGCACACCACCGCAGGACATTGGTCTTTGCGGGATTTTAACAACAATATTGCAATATGAGCAGTAATTAATATATGTGCATATAGAAACCACCGCGAGACATTGGCCTTACGGGATTTTTTAAAGCAATATAAATAATAAATAAAAGTATATATATATACCACCACGAGACATTGGCCTCTACGGGGTTTTTAATGCGTTATAAATAATAAATAAAAGTATATATATATACCACCACGAGACATTGGCCTCTGCGGGATTTTTACTATAACATAGATAATAAATATAAGTATATAAATATATGAACCACCACGAGACTGTGGCCTCTGCGGGGTTTTTACTGTGACATAAATAATAAGTATAAGTATATATATATATAGAAACCACCACGAGACTGTGGCCTCTGCGGGGTTTTAATGCGACATAAATAATGTAAATAATATATATATATATATATATATATATATATATATATATATATATATATATATATATATAAGAAACCACCACGAGACTTTGACCTCTGAGGGGTCTTTAATGTGACATAAATAATATAAATAATATATATATATATATATAAATATATATATATAAATATAAACCACCACGAGACTGTGGCCTCTGAGGGGTCTTTACTATAATATAAGTATATGTGACAGGAAAGGAAAAGGGATCAAATAAACCGCCGCGAGATGTTGATCTCCACGGGATTTTAAAGCGATGATAGGGGAATGCTGAAATTAAATAGTTAGGAGTTAAAAAGTAAAGTGCAGAAAATAAAATGCTGAAATGGAAACGGTCGCGGGAGGTGACCCACCGCACCAGTTAGGAATTAGATATACGGAAAGTAAATCACAGAAACCGTCGCGGGGAATAATCCTCCGCGCGGGTGAGGTCAGAGACAGAAGAAGATAACCGCTGTGGGAAGTAACTCTCCGCGGGTGTTATTAAAACAAAGATGATCAAAATGGAGCGCGCGTTAAGAGTGTTGTGATCGCCAGGGACCGAGGGTCCCGAGTGGATTGATCGCTTTTGCCTTTGACGCGGGAATTGCGTGGGTTCCTTCTTCCTCTTCTTTCGACAGGCCGAAGAAGAGGGCCTTTAACTGGTTACCCTTACACAAAGAACAAACAGAGGAAAACTGGTTGGTGAGAACGACGGTGGTGTAGTACCAATCCTTAGGTAATGAAACTGTACATAACATAAATGAACACGTACCTGGTTGGTGTGTTTAAAACCCCTTTAGAATTAAAAGGGTAGGAGAATGACATGATGAAATGCGCAAACACAAGGACACTCACAAGCTAGGCCCTCTCAGAGAGAAAGGCATGGCACATATGCTAAATGATGCATGGAACATGATTAATTGACTAAATAAAAATAAGGGGGGGGGGGGAAGCTTATCGGGAAGACCGGCGACGAGCTTTGAGAAGGGCTTCAACGTCACGAACACAGTACGACCAAGGAGCTTCCGAGCATACTTCAGAAACTGTTTAAATGGAGAACACAAACACACGTATATATATGTATAAGGTAAGAATATATATATATATATATGTGTGTGTGTGTGTGTGTGTGTGTGTGTGTGTGTGTGTGTGTGTGTGTAAAGTGAGAGAAGACGATTAAAAATATAAGTAAATAAGCAAATAATAAAAACTAATGATGTATGAAAGGTAGAAGAGGGTTAGAAAAAGAAAGAGAAGTCAAGAGAGAGAGAGAGGAGGGAAGCCTTTTTTTAGGCTTTTTGTACTTTAATTTTTATATATGTGATATATATATGTACATAAAGGATATATATAAGATATATATTAAAGAGATATATATATATATATAATATATATATATATAATATATATATAGTATATGTATATGAGAGGAAGAGAGAGATAGAGAGAGCACGTAAGGGGAGAAGGGAGAGAGAGGGGGAGAGAGATATAAGAGAGAGAGGGACAACGAGAGAGATAAAGAAAGGGAAAGAAAGGGAGAGAAAGAGAAATTAAAAAGGGAAAGAGAAATGTACAAGGGAGAGAGAGAGGGGTCGGATGGGGAGAGAGGGAGGAGAGAGAGAAGAGATTAGATAGAGGGAGAGACCGTGAGATGAGGAGGAGAGAGAGGGAGAGAGAGAGGGAAAGAGAGAGTGAGGGAGTGGGGAATAAATAAAAACTAAAAAGAGAGAGAGTGAGAGAGGGGGATCGAGAGAGAGAGAGAGGCGGTGGGATGAGGAGGAGAGAGAGGGTGAGGGAGGGAAAGAGAGGGTGAGGGAGTGGGGAATAATAAAAAAAACTAAAAAAAAGAGTGAGGGAGGGGGGTCGAGAGAGAGAGAGAGATACGGGAGAGATGAGAGGGAGAGAGAGAAAGCGAGAAGAAGTGAGAGAGGGAGAGAACCGAGAGGGGGGAGGAGGAGAGAGAAAGAGAGACGGGAGAGAGATCACGATCGGGAGTGGGAGGGGAAGGAAGAGAGAGAACGGGAGAGATGGGAGAGAGAGAGGGATAAAACGGAGAGAGGGAGAGAGAGAGAAACGCGAGAGGGGGAGAGAGAGAAAGAAAACGGAGAGAGGGGGGGTGGACGGCGGCGAGGATGGCTCGTGGCGGGTGGACGGCGGCTTCGCGGTGGTGTAGGGACGGTGGTGGCGAGGGAGGCGACCGGTGGTGGAGCACGGCGAGGGGGGGGTGGACGGCGGCGAGCTGGCTGGTAGCCAGCGACGGTAGCGGCGGCTTGCGGAGGTGGTGAGGTGGAGTGGTCGGAGACGACGGGCGTGGTGCAGATGACGTTGGCACGGTGCTGCGGTCGACGGGGGGTTTCACGGCGGAGCGACAGTGGAGTCGGTGTAGCGGTAGTGACGGCGTCGATGGCCGACGGGAGACTTGCGGTGGTGGTGTCGGTGCAGATAACCGGCGGATGACAAATGGCGGTGCAAGTGGCGTGTTGGCGATGGCATGCACGGAGGAGGAGGACGGTGGGGCGCTCGCGGGGTGACGGTGGTGGCAACGTCGAGGGCGTACGGCGACGGTGATGGCCGAATGAGATGCTCGCGACGAAGGTGGCGCCCGAGGGGGTTCTGCAAGAGGGAGCTGCGGACGTGGCCAGAAGGGAGGCGGATGGCGCTGCGGCGTCGGTGGCATGGCAACGGTGACGACGGGGGGACTACCGGCGACGTGCACGGGGTGTGCGATGCAGAAGGAGAGGGAGATGGCCGGTCGTGTGGGTGTTGTCGTGGCTGGAGAGAGAAAGAGAGGGAGTGGGAAAGGCTGGCGGTATGAAGATATGAGAGTGGGGGAGAGCAGTCGTGAGGGAGTGGTTGTTTTCGGGAAAGAGGGAGAGCGGTATGCATGAGGGATGATGCTCGAGAGAGGGAGTGGAAGAGAGTAACGGGGGTTTGGGCTACGGTAGTGGAAAGGGGGAGAATGAATGTGCATGTGTGTGCCGTGAGGGAGAAGGAAATGAGCAGAGAAGTGAGAGGGGATTACGTGAGAGAGAGGGAAGAGAATAGAAATAAAGAAAGGGATGTGAAGATAATAAATATATTATTTTATTTTATTTTATTTGTTTTTTATTATTTGTTTTTGTTTATTTTTATAGTTATCATATCATTTATTGTCTAATAAACATACTTTTATCGATATATATAGTAATCACTTATATATATAGTTACAAAAATAAATTATTATTAAAGAAAATCAATTACATTTTTTTATGTAAACATAATTATACACACATTTTTTGGATTTCATTTTCTCTTTTGTTTATTTATATGTACATGTATTTTAATTTTCTCCCTCTCACAAAATAAATGCAATTTAACCAGAATTACAGAAATCACTCAAATAAAAGAAAATGTAAGCCACTTCAGGATATTACGGTATAATATGGGATTTACTTATCGTAACGTCAGAAATAGCGTGTCTACAGCTGCCCCGCCTTGGCATCCACTTTGTAAGGGAAAGATGTGTAATGGAATGAAATGAAGTGTATTGAAATGAAATAGAGTTGACTGAAAAGTCGATGCCAAGGTGTGATGAGACACGCTTCCAATATCACTCGATGGGAATCTTTTCTGAATTTCAGCAAAGCAACCTTGAGGAAGGTCCTCCGAAATCAACGATTGTTTGGATGGTAAATAAACAAGGAAGGACACTGTGTGCGCTGGGGCACAACAAACTAAAAGGACCAACTTCACGGTGCGGAAGTACCTGGGTCGTAAACCTCAGGTTTCACCATTGGGAAGCGGTTACCAGCCATTGTGGAAGTGCTGCAATCAAGGTAGGTCTGAGGGAAATAAACGGATGATTGGAGACAGATCCAAACAATGGTTTCTTCCAGGAAAACATCCCAAGGTAACCTCGGAAAACTCAGTACTCGACTCGGAATAGAATATCCCATATTTAAGCAATTAAGCACAGTAGCTCACACAATCAAAGTAAGTGAATGATTTTCCATAATGAACTCAAAGTCCTACATGAATGCATGCTGGGTTTAAAAAGAAAAATAAAACAAACTAAAATAGAAACTAGCCAAGGATAATATTGCTAAGCTGTGGAGAGTGGGTCAGGATACCGATTCAATGAGCTGATACTGAGCCGGGGCCCGTTTATCCACGTACCGACTCATCGAACGGAACCATCGTCCCCATTCTATCACAACTTAACGGCCTATCCGTACGTCCTGAACTCCTCCGGGATCATCACTGTTTTTGTTGAAGGGGAACTCAAATCCCGGATTTGTCCAAGGCGTAAGGTCCTTGGCATGCTCTAGTAGCGTAAATATCATACAATACAATGCATGATAAGGGGTAACCACAATGATTGAATGATTAGGGGACACGGCGGGACAAGAGGGGACATCGGTGGGACAGTGGTACCCCACTCGATAATTAACATAACAAAACAAATCACAACTATACAAGCAAATTATCACACACAACAAAACGAAACTGCCAACACTGTTCCTAGATTCCTTTCCTCATTATAAGTATCGCCCCTTTGGCCTTAAGAAAATGCATTCCAGGGCGAGCTAAGAAAGTTGAAGTTTAGGAGGAGATCAGAGTTCGAGATGGAAGGGGAGTCTTCCTATCCCGTAAAGAAAAGCAAGCCCAGCAATGAGTGCAAGCGGCTTACTGACTTCGAAGGGCATCTTAGCGGGAGAATCTAATCTCGAATGGTGAGTTACCATTTCTCTTTTTGTGTTTCTGCAAGACCTTCTTACGCTCATTTTCGCCTTCTCCACTTTTCTATTTCCAGCCATATCCTCTCTTTCCTGGCCCGAGGAAGTTTTCAAGGTTGCCATGGCTGTCGAGACTCACTTCGAACATCTCGATCAGCATGAGGGCCATCATCAGAAAGTGGCACCTCCAAAAGCTCGTAACTCATGCCAAACATTACAACGAGATTCACATGGATTGGGCGGCTATGGGTGCACTGGTAGAGCTTTGGCACCCTCAAACCCATACATTCATTTCCCCACTTTCGAGGCAACTATTCTTCTCGAAGAAGCAGAACTTCTACTTGGCGTGAAGAAATTCCAGAGAAATGGCAAGGTAAAGGTTATGCGCATGCTAAGAAGGGTGACTTCCGAGGAGGTGCTCAGAAGCTTCATGCCGTCCGAAGCCATCAAGGGCGTCCAGACTCAGAAGGGAATCCATCTGCAAAAACTTGCAGATTGGGTCATAAATGCTCTTGAAAGGTTGACAAGTGATGATGATCGCATTGAAGGGCTTATGAAGGGATTCACCATCTGCTTAGCGGGTGCTCTCTTATTCCCTTATACTGACAACATAGTGGAGGAAGATCAGCTAAGTGCCATCTGTGGAATTTGGGAAGGAAAGAGAGTGGGACCTGCTATCCTTGCTTATCTCTATAGCGGACTCACGGCTTCCAGTATGGGTAAGCCTCCTTTTGGTTGCGCACTCCTTTTGAATTGCTGGACTGACTTGCATTTCAAATTTAACCATCGTGAGGGAATGTCGTCTACTTCAAGACTCTTCCAACAAAGCCCGCTTCACCATATGGTCAATGTGTTAGGCTCTAGTGGTAGTATAGCAAATCGCGTTCCCTGGCTGAAGAAACGAGAAGACTGGCGGGCTCACTTCAGTACCTTTGAAGAGTATATGTTCACTCGTGCACCGACATGCTTACTCCCATATGAGCTTCTCACGAGGTCTTCTCTTAACATGGAGCTCCAGCTTGTTGGCGCGTCTGAATTCATCCTTTACAACACGCACCGGTGTCATACTCAGATGGGCCTCCCTCGCCATTCATTCCCACTGCTATCCAACCTTCCTTTAATCAGGAAAAGGGAGCTGGGCACAGGGGGTGACGCAAGAAATGTGAAGACAATCAAAGCGTCATGGAAGGTCAGCATTACACTGAGGGCAACAGATTCTGTGAGTGAGGACGAAGAACTGCTGAAAGCTTATGTAATTGAGTTGGGGAAATTGAGGCCTGAGATGCCCAAACCCTAATGTATCTTATCTTGGAATGAATATGGAAACTTTAATGCCTATTTAGATCCTAACTCTCTTCTGTTTTTTTTCTTTTTTATTCCCTTTTCCTCTTTTTTTTATTTTTGGCACAAACATCTGCAATAGCCAGTGCTAGGTGGTAGCCAACCATTCCGGACAAGAGCCAAAAACTCAAGGCAACTAGCATGAGGAGTTGCCCTGAGATGCCCGGGAGCTAAAGATTTCTCTCCGAATGGCTAAGAGAGAGATAAAGCAAGAGATAGTAGAGAGAGAAAAGGCAAAAATAGAGCAGCACAAGAGACGCAGGAGATGGAGCTCTGAGAGAAAGAGCATCCAGAACATGGCTCGCTCTGCAGATGGAAGGGGATTAGAGCTCGCAACAGAGGAGCTCCTGGAGTTGGTAGCATCTTCATCGGCAGAGCATAGGGCAGCTCAACTAGCGGCCTCGACTTCAAGAGCTTCGCGGCCATCAGGGTCGCGAGAGAGACAGGAGGACGGCGAGGAGCACTGCCGAAGAGTAGGTGGGAACGCATGACGCGACAAAGCGATTGCTGCGTCACGGAACTATAAAAGGCCTCCAAGGGACTTCTTACCTTGGGAGAGAGAAGAGAAGCGACCAGGAGGGTGATGAGGGTTAGTGAGTGGCTTGTTCACTCACTCCCTTCTCATGACGGGCACAAACCCTTATATATATGTGCGAGTGAAATAGGTTCGTTTGAACACGGCTGGTTCACCCTGGATATGTTCCTTCTGCTCTACGCCTCTTCTCCACCACATAGGTTCTCGCGCAGTATGCTCGGCGAGATGTCGCCTTAAAACACGGGGCGGTGACTCACCATAGTCATGATTTTCAAAGGGGGTCTACCATCGACTTCAACAATATCGGCCCGTGGTGCTCTTTTCCCACTTGAATGTCCCTCATTTCCTTGTTTGCGCTAAAAGTAGTCGCAATAGGACAAGGGACACGCGGAATCTTTGGACCGAATAGGAGTGGCGGGTCAACAAACCACAGCTCCGCTCCATTTACTCCACATGGCGAAGTGGCACGCGAGTGTCCCATGGCCATGACTTTCAAAGGAATCTACCACCAATTTCAACAACGTTGGTCCCTGGTCCTATTTTCCCGTATAAATGTCCTCCACTTTCTTCTTCACGCTAACAGTAGTCGCAACGGGACAATAAACACGGGGAATCTTTAGACCGTATGGGGAGGACAAGTCAACAAATCACGCCTCTGAATTGATCACTCCAGATGGCAGAGTGACATGCGAGAGTAAAGAGAGGGTGACTTGTCGTAAAGGATGTTGCTGGGGTGATGGTGATAGATCCAGATCACCTTCTTTCCAATCCTATAAATACCTCCCCTTTCGCTCGACTTGGAAACACCGAAGTCCTGAGAGCAGACTTGAGGAGTGCAAATTTGTAAGGAAGGGAGGTTGCGAGTGTTGCTCATTTTTTCAGGATGGAGGGTGAATCCAGCTTTAGAGCAGAAGGTGAGTCTTCCCGCTCCTCGAAGAGGAGCAGATCAGGTAGCAGTTCCAGGAGACTCTCAGAAGTCGAAGGACAACTGAGTGAGAGGACCCGATCACAGCTTGTAAGTGGCTTCTTTGGTTTCCTTCCTTCATCCTTTTCTTCTCCTTTCTTGCTTAGCAATGTTCCCCTTTTTCACCTCTTGTATATGTGCAGAGCATGATGCGCTCGCACATCTCTTGGGAGCTGGTAGTGGCAGCATATCGAGGTCTCCCGGACTTCCAAAAGGCCAGGCTAGACGTGATGGGGTTCGGTGCCTTCCTCCGAATCGAGCCGATAAAGCTCGACCTTGCCCTGATCCAAGCATTACATGAAAGATGGGATCCGGCGAGTCGGGCATTCCTGATGCCTTGGGGGCACATGGTGCCCAGTTTGGAAGATATGGTCCGCATTACGGGCCTCAAAGTGGATGGAGAGGCAGTGACCGGCGTCACTTATGCGGATTACCGAGAAGGTGCCCAGAAACTGTTAGGACTGGAACTCGATGGACGGAAGAACAGGTCAGTAGCCAAGACATCGATCCTGGAGGTGTTAGGGCTTACTGACATTCGTCCACGGGATGACGAGTCCCTGGAGGAATTTATGGAAAGGGCAGAAAGAGGTGCCCGTGCTGTATACTGTGCGGATGCCAGCAACTGGGAGAGGACCAACATGGACCTGAGGAGGTTCCTCCTCTTTCTGCTGGGTAGGCTGCTACTGGGCTCCAAGGGAGACAACATACACTGCCGCTTCCTGGAGCTGCTCGTAGATTTGGAGAGAGTAGGACAGTACGCCTGGGGAGCTGCCGTGCTGGCACATCTATTTACAGGTCTGTCGCAAAGGACAGGCCGAGAGGTGACAATAAATGGGTTTACGCCCTTCATCCAGGTAAAAAATTATTTTTTGTGGTTTTCGTTTTATGCTTTTTTTCTTGTATTTGTTGATGCCAATGACACATGATGGTGTAGCTGTGGAGCTACTATTATATTCCAATGGGGAGAGCTCGACACTGTCGGCCAGTGACGATCCCGTTGGCTAGGCGGTGGCAACCCATCATGAGTACAGCACCATTATCCTACCAGCTGATGGTATCGAGACGGGAGCTGCAAGAGTTCCCTGCAGCGATGGTAGGATACTTTTTTCTCTTTTTTATATGTTTTTTATTATTTTTTTCTATTTTTTTGTATTTTTGAGTAACTAAGAAGATATGTACAACCCAACATAGGTGAACTGGAGGCCTTACTTGAATATGGTCGATGTCGACCAGCCATGGGTAATTGGAAGCCGTGCCCGATTCGGACGGGACCTCTGGCTCCATTGCTTGAATGAAATTGAGCCACTAAGGCTACGATTAGTCATGAGAACCCTCGGGCTTGCCCAGAATGGGTGGATATAACCTCCTCACCCAGCGTCGGGAAGAAGACGCGTGGGCCGGCAACCTGCGTTGATTGGAGGGTGCGCTTCCCCGAACAGTATGAAGACTGGCAGCGGGGTGGCACGCTCCTGGAATCACAAGCGCAAGACAGTGAAGATTACCTACGGCTCTATAGGGCAATGTATGCGGAGAGGCTCCAGCTTGGAGGGCTTATAGAGGTAAAGTAAAACACCATTTTTTGTCTTTTATAATTTCCATTTTTTTTATTTTTATTTGTGAACTCAAGAGCCATGGCTGTAGGATGCCCGTGACACCATAATAACGAACTTACGAGCTCGTTTGGCGGACACGGAGCAAGAGTTAACTGATACCCGAGCGGCTCTGGGTTCATCAGTAAGTGTATATATACATACTCCTGGCATGATTTGAAATTCATGGCGTTAACCATTTAACTGTCACCTCTCGTATGTGTACGCAGCGATCCCAGCTCGATGTAGTTTCATCGGCAATGGGGGCAGACGACGTTTCTTCCAGTCTATGGATTCCCACTTCAGAGTTAGATTCACTACACGAGCAACTTGCTCATGCCACACAGCGGGCTGCGGAAGCAGAAGGGATGCTTTCTGTACAGGTGAGAGCCTCACCATTTCATATCCCTTGTTCAAGCGTTAAAGCCTGAGATGAAACGTTTGGCAGGAGAAAGAAACGGAGGAGGCACTCGCGCATGCCGCCCAGAAGGAAGCTAGATAGCCGAGCTGGAAGAGGAACTGCAGCGTCGTCCAGGTGATGACTTTTCTAGGGACGCTATAGAGCTGAGGATCACCCTTCAGCTGGAGAGGGAAGACAGAGCGAGAGAACGTGCTGAGAGGGAAAAGGCCAAGGAAAGAGAGAAGGCCAAGAGGTCGGCCGAGAAAGAGGAGAAGAGGGCCCTGGAGGCCCAATTATTTGAATTGAAGACCAGTCTCGGCCTCGCCGAGCAGTGGCTAAAGGACGGTGAGGAACGCTACCGAAGAGCACGAGAGCGTGGCTTTCGTGTCAGCAGCTTCTTTGGTGCCCCCGCAGATCGGCGCTGGGGAGTAGAGATAGAAAGAGGCCCACAAGGCGGTAGAAGGACCGCATTCCATGATTGGATAGCTCCCTCAAGAGTGTCTCGCCCGGAGGGTGGCGGGACAAGTAATGTGGAGAGAGAAGGTGAAACCTGATGTAATCTCTTTGTTGTTTATTTTTATTTTGAATAGAAGTGAAATAAAGTGTTTTGTGTTTGATTCTCTGCTTCTTCCTGAGCTCTCGAATCCCTGCACACACCTAAGCAAACAAGTCAGTATTTCTGCTCTGACTTGCCCCTTGCTCAACAAGCAAACGAGGTTTTGGACTATCCTTGATGACGAGTCAAGGGGCAAGCCTTTATTAACAAAGGCACTGATAAAAGATAATGATGAATGCGACAGACAAGCACACGGATGCAAACGATAATTTAAAATGAATGCTGCATACAAATGCGATCATGCAAAGATGTGATCTTTGTTTTGGAGTTTTCATTCATTTTTTTATGTTTTGTTGTTTGTTTATTATTATTTTTGGTCCTTTACATTTCCATTTTTTTGTGCATATACATTTTTCTACCCCTTTTTTTGGATTTTTAATTTTGTCATTTTTTTTGTTTATTTTTGGCTTATTTATTATTTTTTTTTTTTTTACTAATGCATGATGACCAACCCATATAACATGTAAGTTGCACGAGAACAAGGGTTTCTTGCTAACCTCCCAGGTATCCTAAGTGCACATCTAGGTTGATTTGGGCCTCTAGACTCCTCGAATGATAATCCCGCCGGCTAAGACTTATCCTGATGACAATGCCGTCATGCCATGCTTAGGCTCCCAGTTGCTTCCGACCACAGGGATTCACCCAAAAAATGTTCGAGGTAAATGATTTGCCCGACCCGGGTCTATTTCCTCACAACTCTAGATGGTATGTAATGGAACACCTTGGAACCCAAATGACCAACCGCGCGACGCTGACCCGGAATCAGACGCCGTCGCACCTATAGGTGACGCGCTTGCATTGGTCTAAGCCCGAGGTTATACTAAGCAGACATTAAGGTGGTAGATAAAGGTCTTGACCAGCCAGAAACACGGAGACTCCTTCACGACAATGACTTCTGCTTTCAAAATGGACAACCATATGTTTGCAAGCTTTGGTGAGTTTCACCCTTCGGGAACTCCATTGAGCCTTTATCTTCCGGGGAAGAAGGAAGAGTATTGGGGGTAAACCTCCTGAGAGGACCGGCAAAACCGTTAACCCGGCGAGCCAATAAAGGTCCATTTAACTCTCCCATTTCGGGCAACTTCGGACTAACTCTCGAGCATTTACATCTCATGACCCCTTTTGTGTAGAATTTGACTTTCAGTCAAAGGGGTTTCATTTAGTGGAATCAGGCACGGTCACGGCCAGGCCTTTCTTTTGACTTTGATTTCCTGCTTTTCTTTTTCTGATTCTTTTGATGGATTTTTTGCGAGGGACATAGTATTTTGACATTATGGAATCCCTCTTGGATGCCTGCGGGGACACTGCCCTCTTCTCGTGCTCTGATTCATGCTCGAAGAATTGGATCCTACTCTCATCCTAGGGGTTGTGTTCATGTTTCCCATGCTCAGCGTTTTAAGGGTGCCGACTGTCTCATTCGGTCGAGAAGAAGAGAATAAAGATTTGAGCTTTCTTGGAGACCTTTTGAGTGATGCCCTACCATAAGCGATGCTATCAATTTTTATAACACAGATGTGTATACATGTTGTCTTCTTTTGAGGGGGCATAGGCCGAACTGGCCGGACAGGGGTCTCCACGGTTCTGGCAAACCAAGACTTGAGACCTACCAAGTCTTAATGGGCCCTTTCCTAACATGGAGGTTGAATGCAATGACTTAACTACATGGTGATCTCCAAGCATCAGCATTTTGAATTTTCTATTTTTTTGGTCTTTTCTTTTTTGTTTTATGTACATATTTTTGTTAGTTTTCATTTTTTTTCATCATTTTTTTTTTCATTTTTTTATTTTTTGTTATTTTTCTTTTCCCCCCTTTTTTTTTCTTTTCGTTTTTGACAGTATGTACACCTATCTAAGGGTAGTACTTCTTAAGATAAAGCCCATTCCAAGGGTGGGATAACTCAACTCCCTCAGCATTGACTAGCCTGTAGGCGTTACCAGGATGCACAGCCTGAACCACGTATGGTCCTTCCCAATTGGGTTGGAGCTTAGAACGCGGCCCGCCAGGTTTTACAAAAATTCTTTTCACTACCATTTCACCAACTTTGAACTTTCTCTCAATAACCTTCTTCTGGTAAAAACGTGCGAGTCTATTTTGGTAGACGCGAGCATGCTCGGCAGCAACCAGACGTTTCTCGTCTAAGAGTTCCAACTGGGCAAGGAGAGAATCGTGACGTTCATCGAGGGGAAGGTCCTTGTCCAATTGTACTCTCAGAGAGGGAATCAGAATCTCATATGGAACTACCGCCTCCATCCCGTAAGTGAGGGCGAACGGAGTTTGCCCAGTAGGAGTTCGGATTGAAGTGCGATAGGCCCATAGAGCTTCGATAAGCTTCTCTGGCCAATCCGAGAATCTGCTAGACTCACAAGTTTTCTTTATGATTTTGATCAGTGTTTTATTCGTGGCCTCTGCTTGGCCATTGCCTTGTGGATAATATGGTGATGAATGATGCAATGCAATCTTATACCTTTGGCAGAGGTCTTGAAGATCCTGAGAGATGAATTGTGGCCCATTGTCGGTGATGATAGTTCTTGGAATGTCGAATCTGGCAATGATATTCTTCATGATGAACTTGCAGACTGTGGATGCCTTGACTTCTGCATAGCTTCGGCTTCAGCCCATTTGGTGAAGTACTCCGTTGCAGTGAGGATGAAGGATTTTTGCTTAGTAAGGGAGTTAGGATCACCAAGAGGACCGATGATGTCGAATGCCCACATGGAGAAAGGCCATGGGGAGGATACTGGATGGAGAGAGGAAGATGGGGAATGAATCTTATCAGCGTGAAGTTGACATTTGACACACCTACGGACATAGACGGCACAATCTTCCTCCATGGTGGGCCAGTAAAAGCCTTGCCGAAGGATCTTCTTAGCAAGCATTTGGCTGTTCACATGGCCACCACACACACCTGAGTGTGCTTCCTCTACACACTTCCAGGACTCGTCATCATCAAGACACCTTAGGAGAACACCAGTGAGGCTTCTTTTGTATAGCAATCCTCCAACCAATGTGTATCTCTGGGCTACTCTCCTTATAGCCCTCTTATCTTCTGTTGTTGCTTCTGTAGGGTAAGACTGGTCTTTGCAATATTTGATAATCTCATAGAACCATGGCTTCTCCTCATCAGCCAATTCTTCTTCCAATTCGACCAACATAATTTCCCTCTTTTCAACAACTTCTCTATCCTGAGCCATCTTTGACATTTCCTCCTGAACCCTTAAATAGGAAGGGTTGTGAATAGCAGGGAGGATAAGCTTGTGGATAGAAACGGACAGAGCCCTTCTGCCCAGAGGAAACCTTAATGATGATGCCAACGAAGCAAGAGCGTCGGCCAGAATGTTCTGATTGCGAGGAACATGAACAAAGACTAACTTGGTGAACAGTTTAGCGAAAGCAACAGTAAGCTCTTGGTATGGCTTGAGCTTGGGATCACGAGTGCGATATTTGGTGAGCACTTGGCGAAGGATAAGTTGACTATCACCTATGACTCGCAATTCGGTGACCCAGAAGGAATAGGCAAGATTCAGACCTGCCAGAAGAGCCTCGTATTCAGCCACGTTGTTGGTGACTGGAAATGAGAGCTGGAATGCCTCTGGGATAGCGACACCTTCAGGTGACAAAAGAACGATACCAATACCTCTCCCCTGGGAATTCAAAGCTCCATCAAAATATAATGTCCACATCGGATCATCAGACTGGGTAATGGACATTAGTTCCTCATCTGGAAACTCTGATTGAACAGGATCAAATTTGGGGAGAGGGTGGTGAGCAAGATGCTCAGCTATAGCATAGCCTTTAATCGCCTTTTGCTGGATATAGATGATGTCGAATTGAGATAGAAAGCTTTGCCAACGTGCTAGCCTATCAGTAAGGACAAACTTTTCCAAGAGAAATTTGATAGGATTCATGCGAGCAATTAAATGGACTTCATGAGCAAGAAAGTAATGTTTTAATTTCTGCACTACCCACACAAGGGCGGCACATGTCTTCTCCATGGCTGTATACTTTCGCTCACAGGGGTTGAGAAGTTTAGACAAGTAATAGGTTGCCCGTTCCTTGCCTTCTTCATTGATTTGTGCCAGAACGGCTCCCACAGAGTCGTCTAGGACTGAGATATATAGGACCAAAGGCTTATCTGGAATAGGTGGAGTGAGAACAGGCGGGTTGGCCAGATATTCTTTTAATCCGTCGAAAGCATTCTGGCACTTAGAATCCCAACAGAATTTGGTCCCTGCTTTGGTCAACTCATAAAAAGGTCTACACCTTTGCGAGTGTTGAGACACAAAGCGGCGGATGAACTGCAACCTCCCGATTAATCCTCGAACTTCTCTCAGATTCTTCGGGGGTGGCATATCCCTAATCGCCTTAGCCTTGTTGGGATCTATCTCAATACCCCTTTTGCTCACAATGAAGCCAAGTAACTTGCCCGATGATACACCAAACACGCACTTTTTTGGATTCATTTTCAAATTGAACTCACGCGATCTTTGCAACACCTTTGCAAGGACCTCGGGATGTTCTGCCCTAGTTTTGGATTTTACCAACAAATCATCCACATACACTTCCAAATATATGTGCATCATGTCATGAAATATTGCCATCATAGCCCTTTGATAAGTGGCTCCAGCATTCTTCAGTCCAAATGGCATGACCACATAACAATAAGTTCCCCAGGGAGTAGTGAATGAGGTTTTCTCCTGATCTTCTTCTGCCAGACGAATTTGATTATATCCAGAAAATCCATCCATGAATGAAAGGGTTTCATATCCTGCCGTGTTATCAATCAACACATCAATATGAGGCAAAGGGAAATCATCCTTCGGACACGCACGGTTAAGGTCCCGGAAGTCAATACAAATTCTCACCTTACCATCCTTCTTCATGACCGGGACAATGTTTGCGACCCACTGAGGATAAAGGACGACTCTTATGAACCTAGCTTTGTGGAGCTTATCGACCTCTTCCTTCATTTTTAAAGCCATTTGTGGGCGGAAACGTCTTAACCGTTGCTTTACCGAGATGGACCCTGGTTTGAGAGTGAGACGATGCTCAACCAGAGTAGAATCCAATCCTGGCATATCCTCATAGCTCCATGCAAACGTGTCCTTATAATCCTTAAGAACCTTAACTAGTGCCTCTTCTTCAGATGATGGTAAATTATCACTTATGAGGACAATCCTAGGGTCTTCCTCAGTTCCCAGATTGATCTCTTTGGTAGACTCTTCTACAGCGGCTGACGGCTCGTCAAATCTGCTCATTCCACTAACATAGGTGTCAGCCGGGTCCTCATATTCTTCATCCTCTTCTTCAATGGGGTATTCCTCGTCAGTGAGTTCATAGACCCCATACCCTTCATCAATCATGCAATCATTCTCACATTCTATTTCTGGCAGTTGGACGGGATTTTCTAGCAATTGGGGAATGGCTAGAAGGGCTTGACACCTGGTGGCTAGATCCAAAAGGAATCGACGGAGAATCTGCCTACCCTTGGATTTCTTCTTAGGCACTACCCTTGACTTATTATTACTAGCTAGACTGACATTTACAGAAGAAAAAAAAAGAAACTGAAGAGGATGGTGAAGAATGTACAGGGAAAGACCCCTCAGACGAGGGGAAAAGAAGGTCGCTCAGGGGACCTTGAATGAGTGGCCCGTGAGTCGGGGCACACTCGTGGGAGATATAGGAGGTTTCCTCAAAGACAATGCGCTGTTGAGGAGTTGTGGAATTGGCATTTTTTTTTCATTTTCATTTTCATGTTTAATGACAAAACAATGGAAAGGACTTAGAGGAGATAAAAATGGGACTACAGCTAGAGGGTTGTGTAGCCCGTAGAGCAAATCATGATTGAAAACCTTGCGCGAGTTGAGAAACTCACGCAGGTAAATGAGTAAAGAAGGAGACCTGGGAAGATCATCAGACAACTGTCTGGCCCAGGAAGGAGACAGCAACAGAGGCTGTGATAGGTGGGTAGAGAAAATGACGGCTAATGAGCCGTCGGTGACAATATTGATGACGGATGATGATCCGTCGATGACAACACCCTCCTGATAAGGAGGATGTAGAGTCTGGCATTAGTAGTGATATCCCCTGGCATTTCGGAGATCAAAGACGACCCTTCTAGATGTGGAGGCGAGAACATTCTTTCCAGTGCAATGGGTATATCTGGTATGTCAAACCATTTATACCATTCACAATCCAAGTGGACAATCTTTCCTTTTTTTGGAGTTTTTGAACATCCTTCAGCCAAGAATACATTCTGTAACCCCCCATGTGATTCTGGTGGAAGATCTTCCATCTGGACGATGGGCCCCTTTTTGAAATGTGAGGACAAAGTCCAAGTGAGGGGTTTGCCGTCTGATTCGAATGGCCCCTTAAAACCCAAGCCAGCTCTATGGATTGGCTTTATCTTTTGGAGTGGTCTCAGCCTTCCTTGCAGTTGTGCCCCTAAACCTTTGCCATCTTGGTAGCCAATATTTCTCATAATCTCCCATCCTTTGGAGCGGAGGGGAGACGTGAGTTTAACATAGGGAATGGCTTTTGTTGTGTGAAGGGAGCACGGCAGGGGTCATACACATCCAACAAGGATAGTATGGGCCGATGAGTCGGCCAGACCGAAGGCAAAGAGGTGTTGATGGCATCCACCGTAGAACAGAGAGGCATGCTCATTACCTTAATAACCCATCCTTTGTATGGAAATTTCAAGCACTGATGATTGGTGGATGGTACAGCATTCATGGCTTCAATGTAGGTACGGCCTAGTATAGCCTTGAAAGTGGGATCCATATCAAGGATATGGAATTCCGTGAAGACTGATACAGGGCCTAGTTCTACATTGAGGGTAATCATCCCCATTGGCGGTCTTTTACTATTGTCATAGGCCGTGACTGTGATTGAGGAGGGCATGAGTTGTTCTTCATCAACCCCACATGCTTGAAGAGTACTCGGGGAAATCACATTTATAGACGCGCCCGTGTCTACCAGGCACGGATCCACTGATACGCCATTGATTTTCACCGCAATACACAACGCATATTTTCGAGCTTCCTTGGGGGCAAGCTCGTGATTATGGAACATGATGGGCGGTTGTGTATCGGTGGGCGTCAGGACTGTCGAGATTTTCTCCACAGGGAGATCCTCGTTCACCATAACCTTTTGAGATAGTCCTTAAAGCTTCTTGGTGAGATGGGGATCTTTTGATCAACTCAAGGATGGAGATACGGGCAGGCGTCTTATCCAGATGTTTTAGCAAATCATACTGGGTCCCAGGGATAGACTCTTCTGACTGCTCTTCCTTATCTTTCTGGGGCTGAGATTGTTCAGGGGCCTGACTATTCTGGGGAAATACCCGGTGGAACATCCTTCCACTCCGGAGCACCATTGCTTGTGGGTCTTGCTGCACCTCTATGGTATTGGGTGTGGATTTTAACAAGGGTTTAAGGGGTAATAGTGGAGGAATGGTTGGTGGGATAGGGGTTATGATGGGTGTAGGGGTTTTGATTAGGGGTTTGCTTGGTGGAGGTATAGTAGAGGTAGAAGGAATCTCGGGTGAATCACGGATGATAAGGGGTTTAGAATGTAAAAGAATAGGGGAAGTAGAGGGAATCTCGGGTGAATGGTGGATGATAAGGGGTTTAGATGGTTGAGGTAGATTAGAAACGGAGGTGACTTGGGGTGGATGATGGACGATAATGGGTTTATATGATGGAGGGGGTATAGTGGAAGTAGAGGGGACCTCAAATGAATGGTGACTGATAAGAGGTTTAAATGGTGGAGGAGGAGGTTCAATGGGGGTAGAGGTGGATGGTGTGTCATACGGGTAATGGGCGGTAAAAAGGTTAGAAGGCGGGGGTAAAGGTGCGATAGAGGTAGATAGTAAATTAGAGGAATAAGAAGTGATCAGGAGACTTAGGGGTGAAAAAGGAGTGGGAGATGGCCTTTGGTGATGGACTAACGGTGAATTGACGATAGGGGTACGAATAAGAGGGCGTGATGGCTGTGGAACGGGAGAAGGACCAAATAGGGGTTGTGAGGGGGTTGAATGGTAAGAAGATGCTGTTCGAAGGAGACGAGGAGGTTGATTGGTGGTATGACTGGTAGCAAGGACAGAGGTGCTTTCTAAATGACAGGTTTGCTCTCTTCCAACTTCCGAGAAGGAGGAAATCGGATTAACCTGGTAGTTGGGCTGTTGGTGCTCCGGAAGCGGGTTATGGATGATGCCCATATTAGGCTGCTGTTGTGGGGCCTGCTGAGGCTGTTGTTGTTGATGTGGTTGTTGTGGTAACTGTGGCCTAGGCGGAGGTCTCCTGGCCTTTAGGGTGGCGATGCATCGCCTCATTTCATCCCAATCGATTTCACCGAGATCATTCATGTCGTAAATGTAATCTTTGAAGTTGAAACAATTCTCCACCGTATGACCCGGCTGTCTGTGATAGACACAGTACCTGGAGGTATCAGCATTTGGGGGCCATGCAAACTTTTCTTTGGGCAAAGTAAGTAGGTTGGCAGCCATGAGGGCATTAAAAATGTCCGGCAATGCTCGGGCAATGGTGGATAATGGGCTCTTTTGGGTCCAATGGGCCTCATCCGTTGTTGTGGTGGGCCGTAATTTCCCGGGGGTGGAACTTGGTGATACTGAGGTTGTGGTTGTTGTTGTTGTTGGGGATGAAAGGGTTGAGGCATGTTGTTTTGAAGGGGGTTATTTTGGGGTGGAGGACGATAAAGAGGTGGACCTGCTGAAAGGGTGGACCCTGCTGAAAGGGTGGTCGCGAAACCTGAGGAGGCCTTGGGTTAACTGGTTGGTTGGGGCTGCCAAGCACACTCACTTGCTCATTTATGACGACTCCCTCAGTTGTTCCTCCTTGAACACCGGTACCTGTTTTCTTAAACACCCTAGGCTTTGAGGGTTCAAACATATGCATGATGGGGGAATCTTTTAATTGGGTCTGGATATACCGAGCCCTCTCATAAAGTTCCTCCATCGTGGTAAGCTTATTCATGGCTAAAATGTGTCTAAACTGCGGGGTTGCATTAGACACAATCATCTTGACTTGCTCGGGTTCTGAAAGGGTATCTTTTATCTTATCGGCCAGGGACCTCCATCTATCAGCATACTGGACAAAATCTTCGTCCGACCTCATTTTCTCAGCAACTAGGTCGGTGATAGAAAGAGAAGGACCGACCCTATCCTGGTACTTTTGTATGAATTTAGCTTTGACAATGTCAAAATCCTCAGCCTCACTTGGCTCTAGAGAATAGAACCATTCTAAGGCAGGACCATCCAATGACCTCCGAAAAAGGTAAGCCAGGGATTTTGGCTCATTCTGCCAGAAGGAGGATTCATACATAAAATCCTTGATGTGAATAGAAGGGTTACCCGTGCCGTTATACCTACGGTATGTAGGCATTTCGGAGGGAGGGAGATGAAATGTGGGAAGGATTGGCAGGGAAATCTCAGGGGCAGACCTCCCATCCACCACTTTCTTTAAGTGCCGAACTTGCTGGTCCATCTCATTGTATTTGTTGAGGAGTGACTGGGTGAGCTCCTCGGCGGGTGGAGGCGGGGCCTGCCACTGAGACTGAGAAGGCCTCACAGGGGCCTGAGAAGGGAGCCCTGAACCAGAAGGGTATGGTGGCCCACCAGTGGACGGACCCGCTTGGGGTACCATATGAGGGATGGCAGGGGTTTGAGACTGTAGAGGGGGGAATTGGTGAGAGGCGGGTTGTTGGCTCGCCTGCCCTTGAAGTGAAGAAGAAGGAGCGACATATACATGTGATGGAGATGTAGTAGCCTGGAGCGGCTGTTGGTAGGATGTGGGAGCCGGAGTTGACTCCTGAGGAGGGGGAGAAACAGACTTCCCCTTTAAAATGGCCTGAAAGGCCAGAAGTTGCTCAGGGCTGAGCTGTGTACTAGCGAGGGCACCCAAAAGGGAGAAGATATCCTGGGGTGGAGCTACCTCCCGTGGAACAACGGGGACCTCTTGTGAGGTCTCGCGGGAGGGGCCTGAGTCCATTGCGTGGACCCGTGGGTCAGCTGACTGACCACGACCTAATTGATTCTCTTCGGAAGAGTCGTGAGCCATTCCTGTAATTTTACCAGAGCGTAAATGCATACACTAGCAAACAAGTATCAGAGATTAACAGACAAGTGGATGATCTTACGCCATTTTTTATTTTTGTTTTAACCCTTTTTTGTGTTTTGATTTACTTAATTTTTTTTGATTTTTCTTTTTTTCTTTTTTTTTTTGATTTTAACAAATATTAAATTCACACTTAGTAGGAGGGACCCTAATTGCACTTTGTTTTACCGCCGTGTCAGCTAGGGGCACTCGTCTCACCACGAATAGGTAACTAACTCCGGGGTACTTCAGTGGTACAACCAGCCCAGTGAACGAAGAGGGAATCCTTCGCTGTCGGGGACTTATGGAGGTCTCAATGGAGGAGATCCTAGTCCGTCGAGAGGAATTCCCGACGGAGAGTCCTTCCTTCACCGAGAGGGGTTAATCCTTAAATAAGTAAAAGAAAGAAAAGAAAAGGGGTAAATGCATGAAATGTAGTGCTGAATAAAAGATGTATAACACACAAATACCAGAGATAAACACACAAATAGAACAAAGATAATCACAATGATATAACAAGGATATAAAAGCAATAAACAGATGGAGTAGGATACAACCGTTCCTCTTTCCGAGACACGTAGATCACTTGGAAAAAGAGAAAGGGGCTCTAAGGGTGCACGTAGTGCACGAGGAGAATGACGTAGCGCACGTGGGCGCAATAAGGAGGCGGGGCACGAGAGGGTGTCGAATGGAGGAGAACAAGGAGGCGGGGCACACGAGGGTGCCGAATGGAGGAGAAGGGGCACACGTGGGTGCCGAATGGTAGGGAGGGCACACGTGGGTGCCGAATAGTGGAGGGCACACGTGGGTGCCGAATAGTGAGGAGGGCACACGTGGGTGCCGAATGGTGGAGGGAGGGCACACGTGGGTGCCGAATGAAGGAGGGCACACGTGGGTGCCGAATAGAGGAGAAGTGCACGTGGTGCACGAGACAACGTTAACCTCTCAAGTAACCACAAAGGACCGGGGGAGTGCACGAGGTGCACGAGGGGAGTGAGCGCACGGGGGCGCAATAAGGAAGGGCACACGTGGGTTCCGAAAAGAGGGACACACGTGGGTGTCAAAAGGAGGGACACACGTGGGTGCTGAAAGCTTGTGGGTAACCAGAAAAGCAAAAAGCAGGTCCCACCGTGATCGCCAGAGATGTGAACGCGTCACGTGGTGGACTGAGAGAGAGAGATGGGGTTTCTCCCTCTCCGAGTAATAAAGGGTGAAAGAAATGAGGATAAAACAATGAAACGCGCGCTATAGGAGATATGAAAGAACGGTGGACAAGTACACCTACAGATGACACTCTAATAGAGACAGAGAGAACTTAGACTGGCCGAACTCCGGTACATGGCGGAGATAGGGGTCCGAAGACCCTCTCGCGCAAACTGAACCCCTTCCTGGTAGGCGTAACCCACCGTTCCGAGAGCAGCTTTTCAGATACCGAATTCGAGTCCTGGGACTCTACGTAATAGAATTTGACAGATCGGAAGACACGTAGACTCAGAAATTATAACGATATATCACTCCTCGAACAGTTACAAGAATAATATGAATAAAAGCACACCACCGCAGGACATTGGTCTTTGCGGGGATTTAACAACAATATTGCAATATGAGCAGTAATTAATATATGTGCATATAGAAACCACCGCGAGACATTGGCCTTACGGGATTTTTTAAAGCAATATAAATAATAAATAAAAGTATATATATATACCACCACGAGACATTGGCCTCTACGGGGTTTTTAATGCGTTATAAATAATAAATAAAAGTATATATATATATACCACCACGAGACATTGGCCTCTGCGGGGTTTTTACTATAACATAGATAATAAATATAAGTATATAAATATATGAACCACCACGAGACTGTGGCCTCTGCGGGGTTTTTACTGTGACATAAATAATAAGTATAAGTATATATATATATAGAAACCACCACGAGACTGTGGCCTCTGCGGGGTTTTTAATGCGACATAAATAATGTAAATAATATATATATATATATATATATATATATATATATATATATATATATATATATATAGAAACCACCACGAGGCTTTGGCCTCTGAGGGGTCTTTAATGTGACATAAATAATATAAATAATATATATATATATATATATATATATAAACCACCACGAGACTGTGGCCTCTGAGGGGTCTTTACTATAATATAAGTATATGTGACAGGAAAGGATAAGGGATCAAATAAACCGCCGCGAGATGTTGATCTCCACGGGATTTTAAAGCGATGATAGGGGAATGTTGAAATTAAATAGTTAGGAGTTAAAAAGTAAAGTGTAGAAAATAAAATGCTGAAATGGAAACGGTCGCGCGAGGTGACCCACCGCACCAGTTAGGAATTAGATATACGGAAAGTAAATCACAGAAACCGCCGCGGGGAATAATCCTCCGCGTGGGTGAGGTCAGAGACAGAAGAAGATAACCGCTGCGGGAAGCAACTCTCCGCGGGTGTTATTAAAACAAAGATGATCAAAATGGAGCGCGCGTTAAGAGTGTTGCCAGGGACCGAGGGTCCCGAGTGGATTGATCACTTTTACCTTTGACGCGGGAATTGCGTGGGTTCCTTCTTCCTCTTCTTTCGATAGGCCGAAGAAGAGGGCCTTTAACTGGTTACCCTTACACAAAGAACAAACAGAGGAAAACTGGTTGGTGAGAACGACGGTGGTGTAGTACCAATCCTTAGGTAATGAAACTGTAAATAACATAAACGAACACGTACCTGGTTGGTGTGTTTAAAACCCCTTTAGAATTAAAAGGGTAGGAGAATGACATGATGAAATGCGCAAACACAAGGACACTCACAAGCTAGGCCCTCTCGGAGAGAAAGGTATGGCACATATGCTAAATGATGCATGGAACATGATTAATTGACTAAATAAAAATAAGGGGGGGGGGAAAGCTTATCGGGAAGACCGGCGACGAGCTTTGAGAAGGGCTTCAACGTCACGAACACAGTACGACCAAGGAGCTTCCGAGCATACTTCAGAAACTGTTTAAATGTAGAACACAAACACACGTATATATATATGTATAAGGTAAGAATATATATATATATATATATATATATATATATATATATATATATATATATACATGTAAAGTGAGAGAAGACGATTAAAAATATAAGTAAATAAGCAAATAATAAAAACTAACGATGTATGAAAGGTAGAAGAGGGTTAGAAAAAGAAAGAGAAGTCAAGAGAGAGAGAGGAGGGAAGCCTTTTTTTAGGCTTTTTGTACTTTAATTTTTATATATGTGATATATATATGTACATAAAGGATATATATAAGATATATATTAAAGATATATATATATATATAATATATATATATATATATATAATATATATATAGTATATGTATATGAGAGGAAGAGAGAGATAGAGAGAGCACGTAAGGGGAGAAGGGAGAGAGAGGGGGAGAGAGAGATAAGAGAGAGAGGGACAACGAGAGAGATAAAGAAAGGGAAAGAAAGGGAGAGAAAGAGAAATTAAAAAGGGAAAGAGAAATGTACAAGGGAGAGAGAGAGGGGTCGGATGGGGAGAGAGGGACGAGAGAGAGAAGAGATTAGACAGAGGGAGAGACCGTGAGATGAGGAGGAGAGAGAGGGAGAGAGAGAGGGAAAGAGAGAGTGAGGGAGTGGGGAATAAATAAAAACTAAAAAAAGAGAGAGTGAGAGAGGGGGATCGAGAGAGAGAGAGAGGCGGTGGGATGAGGAGGAGAGAGAGGGTGAGAGAGGGAAAGAGAGGGTGAGGGAGTGGGGAATAATAAAAAAAACTAAAAAAAAGAGTGAGGGAGGGGGATCGAGAGAGAGAGAGATATGGGAGAGATGAGAGGGAGAGAGAGAGAAAGTGAGAAGAAGTGAGAGAGGGAGAGAACCGAGAGGGGGGAGGAGGAGAGAGAAAGAGAGACGGGAGAGAGATCGCGATCGGGAGAGGGAGGGGAAGGAAGAGAGAGAACGGGAGAGATGGGAGAGAGAGAGGGATAAAACGGAGAGAGGGAGAGAGAGAGAAACGCCAGAGGGGGAGAGAGAGAAAGAAAACGGAGAGAGGGGGGTGGACGGCGGCGAGGATGGCTCGCGGCGGGTGGACGGCGGCTTCGCGGTGGTGTAGGGACGGTGGTGGCGAGGGAGGCGACCGGCGGTGGAGCACGGTGAGGGGGGGGTGGACGGCGGCGAGCTTGCTGGTAGCCGGCGACGGTAGCGGTAGCTTGCGGAGGTGGTGAGGTGGAGTGGTCGGAGATGACGGGCGTGGTGCAGACGACGTGGGCACGGTGCTGCGGTCGACGGGGGGTTTCACGGCGGAGCGACAGTGGAGTCGGTGCAGCGGTAGTGACGGCGTCGGTGGCCGACGGGAGGCTTGCGGTGGTGGTGTCGGTGCAGATAACCGGCGGATGACAAATGGCGGTGCAAGTGGCGTGTTGGCGATGGCATGCACGGAGGAGGAGGACGGTGGGGCGCTCGCGGGGTGACGGTGGTGGCGACATCGAGGGCGTACGGCGACGGTGATGGCCGAATGAGTTGCTCGCGACGAAGGTGGCGCCCGAGGGGGTTCTGTAAGAGGGAGCTGCGGACGTGGCCAGAAGGGAGGCGGACGGCGCTGCGGCATCGGTGGCGTGGCAACGGTGACGACGGGGGGACTACCGGCGACGTGCACGGGGTGTGCGATGCAGAAGGAGAGGGAGATGGCCGGTCGTGTGGGTGTTGTCGTCGCTGGAGAGAGAAAGAGAGGGAGTGGGAAAGGCTGGCGGTATGAAGATATGAGAGTGGCGGAGAGCAGTCGTGAGGGAGTGGTTGTTTTCGGGAAAGAGGGGGAGCGGTATGCATGAGGGATGATGTTCAAGAGAGGGAGTGGAAGAGAGTAACGGGGGTTTGGGCTACGGTAGTGGAAAGGGGGAGATTGAATGTGCATGTGTGTGCCGTGAGGGAGAGGGAAATGAGCAGAGAAGTGAGAGGGGATTACGTGAGAGAGAGGGAAGAGAATAGAAATAAAGAAAGGGATGTGAAGATAATAAATATATTATTTTATTTTATTTTATTTATTTTATTTATTATTTATTTTTGTTTATTTTTATAGTTATCATATCATTTATTTTCTAATAAACATACTTTTATCGATATATATAGTAATCACTTATATATATAGTTACAAAAATAAATTATTATTAAAGAAAATAAATTACATTTTTTTATTATGTAAACATAATTATACACACATTTTTTGGATTTCATTTTCTCTTTTGTTTATTTATATTTATATGTACATGTATTTTAATTTTCTCCCTCTCACAAAATAAATGCAATTTAATCAGAATTACAGAAATCACTCAAATAAAAGAAAATGTAAGCCACTTCAGGACATTACGGTATAATATGTGATTTACTCATCGTAACGTCAGAAATGGCGTGTCTACACATTCCTTATCCATTCATTGGCTTACCTGTCATGAACAAAGTATCACGTATGTCAGTCATATGAGAGTGGAAAACAACAATGACTTATAGTGTTTAGCCATTATCAAAACCATGAATATCAAATAACTCAAATGACCACAGGGGCACAACAATGTGTTGGACCATCAATCGGTTGTTGTTGGGCCTTAGACTGTGGGTCCACTTGAGATGGGTCTTAGGCCTTTTGATGGGCCATGCAGATTCCCCCCTCCTCGTACTTATTCATATACTCCACCTAACATCCAACCAAAATCCTTAATCCTCTTTTCTCAAGCAGATCCAGAGTAATTGTATATGACATTTCAATAATTATGAGTTTAGATATGCTTATTCATTTACTCCATTTAATACCCAACAAAAATCTTTAATCCTCTTTCCAGAAGATCAAGAGCAATTATAGATTAAGATTCAGTAATTATGAGTCTAGATATGCTCATTCATTTACTCCACTTAATGCCCAATCACAATATTTTACCCTCTTTCTAGTAACAAATCCAGAACAATTATATATTAAGATTGGATAATTATTAGTTTAGATATGCTTATTCATTTACTCCGCTTAATAGCCAACCGAAATCGTTTGCCCTCTTTTCTAGAAGCAGATCCAGAGCAGTTACGTAGTAATTACGTAGTAGGATTCAGTAACTATGAGTTTAGATCCTTTTTCATTTAATAATAGTTTTCTTTTCATGTATTATACAAAATTGTGAATAATGTTTATAGATTTCAATATGAAAGCTAAGTCCATTTGGCCTTCGTTTTGGAGTTCAACATAAACAAATCCTTTTCAAATTTATTGCTCGAAGAACAGCACTTGCGACCTCTCTACTTACACCTAACCAAAATATTTTACCCACATTCTAGAAAAAGATCCAGGGCAATAATTTTATTACCACATATCATATAAAGTTATGAATCAATTTACGTAAGTTTCAGTTTGAAATATAAGTCTATTTTCTTTTTCTTTATATGTTACATCTCTTGCCAATGTATCATCGAGTATTTTATTAGTTCATTTCTGTCTCTTCTGTTTAATTTTTATTAACATGTTAATATGTTAATATCTTAATAGGTAGATGTATTAGTATCTTCAGATACAATATTGTTGATAAGAAATTAAATGCTAATATCTTAATAAAGTGGAGTTTAAATGTTTTATTGTAAGATATTAAAGTAGTAAGATCTTGAGATTTTATTAATATATAAAAGTTAATATATTGACATTTTTTCCTTTTTAAGCACATAATGCGAGATTGAAATCTATTAGTTATTGTTAGAGTTGGCATCCAATGGGCAAAAAGGAAGATAAGCCTAAAGTCATCGTCCTAAAGCAAGAAATAAGACGACGCTAAAAGACTTCGTCTTAAAATAAAAATAAGACGATGCCGTCACTCCATCTTCGTTTAAGAAAATAAAGACGATCCAGGATTAAAGTAAGATGACAGGGACGTCACTCCGCCTTCATTTGAGAAACGAAGACGATCTTGAACTAAAATAAGATGATATCGTAGCGTCGTCTTGATTTAAGAAAATGAAGATGATACATGATTAAAACAAGATGATAACTTCTCTCTGTCTTCATTTGAGAAACGAAGACAATCCTCAATTACAACAAGATGATGATGTCATTCCGTCCTCGTTTGAGAAACGAAGATGATTCATAATTAAAACAAGATAATGACGTCACTCCATCTTCGATTGAGAAACAAAGACGATCCTGGATTAAATCAAAATGATCTTGGACAAAAATCAAGATGATAATGTCATGCTAATATTTCTTTGTTTTCATTTTAGAAACAAAGGCAAACTAAACTAAAAGAAAACGATGGCATCGTACATACGCCACTTTGTCTCATTTCTCATAACCTAGATGATACATAGTCCAAGATGTGGAAGTCAACAGTCCACACAATTCAAATAGAAGATGGACAATGCAACGTCCTCTCTCACAAACTAGATGATCTTAGAATTTGTCTAGTTAAATGACAAAGGAAATTTGAAATAACATAGCCCTCACGTATGTAAACAAGTCCATGCAAAATGGAAAGAAATCTTAGCTTTCTATAATGTTCTCGAAATAATAAATCTTCTGAGATAAATCTTTACCTAAACAAACTATAATCTATTTTAACAAAAAGAAAATATAGGCGTTAGACTATTTTCTTTTCTTGAACATATCCTTAAGTGTTAATTATGTTGTAAAATCACTTTGTTAATCAAAAGTATTTTTTCGTGTGAGCTAAAAATTCTATCCACGCATCAAATTTAGAATATTACTACTTTACTCTCTACTAACCATGCTTTTATAGCAAGGACAAAGTGCTGAAATTCTACGGGGTATACAAGCAGTGCGAATAGGCAGAGTGTGATCGTAAAAGGAAAGATATCAGATAAGACAATATCTTTGACTGACCAGAACTTCAACTCACCTGCTACACAGATAATAACGTGCACGTTCAAGGGGACATGGAGATAGAATCTCAGCCACCGAACGTATGAGAAGATCTCATTGCCGATGGATCTTGTATCTAATCGATACAAGGGAGCCATTGGGGTCTATAAATGTCTCAGGGAGTCAAAGAAAAAAGGATAACGAGCCAACTGACCATTGAGAGAACTCAACAATCTTCTTTCTTCTGCTCACAAGCTATCTTCAAGCTTCCTTCGTACTTGCGCTCAAGGGAGATTTCACCAAATTTCCTATATCATCCTTGAAGACTTTTACTATGAGAATCCATTGAGAAGAAGAAGAATGTCTTGCGTCCACATTCTATTCTTCTTCTGATTGACTCTTGTTTCATACTCATTATTTTTTGTTTTGACCACATTTCTCACTCTGGAACATTCTGTGGTGGTTATGTAAAACTCTTTACAGTTTAATTATCAGAACATTTGTTGCTCAGGGAAACTAGCACTGGGTATGCAAGCACGGTATGCTGATACCTTATAAGTCAGTTGGGTGCTAGATCTTGGAAATTACTGGTATAGGTTTGCTGAGATGTTAAGATTAGCTAGGGAGCTGGCCATGAAAAATAGTGGGTGTAACCTTAGATAGTAAGGTTAAATAAATCCCAGGCGGGTTACTCTCTAAATGGACATCGGGAAGCCTAGGAGGGTTGGCCTAACTAGTATAAAACTTGATGCTCTTGTGGTGTGCTTGCGATTCTACATTTTTATTTTCGTTGCGTTTCATCGTTAAATTTTAATATGTGACTATTTTCATAGGCACACCTATGCACCCCCCTCTAGGGTGTGCCCGACAACTAACACGTCGTATTCAGGATCAGGCAGGATATTGGGGCTTATTCGAGGAATTAATCATTCGGGAGATCTGCCCAAATATGTCGTGTTCAGGATCATGTAGAGTGGAGACGAAGCCCTGGTCGTCTTCCTCGACATGCATGATCCAGTGGTTGCAGCGAGGAAGATGCCAGGCTCTGACAAGGTATGTGGTCGTACGGCGGCATCTTCTGCAGCGAGGACGGGTTAGCGGTGGACGGGTTGTTCTGGCGGCATCCAATAATGAGCTACGATGGGGGTTGTAGCGAGCCATTGTTGGCATCAGATGTCGATGGTGGATGGTAGAAGTACGGAGACGTCCGACGGCATCTCCAGTGCGGACCGACAATTTTTCTATCATCTTCCGTCTGGCGTCGTCTTTATGACATCTAGCCGAGTTCTAGGAGGAGCTTATCAAAGCAAAAGGGGGATTTTCTCTAGTAAGCCATCCGCGTTTAATGTAACTGTAGTAACCTATTCTGCAATCAAAGAGGGCCTTAAAATGCATGATCTTATATTATGTTTAGCGCCATAACATTAACCGTTACTAATATTGTCGATGAGGATAAAAGCCCTCTTTACACGACAGAGTCTTTTTTACGCTAGGTGCGGCCAATATTTTTCTTTTAAATTACAATGGATTCTTAAATACATCATTGTTGATTTCTCGCTCGCCCTCTTTATCATGGCAACGGATAGATGTTAGGGTATGGGAGGCTATCTTTGGATCGACCTAAGAAAATTTTTCTAAATTTATTCAAAAATAAAAACATTCAAAATACCCATTAAAAGCACTCTGAGTGTAAAATGTGTAAAGATGTTTTTTTAACTCCATATTTACAAAAGACAAAAAATTACATTTTTTAAATTGAAAGTGCCCTTACTAGATATTACTTTTTTAAAATAATTTTTCTAGATTTTTAACTGATTCGAAAGCTCTTACCAGTCCCCCAAATCCACTTCCGGATTAAAAAAAACAGGTAGTGGGAATGGTGGTTTCTCCTCTCACTACTTCAATCCTCCAACCTCTTTATAAGAGTGCCACTTCTACTACTTCTTCGTACCATCCTCGAAGCACAGCAAGTGGGGGGAGGGGAGAATGGGGGAAGGAGATTGGACTTCCCAAAACTGTGGGATTAGGGTCATGGGGAAAGTCTTCTCCTCCTACCATCCCACTGCCCTTCTAACGGAGAGGCATGGATCTTTCCCTATGTCACGTAATCCCATGGTTTTTGGTTGCCTCTCCTTCCCCCGGAACCCCCAAAATTAATGGAAGAAAGCTTGCAGTTTACTTCTCCTTCTCTCCTTCATCTACTTTGGGACAGGTAAGGGTTTGTTTCTAAGTTTTATGCTGGGCCTTCGTCTTCTCTAACTCGTGTTGGTGCAGGAGAAGTCGACGGGTTGGCAAGCTTTCCATTCTTTGCTTGCTGCGTCTATGCCTGGTTGATGTTGATGCATGCCGGACGGAGTACTTTGCCCAAGATGTTAACTTATAGTGGGAGGAGGGCATTGATTTTCCCTGTTCTTCAAATTTTGAATCTAGCTCTCTGTCGAGGATTTCTTCTGGATATATTAATTGGGTTTCAAATTGTTCAGGTCAGAGATGTGCTTGACATATGAAGTTCTGAACGCCTTCAGGACAAGAACTTTGAGGCCCTGTTTGAAAATCGGGCAAGGTTAAGGTATTCAACCTCATAGGGTCGAATACTTTATCTGAGGTCGATTACGCCATGTGTGTGAGATGAGAAGTGGATCCCATATTTTCTCTTTCACGAGGTCGCAAATCCTATTCTAATATTAAACCGGGCCTAAAGGAATATGGAGACTTAGGCAGTCATTTTCAGGCTAGTATTTTTTTTCTTTGCATTATAAGCATGTGCTAGTGACTGACGTTATGTCATTTTAGATATGCTTGTAAATTTAATAATATTTTGTTATCATATGTATTGAACCCGTTTATTTTCTCACGAATTAATTGAAGAAAGATAAAATTTGAATTAATCTCGCGACGATCACAAAAGACATGTAGTCTGTGCCTTCATCGCCTCAGACCTCGTACAAGACCCGAGAAAATTTCGACGGATATTCAGAACAACCAAAATATTGGTGTCAGGCAAACTATGAGTCCCAGTAACGTTCCGACGGATATTTAAAACAATCAAAATATCCACGCAACAAGCGAATCCTGCGAGGAACAACACTTTGCAACCTACACAATGCACAGGACCGACTGGGAAGACATCCTACAAGTCTAAAACCAACTTTTCGCAACCTACGAGAGTGCACCGGACCGACCAGGAAGAAATCTTATAAGTTTGAAATCATCTCACACGGCAAGCAGCAGACTACACCGAAATACAAGTCACAAAGAGGAGACTTCCTCTCCTCTACATGTGGCAGAATGCATAAAACCCAAGCGAAAAAGTCCCCAAGTTGGCCTAACCACCCCGGACCGCCATAAATAGGCCCCATGGCCCCATTTCTTGATATACAAGGAGGACAACTCACCTGCGGAGCGGAAGACTTAGAGATTTTATCCACTTGTGCTTTTGTGTCTAAACCCAGAGTGAAGGTATATTACATATATGCCCCCGCTCTTACATATATATCCTTGGGCACGTGCGTATGTAATTTGTTTCCGTAAATTTGGCCGAACAAGTCATGTAATTGAAATTAATTGGGAATTACGAAAAGACCTCGCAAATTTACAAGAAATCTCCTATATTGGTTTGTTATTACAAAAATACATTGTAATCTCCGATAATTGTAGATGTGTCTTGTATTTTTTTAGAAAAGTTATGTAAATCTACAATTTGTTGAAAATTCATATATTTTACAATTAAATCTTACAAAGTCCTATAACTGTAAAAATACTTTTTCTATGTACATGTTTAAGGGTTAATCCTGCATCTTTTGAATTTGTGCAAGAGTCCATTCAAAGATTTGGATTATGCCTGAAATGTGTTCTCGCTCTGTTCTCCCAAGGGTGCCGGGTGTTGTTAGTAAGAGTGTATCTCACAAATGTCATGACCAACATCGCAAAGTTGTCTGATTTTCTCTGACAGTTAATCAAAAGTGTTCACAAGTTAAGCTGATGTAAATAAAGATCGACTGCGGTTGGTGGAGAATTGTCCAACACTTGAACTTAAATCATCTGATAAATAAACACACGGAATTTTACCATAGATATGCTATTTAAACAGCGTACAAATGTGCACCCATGCTCGATAAATGAACATCCTCTTTTTAAAAAAATAAATAAATAAAGTCATCCACTCACTTGCTTATTTATTTATTTATTTATTTTCAAATAAATTTCACATGCGTCCGGTAAAATTGTCAATTTCAATTTCCAGTCAAATGCATCTGACCTTTCTTCAAGAGTTCAACGTACATGAATCTCTGGTTAAGTCTCTCTGTCACCATTTGTCTGCACTTCTAACCTCTCCACTTAATATGCAACCAAAATCCTTACCTTCCTTCTAGAAGTAGATCCAGAGGAATTATATATTCAGATATAGCAATTATGAGTTTAGATATACTTAGTTATTTATAATAGTTTTTTATCATTTATTATATAAAATTATGAATAATTTTGTATAAATTTCAGTTTAAATCAAGTCCATTTGGATTTTGATCTTTGTTTGAGTTCAACACAAAGGAATTCCTCTTTAAATCTATCTTTCAACATTTATTATTTAAGATGTTGTTTGATATCGGAATAAAAGTTGAGGAGAATAGGTGTAAGTCTTCTAGGATAATTTATGTCTAGTCTTATTCTCATGTACGTTTGGTACACAAGGGGTGAAATAGGGTTAGAAAAATGGGGATAAGTCATTCTAATAAAGGTTGGAATCAGTGTTATCAGAACCGGACCGATGTCTGAACCGGACAATGAACTGGTTCGGTTTGAACCGGTTTGACCGTTCAATCGAACCGGTTTGAACTGTGATGTCATTATATTATTGATATATGGTCCGACCTGATACTATAACCTAACACAACAAGAAATAGGATATAATGATCAAAATAAATAAACATACATGTATAATTATTAGTCCCGATCATGTAACTACTAACTATACAAGTAAAAAAAAATAATAACATGATTAAATAAACTGATCTTAAAATTTTTTAATATTTCATTGGCGTTCACAATTTACAATTGATATTTATACTCCTTTAAATATTTAAACTTTAAATATATCTAAAATAAAATGATAAACAACAACAAATCAATAATAATAAGATATTTTTGTTCACACATACATATCATTTTGAATATTTAAATATTTTTATATTTTTTTTTAAAAGTGAATCGGGTCGAACTGGTTCGGACTGGTTCACCGGTCAAACTGCGGATCGTCCGGTTCGTCCGGTTCTTTAACATTAGACTGGATCGGACTTAATCGGACCAATTTCTAGACCGGTTCACGGTCGAACCGGTTCGACCGGCCGGTCCGATCTGGTTCTTATAATACTGGTTGGAATGACTTATCTCCATTTCCAATCTCAAAATTGGGGTTAACACTGTTTCCCTTAACCCAGCTTATCCCCGTCTATTTTAGTCATACCAAACGTAGAACTCTAACCCGCATGTCAGAAGAACCGCACCACAAGACTTCTCCGCTTAATACGCAACCAAAAATTTCAACTCTCTTTCTAAAAAGAAATCTAAACCAATTATGCATTAGGATTCGTTGATTATGAGTTTGGATATGCTTATTTAGTTAATTATGAGTTTTGCTATCTTATACCATATAAAATTGTGTGTGACTTTTTCTAAATTTCAGTTTGAAATTAAATCAAGTACATTTGATCTTTGTTTTGTAAATGAATTCCTCTTCAAATCTACCTATCCGCATTTATTTCTTTAATGTCGGAAGAACTGCACTTCAAAGCTCCTCAACTTAATACCCAACCAAAATCTTTCACCTCTCCTTCTATAAACAAATCCAAAACAATTATGAGTTTGGATTCAATAATTATGAGGTCAGATGTGCTTAGTTATTTAAGAATAATTTTTTTATGTACAAATTTTAGTTTAAAATCAAGTTCATTTGGGCTTCGATTTTTTTTTTTTATGATGGCAACCTAGCAAGGTTAGCAAACTCCGCACTCTAATAAGACCCCTCGGGAGTCAACTCGAGATCTCCCTATCATGAGATAAGGTCCTTTAACATTCAACCCACTCGGGATCTTGAAACATAAAAACAATTGTTCAACATAAATGAACTCCTTTCCTAACATATATGTCCACCGCAGTCTTAGCGTCTCCACCTAATGTGCAACCAAGGTCTCTTACCATCATTCTAGAAATAATTTGAAAAATAGAGTATCCAATAAATTGGCTATTGTCTGTTAAGTATTTAATAATAAATTTATTGTCATATAAATCATGAATAAATTCATGCAATCATGAGTTTGAGTTACATGTTATTAGAGGGGATATTGGTTTCTTAGATTTAAATACGACTATAGCACTTGATATAATTTTTTGACGGAACAAGATGCATGTAGTCGACCTCAAGCAATGGAATAAGGCTCTGATGATGATGAATTGTGATCAACACATCTAAAGATTTTTTTGATGGAGAAGGAGAGCATTGTCGGAGAGGGATATGTAACCACCAATGAGGGGTCATAAGGAGTCCTGGGAGCTACCCTAGGGGGAAAGTCTCTGACAGTCAAGTCAGGCAATGGTGGAAAGAGGGCGAAAGCTCGAGGAAAGTAAGAGAGGGAGAGGTAGACCAGAGTAACAGAGCGAAAGAGTGGGGGGCATCGAGAGGATGGAGTTGCATACCTCGCATGGCCATTGGGGCAGGGTCCTACTTATACCGTCGCCTGGGAGGGTTGACTATTGGGTTGTCATGGCTAGAGGAGAGGTGAGCCGCCCAGCTTGTGTGCCTGACGAGGTAGGGAAGCATGGACGTTGACTCATCATCTTCCCGCTGGAGGGGTAGCTCTACCATTAATGCAGTAGGGCTCGTCGAAGAGGGCGTGAGGCTATGCCGTCAGGGAGAGTGGGGTGGGCGGCATCCTCCCCTCGTCTTTAAACTGGTGCGCCTTGCATCATTAATGCACTGTAGTAGACGTGCGCCGTGGCCGCTGACAAGGTAGGTGCAAGTAGGTACGGTGCCTTCGCTAGGCCTGTGCTGGGGCTGGAAGAGTGTTGGGCCAGCAAACAGCATAATGGGCTCGGAGGGCTAGGTCCTTGTGGTGGGCTAGATGGACGGTCACTAATGTGTTGACAAGGTATGCCCTCCTCATCTTTTATCAAAATTTTGTAACCATCCCTAGACCGAACTAATTTTTACTAGAAAATTAAAGTGCGAAGGGAAAATCCACACCTTACCTCCAATTGGGAACAAACAATCATGGATGATAATGCCCAATTGATTATGATTGGCATCATTTCATGAGCATAACCATCATAAGCAACATTATCATATGATCATCATCGACATCATATTCAACATCATCATCATCATCATTCATGGTCATACGAGCATCATAATCTCATCAAGTAACCATCGGGATCATGATAAATGGGCATCCTGTTGAATGTTGTAGCGGTTAGGAAATGGTTGTCCACTTCTCAATTCACACCTGCAACAATTTGTTTGCTCGGGATTGAAAGTCTCATCGGAGAGGGGAAAGATCAGAAGGTGCCCCGAGAGTTATCCCAAGAGACAACCCTCCGATGGTCAAGTCAAGCAACGACAAAGAGGGAGAAGAGTATTTGGGAGAGGGAGAGAGAGAGGGCGAGAGAGTTCTAGGGAAGGTTTCTCGCGAGTGCATCCTACCTCCTAGCCGTTGGGGCAAGGTCCTACTTATATCATCGCCAGGGGAGTTGACCGTTGGGTTGCCATGGCCAGGCGAGACGTGAATTGCCCATCTTGCGTGCTTAACGAGGCATGGAGGCATGGGCGTTGACTCGCCAATTCCCGCTGGGGATGTAGCTCTGCCATTAATGCAATAGGGGCGCCAACCATTAATAAGGAAGGGATCGTCGGAGAGGGTATAAGCGTGTGTTGACTGGGAGAGTAGCGCAGGCGGCATCCTAATCTTGTTGCCGGACTAGAGCACCATTCGCCATTAATGCATAGCATCTATCGTATACTGTGGCCACTGTTAGAGAAGGCACACGCGGGTACGGTCTCTACTCTGGGCCTACATCGGGGCAAGGGGTGCACTGGGCTGCCCAAGTAGCACAGTGGGCCTGAAGTGTCAGGCTCTCACGATGGGCTGGAGGATGGGCGTTAATGGGCTAGCGAGATGGGCCCTCCTCACTAGCCCCCCACTCCCAAGTAACGAGGGTGCTCAGTCTTGGGAGGACCTCGGGACCCTTCTCGCCTTAGGAGAGAGAGTGACGCTTGGCCTCTACATCTGGCACCTCGGGGTTGGGGCATGGAGCTTTAAATGTTCCTGCCAGTCACTCATCAAACCGCCTGGTGCCGACATCATCGTTATGATGGCACAGCCCCTATCTGCTATGGGGGCGTGGGATTGAACAGCGAAGAGACACGACCTAGGATTTTCTCGCATGTTCGGGGAACAGTGGCGATCCATCCACACGTTGATGGCATAATCTGGGCCGTTGATGTCTGTGATCTTAGTTATCGCCTCTTGTCTCTTTAAAAGGAATGCGGGGAGCGGTGGGGGAGGCATCCATTCGTCTCCTCTGGTGTCGGCTCCCGCTGCTTCCCCCTCCCTTCTTCCTCTGGTGAGCTTTCTCCTTCCCTATCCCTCTCATGGCTCCCTGTAGGAGGTTAATCATAGTTGGGGAATCTGAGCCTTCGACGATCGAGTAGCTTGAAGGCAACCGTTGGTGGCACCTCGAGTCCCTCAGGAGCTCCTTCTGTCCCCCCTATCACCAGAGTCTCCTACCATGTCACCGTAGGTCTTAGGGAGGGTTACCAGATCCCCCCAGAGTTTGACATCCCTTTCCCCACCATCGAAGAGCAGCTGGGGAGTCGCTTCCTGGAGGGAATCACCGTACCGGATCACCGATGACGGATCAGAGTGCACAGCAGAGCATGGTGGCATCCCACAATAAAAGAGACTGAAGTGATAAGAGATCTTACAGAGCTACATCTTGGGATGATGAAAGACTGATGAAGAGTACACCGTGTCGGGATCGTCCTCATGCATGGAGCGGGAAGACAAGGTTTCCTCCCCTTTCTGCAGGTCAGCACTCTTTTGGGAGAGAGCAAGAGCAATGGGGACTCTACTTAGACTCTCCTATTGGACTGCAACAAGATAGGGACCAAGTTCTCAATGTGATGTGGATGTGTGTAACAATTTCCCATTAGAGAAGGAGTCCTATTTATACATGCCTCATGGCATGTGAATCTATTGAAGAGGAGAAAAGCGCAAGGGGAGGATGTGGGGAGGATGTGCACTTTAGCACATCCCTCCACTCCTACCCAAAATGTGGGCCACCCACTCTGCCAAGACTCAATCAACATTAACTTTAACAATTTTAGTCAATGGGTTTTTGGGTTCAGTTTTTAATTGGATTTGGTTTTCGGATCTCGGTCATTTTAAGAAGTGAGAAGGGTAAAATCGGCTCACCCCATATGCGACTCAATACGACAGGCCCGCTTTGGCAAGGCCCTCGCAGCGCCCGTAAACGAGCCTCGACAGTCGTGAGGCCAACAACAGACCGCCCATGACGGATCATCCTCAGATTCGCCAGCGCACAAAGGGCATCGACCCAGGCGCAACGATCGCAGGATGACCCTCCGCCGACTGAGCGTTACCTCCCACGACATCGGCCTCAACTCCACAAAGGATGAGCACGCTCCACGGGCGCCGTAAGACTCCCCTGGGGATCGGCCAACTCCAGGGTAACCGCCCCTCAATGGGAAACTCCCGCCATAATCGTGGGAGATGTTGCTCCATGATCTACGCCTTACCCTGCTAAGGGATAGGCCGTCAACACAAGGATAACCCCCTATATAAATGGGACCTCGGCAGTGTTGATATTTTTGTGTGTGTTGATGATTGGTGATGTATGTGGATGAATATAATGTGAGAGATATGAAAGATGTGTAATATATGCGAGCAAGTAGTGCACTAACGAAAGATGATGAAAGAGATGACCAATATCCAAACAAAGGAAAGTGTGATCGCCACCAAGGTAAATAATGCAGGAAGACTACACTATGTACCTTGGAAAGAACCGGGTGAAGTCACCCGCCCACGGGAGAGAGAAAACCAGGCGCTACAGAAAGAAAATGGTCTTCCAGACGATCGCCAATAGAATGCAAACGGCCTCGCGATAGATTGCCTGAGATCAGCAAACGGTCCTCCAAATGACCGCAAGAGCACCCAGAACAGCAACGTGGAACTTTGGATCTCCACCCTTCTTGACCAGCCAGAAGAGCTGGGCCTCGTGCAATAAGTCCTATAAACCTGCAAAAGAGTGTAGACATGAAGAAAAGTAACCCAATAAGCCCTTGGACTAGTGTAGTATCTATAATGCAATTAAACTAAAGTGCATAAAAGGAAGGGTGAATACCTGGGGGTTGGTAGTTTTTTAACCCCTGTGGGGTGTGGAAAAGATAAGAGGATGTTTAAAAACGTGATGTGAGTGCAGAGAACGTGGAAGAAGAAGAGGGGATATGCTATGAAGATGCATAGGGGAATAGGAAAACTAAGATAAAGGACTCAAATTAAACCAATGGAACTTAATACTCCCTGGACCAGAAGCCTTAAGGACGTAGAAAGGACTTCTCCCTGGCTGGTACTCGCTCCAGGATGCAACAGCACTTCGTGGCAAACTCCAGAAAATCTTCTCCTCAAGCCATGAAGTCAAGGGCTCTATTTATAGACCCCCAAACCCTCTGGTCGAGTTGGAGAGATAATGACACGAAAATATGCCTGAACCTAGATAAATCTCGAAGATAATATTCCCAAGAGTCCATAGAAACAAATAGAAGATTCTGAGAGCCTCTATCTAGAGAGAAAACATCAAACCAAGGACTCTAGTTCGACCACGACCGAAGAAAGAAAGAGCAGACAGAGCAGGACTCTCTGTCTCCACAAACGGTCTTGCGATAGACCGCCAGGCTCCAAAAATGGTCGAGCGATAGACCGCATGGCTCAATCGTCCAGAAAGAGATAAGACCGAAGAGACCCAACATGACTCTCAGTTGCCTAATGGTCTAGCAAAAGACCATCTACTATACCAAACGGTCGTGCGATAGACCGCAAGACAGGTAGACGTGGCAAAAGAGATAAAGGCCAATAAATCTCAAAGTTAATCTATAATAAAATCCTCATTAACCCTTATCTAGGCCCAATAAGCTCAAATCTCGAGAAATCAAAGGAACCAGGCCAACCAGGGAGAAAGAGGCCCGTAAAATAAGCCCAAAAGATGACCAAAAATGACTCAATAAGCGATGAATAACTCGGGACATCATAAAAATAAATAAAGAGATGACCCAACTTATTGGTCATAAAACGGGTGTCAACATATGCCCCTCCTTAACGTCCTCTTTGTAGGGGAGCGAGCGGAGGTGAAGTGAAAGCGAAATGGGACATGGAGATGAAGTAGAAATGAAGTAGAGTGGACTGAAAAGTGGACGTTAAGGTAAACCGACACCCGTCCTTAACCAACGAGCGATAGGAATCTTCCGAAAAACTTTGAACATAATCACAAGGAACGGCCAAACCGAATGACACATGTCTGGAGGAACTAATAACTAAGGAAAATAAAAACACGACCAACCTCCTCACTGGAATGCACAGCTGATAGGCGGTCGGAGCAGACGGAAAAAGTAAAGAGACGAGCAACTAAACTCCAGATAGGAATCTTCAGATAACCAAACCGAGCAAATAGGCCGAAGGAAACCTTCTAACTCAGAGTGGAATGACTCTCCTACTCAAGACCATGGATACATAGTTATCCACCATTACTGAGACATTTTTAGATAGATGAGGGCACATGAATGCTCAAAGATGTGCATGATGCATGCTGGGCTAAAATAAAAGAAATCATTAAAACAAATGCAAAGAAACCATAAAATAGGAAAATACTCGAGAATAGTATTGCTAGACCGGACAAACCAGAGTCAAGACACTATCTACAACCACGGCATGCAAGATAGAACTATCATCCCCCAACTTTTCCAACCTAACGGCCTATCCAACGATTAAACATGTGCACCTAAATCATCATCATTTTTGTTAAAGGGGAACATCAGATCTCAGAACACATGAATGACCAGCTAATTCTCCAGATAATATATCATAGATACGATATAGGAATGCATTAAGGGATCAAGGAACCGAAATACTTACCTGACTTACCTGCCTGGCGAGAAAGCAACGGCATGATGGCGTTCAAACTTTTGACAATAAAAGATTAGGCATCAACAATTAAATTCATAGAAGGAGCACGAGGCATATATAAGATATGAACCACTCATAAATAGAGCCAATAATCAAAAGCAAATATAGCACTTCAAATCAACAACACGCAGTAGTTCAAAACGGTCTAATAAAGGACCGCAAAGAGACCCCTGGCGGTCTAGAGATAGATCGCTTGGGCAAGGACGGTTCACATTCTTCGATGTGCATGACCCAGATAAAAAATAGTCTAGATGAAGACCGCAAAGAGGGACTAAACGGTCTGGCGATAGACCGCATAGCTCTCAGCGAATTCAAAACAGAGACTAGGTGTTCATACTCCCATTCTATCAACCTTATTTCAATCCACCCATTCACAACCCCCACTCCGGCCACTCCGGCAATCGAATCCACCGGCGACCACCGCTAGCTCACGCCCACCCATCCCCCAAGATGGTGAAAAAGAGGGCTCTTCGGCGATTCCGGTGGCGGATAGAGGAAGAAGAACCGCCCACGGCGGTGGCGGACCAACCGACGGTGGAGGGAACTCCGGCGGCCCATCTAGCGGAGGAGGAAGCTCCCGCGATGGAGGAAGGGGCCGCAGAGGCCTCTGGAGATGAGGAGAATGTTCACACGGCGGAGGAGGTACCAGTGACGGCGGCCGGGCGACGATCGTCCGAGGTAGGCCGAGAACCCAAAAAAACCCATTTTTGATTTTTTTAGATGATACATGGGGGTAGAATAGGATGGGAATGGGTCTGGGCACCCAAAATGATGATGTAGAGGCCTTTTAGGCCATTTTAATGGCTCGGGGGAACAAGGGTGAACATAGCTCGTTCGCTGAGTGCCCAATGGTCCTTCTAGTGACCGCTAGGAAACCAGACGGTCCAAGGCATGACCACTTAGGAGGAAGAACGGTCCAGGAGCGACCGTTTGGGAACTAGAGTGATTTTTATTATTTTGTTTTAAAATGCAATGAAGTGCAGGAATTATGAACTATATGAATGACTTATTTTAAATGTTTAAATGCATGCAGGGGAAGAGACGGACCAGGATCTCCTGGCTGCAGGTCCGAGTAGTGTACCTAGCACTGTCGGATTACCAGAGAGACAAATTAGTAGTGATGGGATTCGGTGAGCTATTGAGCATCGAGGTTATGAGGATAGACACATCATTGCTGTATGCGCTGCACGAGAGATGGGACCCGATCAGCAGAGCTTTTCTATTCCCGTGGGGTCATATGATCCCGATGCTAGAGGACGTGGTGCGGATCACGGGACTTTGAGTACACGGAGCGCCAGTGACGGGGACCACACATGCTGACTACCGAGAGTTGGCGCAGGAGCTACTCGGCATAGAGTTGATGAGACCAGGACGCCACTCGTCGATGCTAGGACAAGCGACGCTCCAGGAGAGCCTGGGGCTAAGAGGAGCGGCGATAGCCGTAGGAGAGCTACCTGAGGAGCACCTCGGGATGCTGACAGACAGAGCTAGATAGAGAGTGGCGGCAGGATAGGGACCAGAGGGAGACATCGTCCTTCGTCGCTTCCTAATGCTGTTATTCGGGAAGCTACTCTTCGCGACGTGGGCAGACGGAGTGAGCTGAAGGCTCCTCCCACTACTGAGAGACCTGGACGGAGTTGGAGAGTACGCATGGGGTGCTGCTGCATTGGCGTTTCTGTTCGACTCACTCAGCACCACCGACCGGCAGACGATGTTGGGCGGTTTCTCGCCTCTTTTTTAGGCAAAAATGCTTGACTCTAAATGCTTATGTTTATGCTTATGATAATGACAACTAAATTTGACAACTGCAGGTATGCAGCTACTTGTACCTCCCTGGCCTAGGGCGGGGAAAGGAGGTACAGCCAGATCGGGTACCCATCACGAGGTGATGGATGGCGGTGCGGAACATGGGGTCGCTGCGACGCTTAGCGCAGGCGATCGAGGACGACATGGACGTATTTCCTTATAGATCGGTAAGCTTCTAGACTTAATCTTCTAAATGCACTTACATGCTTTTTATAAATGCTGACTTTGACTTAAATGCATGCCCTTTCAGGTGTGTTGGACACCATGCCGTGACGTGGGTCACGAGGGACAGGCCTGGGTGGAGGCGGCCCAGGCTTACGCGGGACTAGACGTGTGGCTACACTGCATGAACATCATCGAGCCACTACACTACCGCCTGATCATGAGGACCCAGGGCGTCCACCAGCCAGAGGTGGAGTTCCCAGTGAGAGATGATGAGCGGGTAGGACGGTCCTCGAAGGGACTGAGTGGAGAGATTGACTGGGTCATCCAGGTGATCGACTAGGTGCGCGACTGGACGCGTAGTGGTCGGGTGGTACGAGCCCAGGCTACCAGCGATGAGGCCTACCTGAGGGCCTACGCTAGGAGATACGGAGACCAGGTCTTCCGTGGCGCTCGACGACAGGTACGACTCTCTATACTTATGCTTCTTAATTACTTCTAATGCACTGACACCTTGACTTGCTATATGCAGCTAGACCCCCAGGGATGGATAACGGAGCTCCAGGGTCTCCTCCACTCTACCGTGCAGCAGAGGGATGAGTTCCAGCACGTGATGGAGCTTTTGGTGAGTTTCAAGCCTTAGACTTAATATGCAATGCTTATGCACTTAATTAACTAACTCTTTGATTTCTAAAATGTAGTGAGCCGAGGGAGCACAGCGACAGGGACCGTATGCTCCATCCTCTTCTTCCCAGCCAGCGGGAGGCCGAGCTGAGCGGGATGCCGACTTCGCACGGGTGGTTGCTCGGGCCGAGGAGGCCGAGGCCACTCTCGCAGAGAGGGTAAGCAAACCAACCGACTTCCTTTTGACTAAATGCTATGTAAATGCAAATGATTGACCATGATGAATGCTTATGCTGACGGGGGAGTTGACCACGGCACTGGGCGAGGCAGAGCGCGCCCGAGCTGAGGCGGCCGAGGTGACCCATCTCCGCGTAGAGGTGGAGAGACTGAGCGCGGGAGCGCCAGCGGCGGTAGATTCTCAACGAGAGGTGAGAGAGCTGAGAGTTGAGATCCGGGCGCTGGAGAGAGCACTCCGGCTAGTGAGCGGACGGTCCTCCCATAGCGTGTCACAGAGTGGCGCGCGCAGTGGACATCGGGACTATTTCACGGGTTCCTCTTGCCAGCGGAGGAATGAGGAGGAGGAGCGGAGACGACGACACCGAGAGGAGGGGAGCACTTCCATGGCCCCACCGGCAAAGAGGCACGAGGGTACCGGCGACAACGGGGGTCCAGGAGAGGGATCGACTGGGGCATGACTTGTACTTTCTATATGCATTCTCATGTATATGCCCCTATGTTAATGAATATATGATCTTTTTTGTCTTTTTGAAATGCAAATGTGTGGATGTGAATGTTGACCAACTAACAACGACCTCTAGGACTGACAAAGAGACCAGGAGAGAAAGAGAGAAAATGAGAGATAGCGGGAGAGAACTGATAATTAAAGAACAACCAAAACAGGGGGAAAAGGTCTTATGGAAGATCGCAAGGAGGAAGAAACAGTCGAGCCACGATCGTTTGATGAGCGAGAGAGAAGGTGGTGAAGGAAGAAGAAGAAACGGTCTCCTGACGACCATTTACGGGAGCCTAGCGGTCGCTCGATAGACCCCATGGGAGAAGAGTGAGTTAAATCAGAGCGGGACTCTCCGTGAGTCCCAACCCGTGGCTAGAAGCACCTAATCTATGTTAAGACCTATCCTAACATAAATTAAGGCTACCTAGCCTCAATCCTAATGCATTGGGACTAGAATTAGAGCCCTATAACTAGGAATAGACCCAGAATTCGTAGCTCTTAGAAATCTTTGCTCTAAACCTTGAAAACTCCCTCAAAAATCCTCTAAATCACCATGAAGAGGAGCTTTGAAGCTAGCACCATAGGAGAGGCGGCCTACACCGGGCCAAAGGCGGCTAAAAGGGAGCATGGGGAGCTACAGCGGCTAACTTCAATTTCCAAGCACTTGAGCACAAGCCCTTCAAGAGAGGTGAGTTCAAATCAATCTTCAAAAATTCCTGAATTTCGTTTAAATTTCCTCTCATGGCATTCTTCTTCTTCTCTTTTTCTTCTTTTCCTCTTCCTTTTTCTAGCTCCTTCATGGTCCAAGATGCTACTCTAGCTTGAAGTGGGTGGCTCCTATGATAAAGGAACTTCCTTTAGAGGTCCTCTCAATTCTAAGGGCATGGCACCTCCACCCTTTAGTAGTCCTAGCCAAGAATTTCCAAAAAATTTCCTTAGATTGGCCAAGTATTTTGACTTTAGTGGAACTATGGCATCCTCAAACACACACTTTCATATTCCCAACCTTCGAAGCTACTATCCTTATAGAAGAGGTAGAGACCTACCTAGCCCTTCCTAAGACTAAGGTAGGAGATGAAGACTTGGTATGTCATACAGTTGAACCTATAGACCCATCCCTCATCTTGGGAGATTTCCTACCTAATCCAAAGGATGTAAAAACCATGATCAGCCCTCGCCATATCCATTTGATACCCTTGGCTCAATGGATTACCTCTCATTGTAAAAATAAATGTGGGAAATATGAAGCCATAGCGAAAGCCGTCTCCATTTGCTTGTGCGGGGTCTTGCTCTTTTCTACCACCGACCACCTCTTAGACATCCAAAATCTCAGCATAATTAGTGGGTTGTGGTGGGGTTTATCCATCTCCCAAGCCATCCTTTCTTAATTTATAAAGGCCTGAGTTCAGCTTCTCTAGGGGGTCCCCTCTTCAGGTCAATGATTGTCCTTGAATGTTGGATGGGAATTAGACTCAAATTTCTACCCAAGGAGGACTTGCCTTCATCTTGCCTCATATTCGGGAGCCACTCACTTTCCTTCATAGGAGGGGCATCTGGATTCTCTTCACAGGTTGAATGCCGAACTGCGGACAAGAAAACACAGGATGATTGGTGCCTGTGGACGCACTTTTCGTTCACTTATTATGTTGTTCGTTTATTCGGATGGTTGATTCATCTATTAAGTGCGTGGGCGTGCCAGTCACAAAGTGACGATTTATTATACGCCCGATTTGACTAATCAGACGATTGTGTGGTTCATGTCGGGACCAAAACCCGCCGCGCCATAAAGGTCACGGCGTCATTTACATCCCCTCGGAGAGGGGAACACCCTTGATTAATCACCGGGAATCAGGGCCTCATGTCCAGGAAATTATATCGAGAGAGGCAAGATGATAGCGGTCTCGAATCAGTCGGAAAGCCCTATGTCTAGGGAAGTAAGCATTCAAAATATGTCGATCACTCAAGGGACAATTTTGATATTCGGACGAGCGTCCGGCTTCAGGAAATCGAAATCGTCACGGAGAAAACCGGAGCATATGTATGCCGGGGCACGGCAAATTTATTGTTCGAAGGGATGGGAGACATTCGGTTAAATCCCAGTTAGAGTAACATGTCGGTCGCTCAGAGGACCGTTTAATATTCGGACGAGCGTCCGGCTTCAGAAAATCGTAATCGTCACGGGAAAATCAGAGCATGTGTATGCCGGGGTATGGAAAATTTATTATTCAGAGGAACGGGAAACATTCGGTTAAATCCCGGTTAGAGTGGTCGGAAATCGGTGAGTTTATTGGCCCGATGCAAGATCAAGCCGGGACCATTCTGGGGGCGCCTCCCGTGGTCCAAACGAGGCTTGCGTGGGCATCGTTAATATTTTCAGTGCTGAAGGGCAACGGGAAAGTGTCCCAGGACTAGATTCCAAAACAAAGACGTGTACAGAGATAGCTGGCTATAGGCCTAGGATGTGGGTCAGACAATGACCATGATTAGGGCGAACCCATGGTCTAAGCATGACCTAGGAAGGTCTTATCAATATTCCCATGCAAAGGGTCCGGGGGTGACGAGAGCCTTCTCGTTCTATTCAGATTTTTGTAGGTCATTCATGGATCACTTTATGTTCGGACAAAGGTCCGTATTGAAGGTACGACGTAAACGGAAATAAATCCGTACAAATGTCTGCCGAGTTTACGGCAATCTCAATGAAAGAGCGGAAACGAATCCCAATGAGAACGAGGCCGGTTTGACGAACTATCGACCCAGAACAATGTTGAATTACCGCCATATTGGGATGGCTCGCAAGGTCTGAACCCGACTTGGAGGGACGGCGTTAATGTTCTCTTTACACTTGAGGAGCAACGAGGCTGCGGAGCAGATCTCATCGTTTTATTATTGTTTAAACCTTTATTAATTATTTTTTATTATTTTACATTTTTTGGTGAGTTTGTTATTATTATTTAATTTTTTATTATTATTTTACTATTATTATTTGCTTGTTTATTTATTTATTTTATTGAGTTGGTTATTATTATTACTTATTTATTTTTATTATTATTTATTTTGAATTTATCATTATTATTATTATTTCATTATTATTGTTATTTATCCCTTCTTTGTGAGTTTGTTGTTATTGTTATTTTTTGTTGCGTTTGGGGTGTATGTGGAGGAATGGGTGAGGTGGAGAGTGAAGAGTGTGCCGCTAGGGGGGATTGGGGAGTGTACCGTTGGAAGGTCTAGGAGTGTACAGCTGAACACAAGAGGGAAGTTGGGGTGTACTGCTGAAGGCAGGCGAAGGTGTACCGCTGAACGGAGTAGGCTAGGGTGTACCGCTGGAAGGTCTAGGAATGTGCCGCTGAAAGCACTAGGGGAGCTGGGTGTACCGTTGAAGGCAGGCGAAAGTGTGCCGGCCAGGGAGATATGTTGAGAGTGCAAAGGACTTGAGATGGGGCTGATGAGGAGTAGGTCAAAGAGGCAGGGGCGTACCACTGGAGGGCCAAGGGAGAGTGCACCTCTGGAAGGATTGAGTTGAGAATGAAGAACTATGGTAGGTAGGGTGAAGTTCAGATGAGTGGGGGCAAAGTTCAGAAGAAGGCCCCTTGCTTATGCAATTCTGATGGAGAATCTCAAAGGATCAACTTTTAATCTTCCTGTCATGTGATTGAGTCCCAGGTCATATTCAATAGTGTAGTTCTTTGAGTCTTGTCCAATCCAATTCCTTGAGCCTTGAATAGTTCCTTTAGTTGATTAGAATGTTTTATTGTTATTGGTTCCATTTGTTTATTGCTTCCTTTCATCTTTTAACTTATTGTTATCTCTGACAAAAAATTCGGCAGCATCTCCCCTTGACCCAGATGGTAAGGGAATACAAGGAACATGCCCACAGGGAGTGACATGAACCAACAACTAAGGTGTGTGCCTAAGCAGCCACCTTTGGGGAAATTTCGAAAAACTCAGAGAAAACGCCGAACAGGAAACCAGTAGACCGATACAAGCTATGAGTGCACCGAAGAAGTGACAGCCAAGGTGTGTGCCACCAAGCAGGCCAACAGGGGAGGTGTGCCGCTGAGGCAGCCAAGGGTGTACCGCTAGCGGCTGGAGAGGGCGTGCCGCTGGGCAAACAAAGGGAAGTGTGCTGCTAGGTAGACAAATGGGAATGGTGTGCCGCTGGGCAAACCCAGGGAAGACTGTGCCGTTGGACAGACAAATGGGAAGGGTGTGCCGCTGGGCATACCCAGGGAGGTGCGCCATTGAAGGGCCTGAGTAGTGTGATGACTGGGGGCTTGAATAGGTGTGTGCACACCGTGGGTTCTAGAGGAAAGGCTGAAAAGCCTCCTAGCCAGTGGATGAGTCCCAACCACTGGACAAGGGTAGTGGGTGCTAACGAACCCATAGATGGAGGAAGTGAGGTACCGCTCATGCTATGGAAGGCCATCAAAAAAAGGGGAGGGGCCAATCTTGCACTGGCGAGCCAAGAACACCACACGTTGAGCTGAGCTAACCGATGACACCAGGGGCAATCATAATGAAGCTAGAAAGCCGAGGTGAAAATGCAAACCACATACGAATGATGAGGAGAAGACAACGGATGCAACAAAAGATAGAGCCCAAGGGCATTTTTCATTCGTGATAAGAACTCCAAAAATGACAAAGGCCAGAGTCCGAAGGCCAACTACAATACATTACAGAACAGAAAACTGTGAAAGGAGAGGAGAAAAACTAAGAAACAAAAAGAGGAGCAAAAAGAAAATAGTGCCGGGGGAGAGTTGGAACGAGGGAGGGTGCCTCCCTTCACCCCATTCCTTCTCTCCCCTATACAGGTGGCTCACTCCCTCTCAATCTCTCCACTCTTCTCTACCTTCTTCTTCTTTTCTTCTTCTTCCTCTGTTGCTACTCTCTTCGTGTGTGTGGTATCGCATGTTGTCTCCCTTTTTTTTCTTCTCTTCGTGGGGGCCTTTTATAGGTGTGCCGCCGAAGGGGCAGACCTCATGATGGCACTGCCATCCGAGGTTGACTTCGGTCTCCTTAATGTCAGGTGAGGATCTCCCTCATCCAACCCGAGGGCGACACCAAGGTGGGTGCTAGCTGGTGTTGAAGTGGCCGAGTTGTGCGCCGAGGGGTCTGCCAAGTGACCGTTGAGTCATCTGCCGGTTTGTACCATTCGGGAGAATTCACCACTGTGCCGCTGGAAGGGCCAGGCCGTTGTGCCGTTGAAGGGGCAGAGCAACTGTGCCGCTGGAGGGCCTGTTTGGGTGTGCCGCTGAAAGGGCCAAGACGGTTGTGCCGCTGGAGGGCACGAATTGGGTGTGCCGCTGGGGGCAGAGAGACTGTGCCGTTGGAGGGCACAGTAGGGTGTGCTGCTGAAGGGCTTGTTTGGGTGTGCCGTTGGAGGGCATGAAGACTGTGCCGTTGAAAGGCATGTTGAGCTGTTGTGCCGCTGGAGGGGCCTTGAGGGTGTGCCGTTGGAGGGCATGAAGATTGTGCCGTTGAAATGCATGTTGAGCTGTTGTGCCGCTGGAGGGGCCTTGAGGGTCTGCCTCTGGAGGCACAGGAGCGTGCCACTGGGGCAACTGGTAGTGTGCTGCTGGGGCACTTCAGGGTGTTTTTTCTTTTCTTCTTTTCTTCTTTTCATCTTCTCTTCTCTATTCTTCTCTTCTTTATTCCCCTACACGTAAACCTGGGGTGAGGATTTTTAGTGTCTACAAATGCCCCCCAGCCGCAGACGGCGTGAGAGAGGGATGAGAGAGCGGGGCCTGCAGGTGCAGACCGACTGAGAGATTCATCAACATGATGGGGAGAGCGGGTCCGCAGACCGCAGTTAAGGTCGAGAAACCAGGCCACGCGGGCCGGAACCCAGGAAGCGGCTATGAAAGTCGAAGCTATTGGAAAGCGGGCTATAGAAGCCGAGGTTGTGGATAGCGGGCTACGAGGGCCGAAAAGAAGGGTTTATTCCTTTAAAGGTCAGGATGACAAGTCCAAATTGAAAAGGGGTATTCGTCACCCGAAGGGGACGGAGAGAAGAGTTTATTGATTCGATGACTTGGGCGGAAGGTCCGAATCAAAAGGGATATTCGTCACCCGAAGGGACGGAGAGAGAAGTTTATCGATTCAAAAGGGATATTCGTCACCCGAAGGGATGGAGAGGATGGTTTATTCATTTAGTGACCCCAACGAAAGGTCCGAGTCAAAAGGGATATTCGTCACCCGAAGGGATAGAGAGAGAAGTCTGTTCATTCAATGACCTGGACGGCAGGTCCAAGTCAAAGGGGTATTCGTCACCCGAAGGGACGGAGAGAAGAGTTTGTTGATTCCATGATCTGGACGGAAGGTCCAAATCAAAAGGGGTATTCATCACCCGAAGGGACGGAGAGAAGAGTTCGTTGATTCCATGATCTGGACAGAAGGTCCAAATCAAAAGGGGTATTCGTCACCCGAAGGGACGGAGAGAAGAGTTTGTTGATTCAATGATCTGGACGGAATGTCCAAAGCAAAGGGGATTGTTCATGACCCCGAAGGGACGGAGAGAAGAGCTTGTTGATTCAATGATCTGGACGGAAGGTCCAAATCAAAAGGGATTGTTCGTGACCCCGAAGGGAGGGAGAGATGGTCAAGTTGCTGACACGGGCTAGTGTTAGCGCAAGTAAAAGGGGATGATTCCTTACCCGAACGGCAGGCTCGGGCCAAGGTGAAAGGTTGTTTTGTTCTTTAACACGTCGGGGGAACCGGCCAAGAAAGGTCTTTTAGTTCTCCAATTGGATGAAAAGTCTACGAGCCAGATCAGAGAAAGGGAGTCCCTTATTCTTCGGATGTGTGAAGAGTCTGGGCTGAAGTGACAAGGATATGTTTATTCTCTAACCAGATGGAAGGTCCGAACCAAAGTGAAAGGAATCTTTTTATTCTCTAGCCGGGCGAAAGGTCCGATCTGGAGTGGAGTGGTCTATTTGTTCTCTAGCTGGGCGGCAGGCCCGAACCAAAGTGAGTGAGATCTTTTTATTCTCTAGCCGGACGGAAGGTCTGATCTAGAGTGGAAATAATCTTTTTATTCTCTGGCTGGATGGCGGGTCCGAACCAAAGTGAAAGGAATCTTTTTATTCTCCAACCGGACGGAAGGTCCGATCTAGAGTGGAGAGAATCTTTTTATTCTCTAGCCGGACAGGAGGTCCGATCTAGAATGGAGGGGTATGTTTGTTCTCTAGCTGGACATAAGGTCCGGTCTAGAGTGGAAATGGTCTTTTTGTTCTCTAGCTGGACAGAAGCTTCGGTCTAGAGTGGAAATGGTCTTTTTGTTCTCTGGCTGGGCGGCAGGTCCGAACCAAAGTGAAGGGGTCTTTTTGTTCTCTAGCCAGACGGAAGGTCCGATCTAGAGTGAAAGGGTCTTTTTATTCTCTGGCTGGATGACAGGTCCGAACCAAAGTGAAAGGAATCTTTTTATTCTGCAGTTGGACGGGAGGTCTGATCTAGAGTGGAGGGGTCGGTTTGTTCTCTAGCTGGACAGAAGGTCCGATCTAGAGTGGAAATGGTCTTTTTGTTCTCTAGCCGGACAGAAGGTCCGATCTAGAGTGAAAGGATTTGATGTTCTTTAATGTGCCGGGAGCACCGGCTGTGAAATTCGAACCCGGGAAAGTGGACCGCAAGGGCCAGAATTGGTGTTGCAGAAGTAGGCCGTGAAGGCTGAAATCGGGGAAGCGGGCTACTAGAGCCAAAGTTGGGAAGCTGACCATAAAAGTCGAAATTAGGGAGCAGGCTACGAGAGCCCAGATTGGGGAAGCGGACTATAGAAGCCGGAGTTGGGAGCTTAGCGAGCCGCAAGGGCAGGAAGTATGCCGTGAGGGTCAAGATTGGGTTGTACAAGCCAGAACTGGGAGAGCAGGCTACGATAGTCGAAATTGACTTTTATTATTTATTATTTATTATTTTTTATTTTTTTATTCAATGATGCAGGCATTCGTCAATAGGCATAACATAAGTATAAATAAGACAACTCCCTCTATAGGGGATGGGATAGGGACATCGCCCATAATTCGTAGACACGGTGCGGGCCAGAAGGCACAGCTAATGGGTGGTGCACCCGTCAAGAGGATATCGCATGTCTTGCGTGCATAGCTTAAATTCACGCATTTCACCCAAGGCAACTCTTTGTGGAGTGGAGGAGCAAACGTGTGAGCAAAAGGCCCTAAACACAGGGATATGCAGGTTTTCTAAGCAACACTTCAAGGATTACTCTAGCGCCTACACAAGAGTTTCAGGCTCTCGATTTTGGTAGCTTTGCACAGCCCCCATCTATTTCTTTTGGTAGCGGATTTCACCGTTCGACTCGAGTCTCCTCATGTGTCTCAATGGAGATTTCCGGCTACTAGGATTCATCCTTATTGTAATTCTATTACAGATTCCACCGTTTGACGCGAGTTTCCTCATGTGTCTCAATGGGGATTTCCGGCTACTAGGCCTCATCCTTATTAAAATTCGCTTCACCATTTCGCGCGAGTCTCCTCATGTGTCTCAATGGGGATTCCTGGCTACTCAGATTCACGTTTCTCTCTCTTTTTTTGCATCATCATTTTTTTTAAGTGGGGGTGGGCAGCTTTTTCCTCACGATTACCATTCACGCAAGTGTAGAAATTCAAGCATCCGTAGAATGCTAAGAAGAAAGTCGGGCAATCCCTATGGTCGAAGACCATTAGACACATTGAGTGCAGGGTGGGGGAGTGTTGCCTCAGGTTTATTTTGTGAGTTGGGCTTAACAATTTAGCCATGACTCTTCCCCTTGACGTGTGCGCCCGCCATAATTGGGTTCCTTTTGAGCATACGCCGCGACGCACGTGCATCCGGAATCGGGGTAACATTATTATTTAGCAAGGAAATGTGGTCCTAGAAAATTTTAAGGAAGTGTATTATTCTATATTATAAGCAGGCATGCAAACAAGGCAACCAAGCATTTTTTTGTCTCTTTTTTTCTCTTTTCTCTTTTTTTTTGCGTAAGAACATACTGTCATTACGTATATGTATCTTGTAAGTGGTAGTAGAGGTATTAGGGAAGCAGATCACATAGGGTCGAAAGGAAACTAGGGAAACGAGCTGCAAGAGCCAAAGATATTAGGAAGCGGGCTACAAGAGTCAAAATTGGGAAGCAGGCTACAAGAGCCAAGGGTATTGGGAGGCGGGCTACAAGAGCCAAAATTGGGAAGCAGGCTACAAGAGCCAAGGGTATTGGGAAGTGGGTTGCCAGAGCTGAAGTTACGGGAAGCGGGCCGTGAAGGCCAAATTCTGGGAAGCAGGCTACCAGAGCCCAAGGTATTGGGAAGCGGGCTGTAAGAGCCAAAATTGGGAAAATAGGCTACGAGAGCCCAGAAGCAGGCTACAAAGGCCAAAGGTTGGTGAAGCGGGCTACAGAAGCCGAAATTGGGAAAGCGGGCTGCAAGAGCCGAAGTTATGGGAAGCGGACCGTGAAGGCCAAATTCTGGGAAGCATGCTACAAAAGCCAAAGGTATGTGGGCTACAAGAGCCGAAACTGAAAAGTGGGATGCGAAGAGCCGAAGTTTGGGAAGCAGGCTACAAGAGCCAAAGTTGAGAAGCGGACTACGAGGAGCCGAATCTGGGGAGCAGGCTACAAGTGCCAAGATTGGGAGGGCGGGCTACAAAAGCCGAAGCTAAAAAGTGGGCTGCGAAGAGTCAAAGTTTGGGAAGCATGCTACAAGAGCCAAAATTGGGAAGCGGGCTGCAAAGAGCCAAAGTTGGGAAAGCAGGCTACGAGAGCTGAGAAGCATGCTACAACGGCCAAAGGAAAGCAGGCTACAAGAGCCAAAGTTGGGAAAGCGGGCTATAAAAGTTGAAGTTGAGAAGTGGGCTGCAAAGCTGTAAAGAGCCGAGGTTGGGAAATCGAAAAGTAGGCTAGAAGCCAAGAGATATTGGGAGCGGGCTAACAAGCCGAGAGATGTTAGAAGTCAGCTATAAAGTTGAAAGATATCGGAGAGCACGGTGGAACGGATGGATTAATCCTGATAGTGGGCCTTGGACGAAATGGCTGAGCCGAAGGGCGTCGGGTAGCGGGATGTGAGAGCCGAAGAAAAGGGTCTCTTTTTATTTTCTGGCCGGGGAAGGGATCCGGACCAAAGTGAAAGGTCTATTCTTTGATTCTCTGGCCGGGGAAGGATCTAAACCAGAGTGAAATGTTGATTCTTTAATTCTCTGGCCGGGGAAGGATCCGAACTAAAGTGAAAAGTTGATTCTTTAATTCTCTGGCTGGGAAAAGATCCGAACCAAAGTGAAGGGTTGATTCTTTAATTCTCTGGCCGGGGAAGGATCCGAACCAAAGTGAAGGGTGGATTCTTTAATTCTCTGGCCGGGGAAGGATTCAAACCGAAGTGAAAAGTTGATCCTTTGATTCTCTGGTCAAGGAAGGATTCGAACTAGAGTGAAAGGCTTATTCTATGATTCTATGGCCGGGAAAGAATCCAAATCAAAGTGAAGGGTTGATTCTTTAATTCTTTGGTCGGGAAAGGATCCGAACCAAAGTGAAGGGTTGATTCTTTAATTCTCTGGCCGGGGAAGGATCCGAACCAAAGTGAAAGGTTGATTCTTTAATTCTCTGGCCGGGGAAAGGATCCGAACCAAAGTGAAGGGTTGATTCTTTGATTCTCTGGTCGGGGAAAGATTCGAACCGAAGTGAAAAGTTGATCCTTTGATTCTCTAGTCGGGGAAGGATTCGAACCATAGTGAAAGGTTTATTCTATGATTCTCTGGCCAGGAAAGGATCCGAACCAAAGTGAAAAGTTGATTCTTTAATTCTCTGGTCAGGAAAGGATCTAAACTAGAGTGAAAGGTTTATTCTATGATTCTCAGGCCAGGAAAGGATCCGAACCAAACTGAAAAGTTGATTCTTTAATTCTCTGGTCGGGAAAGGATCCGAACCAAAGTGAAGGGTTGATTCTTTAATTCTCTGGCCGGGAAAGGATCCTACCCAAAGTGAAGGGTTGATTCTTTAATTCTCTGGCTGGGGAAGGATCCGAACCAAAGTGAAAAGTTGATTCTTTAATTCTCTGGCCGGGGAAAGGATCCGAACCAAAGTGAAGGGTTGATTATTTAATTCTCTGGCCGGGAAAGGATCCGAACCAAAGTGAAGGGTTGATTCTTTAATTCTCTGGTCGGGGAAGGATCCGAACCAAAGTGAAAGGTTGATTCTTTAATTCTCTGGCCGGGGAAAGGATCCAAACCAAAGTGAAGGGTTGATTCTTTGATTCTCTGGCCGGGGAAAAATCCAAACCAAAGTGAAGGGTTGATTCTTTGATTCTCTGGCCGGGAAAGGATCCAAACCAAAGTGAAAAGTTGATTCTTTAATTCTCTGGTCGGGAAAGGATCCGAACCAAAGTGAAGGGTTGATTCTTTAATTCTCTGGTCGAGAAAGGATCCTAACCAAAGTGAAAAGTTGATTCTTTAATTCTTTGGTCGGGAAAGGATCCGAACCAAAGTGAAGGGTTGATTCTTTAATTCTCTGGCCGGGGAAGGATCTGAACCAAAGTGAAGGGTTGATTCTTTAATTCTCTGACCGGGGAAAGGATCCGAACCAAAGTAAAAAGTTGATTCTTTAATTCTCTAGTCGGGAAAGGATCCGAACCATAGTGAAGGGTTGATTCTTTAATTCTCTGGCTGGGGAAGGATCCGAACCAAAGTGAAAGGTTGATTCTTTAATTCTCTGGCCGGGGAAAGGATCCAAACCAAAGTGAAGGGTTGATTCTTTGATTCTTTGGACGGGGAAAGATCCGAATCAAAGTGAAGGGTTGATTCTTTGATTCTCTGGCCGGGAAAGGATCCAAACCATAGTGAAAAGTTGGATTCTTTGATTCTCTGGTCGGGGAAGGATCCTAACCAAATTGAAAGGTTTATTCTTTTTTTTTTAGTGGCCCAAAGGCCGAAGGTGAGATATTTGTCGGCTTAGATGGCAAGAGTGCCATCGGCAATGGGTTTATGCGCCAACCTAGACGAAGGAGTCATGATGCTGACAATGTGTTGATGCATCGGCCTAGACGGAAGGTCATGGTGCCAACAATAGGAAAGGTCTCTTGATTTTGTTGGGTGGCCAAAGGCCGAAGGTGGAAAGACCATGTCTGCCTTAAGGCTCACTTCCTTTTCTTCTCTTCTTCTTTCATGTAAAGAGGTGGGTTTGAAGATCACGTCTACCTCATGTGTCTTTTCTCTCTTTTCTTCTCTTCTTCTTTTATGTAAAGAGGCGGGTTCGAAGATCACGTCTGCCTCATGTGTCTTTTCTCTCTTTTCTTCTCTTCTTCTTTTGTGTGAAGAGGCGGGTTCAAAGACCATGTCCACCTCATGGCTATTCTTTTGTTCCGCTCTTCCTTTCTCATTAATGCCCCCGGACTGGGGTGTATTTCTATTGATGTTCCCCCAGCTTGGGGTGTAACTTTTCTTCTGTGTCCCCAAGTGGGGTGTATCTTTCATGGCTTCTAGGCCCCCAGACGGGGTGTAACTTCTGCTTCTTATGCCCCGTAGCGGGGTATATTTCTCTTCGAATGCCCCTAAGCAGGGTATAGTCTTTGCTTCTCATGCCCCCATCACGGGGTGTAGTTCTTCCTCAAATGCCTCTAAACCGGGGCAGATTTTTTTGAACACCCCTAAGCCGGGGTGAATTCTTCATGGCTTCCATGCCCCAGGCGGGGTGTATGTTTCTTCTTCAAATTTCTCTAGATCGGGAGTGTGTTCTTCGTTTCTTATGCCCCTAGAGCGGGGTGCATTTTACTTCTAATGCCCCTAGACCGGGGTGGATTCTACTTCTTCTACCCCTCAAGGCAGGGCGTATTTCTCTTCATATGCCCCCCCGGAGCGGGGTGTAGTTTCTTTCTTTATATTCCCACTAGCTCAGGGTGTACTCTTGCTTCTTATGCCCCCAGGGCGGAGGGTGTTTCTTTCTTCGTGTGCCCCCATGGCGGGGTGTGCTTCTTTTTTTGTTTCGTATGCCCCCATATGGGGTGTATTTCTAGCTTTCTGTCCACCCAAGGCAGGATGTGTTTCTTCTTTGCGTACCCCCGAATCGGGGTGTAACTTCATGCTTCTTATGCCCCTAGGCTGGGGTGGATTCTGCTTCTTTGCTTCTGTGCCCCCAGGTGAGGTGTATTTACTTCTTGTGCATCACGGGTGGAGTGTGTTTTTTTTGTATGCCCCCAGGCCGGGGTGTGTTTCACTTTTTGTGCACCCAAGGTAGGGCGCGTGTTTCTTTCTTCGCGTGCCCCTTAGGCCGGGGTGAGTTCTTCTGCTTCTTGTGCCCCCAAGACGGGGTGTATTCTTTTCTCCATATGCCCCCATGGCGAGATATGTTTCTTCTTCAAATGCCCCTAAGTTGGGGGGTGCTTCTTTCTTTGTGTGCCCCCAGACAGGGTATAGTCTTTCTTCTCATGCCCCCAGGTCGGGGTGTTTCTTCTTCAAGTGTCCCTAAGCCAGGGTAGATTTTTCGAATACCCCTAAGCCGAGGTGAATTCTTCATGGCTTCCATTCCCCCGTGACGGGGTAAGTTGCTTCTTCAAATGCCCCTTAAGCGGGGTATACCTTTCTTCATATGCTCCCAGGTCGGGATGTGGGTCTCTTTACTTCTGTGCCCCTAGACTGGGGTGTATTCTTGCTCTCTTTCCTTTTATACGCCCCTATGGCGGGATATACTTCTCTTCATGTGCCTCCAGGTTAGGGTGTAACTATGCTGCTTGTTGTGCCCCCGGACGGGGCAGATACTTCTGCTTCTTTTGCCCCAAAGTGGGGGATATTTCTCTTCATATGCCCTCGTGGCGGAGTGTATCTTTTATGGCTTCTATGCCCCCCAGGCGGGGTGTGTTTCTTCCTCAAATACCCCTAAGCCGGGGTGTATTCTTTTCTTCATATGTCCCCCGAGTCAAGGTGTGTTTTACTTCATATGCACCCCGGGCGGAGCGTGTACTTCTCTTCATACGCCCCTAAGCCGGGGCATGTCTTCTGCTTCTTATGCCCCCATGGCGGGATATATTTCTTCTTCAAAAGCCCCTAAGCCAGGGTGCATTCTTTTGATCTTTATGCCCCTAGGTCGGGGTGAAACTCTGTTACTTCATATGCTCCCATGGCGGGGGTACATTTCTTCGTCAAATGCCCTTAAGCTGGGGTGTAACTTTTACTTTATGTGCCCCTAAGTCGGGGTGGATTCTCTTCATGTGCCCCCAGGCCGGGGTTCAACTCTGTTTCTTCTTATGCCCCCAGTTCGGGGTAGATTCTTCTCACATGCCCCCGAGTCGGGGTATATTCTCTTCGTGTGCCCCCAAGAGCGGGTTGTATCTTTTGCTTCTTATGCCCCAGAGCGGGGTGGATTCTTCTTCTTCTACCCCGACACACTGGGGGATGTTTGCTTCTTGTGCACCCAAGGTGGGGTGTATTGCTGCTTCTGATGCCCCCAAGGTAGGGTGTATTGCTGCTTCTGATGCCCCCAAGGTGGGGTGTCTTCTTTTACTCTTTATGCCCCGATGGCCGAGGTATGCTTCTTCTTCTTCCACTCCCCGACGACAGGGTATGTTTGCTTCTTATCCACCTGTGGACGTATAAAATTGTACGTCCATATGTCCCGCCCAGCCCTCGCATTGATGTCAAAGTCGAAAGGAAAGGACTCGGAGAGACTGGCCATCCAGGGCTCCGGGAGAATACTACCGTCCGGCAAATCCCCACATTTGCACAGGCGGGTTAAATGACAAAGGAAACACGGGAAACCCTTCCTGAACCTATACACTGCTATGGACTCGTCTTCGAGTCCTTAACGGTGAAGAAAGATCCCAGAGAGTACGCAACTGTAACCCCCTGAAGCAAAAGCAAATGCCCCTTCCAAGCGGCACACTATGTGCCCTTTCAATGGCACACCGCCTGGAAGGCCTTCAGCGGCACACACCCGAATGGCCATTCAGCGGCACACCTCAAGTGCCTTCAGCGGCACACCCTCAGCTGCCTCCAATGGCACCCCTAACGAGCCCCAGCGGCACACACGAATAGCCGTTCAGTGGTACACCTAAAGTGCCTTCAGCGGCACACCTTCAGCTGCCTCCAACGGCACACCATTGTGCCCATCAACGGCACAGCCTCAGGCCTCCAAGCGGCACACTTCTAGCAAGCCTTCATGCCCCTCCAGCGGCACAGCGGTGAGCTCCCCCGAACGGCACAAACCGGCAGGATACACAACGGTCACTAGAGGAGCCCCTTGGCGCGCAGTGTGGCCACTTCGACGCCAGCTAACCCCAAGCCTAGGTGTCATCCTCCGATTGGATGAAGGAGACTTCTACCTGACAGAGATGGGACTCGGGTCAACCTCGGACGGTAGTGCCATCATGAGGTCCCCCGTCAATGGCCCACGTATAAAAGGCCTTCACAGAGAAACGAAGAAGAGGGAGGAGACAGAGGAACGCCATGTAGAGAAGGCAGCCGTTCGAAGAGAAGAAAACAAGAAGAAGAAAACAAGAAGAAGCAGGTAGAGGAGAGCAAGGAAAGAAAGGGAAAGTGGGCTGTGTAGTGGAGAGGGAAGGATGGCAGTGAAGGGAATGATCACCCTTCCTCATCCTAACCCTCTCCCCAAACTTTTATGTCCTGTACTTCCCCCGTTCTCTCCCCCCGTTTGCTTGGATATACTGTATCATGTTTGGCCTTCTGACAATGATTCTTTGTCATCTTGAGTTTGTCATGAATGAAACACCTTTTGGCTTAGCCTTCGTTTGTTGCACTTGTTGTTTTCTTCTTACTATTGGTCTACGAGTTTTACGTCCGCCTCCAGTCCTCCAACTTCTTGCTTGGTCTCACCTCCCGTGGCATGGGTCTACTTGATTGAGAGGTTTAGCTCTTGGCTTGATGGGGCAGGGCCGGCCTCTTCCCCCTCCAATGGCTTTCCTTAGTATAATGACCCTTGATATTCGCTATATGAGTCTGTGGGAGTCCACTCTCCTTTTGACACTTTGGATCCCCTCAGTGCTTAGAGCGTCCCTCTTTGCCCTCCTTCGGAACCAGCGGTATACACATATATGCTCAAGTCTCCCAGTCATCAGTTTACTCAGGCCCTCCAGCGGCACACCTCCCTGGGTCTGCTCAGCGGCACGGTCCTCCTTGAGTCTGCCCAGCGGCACGCTCTTCCCTGAGTTTGCTCAGTGGTGCACCCTTTCCGTTTGTCTCCCCAGCGGAACAGACTTCCCTTTGTTTGCCCAGCGGCACGCCCTCTCCAGCCGCGAGTGGTACACCCTTGGCTGCCTCAGCGGCACACCTCCCTTGTTGGCCTGTTCAGCGGCACACATACTTTGGCTGTCACTTCTCCGGTGCATCCATGGCTTGTATCAGTCTACTGGTTTCTCGGCCGGCGTTTTCTCTGAGTTTTTTGAAGTTTCCCTCCAAAGGTGGCTGCTTAGGCACACACCTCAATTGTTGGTTCATGCCACCCCTGTGGGCATGTTCCTTGTTATTCCCTTACCATCCGAGTCAAGGGGAGATGCTGCCGAATTTTTGCCAGAAATAACAATACGTTAAAAGACAAAAGGAAGCAACAAACAAGTGAGGTAAGCAAAAATAAAACATTCTAATCAACTAAAGGAATTATGCAAAGCTCCAGGAATTGGCTGAATAAGACTCAAAGGACTGCACTATTGAATGGGAATTGGGACCCAAGCACATGCCAAGAAGATTGGCAGTCGATCTCCCGAGGTTCTCCGTCAGACCTGCATGAGCAAGGGCTCTCTCTCTTTTGAACTTTGTTCCACCCATCTGAACTCCACCCCATTTTCCTTAACCCTTTACTCTCAGCTCAAACCCTCCAGCAACCGCCCATACCCTTCAGCTCTCCAGCGGCACACTCCCAACCCTCCAGCGGTACACTCCTTAACCCCCCAGCAACACACTCATCAATTCCCCAGCGATACACCTCTTAGCTCTCCAGCGGTACACTCCCTAACTCCCCACCGACACTCCTTAACCACCCAGCGACACACTTATCAATTCCCCCAGCGGTACACTCCCTAACTCCCCAACGGCACTCCTTAACCACCCAGCGACACACTTATCAATTCCCCAAACGATACACTTTCTAGCTCCCCAACGACACCCTCCCAGTCCCACCTCCAGCGGCACACTTTATCATCTCTCCAATAAATATATAGGTATAATAAAAATTATAATAAAAGGGACAATAAGTAATAATAATAGTGATAAAACAAAGGGGGGGATGGCTCCAATTAAATAACGAGCGGAGAGAAGATAACAAAAGGGGGTAATGCTAATAAATGAATGACGATGATGAATGTCACTCGGGGCAACCCACGAGCATAACGGTATGGCCCTCGTCTCTCCTTCTTGGATTCTGAACCCGGGAATATTAATGATGCTCTTGTGAGCCGAACGTCATCCTCGGGAGTCGTCCCTCTCATCATGGTGACCGTCCGACCTTAGCTCGGGCCAATATCTCGTCAGGGTCCCTTCCCTTACTGGGATCTGACTTTCCCCCTTGCATTAAAATTGCCGTCCCTCGGCAGACATTTGCATGGATTCGTCCCCCGTCACTATCTTATTTTCTGTGTGGACTTCTGTCCAAACATGGAATGGTCCATCGGTGACCGACATAATCTGAGTGCTCATGCCCTCACCACGGGCTTGCCGCATGGCCCAGCTACCATTTCCTTTCTACATGAATTAGCATTTCTCTCGATCGTGGAGCCCTTATTTTCGGCAATTAATCAAGGGTATTCCCCTCTCAGAGGGGATGTAAATGACGTCGTGACCTTTATGGCACAACGGGTCTCAGTCCCGACACGAACCACACAATCGTCTGATTAGTCAGGCCGAGCGCACCATGGGCTTCCATGAAGCCCGAACAAATCGTCACCTCGTGACTGGCACGCCCACGCACTCAATTAACTCAATTAACAAATAAATGACGATCTAAATAAAAAAGTGCATCCACAAGTCTGGCACGCCCGATGGGACATGATCACCCTTCATCTCTTTGCCGGAGTTAAGGGCGCCACGGCCCCCTTCTTGTAATACTAATTCCGCAGTTTGCAAATGTAGGTTGCATTCCGAACGTCAAGATGGCCCTCGCTTTCGGCCAGCAGCCCGTCGAAAGCCATGTGCAGAACGGCTACTTGGCCGTCCCTCTTACCTTCGGGAGCTTCCCTCCTTCAGTTGGCTTCCCCAACTTTTTGGGAGTGGCCTTCGCGAACCTGCTGGACGTCGAGGCATCTGACGGGATTGAAAGCAACGCCTCCATACAGGGGGCCACCAAAGCTGCTACCGGCCGACCAATGGCCGAATCCCCCAAGACCGTCCCCGCGAGGACGCTGAGCTGCAACGTGCACCACGTGCACCAGACCACTGACCCATCTCGTAAGGGTTCGGCTTCCCACCAGAGAAGGTTCCGGAGGAGCCATGCCATTGCATCACCCCGATGCCGGGTCTCCAGCACCGGCAAGTCTGCTATCATCGAGACCGTCCGGGTCCACCTCACCGAACCACGCTCCGAGATGATCCCGGAGCGCATTGTCCCAGTTGTACCAGTGCGCAACTCCTTCCAGCCACTGGAGAAGATGAAGGGCAGGATGACACCCGCAGCTCCAGCCGTAGTCCCACAGCACCAACAGGCCCCTAGGCCGACCAAGGGCAAGTAGGCATGGGTTCCCAAGGCAGCCCGGGTTACTTCACCAACCCAAGCAGGGCCCAGCATCTTTCGCCCGGCAAGGGCTCAACAAGCAGACCGGGTCAAGACATCGGCCCCCGTCTATTAGCCAGCATCGGCCACACTGGCCCCACCGGAGAACACCCGCCGTCGACACCACCGACGTCACTATCAGGCTACGCGTGCGGAGCCTACAATCCACATGCCCGTTGTTGTCAACATAGCAACATCACCGACTCACCCCGATCAAGACTGGGAAGGGGTGGAGCAGGCCATGAGAAACTACTTGCGGGGCCCGAGGAGCACTCCCCTGGGTCGCCAAAGACTGCTGGGGGCAGTGGCCTTCGCATTTGAAGAAGAAGAAATCCGACCCGTGCCTAGTGCTGAGTGGAGGAACTGCTCTAAGGAGCGCTATCAGTCCCCGCTGAGGGAAGAGGTGAGGCTGCGGGGGTCGGTCTTTGACAGATTGGTCTTCCCAGGCAGGCCGTCAAGAAGAGCGATAGGAAGAGGTAGGGACCTAAGGGTCTACACCTGCAACATGGCAGGAGTATTTGGCCGGTATGGGGCCTTACCGACCGAACCCGAAGAAATGGCCAGGCTTGCGGCAAGGCCAGGACCTCTCACTAGAAGAGGGAAAGCAGCAACCGAGAAGACACAAGCTCACACTAAAGGAACTGACTATGGGGAATCGTCAATGGCTCTGGCTGCCAATGTCATTACAGAAGGCATCACGGGAGGACCATCTACGTCATCCGAGGAGACGCCAGCTGAAGAAAGAGGGGGCACCCCTATCCTCTCCATGAGTGACCCACCTGTATTACTTATGATGCAGCAATATCAAAGGGAGATCGAGTTGCTAAGGAAGCAGTTGACTGACAGAGCTGCTCAGCCCTCGACATCCGGGCAAACTGAAGCATTACCAGAGACCCCTGGAGGCAACGGTCAGGCCTCAGAAGCTTCTCCATAGGCGGCGGTGTCTCCACCGATCCCCAGCTACACCGGGGGCATACCCCTGCACCAGCCACAACATACAACTCCGGCCCCGCCACAGAACCTGCCGTTCCAGGGATCCACCATTGCACCTCAGGTGACAGTGTTAACAACGCCACTGGCGCAACCAGCTCATTTCTACCCGAACCCGGTGGACCCGGCGACGGTGAACAGACTGATGCTGGAGCAGATGGTAGACATGAAGCTGGCAGAAAGGAGCGACAGTGATCACACGCCTTTTGATGTGTATCGGGTACCCTATCCGGCACACTATGCTGCCAAGAGACTCCCAGCCGGCATCACCAAGCCACCGAAATTTGAGAAGTTTAATGGGCAAGGGTCTCCCAGGGAGCACATTGCCCACTACGTGAACATTATGGGGGATCTAGCAGCAGATGAGGACTACCTCCTCAAATTCTTCGGCTCGACACTTACCGGACTTGCTTTTGAGTGGTAATCGAGCTTGCCCGCCAGGTCCATTGCAGACTGGCCCGACATGCAGAAGAAATTCAAAGAAAGGTTCTATATAGCTGAGCGGGAAGTAACCGTGGAAGAACTCTACGCCACGAGACAAAGAAATGATGAGTCGGCTCTCGACTACATAAAGAGGTGGAGAAATCTCAGCATGAGATGTAGACGTCCCCTGCATCAGGAGGATGCATTGCAAATTTGTAAACAGAACCTGAAAAGGGAAATCCTTGAAAGGATGATCGGCGCTGAGGTGCGATCATTTGACCGTCTAAACAACATAGTGGCAGAGATCGAGGCGTTCCTTGCTCGATACTCCTCTACTCCAGCTACCTCAAGCTAGAGGGCCAAGCAGGCCGAAAAGAGACCGATACCGCCAGAAGTCCACACATTGGACTTCAAAGCTTTTGAGAAATAGACAGAGAAAGCCAAGGAGACGGCCAATCCTCCTCCATCCAGGTCTATTGAGCGGCGGGAAGGTCCTTCCCTGCGGAAGAAGGTGAGGAATAAGTTGTATTATTTTCCTCGAGATAAGTCCCGGATCTTATTTGAATGGGCCACCAGATACAACAAAATCACACTGCCAGAACCGAAGAGGCCTGGTGACATAAAGAAGAAGGATGATCCTCATTTCTACCCGTACCACCAGATGCTGGGGCACACTATCAAAGAATGTTACATCTTCAAGGATGTCATTGAATCCTTGATCAGGAAGAGAGAACTGGATATGGGTGAGCACAAGATAGACCCTCCGCAGCCGCACGAGATGCCGAGCCTCGGCACCGGTGTCAACATGGTGTCTTTGTACCAGCAGCTACCTGAAGAGTGGGCGGAGGCTAGCACAAAGGCAACTTATGATGCCTTCGTCATGGCGCCAGCTCAAGACCAAGGAGGTTGGCAGACTGTGCCGACAAGGAATAGAAGGAGAAGGCAAGCTCCCCGGCCCACACCGGAGGCTCACATAAGGGGTGTTATATCCCGACCAGCACCGCCACCAGTGACGCCCGTTTGGCATGACACAGCCCCCCGGCGAGTCATGAGGCGCCCCACTCAGAACAAGAAAAAGCACGTCCCGATGCGGGTGCACAAAAAAACCAGTCTTGCAGTGGAAAGACTCCAGGCCATTATTGATGGGCTCGAAGATTACCAACAGCCCAAAATCCACTCTGTGGAGCTGAAGGAGTATGTCCCTTGGGAGGAGCTCGAGTCACTTGAACTAGCTTCGGAGGCGGAAGCCGAGGCGAAGGAAGAACGTCTCTTGTGGGGTGAACCTCCCCAAGGCCAGTTGCCAGCCACTAAAGAAAAGAAGAGAAAGAAGCAGAGAAGGCCCAGAAACAAGAAGAAGAATGGGGTTGTTCTTTCTTGCAACACCCTCCCAGCATTATTTGACACCGCCCTCTCCTTGCGAGAAGAAGAGCAAGAGACTCCCGCCGAGCCGTCGGAAGTGAATCAGGCCGAAGCATCCACCTCCCAGCATGCCACTAGGTCGGGAAGGAAGTGGGGACGCCCTCCTCAGGCCAACCATAACATCCTGCTCAGGGGAGAACAACCATATCATATCCCTGAACCTAGGGTCTAAGGCATGGAGATTCCCCCTCCCTTGGGTCTCTACCCCGGAGAGCCGGTCGGCCAGAATATCCCGTCATTTATTGAGTTTCTCACGACTCAAGGGGGAAGGCAGTCATGCCCCCGCTAGTCTCAGCAGATCAAAGAAGCAAGTAGCCTCTCGGCCCCGCTGGTAGTAATTCCTTCTCGGTTGAGGGAAGAACCTGACAACATCCCGAACCTTACCGAGTTCATGCAAGAGAAGGAAGTGACCCAACAGGCCCCGCAACTCTCAAGTGATACCTGACCCAGTGGAGGAAGCACCCGCTGAGTCAGCTCCCCAGGCCCAGACTGGGGGCAGGCGCAGTAGAGCCGAAGAGATGAAGTTGCTCGAGGTCCGAGCTAGCAATAGAATAGTCAAGCACCTGAAGAAGATCCCAGCCAGGTTCACCGTCTGAGAGATCCTGTCCCTAGATGAAGAGACACGGCAGGCCGTCATCGCAGTGCTCCAGACACCAGCATATGTGGAAGCCTGCCTTGCAGAAATGTCACCCGAGGTAGCTGTGGCTTTTACAGAAGAAGATATGCTCCTACGCACCTGCAGTCACAACATGCCACTCTACATGAGGGGGCAGCTGAATGGGCATCCCATCAACAGAGTATTGATTGACCCTGGGGCGACAGTGAACATACTCCCCTACCGGATATACCAGAAACATTACTTTGATGTACACTTGATCGAGGTCAAGAATGTTAAGATTGTTGGCTTCAACCAGAAGTGTGAGGTCCCCATGGGGATTGCAGAGTTTAACCTCTCTCTTGGCGATTTCACAACTAAGGTCCAGTTTCATGTGATTAACTCCAGCACCTCCTACAAAGCATTGCTCGGCCGGCCTTGGCTACACCAAAATAGGGTAGTGCCGTCTACACTACATCAATGCAACAAGTACCCCGACAACGGGAAGGAGGAGAGAATCTTTACTGACCTCCACCCTTTTGAGGTGTTCGAATGCCATCTCTCAGACGCCAATTTGTATCTAGAGAAGCCGAAGCAAGCTCCTGGAGTCACCCTGGACAAGGGAAAGAAGAAGGCGGAGCCCGACAGCTGGTTCCCTCCACTGCCGCCAGGCTATGTGGCTCCCCGTCAAGTGTCATTTGTTTCTGGGGCAGAAGGAGTATTCAAAGCCACTCCCCTTTCCATCTACCCTGCACCGGGGTTGCCACACCTCGAAGACTTGCTGGAGGACATCAGGGTCCCATTTGGGATCATCAAGCCTCTCGCAGAAGCTGACTGCCAAGTGGTTGAACCATTGAAGACCTCTGAGGTGCCTAACCCCGGAGGACGGTCTACTATTTTCTATGTGGCTAATGAGCACCAGGTCAGAGGGGTCGATGATTGTAAACTCCCCGACGAACTGCATGACCCACTCATCCCGATCACGGGACTGCCTGACATAACCGGCCGTGTAGCCAGAATAACGAAAAAATAAGGGATCCCCTTTTGCCAGCTCTCCAGCCGGAAGGACATGTTCAGAAAGATGTGGAACCCACCAAACCTGGACCGGAGGTTTCTGCAAATCACCCGTCATCCAGGATGAGGTTTTTCCTTAGAAGACTCCTATGAAGCCGACGTGATATCAGTCTCGGCTTCGGATGGCGATAGCCTCACAGGCACCGCAGCCCCGCAAGAAGTTGAAGGTCGCCAGCACCTTAAGCCTTCGGCTAATGAAGAGCAGGATGAAGAGGTATTCCTATGGAATCCATCCCCCTGCAGGAACGAGGGGAAGGCCCCGTCCTTCTCTGAAGGACCAACCCCGAATGACTGCAGCAGCGGTGCGCCATTGCCCTCGACTGATACTGATGCAAAGGAATGGGAAGCAAGCCGGACCCCGGGCCTCCCTCGGTGCGACTCTGCCCTATTTGCCCTATGCTATCAGCAGTAGCGGGAAATTGAAAGGCTGAAGGCTCGCTTGGCCGAAGTGACTACACTCGTGTCTGACCTCATCAGGGGCATCCTCCGCCAACAGAATATCGACACGCACCAGTCCCTGAGCACTGTCCCGAATGCCCCCGTGCACCTGAAAAGGGAGGCTAAGGATGTAGCTGCTTCCCTGGTCAGACGATCGGCCGAGCGAAACCCTACGCTGCGGGAGAGGATGCAGAGACCCTACTCTTTCCCGAGGAATAAAACCCGAGGAATTTTTGAGTGGGCTTGCTACTATGTCAAGGTCTCCTTCCCAAGGTCCAAGAGGCCGCAAGATGCTCGCAAAAGCGGTGACCCCTTGTTCTGCCCTTATCACTAAATACTGGGCCACTCTATCGAAGACTGCTATGTCTTCAAGGATATTGCTCAAGATCTGATTGAGACAGATGAGCTCAGAATGGGAGATTATGTGGTGGCTCCGCCACGCCCCCATGTGACATACATCCACGAAAAGGGTGTCTACATGGTGTTAGTCCAGCACCAGATTTTTGAAGATGCAGCTGAGAACGGGCAACCTCAGCCACCGACAAAGAACCCGCCCCTAGCACGACAATCCATCACTGTGGCCCCTGCTAGAGCCGTCTATGATGATTACCAAGAAGACCCCGGAGAAGTCCTTTACCTCTCCGCACAGAAGGACCCCTCGAAGCCACGGCCCGCGAGCCCGGAGGCGGAGGATACCAGCAAAGCCTCATTGTCCGACGAGGCTGACCAAGGTGACACCTATGGTGTCCTTGAAGCAAAAGATGGCGAAGATCAGGATTTCGTCGACCTACTGCCGACACCGCCAGAAATTGAAGATGGCGGCCAAGCCATGGTAGATGAACTTTTTGAAATAAGCTTGGGCACGGAGGGCGACCCCAAGCCGACCTTTCTAAGTGCCCTTCTTCCTCCGCAGGAGAGGGAACAATATATCAAGTTGCTGCAAGAGTTCCGGGACTGTTTTTCCTGGAACTACAAGAAGATGCCCGGCCTAAGCCCCGGTGTGACCCAACACATTCTGGCCATCGACCCCAAGGTAGAACCGGTGAAGCAGTCTCCCCGGTGCATGAGGCCGGAGTTAATAAACCAGATTTGCAAAGAAGTCGACAAGCTCATAGATGTCGATTTTGTAGCTGAAAACCAGTATACCACTTGGATGGCCAACATCGTGCCGGTGAAGAAGAAGAATGGACAGATCAAGGTTTGCGTGGACTTCCGCGACCTGAATAATGCCTGCCCAAAAGATGATTTCTCGGTGCCCATCACTGAAGTCATGATTGATGCAACTACTGGCCATGAGGCCTTGTCCTTCATGGACGGATCGTCCGGCTATAACCAAATCTGGATAGCTGAGCATGACCGAATTCATACGGCCTTCCGGTCACCCAAAGGGATATTCCACTACAAAAGAATGCCCTTCGGCCTCAAGAACGCCGGTGCTACTTACCAGCGAGCGATGACCAAAATATTCGACGAGCTGCTATACAATAAAGTCGAATGCTACATTGATGACTTGGTCGTCAAGTCGAAGAAAAGAGAAGATCACCTGAAGGACCTCCGAGTCATCTTTGAAAGACTCCGACAGTACGAGTTGAAAATGAACCCGATGAAATGCGCCTTCGGCGTCTCCAGTGGGAAGTTCGTCGGCTTCATTGTCCGGTATAGAGGGATCAAGATCGACTCTTTTAAAATAAGAGCCATTCAGGAGTTACCTCCTCCGAAGGATCTGGGAGAGTTAAGATCCCTGCAAGGCCGGCTGGCTTACATCCGAAGGTTTATCTCCAATTTGTCAGGGCACTGTCAGCCATTCCACAGATTGATGATGAAAAATGCACCTTTTGATTGGAACCATGAATGCCAGAGGGCCTTCGATCGGTTGAAAGATTACTTGAAGGCTCTGCCCGTGCTGGGGGCACCTGTCAAGGGGAGGCCGCTTATTCTATACATAGCTGCCACCGAATGTTCGCAGGGGGCAATGCTCACCCAGAACAATGATGAGGGGAAGGAGCAGGCTCTCTACTATCTTAGCCAAAGGCTAGTGGGGGCAGAAGTAAAATACACCCCGATTGAGAAGTCTGTCTCGCCTTGGTCTTCGCAGTCAAGAAGCTGAGGCATTACATGCTCCCCCATGAAGTGAGGCTGATTTCCAAGGCCGACCCAGTTAAACACATTCTCTCCCAGCCAGTCTTGAAGGGACGTGCGGCAAGTGGGCCGTACTGCTAATGGAATTTGATATCACCTACGTGCTGCAGAAGGCCGTTAAGGGTCAAACCGTGGCTGAATTCTTTGCAGCACATCCTGTGCCTGAAGATTCCTCATTGGCTATAGAGTTGCATGAAGATGAAATACTGGAGGTGGACGAAGTCCAACAGATCACCTGGCAGCTACACTTTGATGGAGCTTCGAGAACGGAAACAACCACGTCCGGACATACCAAAGTACGGGCAGGGGCTGGCATCGTCCTTAAATCCCCGGAGGGAGAAGTATTACATTCATCCTATTCTATCAATAAATCCTGCACAAATAATGAGGCAGAGTATGAGGCTCTGATCATCGGTCTCCAAGTCGCTTTGCAAATGGAGATTAAAATGCTGCAAGTATTTGACGATTTGTTACTAGTCGTCAAGCAAGTCCAAGGGTAGTTTGATGTCCGAAAACCTGAGCTGCTCTCTTACCATGCTAAAGCAAAGTGGCTCATGGAGCAATTCTACCTCATTGAGATAGGCCATGTTGCCAGGGGAGAAAATGCACAAGCCGATGCACTGGCAAAATTGGCAAGCTCAGTAGTAGTCCCGCTTGATGGATCTCTTAGCATCCGAGTGGTGAATCAATGCCAGGTGCCTAGCATGATGGAAGAACCAGAAGAAGAAGAACTCGAGGTCGCTGCAGTGGAAGTCGTCGGCCTACCTGACTAGAGGGACCCTCTTATGCAATGGTTTAAACACCAGCAACTGCCCAAGCAGAGAGAAGAGAAGATCAAGCTGATCAGAACAAAGGACTCTTATGAGGTTCGGAATGGGATCCTATTCCGAATTATGGCAGATGCCAAATGGAAAGTGCTTCTGCGATGCCTATCCACCGAAGAAGCTTGGAGAGTCATGAAAGAGGTCCACGCCGGGACAGCAGGCGCACACCAGGCGGGACCAAAGATGAAAATTGAAATACAGAAGCTTGGCTACTACTGGCCGACAATGTTTGATGACTGCTGCAAGTACGCCAAGTCTTGTCAGAAATGCCAGGAGCATGTCACGGTGCCCAGGAGGCCACCCGTGCCGCTGCATCCGACACTACCCAGCTGGCCTTTCGCCCAGTGGGGAACAGACGTCTTAGGCCCACTACCCACGTCATCCGCCGGGTGCAAATATATTTTGGCGGCAACTGACTACTTCTCTCGTTGGGCGAAAGCCATTGCTTTGAGAGAAGTGACTGGGGAGATCGTCGCCAGATTTGTCCGGTGAAATATCATATTCCGATTTGGCACACCAAACCGAATCATCTCGGATCATGGAAGCCACTTCCGCAACCAAAAAGTCTATCGGCTGGCAGAGAAGTACAAGATCGACTGGAGGACGTCAACCCCCTACAACCCGCAAGCCAATGGTTTGGCTGAAGCTTTCAACAAAACTCTTTGTACTCTCCTCTCCAAAATTGTTAATTCTAACAAAAGGGACTGGGAAGAAAGAATGTATGAGGCCCTCTGGGCATATTGAACTGTTTACAAAACTCCGACGGGTTGTTCACCCTTTTCCCTGGTATATGGCTCAGAGGCGATCATCCCCATCGAGCTGAAGATACCCTCCCTTCGGGTTGCAATCCAACACGGGTTGGTCCGAGAAGACCAAACAAATGTCGAGCAAAGGCTCGAAGAGCTCTCCAACTTGGAGGGGAAGCGGCTCCCAGCCCAACAGAACATCCAGGTCTATCAGGCCCGCATAGCTCGTGCCTTCGCAAGCTCGTCAAGGAGCGTGAATTCAAGAAGGGTGACCTCGTTACGGTCAAAAGGAGGGAAGTTATGACTTCCAACCTCAAGGGCAAGCTGGTGCGGACACCCGAGCAGTTGAGCGGCGCGATACGCCGAGCCACCGGTACTGCACACGGAGCACGACTCGAGCCACCTCAGCATCTATTTGGCTCGGAGACAGCCTGGAGATGCCCCCCTGAGTCCTGGCATTTATCATATTTAATTAGACTTTATTTGTGTGAAAGGTGTGTTTATTTTATTTTATACGGTTTGCAATTATGAGTGTACGAGGGGCTTATTTGTAAAATGGGACTCCTGGGCCCCATGGGACCCCCAGGCCCCCTCCATTGATCTATCAGCCTTGTGGGGTTGGTCAACATCCAAGGTGGACATCTAGAAGCCTTGACTAGTCAATTGTCCACATGGGGGACAAGGGACCAAAATGGTCAACATTTCCAACCAAACCCACCTACCATGTCCCCCCCTTGGTCAAGGTGCGCCCCCCTCCCTATTTGCTTAATATTTTTGTTGTATGTTGATCAAACTTCATCCTAGCCATCCATCCCTAACTCCTAGATCCAATGGTGGAGGATGGATTAGATGGGTGACCTATATACGCTTGTATTTTCCTATTTTCATGAATTAATGCCATTTGATTCAAGAAAATTCAAGAGCAAGGGCTGGTGCGTCCCCCTCCTCTCTCCTCCCTCTCCCCCTTGAAGCTGTGAAGGCTTCCATTCTGAGGTGTGACGCCTCGTGTATCGGTTCCGATGATCGCCGCCGCCGCCACGAGCCGCCACCGCACCGCCTTCGCCATCAACGGAGTTCTGCCCGCGCAGTACCATAGGAGCTTCCATGAATTTACTGTCTCAGCCCCGAGCTCAGATAGATCTGGGGATTTTATTGGGTGTTCCAGAGGTGTCAAGGACATCCCACAAATTTTTGTTTGCCATTCAGATCTCGTTTCATATTTTTTGATTTTCGTCCACTCTTCCATTTCGGTTCTGCCAGAGTTATGTCCAGATTCATCCCCACCCTGAGTTTCATATCTTAGGTCTACTTTTTGATTTATTTTGGTTCTCCCAATTTTAATGGAGGTTCCACCTATCCATTCCTTCATCCAAAATTTTTATAAATTTTTAATTTGTCCATTTCATATTTTCTAAAAATCGTTCTCAGTCCCAGCTACAGTTCTATCCCCCTGTTCCCAGATCCGACCACCAGTCACCCCAAAAATCATAGTAAATCACCACCACCTCCAAATCAAATTCCAAAAATAGTCCCAGTTCCGTGGTTTGATCCCCTACAACTGTGAAGAAGAGCTCAAGAGCTTAATCGGAGGCTTACTAGGCGGTCAACGGTGTTTCTCAGACAAGTACCTTACAAATCTGAGGTTTCGGTTACTGTACAACAGGGGCTTGTAAATTCATTAAAGTTTTGATCCGACTAGATCTAGCAGATCTCACTGGGTCTAGATTGAAGCATTTGAAGAGAGCTTCCCAACGATAGCTCATGCGTCCTGATCCGATGTCGGGATTGATCGCCGCGGCCATTTTCGCCGGAGCGCGCGCCTGAAAACAGCAACTAAAAATTCGTGGGCAACAACTTCAAAGCTTGGGAATCGGGATCGATCGACCCCCGATCGGTGTTCCCGGCCGACCGCCATCCGTGGAGGTGCGCCACCAGGGGTCCCCATCATAGTGGGTCCCACCCCCGCAGATCCGGAGGACAGCGCCATCCGTGGGCCCCGCGGGCCCGCAGAACCCGCCGTTCGGAAAGCACGAAAACGCGGAGTTCGGCACCGCGGGGCGACATCAAGATGCTGTCCGTCAACCCGAGTTGCGTGATTCCCGGGCTCCACATGTGACCTTTTACCTCCCTGCATGGAGTGGGTCAAATTATTGTATTGCTGTAATATTGTTTAACCGGGAGTCCGTGATTCGGCCGGGGTTGTCTTCGCCACGTCGGGTGCGTGGAGGTAATGGTCCAAACCTCTTGGCATTCATTTGCTTAGCTAGTATACGGTCTTTTGCCGCTGCCGAGAGTGTAGGTACTAGCCCATGTGTCCATGTCACCGCTGTTAGAGTGAGTGTGACCCGTCCCGCGACTCGATCCGAGTCCGGAAGTTGAGTCGGACTACCCTTGACCTCCGCCAGTTCCTTAACCGCGCACGGTCCGCGCTTTCCCTCGCTTGGGATGACGAGTGAGCTTCCACTTCTGTTAGCGACGTTTTGCTACTAGGAGCTCGTAGTGTCGGGCTTAGTGTCTCCCTGGTGTGTGCTGTTGGTCGCGTCTTCATCTAGAGTCCGAGGGTGGCACCTAATAGTATCGTCTCCCGTGTCCGTCCGGCATCAGTTTGGTATCAGAGCAGGTCGAGTCTAGGGTAGTCTTTGCATATGTCTTGCATGCATCATGGACTAAGTCGAGTCTAAGACCATCATTATTTTCAAAACAAAAAAAAGAGTGTGTTTTAAATTGCATTTGCACCCTTTATTCGGTATCTTAAAAGGTGTTGTCCGAACGTTAGGCTACGCCTACCGAGAGGTCGCACACTTGCGGGAGTGATCTTCGGATCGATTAACTCCGCCCCGTACCGGATATTGGTTTAGGTCTAAGTGCATCATTTAGTGTGTGTTTGCATTAGTCGGTGTCTTCTAGGTCGTGTGTCAGTTGCATGCCCACCCGTCGAGGTACCCAGTACTCGCCACCACCACCTATGGCGGAGTCCCGAGCCCATAGTTCCGATGAGTCTTCTACGGCCGAGATGTTCCGGGCCATCATGGATCGTTTAGATACGCGTATGGATGGTCTTAGTACGCGTATGGATGGCATAGGGACACGTCTAGAAGGGCGGATGAAGGTCCTCGAGGATCGGGCCAGGGTTTCGGAGCAGTCCATTCAAGGCCTTGTTGGGAGGATTACCGTCCTAGAGAGGGGCCCAGTAGCGGCGCAACCCACGCCGACGAACGGCCAACAGGAGCCGGTTCAACAGCCTGCTGTTCCAAGGGCTCAGGCGGAGAATGTTGGGGTTTAACAGGTGCATGTGGTGGATGATTATGCATCTGATAATGATCAAGGGGGTAACGGTCGTCGTCATCAACGACGTAATCGTGATGACGAGGATGACGACCGCATTCTTAGGGGTGTGCGTGCGGACCCTCCCACTTTTAGCTGGTCCTTGGACCCTAGGGTGTATTTAGATTGGGAGGCCGGCATGGACCGGTACTTCGAGTGATTTGAGATGATGGACCACCGAAGAGTCCGATACGCAAAGATGAAGCTGCAAGGGCAGGCCCAAACTTATTGGATCAATGTGGAGAGCCTGCTCAACCAGCGACGTCAACCCCAGATCGGTACTTGGGATGATATGAAAACCAAGTTGAGGGAGAAGTACCTTCCCGCCTCATATCGCCAACGTCTCATAGACAAGTGGCAAAGCATCTCCCAAGGGAACCGATCCGTGACCGAGTACACCGCCGAGTTCGATGAGTATTATTTGCGGTGCGGGGTCACGGAAGAGAGCACCATGACGATATCCCGCTTTCGGAGAGGTTTGCGGCCCAATTATCAATATGAACTCTTTCGCCGCAATGCCACCACTTTGGAGCATGCATATCAGATTGCTCTCGAATTGGAGCAGTTCGAGGCCGAGTTTGAGTCACCCCATCGGTTGGGCTCCTTTCCCCTTTGTAGTGTTGAGTCCCGTGGCTCATCTGGCACATATCCGAGGGCCCCCATGGCACGACCTCAGGAGCCCGCTCGCCCCGAGCCCTTTGCTCCTAGGCCTCATCCTCCACCCCCGAGGGACCTTCCTCGTCCCCAGCATCTTACGGCCCCACCCATAGCCCGTCCACCGGCACCCGCACCTCCTGCACGTCCTTTGTTGCCTACGCCTACTATCCGTCGGGAGGATAAAGGTAAAGGACCTATGATTGGGGAGCCTAGTGGATCACGGCAGCAGTGTTATCGCTGTAATGGGTTTGGCCATTTCGCCAACCAGTGTCCCACCCGCCCATCTCTTCACATTGGGGACACACAGGCCGAGGATACCACCCCTATGGGCCTCGAGTTAGTCAGCTATGAGGTAGATGAAGAGTTAGCTGACGAGTACTATGAGATGGGAGGTGAGGCCCAGGATGTCCAGCAGTCGGGCGATACCCACGTGGGGGTCGTCATATGTATCCTCACCCAGCCACAGGTCAGTGATGACTGACGTCGGACCACTATCCTTCAGGTATTCTGTAGGCTGGGAAAGTAAATTTGCAAGGTGGTCATCGATAGCGGGAGTTGTATCAATGCAATCTCCACGAACGCTGTCGCTCATCTTGGTCTCACACCCGTAGACCATCCTTGTCCCTATCAGGTATCATGGGTGGATACCACTTCCATTTCGGTCAGGCTGCGGTGCTTGGTCCCACTGCAGCTCCACTCCTACCATGACGAGATCTGGTGTGATGTTCTCCCCATGGAAGTGGGAAGTATCATTCTTGGTAGGCCGTGGTTATTCGACCGAGATGCCACACTCCATGGTCAGTCGAACACCTGTACCTTCGACCACGATGGCCAGCGGGTCACCCTCCACCCCGTTCGGCCCAGGAGCCCATTAGTCAGGGGTCCTACTGGCCCTAGTACTCCAAAGCCTTCCGTACCCGGGCCTAGTACCCCATCCCCAGCTCGGACCATGACCGTTACCTCTAGCCCAGGAGAGCCCGCGACGAGGAGATTGATGATGATTAGCTCCCGGGAAATGGAGCAGGAGCTTAGTTAGGGCTGTCCGGTGTTTGCCATTACGGTCCGAGAGGTGGAGCGGGACTCCGAGGGTGAGCTCTCACCCGAGGTTGTTCCCATTCTGCGGGAGTATGCTGATGTCTTTCCCGATGAGCTTCCCGAGGGACTCCCACTAATGCGGGATATTCAGCATGCCATCGACCTTGTTCCGGGCTCTTCTTTGCCCAACCTTCCTCATTATCGCATGAGTCCCACTGAGCATGCCGAGCTTAAACGGTAGGTCGATGAGTTAGTGCAGAGAGGGTCTGTTCGGGACAGCATGAGTCCATGTGCTATGCCCGCATTACTCGCCCCGAACAAGGATGGCACATGGAGAATGTGTATTGATAGTCGTACCATCAATAAGATCACCGTGAAGTACAGGTTCCCTATTCCCCGCCTGGATGACATGCTAGACATGATGGCAGGTGCCACTATCTTTTCGAAGATCGATCTTAAGAGTGGCTACCATCAGGTGAGGATTAGGCCAGGTGATGAGTGGAAGACCGCATTTAAGACCAAGGACGGTCTATATGAGTGGTTGGTCATGCCTTTTGGGTTGACCAATGCCCCTAGCACTTTCATATGGCTCATGACTCAGGTCCTTCGACCTTTCATTGCAGTCTTTGTAGTGGTATATTTTGATGACATCCTTATCTATAGCCGCACCACAGGGGACCACTTAGACCACCTTCGGCAGGTCTGTCTACTTCTTCGGCGAGAGCAGTTGTTTGCGAACCCACAGAAGTGTGCCTTTATGACACCTCAGCTTACCTTCTTGGGTTTCATTGTGTCTAGTACTGGGGTCTCCGCCGATCCGGAGAAGGTCCGGGCCATTGTTGAGTGGCCGAAACCCCGTACGGTTCATGATGTCCGCAGCTTTCATGGCCTTGCGACGTTCTACCGTCGCTTCATCCGCGGATTTAGCTCTGTCACTGCCCCGATCACGGATTGCATCCGTAAGGGCACATTTGTATGGACGAAGGCCGCATCTGCCGCCTTCAAGGACATTAAGGAGCGCATGACCCAGACACCTATCCTTCGACTGCCTGATTTCTCGAAGGTGTTTGAGGTCTCTTGTGATGCGTCGGGCGTGAGAATTGGAGGAGTTTTGAGTCAGGAGTCCCACCCGATCGCATATTTCAGCGAGAAGCTGAATGACGCGAAGCTGCGATATTCCACATGTGATAAAGAATTCTACGCAGTTGTTCAGGCTCTTAGGCATTGGAGGCACTATCTTTTACATCAGGAGTTTATCCTATACTCCGACCATGAAGCATTGAGGTACCTCCATTCGTAAAAGAAGCTTAACTCGCGTCATAGTAGTTGGGTCGAGTATCTCCAGCAGTTCACCTTTGTGCTGAAACATAAGGCTAGAGTGGAGAACAAGGTGGCTGATGCCTTGAGTCGGCGAGCATGTTTGCTTACCACCATGAGTGCCGAGGTCATAGGGTTAGAGAAGATGAAGGAGGCCTATGTTGATTGTCTTGACTTCGGTCAGATTTTTACCACCCTCCAGGCCGGACCCTCGAGAGATCTTGATGAGTATGTGCTTCAGGAGGGTTACCTCTTTCGAGGTAGCAGGCTATGTGTTCCCCGAACTTCGGTTCGAGATTTCTTAGTGTGGGAATTACATGCGGGAGGTCTAGCCGGCCACTTTGGTCGGAACAAGACTATTGAGGCAGTGGAGCATCGATTTTATTGGCCGAGCTTGAAGCGCGATGTTGCTAACATCGTGGCTCAGTGCCGTACATGTGCTACGGTCAAGATGAAGAAGCAAAGCTCGGGCCTTTATACGCCTCTCCCCGTGCCTGATGCCCCGTGGCAGGATGTTAGTATGGACTTTGTTTTGGGATTGCCATGTACCTCCAGGAAGCATGATTCGGTCTATGTGGTGGTTGACCGTTTCTCGAAGATGGCCCTCTTTATTCCTTGCTCGAAGACTTCGGATGCTTCGAGGGTAGCCCGCCTTTTTCTTACGCATGTGGTGTGCAAGTTCGGGTTGCCTCGCACTATAGTGTCTGACCGTGATGTTAGATTCACTTCCTACTTTTGGAAGACACTATGGCATATGATGGGTACTCACCTCAAGTTTTCCACTGCATATCATCCCCAGACAGACGGTCAGACCGAGGTGGTCAATAGGAGTCTGGGAGATCTTTTGAGGTGTCTAGTTAAGGACCGCATTGGGGATTGGGATCTCATTTTACCTATGACTGAGTTTGCATACAATGATTCGGTGAATAGGTCTACCGGCATGAGTCCATTTGAGATTGTCACAGGTCGTAGGCCTAGGAAACCCGTTGACCTTGTCCCCATGCCTATCCATTCTAGAGTGTCGGAGTCAGCCGAGTCGTTTGCTAGGTACGTTAGGAGTTTGCATGACGACATCCGTCGTCACATTGAGGCCAGCAATGCACGGTACAAGGAGTTAGCCGATGCCCACCGACACCACCGAGAGTTCCACGAGGGTGAATACGTCATGATCAGGGTAAGACCTGAACGGTTTCCCTCTGGAACCGTTAAGAAGTTGCAAGATCGCAGAGTCGATCCATTCAGAGTGTTGAAACGCGTTGGATCCAATGCGTACGTTGTGGACTTGCCCGAGGAATATGGTATAAGCTCTACCTTCAATGTATCGGATCTTGTTGCATATAGGGACCCAGCGGTGATCCCTAGTGAGCCTTTTGAGCCATCTACTCCCCTTGAGAGTGATCCCGCACCTGAGTGTCCACTTCCACCTCCAGCCCCTTTTTAACGGCAGTGTGAGCATGTAGATCGTATACTGGACGAGCAAGTGACAGTTACCAGGAGTGGATCTTACCCGCGCTACCTAGTTCGATGGAGAGGACGGCCCGCTACTGAGGACACATGGATCACACATGGCGAGTTGCAGCAGATCGATCCGGACTTTTGGAGTGATACAGGAGCGATGCAGACCCCTACTCGACAGGGTCAAGTTTCTCCCACCCGGGGAGAATTGGTGCGGACACCCGAGCAGTTGAGCGGCGCGATACGCCGAGCCACCGGTACCGCACACGGAGCACGACTCAAGCCACCTCAGTATCTATTTGGCTCGAAGACAGCCTGGAGATGCCCCCCTGAGTCCCGGCATTTATCATATTTAATTAGACTTTATTTGTGTGAAAGGTGTGTTTATTTTATTTTATACGGTTTGCAATTATGAGTGTACAAGGGGCTTATTTATAAAATGGGACCCCTGGGCCCCATGGGACCCCCAGGCCCCCTCCCATTGGTCCATATCAGCCTTGTGGGGTTGGTCAACATCCAAGGTGGACATCTAGAAGCCTTGACTAGTCAATTGTCCACATGGGGGACAAGGGACCAAAATGGTCAACATTTCCAACCAAACCCACCTACCATGTCCCCCCCTTGGTCAAGGTGCGCCCCCCTCCCTATTTGTTTAATATTTTTGTTGTATGTTGGTCAAACTTCATCCTAGCCATCCATCCCTAACTCCTAGATCCAACGGTGGAGGATGGATTAGATGGGTGACCTATATATGCTTGTATTTTCCTATTTTCATTAATTAATGCCATTTGATTCAAGAAAATTCAAGAGCAAGGGCTAGTGCGCCCCCCTCCTCTCTCCTCCCTCTCCCCCTTGAAGCTATGAAGGCTTCCATTCTGAGGTGTGACGCCTCGTGTATCGGTTCCGACGATCGCCGCCGCCGCCACGAGCCGCCACCGCACCGCCTTCGCCATCAACGGAGTTCTACCCGCGCAGTACCACAGGAGTTTCCACGAATTTCCTGTCTCAGCCCCGAGCTCAGATAGATCTGGGGATTTTATTGGGTGTTCCAGAGGTGTCAAGGACATCCCACAAATTTTGGTTTGCCATTCAGATCTCGTTTCATATTTTTTGATTTTCGTCCACTCTTCCATTTCGGTTCTACCAGAGTTATGTCTAGATTCATCCCCGCCCTGAGTTTCATGTCTTAGGTCTACTTTTTGATTTATTTTGGTTCGCCCATTTTTACTGGAGGTTCCATCCATCCACTCCTTTATCCACAATTTTTATAAATTTTTGGTTCATCCATTTCATATTTTCTAAAAATCATTCTCAGTCCCAGCTACAGTTCTGTCTCCCTGTTCCCAGATCCGACCACCAGTCACCCCAAACATCATAGTAAATCACCACCACCTCCACATCACATTCAAAAAATAGTCCCAGTTCCGTGGTTTGATCCCCTACAACTTTGAAGAAGAGCTCAAGAGCTGAATCGGAGGCTTACTAGGCGGCCAACGGTGGTTCTCAGACAAGTACCCTGCAAATCTGAGGTTTCAGTTACTGTACAACAGGGGCTTGTAAATTCATTAACGTTCTGATCCGACCAGATCCAGCAGATCTCTCTGGGTCTAGATTGAAGCATTTGAAGAGAGCTTTCCAACGATAGCTCATGCGTCCCGATCCGACATCGGGATTGATCGCAGCGGCCGTTTTCGCCGGAGCGCGCGCCTGAAAATAGCAACTAAAAATCCGTGGGCAACAACTTCAAAGCTTGGGAATCGGGATCGATCGACCCCCGATCGGTGTTCCCGGCCGACCGCCGTCCGTGGAGGCGCGCCACCAGGGGTCCCCATCATAGTGGGTCCCACCCCCGCAGATCCGGAGGACAGCGCCATCCGTGGGCCCCGCTGGCCCGCAGAACCCGCCGTTCAGAAAGCACGAAAACGCGGAGTTCGGCACCGCGGGGCGACATCAAGATGCTGCCCGTCAACCCGAGTTGCGTGATTCCCGGGCTCCACATGTGACCTTTTACCTCCCTGCGTGGAGTGGGTCAAATTATTGTATTGCTGTAATATTATTTAACCGGGAGTCTGTGATTCGGCCGGGGTTGTCTTCGCCATGCCGGGTGCGTGGAGGTAATGGTCCAAACCTCTTGGCATTCATTTGCTTAGCTAGTATACGGTCTTTTGCCGCTGCCGAGAGTGTAGGTACTAGCCCGTGTGTCCATGTCACCACTGTGAGAGTGAGTGTGACCCATCCCGTGACTCGATCCGAGTCCGGAAGTTGAGTCGGACTACCCTTGACCTCCGCCGGTTCCTTAACCGCGCACGGTCCGCGCTTTCCCTCGCTTGGGACGACGAGTGAGCTTCCACTTCTGTTAGCGACGTTTTGCTACTAGGAGCTCGTAGTGTCGGGCTTAGTGTCTCCCTGGTGTGTGCTGCTGGTCGCGTCTTCATCTAGAGTCCGAGGGTGGCACCTAATAGTGTCGTCTCCCGTGTCCGTCCCGCATCACAAGCTGAATGAGAATTGGCTTGGACCCTATGTAATCCAAAAGGTTTATGAAGATGGAGCATATGTGATAGTCAATCATCGGGGGGAGGTCCAGTTTCCACCCCTTAATGGTAGGCATCTAAGGTTGTACCACGCTCTGATTCTCCCTTTCAATGAATAATACATTCTCTCATCCCACAGCGGGCAAACTTACATTTCAACTGCTCGGATGGTTTGTCATTATTCACTATGCATTTCAAAAAAAAGAAAAAAAATAAAAAAGATAGAAAAAAGGGGAAGAGAAAGAAGATAAGAGAAAAAAAAGAAGAAAAGAAAAGAAGAAAAGAAGAAAAGAAGAAAAGAAAATAAAAGAAAAGAAAAGAAAAAAATGAAGAAAAGAAGAAAAGAAAAGAAAAGAAAAGAAAGGAAAAGAAAAAAAAGAGGGGAAGTAAAGGAGGAGGAGCCAGCCCTCCTTTACTAACCCTCACCCGTACCAACGAATACTTCAATAAACGAATCAACCCTGTCAGCCCTTGACATTCTGTCGGCACTGACGAAGAATACCCCAGCCGGACCTTTCGTCCGGGATCGGGGAATCAACCCTTCTCCTCGCGTTGGCACCAACCCGTACCAACGAATACTTCAATAAACGAATCAACCCTGTCAGCCCTTGACATTCTGTCGACACTGACGAAGAATACCCCAGCCGGACCTTTCATCCAGGATCGGGGAATCAACCCTTCTCCTTGCATTGGCACCAACCCGTACCAACGAATACTTCAATAAACGAATCAACCCTGTCAGCCCTTGACATTCTATCGGCACTGATGAAGAATAACCCAGCCAGACCTTTCGCCCAGGATCGGGGAATCAACCCTTCTCCTTGCGTTGGCACCAACCCGTACCAACGAATACTTCAATAAACGAATCAACCCTTTCAGCCCTTGACATTCTATCGGCATTGACGAAGAATACCCCAGCCGGACCTTTCGCCCGGGATCGGGGAATCAACCCTTCTCCTTGCGTTGGCACCAACCCGTACCAATGAACATTTCAATAAATGAATCAACCCTGTCATCCCTTGACATTCTGTCGGCACTGACGAAGAATACCCCAGCCAGACCTTTCGCCCGGGATCGGGGAATCAACCCTTCTCCTTGCGTTGGCACCAACCCGTACCAACAAACACATCAAGAGACAAATAAACCACACCTGTCCCCGGCACTCTGTCGGCATAGACAAACAACCCTCTTTTGACCAAGACCTCCCGTCAGGGTCATTGAATGAACAAACTCTTCTCTCCGTCCCTTCGGGCGACGAACGACCCCTTTTAACCAAGACCTCATGTCTAGGTCGTTGAATGAACAAACTCTTCTCTCCGCCCCAACAAGGTCGGATCAACCTAGTCGGGTCAAACATACCGGTGACATCATTCGGCTGAGTCGCTTGATCGACATGGTGGAGTGGTCCCCTCGTCCCTCCTCTAGAAGGGGCGAGCACTCTCCTATGCGAACCTCACCGGGTTCTCCCCGGATAAGCTGTTAGTGTGAACTTGCGTCCCATCACATAGCAAGAAAAAGAAAAGAGAAAAGGGAGGAAGAGATTGCCCAACACCACACACATACAAGAGGCACATGGAATAATTGCATTATATTCTTTTTAAGAGAAAATTACACTGGTCCCGGGGCATACCCCGGTGTTACATGCAAAAAAGGGGGGCTGGGGGGCGGAAGGGGGACCGGCAGTCAGTCCAGCCCCCGGAAGATGTCCTCGAGGGGAAGGATCCTGACGCAAGGGAAGCTCATCATGTCAGGCAGGCGGTCTTCCTGCGCGTCGAGGCGCTCCAACTCGGTAGCGACAGAGGCCGCCGCTGCTTCGGTGACGGCCAACTCTTCAGTTTCCCTGGCCTTGCTCGTCTCGGCTTTGAGCAGGTCAGACTCAGCCTGGGAAAGCCAACCCCGGAGTTTCTCTATCCGACTCTCCAAGGCGTGGATGTTGGCATTGCACCCGTCCAAGACCTTCCGGTGTTGCTCCCTGCTATCCCTCCACACCGCCAGAGCCTCCAGATATTCATCCCTCTGAGCGCCAATGGCTGCAAGCTCAGTTGGGGCCTGCGTCTCAAGGAATGCGCGATGGTTTACATATTTCAATAGTAGCAGAACGCGTCGCGACCATTACTCCAACGAGCAGCCCATCATTTGCAGTGCTTTGGTCAGCTGCTCCACGATGGCCCTTACGCCTTGATACGTGAGCGTTGGGTCGGCAACGACCATGGAGCGCAATACCAATAAGGTCTGGCGGACTGGCAGATCTGAGCTCACATGGTCGATAGAAGGGACGACTGGTGGGTTGAAGCTAACTTGGCTATCCACGACCGCCCATAGCTCCGCGTCAACCATGGCTGAGCTACCTGGAAGAGTCAGGGCCGAAAGAAGGGGCCTCTCGGGCTCCGAGGATGACCCCTGGCCAGCCACCACCAAAGGTGAAGGAGATACCGCAACAGAGGCGTCTGGCATCGCAATGATGAGCGGCTGCTCCAGCGCCATCGACTGAGCAGATTCTGAGTCCGACGATGTCTCCCCCTTCGTCTAAACTAGATCCACGACCTTGCCGGGAGAGTGAGTTGGCGTAGAGACCGAATCTGATACTGCAGCCGACGAAGTTGCTCCGGCCCCCGCTTCCTCAGCAGGGTCTAAGTCCATGGCCGTCCTGTGGACCGGAAGCGAAAGAATGGCGACCACAGCAGATGAGGTATCGGTGACAGGCGGGCCCGATATCGTTCCTGAAAGGCCTTTATCCCCTCTCGCCTGGAATTCCCCCGAATGTTCGTTGAGGATCATTGTAATACCCCGATTATTTATTAAGTTTTATTGAGCTTTTATTAATTAAAAATTGAATTAAAATGAATTAATGTTTGAATTTCAAAACATTAATATTTAATTCATTAGAAAATAGATCCTATAAAATTCGACTACCTTAGAAAAATCTGTAAAAATAGTAATTGGGTAAAAGACCATTTTTATAGCAATTTTGTCTTCTGGACTTGACCTAAATTAATTACGTAACCTTGTCTAATTAGAGGATTAATCCCGAAATTGACATTTACCTAACCTTTACCTAACCAAAACTTAAAATGTGAAATTCGATCTTAATACTCAACCAAATGATCTGAAATCAAGGGCAAATGGAAGGCCACCAGGTAAGGAACATTTACCCTCAATCAATTTGAGGTAAACCTAGCCCTAAAACGTGCTGCCGACATAGCTTTGGTCGAGTCAAGGATTCCGGCGCCGTTTCTAACACGTAACTTGCAGCGCCAAATACTCCCAACTCCGAAGGCTCCAGAAGCTCCATGACCTATAGAAACGTAGCTCTTCGACTCTAGTTTCATTTGGTAGCTGGGTCAGCCGACGAGGAGTCCAGATCTAGGAGTATTCGTCGATTTGGTGGAAGGTGTTAGCAGTTCGTCGTTCTTCATCTCCAGCCCTTTAATCCGTCAATTAAGGTAGGTACCCTTAACCAAATGAGACTTGTGAATATAGTATCTCGATCAGCTCGACGAGATCTTTCCAATGATAGTAAAAGCCCCAATTTTTATTGGGTATTCAGAGAGATTTAGAGGCATCTTTGGAGGGTATTTCTGGATCAGATTTATTTCTAACTTCGATCTTCAATCTTCAATTCAGGTAGGTGATAATGGACCCAACCTAATTGCTATATATCAATGAAATCTACATCATGTTAGCTTCATTTTGATGTTGGAAGCCCTAATTATTATTGATCATGCTAATAGAATTCCTGAGTTTTCATAAGTGTGTCCTGTCGACGTTCCAGCAGCATTAACTTGACTTATCTCATGATTTTAAGTGACTAAATGAAATATTCATATGGCATATCATATATGGTTGGAATCCTTATCCTGTCAGCTTTCCGTTGATATATAGATCTCTAGATTTCATTAAGTATAGTAGGAGAATTTTGAGTTTTAGTCACTGCCTATCTAGAACTAGGGTTTCGGTGTTCCAGTAGTTATAAATCCTAATTACAGTAAGTAATCATGCAATTGACACTTCTGTTAGATAGTATTCTCTGTTAGCTTTCTAACAAAACCAAAATCCCCTTATTTGGAGTTCATTTCCATTAGTTATTAGCATTTTAGTGTAACCCTAGCAAACCCCCACTTCCCGACGTTCACCGAACGCGGCAGGGATGACCGGAGACGACCCAGAGATGGACGGTCTTACGATAGACCGCCCAACTCAGGCCTAAACTTTGACCATTTTTGACTCTGGTATAACCATAGATGAACGGTCTTTCAGGAACCACACATCTCAGGATGAACGGTTCCTCACGAACCACATATCGGGATATAAGGTCCCGGAGGAACCACATATCCTGGACGGCCCTGCACTGGCCGCACATCCCAGGGGATGGGCGGTTGGTCCAGAGCCGCCCAACCCTTTGGGCGGCCCAGGTGGAACCGCCCAAGTACATGGGCGGCCCCTCAGGAACCGCCCATCCACCAGAGAGCCCCTTTTGCCCCCGTTCAGCCCTGTTAAGCCCCAGGGGATATAAGGTCCACCAGGAACCGTTTATCCCCTCTGAGAGTGACTTAGTAATGGTTCTAATGCATTCATTTTCATGTCATACATGATAATTAGTAAAATAGAAACCCACTTAATAAATGTTTAATTATGTGACTAAATTTCTGTTAATTACTTGTTATTCGTGCCTACGCGACTTACGCGATCTCGTTCACTAGCTTATCATCTTGAATCGTTCCTTTTGACAGCTTAACTTAATATATAACCTAATTATTATTAAATTGGCTTGGAATTAGTATTAATATGTTGATTAACTTGCTGGATAGCTGCTGTACTACAGTAGCACATCATGATTATTTTCCCAACTTCTAGTAAGTCGCTAAGGCGTGTTAAATAGCATGTTATCTCCGGAAACTCGATCCAGCGGGATTACCATTAATTCACATGTTTAGTATCCCTGTTTAGAAATCCATTGATTAAATGGTAATCTATTCCAGTAAAGTTATATATGTAACTCTTATTGTGATTTGGTTATCGATCTTCTTGATGATTGTGCTTACCTTGAAATTCTGAAATGAATCTTCTTCCTACTCGAAATTGTTATTGCTACATAGCTTAAACCTTAGAATTCTGGCCATAAATTGTGGAAGTCTAGATTCATGGGATCTTTGATCCAAAGAAATCAATGCCTGGCAAACAATTAAGGGCTTGGTCTAGTCCTGGGAGGAGCGCCCGAACACTACGTTTACCCCAGGGGAGGTGAATGACTAGGTGTGGCATTTGGCACCAGTACTATGACATGTGTTAAATCTAGGACTGTCCACTACTCTCTTCTACTTTTCACTTTCCACTCTTCACTGTTCCCTACTCTACTTGTGGTTACTCTACTTGTTGTTACTTGGACGTGGAAATGAAATTACATACGTGCTTGACATGACTTGAATCGCCTTGATATGGCCATCTCTTTATCGTTATCTCCTGCAGTAAATTCTTGTCTTTGTTATTCCTTTTAAGTATTACCATTCTGTTCATTTATATTTCTTGACCTTGCAAGATCTTTAAACTTTGTTTTACTATATCATCATTATCCTTTTATTGCATTATCCTTTGTAGCATGATATTTTAAAAAGGTAATTAAACTGTTAATCACTTATACCTGTCTGTTATCTCCTACTGGGCGTTAGCTCACACCCCGTTGTTTTCCCCCTTTCCAGGCTATACAGGTGACGACACCCATACCGATGGGGAGGGGTAGGAGTGATTACACCTGAGTGTACCAGTTAATAGATGGAGTCGTCTTGTTATTGCTTCTAGTTATGTCTTAGAGTTGTGCTAGTATTTCGATATTTAAAGAGTTAGTTGATGTACTAGTTGTACTAGATTTCATTAGAAGTTATGTTTGAGAGTGTCTTAGTAGTTTGATGAATGTTGTAATAGATTGGGATTTTCCATGTTTAATAAATTTGTGCTTTTCCATTGCCCTTGTGTTAATCATCTAGTTTAGTATTTCAACATTTTTCCCGCTAGCTCGCCTCTAACTGTACGCCCCGATATTTTCGCCTTGTTCGGGGCGTGACAGTTTAGTTGGTATCAGAGCCCTAGGTTTCACATTCCTAGGTTTTTCTAAGTCATAGGTTTTGTCTTGCATCCCAGTAACCGGTATATCAAAAGGTGTTGTCCGAACGTTAGGCTACGCCTATCGGGAAAGTCGCACACTTGCGCGAGTGGTCTTCTGATCGGTTATCTCCGCCAGGTAATTGAAATGGCAGCCGAACGTGCTGAATGGAGGAACCTGCAGCGCACGGTTCAAGGCCTGACCCAGGCGTTACATCAGGTAGCTCAAGCTGGAGCAGCGGGTCATGGCACCGGTGACTTATACCGGAATTTTTGAGGAATGAACCCGCCAAGATTTGCTGGTTCGACTAACCCCGACGAGGCCGAGCATTGGCTCAACGAAATGGGGAGAATTTTTGAAGTCATGCAATGCACCGACCAAGAGCGTGTCCTTCTTTCTACCTTCCAATTGGAGCGGGATGCGCGTACTTGGTGGGATTCCGTCAAGGCAACTCTAGGCGATCAACAAGTCACATGGGAAGAGTTCGAGGAATTCTTCAACGACAAATATTTTTCTGATCGTATACAATAGAAGAAGGCGGTGGAGTTCGCGGCTCTAAAGCAGCGAAGCTTATCGATGGCCGAATATGAAGCACAGTTCTCTCGTCTTTCGCGCTATGCTACTCACCTTATCTCCACCGAAAAGATGAAAGCTAAGTGATTTCTCAACGGGTTGAAGCTTCACTACATCAATCAACTGGCGCCGATGGAGATCCCTACTTATTCTGAGATGGTGAGAAAGGCACAAGTTCTAGAAGATACCCTAGAGATGACGGAGAGGATCCGTGGGAAAGGCATGAAGAAGGAACAACTAACTCCTAGACCCGGACCTAGTACTAGCAAGAAGAGGCCCATGAGTGGGTCTAGTTCGTGGATCGGAACGGGAACGTGGAAAGATAAGATGCCGAGAAATGAAGAGAAGAAACCCGGCCCTATTGTTCCATTCAAGGGCAAGTGCAAGTATTGTGATCGTCCAGGTCACAAGATGGAGGAATGCTGGCGCAAGCTAGGTGCGTGTTTACGATGTGGGAGTAGGGAGCACCGTATCCCTGACTGCCCTCTTCTATCGGAACAGGCTACACCGGCAAAACCTCAAGCTACCAAGAGGCCGCAAGGAAGGCTCCAAGCTTTACATGCGGATGAGACTAGGATTTCTGATGATGGCGGACTCGTCGAAGGTACTCTTACTATAATCGACAAGCCTGCATTTGTTCTCTTTGACACTGGTGCAACGAATTCTTTTATTTCTCGGAGATTTGCGAAGTCTTTATCTATGGAACCTATTATGATGAATACTCCTTTAGCTATATCAACTCCTATTAGTTCTGGAGCGGCTATTCAATATTACTACCCTTCTAGTAAGGTTATTATTGATGAACGAAACTTTCCAGCCAACTTAGTTTGCATGGATATGAAGGATTGTGATGTAATCCTTGGAGCAGATTGGTTGGCCAAGTATGAGGCCAATGTTCACTGCAGTTCTAGCTCAGTGACTTTTACTGGACATTCTGGTTTGTCTTTTACGGGAATTAAGAGCCATAACCCCGTATCACTCATCTCGGCCCTTCGAGCCGACAAGCTGATGAAGCAAGGTTGCGAGGCTTTTCTATCCTTTGTCCATGCTACACCGGAGCGGCAAGTTGAGATAAAGGACACTCATATTGTTCGAGAATTCTCCGATGTCTTTCCGGAGGAACTACCAGGACTTCCGCCTGAGCGGGAAGTTATCTTCTCCATTGATATCGTTCCTGGCACGTCTCCAGTTTCTAGAGCTCCTTACCGTATGTCCCCTGCGGAGCTACGGGAATTAAAGCAACAGCTGATGGAATTGCTCGAGAAAGGCTTTATTCGTCCGAGTACTTCACCTTGGGGGGCTCCTGTATTATTCGTCAGGAAGAAGGATGGTTCGATGAGGTTATGCATCGATTATCGGCAACTGAACCAGCTAACTATCAAAAATAAATACCCATTGTCGAGGATCGATGAATTATTCGACCAGATAGCGGGAGCACATTATTTCTCTAAGATCGACCTTCGATCTGGATATCATCAGCTGAGGATTAAGGAAGATGATATTTATAAAACGGCTTTCCGCAGCAGGTATGGTCATTTTGAGTTTGTCGTTATGCCTTTTGCTCTAACGAATGCACCAGCAGCTTTCATGCTGTTAATGAATAATGCATTCCGACGTTATCTTGATCAATGGGTCGTGGTATTCATTGACGACATATTGATTTATTCCAAGACTGAAGAAGAGCATGCCGAACATCTGAGGATGGCATTGCAGATATTGAGAGATCATCAACTATATGCCAAATTCAGTAAATATGATTTCTGGCTGCAAGAAGTATCCTTCTTAGGACATATCATCACCAAAGAAGGTATTTCAGTTGATCCTTCGAAAGTGGAGGCAGTAAAGAGCTGGGATCAGCCTACTACAGTGACCGAGGTGAGAAGCTTCCTAGGCCTGGCAGGTTATTATCGGAGATTTATTCAAGACTTCTCCAAAATTGCAGTACCTCTCACTCGATTGACCCGCAAAGACAATAAGTTTGAATGGTCCGAAGAATGTCAGCGGAGCTTTCAAACATTGAAGGATTGCCTCACTACTGCACCCATATTGGCTTTACCTTCTGGCGACGGAGGTTTCGTGGTCTATACCGATGCTTCTGGTATTGGCTTGGACTGTGTACTCATGCAGCATGGGAAGGTGATTGCCTATTCTTCTAGGCAGCTGAGGAAGCATGAAGAAAATTACCCCGTTCATGACTTGGAACTTGCAGCAGTTGTATTCGCTCTGAAGATTTGGAGGCATTACTTGTATGGAGAAACATTCACAGTATTTTCAGATCATAAGAGTCTGAAGTATTTATTTTCTCAGAAGGAACTCAACATGAGGCAGAGAAGATGGTTGGAATATTTGAAGGACTTCGACTTCTCTATCGAGTATCATCCGAGTAAAGGTAATGTCGTGGCAGATGCATTAAGTCGGAAGCCTATGGCTAAATTGGCCAGTCTCATGCTACAAGAATGGAGGCTACTAGAACAATTAGCTAGCCTGGATCTTAATGTAGAAAATGATCGGGTGATGATTGCACAAATCCAACTTAAGCCTGATTTGATGATAGAAATTAAATCCTTGCAAGACAATGACCCTGAGCTGGTGGAAATCAAAGGAAACTTGAGCAACAGACCGGATTTCATGATGGCTGATGATGGACGATTGTTATTCTGAGGGTGAACTTGTGTACCTGATGTAGCCGAACTCAAGAACAAGATTCTTGAAGAAGCTCATAGATCCCGATACACGATTCATCCTGGAGGCACCAAGATGTTCAAGGATTTGAAAAGATCCTTCTGGTGGCCGAACATGAAAAAGGAAGTGGCAGATTTTGTGAGCAGATGCTTAGTGTGTTAGCAGGTCAAGGCTGAGCATCTCAGACCGACAGGGAAGTTGAAACCACTTGATATACCCCAGTGGAAATGGGAAAGCATCGGCATGGATTTCATTATGGGTCTACCTAGGACTCGTGGTGGATTTGACGGGATATGGGTGATTGTCGACCGATTGACAAAGTTGGCCCACTTCTTATCTATTAAATCCAAATGGACAGTCGATGTTTTGGCAGCATTGTACATGAAGGAAGTAGTTCGACTTCATGGCATTCCAGTTAGCATTGTGTCAGACAGAGACCCTAGATTCACCTCACATTTCTGGAAGGGACTGCAAGAGTCCTTGGGCACTCGTCTGAATTTCAGTACGGCCTTTCATCCACAGACTGATGGACAGACGGAGAGGACTAATCAGATAGTGGAGGATATGCTGAGAGCCTGCATGATTGATTTCGGAGGCAGTTGGGACGATCATTTGGCATTGATTGAATTCGCCTACAATAATAGCTATCAGTCCAGTATACAAATGGCTCCATTTGAAGCTTTGTATGGAAGAAGCTGTCGTTCCCCGTTGTGTTGGGACGAGGTGGGCGAGAAGCAATGGCTTGGACCGGATCTTATTTCGGAGTCGTCACAGAATATCCGTATCATCCGAGACCGGTTACAAGTGGCTCAATCAAGACAGAAGAGCTATGCTGACAACCGGAGAAGGGCATTAGAGTTCCAAGTGGGTGAGCATGTATTTCTGAAGGTCTCTCCTACGAGAGGGATTCGTAGATTTGGCATTCGCGGCAAGCTAAGCCCGCGGTATATCGGTCCGTTCGAGATTCTGGATAGAGTGGGCGAGGTGGCTTATCGATTGGCGTTACCGCCTCAGTTGTCTGGCGTGCACAACGTCTTCCATATTTCTATGTTGCGGAAGTATGTGTACGACCCCACTCATGTTATTCATCATGTGGATTTCGAGCTGAAGGAGGATCTGACCTACGAGGAAAGACCGATAAAGATTCTGGACCAGAAGCAACAGCAACTCCGGAATCGCTCTATATCGATGGTCAAGATTCAGTGGAGTCGGCGTGGGACCGAAGAGGCTACTTGGGAATCGGAAGATACTATGCGGAAGCGGTATCCCGACCTATTCTAGGTGATCTATCTTTTCCCTACTTTCCGTATATAGTGCAGTGAATTTGGAGGACCAAATTCTTTAAGTAGGGGAGGGTGTAATACCCCGATTATTTATTAAGTTTTATTGAGCTTTTATTAATTAAAAATTGAATTAAAATGAATTAATGTTTGAATTTCAAAATATTAATATTTAATTCATTAGAAAATAGAACCTATAAAATTCGACTACCTTAGAAAAATCTGTAAAAATAGTAATTGGGTAAAAGACCATTTTTATAGCAATTTTATCTTCTGGACTTGACCCAAATTAATTACGTAACCTTGTCTAATTAGAGGATTAATCCCGAAATTGACATTTACCTAACCTTTACCTAACCAAAACTTAAAACGTGAAATTTGATCTTAATACTCAACCAAATGATCTGAAATCAAGGGCAAATGGAAGGCCACGAGGTAAGGAACATTTACCCTCAATCAATTTGAGGTAAACCTAGCCCTAAAACGTGCTGCCGACATAGCTTTGGTCGAGTCAAGGATTCCGGCGCCGTTTCTAACACGTAACTTGCAGCGCCAAATACTCCCAACTCCGAAGGCTCCAGAAGCTCCATGACCTATAGAAACGTAGCTCTTCGACTCTAGTTTCATTTGGTAGCTGGGTCAGCCGACGAGGAGTCCAGATCTGGGAGTATTCGTCGATTTGGTGGAAGGTGTTAGCAGTTCGTCGTTCTTCATCTCCAGCCCTTTAATCCGTCGATTAAGGTAGGTACCCTTAACCAAATGAGACTTGTGAATATAGTATCTCGATCAGCTCGACGAGATCTTTCCAATGATAGTAAAAGCCCCAATTTTTATTGGGTATTTAGGGAGATTTAGAGGCATCTTTGGAGGGTATTTCTGGATCGGGTTTAATTCTAGCTTCGATCTTCAATCTTCAATTCAGGTAGGTGATAATGGACCCAACCTAATTGCTATATATCAATGAAATCTACATCATGTTAGCTTCATTTTGACGTTGGAAGCCCTAATTATTATTGATCATGCTAATAGAATTCTGAGTTTTCATAAGTGTGTCCTGTCGACGTTCCAGCAGCATTAACTTGACTTATCTCATGATTTTAAGTGACTAAATGAAATATTCATATGGCATATCTTATATGGTTGGAATCCTTATCCTATCAGCTTTCCGTTGATATATAGATCTCTAGATTTCATTAAGTATAGTAGGAGAATTTTGAGTTTTAGTCACTGCCTGTCCAGAACTAGGGTTTCGGTGTTCCAGTAGTTATAAATCCTAATTACAGCAAGTAATCATGCAATTGACACTTCTGTTAGATAGTATTCTCTGTTAGCTTTCTAACGAAACCAAAATCCCTTTATTTGGAGTTCATTTCCATTAGTTATTAGCATTTTAGTGTAACCCTAGCAAACCCCCACTTCCCGGCGTTCACCGGACGCGGCCGGGATGATCGGAGACGACCCAGAGATGGACGGTCTTACGATAGACCGCCCAACTCAGGCCTGAACTTTGACCATTTTTGACTCTGGTATAACCATAGATGAACGGTCTTTCAGGAACCACACATCTCAGGATGAACGGTTCCTCACGAACCACATATCGGGATATAAGGTCCCGGAGGAACCACATATCCTGGACGGCCCTGCACTGGCCGCACATCCCAGGGGATGGGCGGTTGGTCCAGAGCCTCCCAACCCTTTGGGCGGCCCAGGTGGAACCGCCCAAGTACATGGGCGGCCCCTCAGGAACCGCCCATCCACCAGAGAGCCCCTTTTGCCCCCGTTCAGCCCTGTTAAGCCCCAGGGGATATAAGGTCCACCAGGAACCGTTTATCCCCTCTGAGAGTGACTTAGTAATGGTTCTAATGCATTCATTTTCATGTCATACATGCTAATTAGTAAAATAGAAACCCACTTAATAAATGCTTAATTATGTGACTAAATTTCTGTTAATTGCTTGTTATTCGTGCCTACGCGACTTACGCGATCTCGTTCACTAGCTTATCATCTTGAATCGTTCCTTTTGGCATCTTAACTTAATATATAACCTAATTCTTATTAAATTGGCTTGGAATTAGTATTAATATGTTGATTAACTTGCTGGATAGCTGCTGTACTACAGTAGCACATCATGATTATTTTCCCAACTTCTAGTAAGTCGCTAAGGCGTGTTAAATAGCATGTCATCTCCAGAAACTCGATCCCGTGGGATTACCATTAATTCACATGTTTAGTATCCCTGTTTAGAAATCCATTGATTAAATGGTAATCTATTCCAGTAAAGTTATATATGTAACTCTTATTGTGATTTGGTTATCGATCTTCTTGATGATTGTGCTTACCTTGAAATTCTGAAATGAATCTTCTTCCTACTCAAAATTGTTATTGCTACATAGCTTAAACCTTGGAATTCTGGCCATAAATTGTGGAAGTCTATATTCGTGGGATCTTTGATCCAAAGAAATCAATGCCTGGCAAATAATTAAGGGCTTGGTCTAGTCCTGGGAGGAGCGCCCGAACATTACGTGTACCCCCGGGGAGGTGAATGACTAGGTGTGACATTTGGCACCAGTACTATGACATGTGTTAAATCTAGGACTGTCCACTACTCTCTTCTACTTTTCACTTTCCACTCTTCACTGTTCCCTACTCTACTTGTGGTTACTCTACTTGTTGTTACTTGGACGTGGAAATGAAATTACATACGTGCTTGACATGACTTGCATCGCCTTGATATGGCTATCTCTTTATCGTTATCTCCTGCAGTAAATTCTTATCTTTGTTATTCCTTTTAAGTATTACCATTCTGTTCATTTATATTTCTTGACCTTGCAAGATCTTTAAACTTTGTTTTACTATATCATCATTATCCTTTTATTGCATTATCCTTTGTAGCATGATATTTTAAAAAGGTAATTAAACTGTTAATCACTTATACCTGTCTGTTATCTCCTACTGGGCGTTAGCTCACACCCCGTTGTTTTCCCCCTTTCCAGGCTATACAGGTGACGACACCCATACCGATGGGGAGGGGCAGGAGTGATTACACCTGAGTGTACCAGTTAATAGATGGAGTCGTCTTGTTATTGCTTCTAGTTATGTCTTGGAGTTGTGCTAGTATTTCGATATTTAAAGAGTTAGTTGATGTACTAGTTGTACTAGATTTCATTAGAAGTTATGTTTGAGAGTGTCTTAGTAGTTTGATGAATGTTGTAATAGATTGGGATTTTCCATGTTTAATAAATTTGTTCTTTTCCATTGCCCTTGTATTAATCATCTACTTTAGTATTTCAACATTTTTCCTGCTAGCTCGCCTCTAACTGTACGTCCCGATATTTCCGCCTTGTTCGGGGCGTGACAATCGTCAATATCCTCCCCAAGAGTCGGGCTTCCTCGGGTACGATCGGTGTCGGGATTGGTGGCAGTGGGATCACCAGCCGCGGGACAGCCCCCATCCGCAGAAGATCGGCCAAGAATCCTGTGTCCGGCCCCAGGAGCATCTTCAGTCTCTTCGCCGCATGAACGCAGAAGGATGAGCTCCACCTGGGGATGGCCTTGCGACCCCGGGGTGCGCACGCTCCGCGGGGCGTCGTCATTATCTAACCATGTGAAGAAAGGTTAGCCGCTTGCCAAGTGGAGTAAATCACTACATTCTCAAGGAAGCCGAATGGATCCCCATGCTTACCTCGCCCGCCGGTACTATGCTGCTCTCCGGCGTCGTCTCTCCTCGGGCGGCGGCTTCAGGCACCCTCTCCCTGCGGGTCTCGGTCTCCGGCGACACCTCCCCTTCTTCCCGAATCTCGGCTTCGGGTACTACCAGCTCTCGCACCTTGATCTCGGGTGCTATCTCCCCCTCCTCCAGGGCTTCGGTGGCTGGGATAGTAACCTCCACGGCTCCTTTGGAGGCGCGAGCCTGTATTGCCTCAAATAAATCAACAACCCTGAGAGAAGACTTAAGGATGAGAAAGGAGGAAGAAAGAGGAAGGCATACACTCACAGCCACTACCACTTCTTCTCAGGGTGAGACCTCAGTTGTCGAGATGGCAGCATCCAAGCTTACCCCGGCTTCTTCCTGCCGTAAAACCTCGACCAAGGACGCCAGTTTATCCAAAGCGGCGGTGGTTGTCTCTTGTCTGGCGGCTTCTAAACCCGGGACGTGGATTGCTGCATCTTTTGATAGGGTCTGTTCCTATTGGAAGCCAAAAACAATGATATCAAGGAGGTTAGTTGACGGCCTCAAGAAAAAAACCTGAATTAACAGGTTCACACTTACGGGTGCCCGCTTCACCAGGCTAAGAGAAATAGGTAGTACCGGGGCTTTCCAGGTAGGAACTTGAAAGCTGGGCTCCCCGGGGATACCCTCAGTTGAAAGCACTTCGTCAGAAGAATAGCCGTAATCTACCTTCTCGCTCGACGAAGACTTAGTTCTAGTGGGCACCTCTTTCGCTATCAAGGCAGCCCCCGCCTCAGCATCCGAGGTTGGCTCGTCGCCGCGCCAAACAGGCAACTGCGACTTCCCTGACCGCCACCCCTTCTTCCTGTATGTCTGCCCGAACTGAGATGTCTCGGGGTCCGCCTCCGGTTGAGGGGCTACCACATCAGCTCCTGCCAGGTAAAGCAGGATCCGGGTTCAGTCAGGCCGTAAAGCTTCAATTTTTTTTTAAAATTTAATCGAAGCGACTAGTAAAGAAAGTGATATACCTCCTTCAGCTTCGGCGGCGGGAGTTGGGGCGAAGAAGGTCTCTTCGACAGATTCCGCGGCCCCGTGGGTCACAGCTTCACCCACGCCTGGGATAGATACGGGCGTGGGCCTCTCGGCGACAGCTAGAGCAAAAACGTATGTGTTATAAGAAGCGCCCCTCTTAACGTCTAAATAAATCCCGGAGAGCCTCAAAGAAGAAGAAACCCAACCTGCAGGCCGACTCGGCTCGGTTCAAGCAACTTTGAACTCCTCAAATGAAGAGATCAAAGGCACCGTGGGAATGATCGACGCAGCTTTGGCGGCCTCCGTATTTCATCGCTTTGCCTCCCGCCGCTCGGCCGCCTTGGCAGCATCTACCACCTTCTTCACGGGCGATTTCGCCCGGGGCCTCTTCGCAGGCGGAGGCAGGGGGGTAGTAGTCGGATCCACTGACGCCTCCTCGAAGTAAGTAGGCTTTCCTGCTTGCCGAAGGAGATTGCGATACATCACTGTCTGGACGCTATCAGGGTGGTCTGTTTAAGAATAGGGGAAGAAGAACGTGGGACCCGATCAGCTTCCGACACCCAAGGAAGGGTAACATTAAAAAGCACAAGTAAAAGAAGAAAACACTAAATACCATGTGGGCCAGCGTACAGCCGCAGCACTATCGGCCAGTAGTTGAGGGACGGTTCCTTGTCCCGGTGAGCCGCCTCCCTGACCAGCCAGCATACATCTTCGATTTTCTGGCAGCTGTGGGCAAGGGCTGCCAGATCCGCATGCTTCTTGGCGGCCAAGTGGCAAAAGAGGTTGAAGTGGTCCATCCCCCATCCCTCGGCATAATAATAGGCGTTATGGAGGCGCTTGCCCAAGATGGCCGCCCCCGGATCTTCAATCTTCAACCCATGCACTCGGAGAAGGACGTAGAGCCATGTGGTGTCCTTGTAATTTTTTGGTTTTCGTTCCTCCCTCCTCACGAACGTGCGGTATGGACAGATTGGATCCCTCTCCGGACGCCAGCTCCTCGTGGGGGTGCCTCCTTCTTCCATGGGAAACAGATAGTTGGTCAGCTCCAGGTGGTCACTCCCAACGTGGCAAAGGTCCCGCAGGGTCTTCTTGAAATCATCCTTCGCCACCGGAGGTAGCCTAGCCTGCGGTGCTGGCTTGGCATCTCGAGCCCTCTTGCGTGCGATCATGTACGCAGCCACTTCCTGTTCCTTGCCCTGCCTCAACCGGAGGAGATGATCCGGGTCGATATCAAGTACTGGCACTGGTTGCCGGCTCAGAAACATCCTCTCTGCCCCATCCCAGTAGTCGGTCCGAAATAATCGGTAGAAGGTTGTCTGAGCATTCCACCACTTTACGTACTCCGGGGTCACCCGTGGAATCCGACCCGGGGCTGGCACCCTGAAGGAAGCAGTGTCTGCCCGATGAAAGAAATCCCACCAGGTTCGGGCAGTCTCAACAGTGGGGATCCCCCGGAGACTTCACACCGGCAAATCAAAGCGAGCACTGTATGTAGGGATATGTTGATCATACCCGAAATTCCTATCGAAGAGAAAGGGATAGTACGGATCCAGCAACAGACTATCCCCCTTTCGGAAATCTAGCACACTTGGACGAATGGACAGAGCCCAGGCTCTGAGCTCTGGCTCTAACAGCGGGCGAACCACGTTCTCCTGACTGATCGGATGCACGTACTTTTCCACCTAGTCATCCCTGCATTCCCGGTTACTGTTTACCAATGGGCTTGAATGAGCAGCCAGGGTCCAGAAGTGAATAGTGCGGGTAGCATCAAGGGGCACCGTCGTCAGCCTGCCTCGGATGTCATATAGTCGCATAGACGTTGAGGCTGACTCCACGCTCGCAAACTCCAGCATCCGTGGAACTAACCCCCAGCCTTGAATGGTGCATGGAGCGAACTCTGGAAATAGAAAACAAACCCACGCATTGAAAAAATGTAGTGGGCACACATACCGTGCCTGTCGCTGGAACTGGTGAGCGCTGACATCCCTGAGCGCCTTGTAGATCAGACACAGAGTAGCTGGACACAGAGACAGCTTGATACCCCAGGCCATCTGGCAGGCCGGGTAGATCGCATCTGGTCGAATGACAGTATCGTCTCCATACGGCATGGCGAACGAGCACAGCCAATAAGTCAGGAACGCCGCACAATGCGTCAGCGGGTCGACCCCTGTCAGATTGGGCCCGCTTCGGCACCCTCGGGAAGAAATCTTCACATCAACCTTCGGCTTAGCACACTTCTTGCTGGCGGCGGCAGTGCCTATGTGCAGGAAGTCTTTGTATTGTTTCAGGCCGTCGTAGAAGTACTGCAACCACAAGGTCATACGGACTCTCTTCCGGTCTCCACGAGGGGGTTGCTTCTCGCCGTGCGCCAACTGATACAGGTCTCAGTACGCCTTCATAAGATACCGATACGAATAGCCGAGGGAGTAGTAGCCGTCCCCGTTGGTCTCGTCCTTGATCATATCCGAGAGGCAAACTTCTTCGTAGGGCTCCCCGTCAATGGGCAAGCTGCTGAGTTGACTAAGACTCCATAAATCCAATGAAGTCTCGCCCTCTGCCGTATAGAAGGTGTTCGTCTCTGCATTGAACACTTCTATCATCCCACAGCAAAGACCCCTGGAAATAGGGTAGCTATACCGGGAGGCATAGACATTGTGGTAAATGCCAGCCCAGATAAGGATCGGAGCATAGTTGAACAACACGTACTCCGTGAATTCCACACCTCCCTCCCGGAAGCTATGCGCATCTTTAAGCCTTAGCTCCCCGAACCAGCCCAGCGCTAGTTCATGTTTGAATCAGACGGTCAAACAATCCAGCAGAAGGGGCTCTTCCCTGTATCCCCACTTCAATGGAGCCAAGAACAGACCAAACCGGGGATGCTCGCCCTGGACCCGCCCAGCAGCTGCATCCCATCGAGCAGGGGTAAATTGAGGAGCCCACACTAATTTGTCTTTTGCCGGCAACACGGCTTCGAGCCCCAAGACGGGTTTCCATTCTCGCGCCTCTCCCACTAGATACATTGGGATGCTCCTCGGGACACTGTACAGCAGGCTGTCCCGGGACCGCAGAATTACCTACTCGACGTCCCTGACAATGCGAAAATCCCACCTTTCCCGGTCACTGAGATGTTTCAGAAAACGGATGAGGTGCCTATCCTTTGGGTAGTCCTTCCGGTACTCCCCCGTAGCCCGGTCAAAAGCCAAGCTGCGCCCGACCCGAGTAAGCCTACGAAAGTCCATCGTCTCGGTATCAGAGCCCGATGATCCGGCCAGTGCCGCTATCTCGGCATGCTCCCTGTCCAAGTCCTCCACATTAAACCAGGTAACTGCTGGCACCGGAGGTGGGGGAACGCGCTCGGCACCGGAAGCAGCAGAAGCAGCAGAATCTCTTGGGGGAGCCATCTTTCTACAAAGTGGAAGATACCTCAAGTCAGAATAAGACACAAACGAAAAAGAAAGGAGATTACGAAGGGGCTACGCTACAATTGAATTAAAAAGAATGCTAATAATTTCTGACGAAATTTCGGCAGAGTTTCCCCTAGGCCGGAGGCGTAAAGGGAAAACACGGGTGCACGTCCACAAGGAGTGACGGCCCCAACAAAGTCACGGTGTGCCCAAGGGCGACACCGGAGATCCTCCGGTTGAAGAAGCCTTCTTCTCTCTTCAGCGGCACACCCCGTGCCCCCTTCAGCGGCACACCCTGTGCCTCACTTCAGCGGCACACCCCGTGCCTCGCTCCAGCAACACACCCCGTGCCTCGCTCCAGCAACACACCCCGTGCCTTGCCCCAGCGGCACGCTCAGTGCCCACCTACCCAGCGGCACACTTGTGCCCTTCTCCAGCGGCACACCCGTGGCCCCAGTCCCAATGGCACACCCATGGCCTTTCCCCAGTGGCACACTTGTGCCATTCTCTAGCGGCACACCCGTGCCCCCAGTCCCAGCGGCACACCCGTGCCCTTCTTCCAGCGGCACACCCGTGCCCTTTCTCCAGCGGCACACCCGCGCCCTTTCTCCAGCGGCACGCTTGCCCCCTTTCTCCAGCGGCACGCTCGCGCCCCCGTCAGCGGCATGCCCTGACGCCATGACCACCTCCACCCCATGCCGAAGAGAAGAAGGAGAAGAGATGAAGAGGAAGAAGAAGAGATGAAAAGGAAGAAAGAATAAGAAGAAGAGAAAGGAGGAAGAGGAGGACGGGAAGCCCAGGGCTCTATCATCCCCCGAGCGAAGAAAGAATGCGAAGAAGAAGGAGAAGAGAAGAAGAAGGAGAAGAGAGGAAGAGAGGAAGAAGAGAGAAGAGACAAGGAGAGAGGGGGAGCCCCTCCGTGGCGTCCTCCTCACCCCAGCAACGACGGCGATGACAACGGTGGTGGCGGCCGTACTCGGTGGCGAAGGAGAAGAAGAAGAGAGAGAAGGGGGGCGACGGTGGCAGTGGGAACTGAAGAGGCAGAGAGAGAGAGAAGGAGAGTTTGAAAATAAAGGGGGGGGTTCGAACGGAACTCCCCGCCCCTTTTATATGGGTTTCAAAAAAAAAAGAAAAGAGAAAAAAGAGAAAAGAGAGAATAAAAAAAGAGAGATAAAAAAAGGAAAAAGAAAAAAGAGAGATAAAAAAGAGAGAAGAGAAAGAGAAAAAAAGGGAAAAGAAAAAAAAGAAAAGGGAGAAAAAAAGTAATAATAAATAAATATATATATATATATTTACATATATACATACAGTAAACGATGATAATATAATAAGTAGATATAATAATATCTACGTCACATACCATATGAACGTACGCCCAATAAAGTACATTAATTCCACGGATACACCCGCGAGCACCGTCTGGCTCATCCTTCACCCGCGCTGCCCGTGGGTGGGGGGCATTTGCGGATGTATAAAATTGTACGTCCATATGTCCCGCCCAGCCCCCGCATTGATGTCAAAGTCGAAAGGGAAGGACTCGGAGAGACTGGCCATCCAGGGCTCCGGGAGAATACTACCGTCCGACAAATCCCCACATTTGCACGGGCACGTTAAATGACAAAGGAAACACGGGAAACCCTTCCTGAACCTATACATTGCTATGGACCCATCCTCGAGTCCTTAACGGTGAAGAAAGATCCCAGAGAGTATGCAACTGCAAGCCCCTGAAGCAAAAGCAAATGCCCCTTCCAAGCGGCACACTATGTGCCCTTTCAATGGCACACCGCCTGGAAGGCCTTCAGCGGCACACACCCGAATGGCCATTCAGCGGCACACCTCAAGTGCCTCAGCAGCACACCCTCAGCTGCCTCCAACCGCACCCCTAACGAGCCCCAGCGGCACACCCGAATAGCCGTTCAGCTGCACACCTCAAGTGCCTTCAGCGGCACACCCTCAGCTGCCTCCAGCGGCACACCATTGTGCCCGTCAATGGCACAGCCTCAGGCCTCTCAGCGGCACACTTCCAGCAAGCCTTCATGTCCCTCCAGCGGCACAGCGGTGAGCTCCCCCGAACGGCACAAATTGGCAGGATACACAACGGTCACTAGAGGAGCCCCTTGGCGCGCAGTGTGGCCACTTCGATGCCAGCTAACCCCAAGTCTAGGTGTCGTCCTCCGATTGGATGAAGGAGACTTCTACCTGACAGAGATGGGACTCGGGTCATCCTCAGACGGCAGTGCCATCATGAGGTCCCCTGTCAATGGCCCACGTATAAAAGGCCTTCACAGATAAATGAAGAAGAGGGAGGAGATAGAGGAACGACATGCAGAGAAGGCACCCGTTCGAAGAGAAGAAAACAAGAAGAAGAAAAGAAGAAGAAGCAGGTAGAGGAGAGTAAGGAAAGAAAGGAAAAGTGGGCTGTGTAGTGGAGAGGGAAGGATGGCAGTGAAGGGAATGATCACCCTTCCTCATCCTAACCCTCTCCCCAAACTTTTCTATCTTGTTCTTCCCCCGTTCTCTCCCCCCGTTTGCTTGGATATACTGTATCACGTTTGGCCTTCTGGCCATGATTCTTTGTCATCTTGAGTTTGTCATGAATGAAACACCTTTTGGCTTTGCCTTCGTTTGTTGCACTTGTTGTTTTCTTCTTACTGTTGGTCTGTGAGTTTTGCGTCCACCTCCAGTCCTCCAACTTCTTGCTTGGTCTCACCTCCCGTGGCATGGGTCTACTTGATTGAGAGGTTTAGCTCTTGGCTTGATGGGGCAGGGCCGGCCTCTTCCCCCTCCAATGGCTTTCCTTAGTATAATGACCCTTGATATTCGCTATACGAGTCTGTGGGAGTCCACTCTCATTTTGACACTTTGGATCCCCTCAGTGCTTAGAGCATCCCTCTTTGCCCTCCTTAGAAACCAGCGGTATACACATATACGCTCAAGCCTCCCAGTCATCAGTTTACTCAGGCCCTCCAGCGGCACACCTCCCTGGGTTTGCTCAGCGGCACGGTCCTCCTTGAGTCTGCCCAGCAGCACGCTCTTCCCTGAGTTTGCTCAGCGGTGCACCCTTCCCGTTTGTCTCCCCAGTGGCACAGACTTCCCTTCGTTTGCCCAGCGGCACGCCCTCTCCAGCCGCCAGTGGTACACCCTTGGCTGCCTCAGTGGCACACCTCCCTTGTTGGCCTGTTCGGCGGGACACATACTTTGGCTGTCACTTCTCCGGTGCATCCATGGCTTGTATCAGTCTACTAGTTTCTCGGCCGGCGTTTTCTCCGAGTTTTCTGAAGTTTCCCCCCAAAGGTGGCTGCTTAGGCACACACCTCAATTGTTGGTTCATGCCACCCCTGTGGGCATGTTCCTTGTTATTCCCTTACCATCCGGGTCAAGGGGAGATGCTGCCGAATTTTTGCCAGAAATAATAATACGTTAAAAGATAAAAGGAAGCAACAAACAAGTGAGGTAAGCAACGATAAAACATTCTAATCAACTAAAGTAATTATGCAAAGCTCCAGGAATCGGCTGAATAAGACTCAAAGGACTGCACTATTGAATGGGAATTGGGACCCAAGCACATGACAAGAAGATTGGCAGTCGATCTCCCGAGGTTCTCCATCAGACCTACATGTGCAAGGGCTCTCTCTCTTTTGAACTTTGTTCCACCCATCTGAACTCCACCCCATTTTCCTTAACCCTTTACTCTCCGCTCAAACCCTCTAGCAATCGCCCATACCCTTCAGCTCTCCAGCGGCACACTCCCAACCATCCAGCGGTACACTCCTTAACCCCCCAGCGACACACTCATCAATTCCCCAGCGATACTCCTCCTAGCTCTCCAGCAATACACTCCCTAACTCTCCAACGGCACTCCTCAACCACCCAGTGACACACTTATCAATTCCCCCAGCGGTACACTCCCTAACTCCCCAACGGCACTCCTTAACCACCCAGCGACACACTTATCAATTCCCCCAGCGATACACTTTCTAGCTCCCCAGCGACACACTCCCAGTCCCACCTCCAGCGGCACACTCCATCATCTCTCCAATAAATATATAGGTATAATAAAAATTATAATAAAAGGGACAATAAGTAATAATAATAGTGATAAAACAAAGGGGGGGATGGCTCCAATTAAATAATGAGCGGAGAGAAGATAACAAAAGGGGGTAATGCTAATAAATGAACGACAATGATGAATGTCACTCGGGGCAACCCACGAGCATAACAGTATGGCCCTCATCTCTCCTTCTTGGATTCCAAACCCGGGAATATTAATGATGCTCTTGTGAGCCGAATGTCATCCTCGGGAGTCGTCCCTCTCGTCATGGTGACCGTCCGGCCTTACCTCGGGCCAATATCTCGTCAGGGTCCCCTCCCTCACTATGATCTGACTTTCCCCCTTGCATTAAAATTGCCGTCCCTCGGCAGACATTTGCATGGATTCGTCCCCCGTCACTGTCTTATTTTCCGTGTGGACTTTTATCCAAACATGGAATGGTCCATCGGTGACCGACATAATTTTAGTGCTCATCCCCTCACCACGGGCTTGCCGCATGGCCCGGCTACAGTTTCTTTCCTACATGAATTAGCATTTCTCTCGGTCGTGGAGCCCTTATTTCCGGCAATTAATCAATAGTATTTCCCTCTCAGAGGGTATGTAAATGACGTCGTGGCCTTTATGGCACAACGGGTCTCAGTCCCGACATGAACTACACAATCGTCTAATTAGTCAGGCCGAGCGCACCATGGGCTTCCATGAAGCCCGAACAAATCGTCACCTCGTGACTGGCACGCCCACGCACTCAATTAACCCAATTAACAAATAAACGGCGATCTAAATAAAAAAGTGCGTCCACAGCACCCAAGGCGGGGTGTGGTTCTTTATTTGTATGCCCCCAGGTTGGGGTGTGTCTTTTGTTTCTTACGCCCCCAGGCTGGGGTGGATTCTTCTGCCTCTTGTGCCCAAGAATGGGGGATATTTCTCTTCGTATGCCCTCGGCACAGGGCATATCTTCTACTTCTTATGCCCCCAGACTGGGGTAGATTCTGCTTCTTTTACCCCTCAAGGCGGGATTTAGTTCTCTTCGTATGCCCCCCGGCATGGGGTGCAGTTTCTCGCCTCTTATGCCCCCATGACAGGGTAGATTCCTTGCTTCTTATGCCCCAGGGCTTGGGCGTATTCTGCTTCTAGTGCCCCCAGGGTGGGGTGTATTGCTGCTTCCAATGCCCCAAAGGCGGGGTGTAATTCTTGCTTCTTACATCCCCAAGGCGGGGTGAATTCTTCTTCTTTGCTTATGTGCTCCCATATCGGGGTGTATTCCTTTCTTCATATGCCCCCTAAGCCGGGGAATGTTGTTCGTTCTTCTTCGGGCATGTTGCTTCATGGACCCCGAGGCTGGGGTATACTCCTTCTTCAAATGCCCCTAAGTTTGACCCTTTTCTTCTTATGCTCCCAAGACGGGATGTAGCTTCTTCAAATGCCCCTAAGCCGGGGTGTATTCCTTATGGCTTCTATGCCCCCAGGCGGGGTATGTTTCTTCTTCAAATGTCCCTAAGCCGGGGTATATTCTTCTCTTTCTTATGCTCCCGAGACGGGATGTAACTTCTTCAAATGCCTCTAAGTCGGGGTGGACCCTTTTCTTCTTATGCTCCCAAGGCGGGATGTAGCTTCTTCAAATGCCCCTAAGCCGGGGCGTATTCCTTATGGCTTCTATGCCCCCAGGCGGGGTATGTTTCTTCTTCAAATGCCCCTAAGTCGGGGTGTATTCTTCTCTTTCTTATGCTCCCGAGACAGGATGTAACTTCTTCAAATGCCTCTAAGCCGGGACGTGTTCTTTATGGCTTCTATGCCCCCAGGCGGGGTATGTTTCTTCTTCAAATGTCTCTAAGACAGGGTGTGTTCTTCATGGCTTCTATGCCCCCTGGCAGGGTATGTTTCTTCTTCAAATACCCCTAAGCCGGGGTGTATCCTTTGTCTCATATGTCCCCCAAGTCAGGGTGTGCTTTGCTTCTTGTGCACCTCGGGTGAAGTGTATTTCTTTCTTTGTATGCCCCCAGGCCGGGGTGCAACTCTGTTTCTTCATTTGTGTGCCCCTAGGCGGGGTATAGTCTTTGCTCCTCATGCCCCCACAGCAGGGTATAGTTCTTCTTCAAATGCCTCTAAACTGGGGTGTAGCTTTGTCTCATATGCCCCTAGAGCGGGGGTGTGTTTCTTCTTCAAATGCCCCTAAACTGGGGTGTATTCTTTTGCTCTTTATGCCCCTAGGTCGGGGTGAAACTCTGTTACTTCTTATGCCCCCATGGTGGGGGTATACTCCTCTTCATATGCACCTAAGCTGAGGTGCAACTCCGTTCCTTCTTATGCCCCTAGGTCGGGGTAGATTCTTCTCACGTGCCCCCGAGTCGGGGTGTATCTTTTTCTTGCATCTTATGCCCCCATGGCGGGGTATATTTAGTCTTCTTATTCCCCGTGGCGGGGTATATGCCAGCTCTCTTCGGGAGTGGTGGCCGTGCTTGGCCTCATTGCTATAAAGCATTCCCCACAGCGGGCAACAATTTATCAAGGTACAATTGTGGTTTGTTGGATCTTCTGACAGCCACTCGAGGGGCCGTCTTATGCCGGATAGAGGCAGCAGGAAGGTGGAACGGACCGGGGCACTGCACCACGGACTTGGACCCTCCTAGAGTCGGGCGAGATGCCAGGATTCTTCTTGTCCTTTTGGTCGGCGATGCTTGCCAACTCTTCTTTTTGTCTTTTCTTTTCTTCTCTTCTTTTTTTTGCATAATAGACCAAGGTGGGAGCGCAGAAGAGTGCTCACCCCCTCAGGGAGGGGATGAGTGGTTCACTCCACCACATCAATCCCATAGTGGTAATCATTATTCAGCACGGGTCTCGATGGATATGGCCATACAACCTTCTCCCACCAATTCTTTCTCTTCCTTTTTGTTTCTTTCTTTTCTTTTCTTCACCCTTTTTTTTGCTTCTTTCTTTTCTTCTTTTCTTCTTTTCTTCTTTTCTTTCCTTTCTTCTTCTTAGGGAGAGGGGGTTTGATTTCCCCTCCTTTCTTTTCTCTTTCTTTTCCCGCCAGCGGCCTTCATGATTCCTGGAAACTGCGGGTTCCTCGGAGTAGCATCTTCGAGGCCACAAAGGTAATTTCACCTGGTCCGGCTTTTCTCCTCATAGGGCTGGGGAAGACAGTACCTGAAATTCATCAAAGTAGGCAAACATTGTTTATTAGGAGGCCATGAGGCCCTGAATCCCCGACGAAGAGATGAAGGGTGGTTCGGTCCCACCGGGCGTGCCAGACTTGTGGAAGCACTTTTCGTTCACTTATTATGTTGTTCGTTTATTCGGATGGTTGATTCATCTATTAAGTGTGTGGACGTGCCAGTCACAAAGTGACAATTTATTATGCGCTCGATCTGACTAATTAGACGATTGTGTGGTTCGTGTCGGGACCAAAACCCGCCGCGCCATAAAGGTCACGGCGTCATTTACATCCCCTCGGAGAGGGGAACACCCTTGATTAATCATCGGGAATCAGGGCCTCATGGCTAGAAAATTATATCGAGAGAGGCAAGACGATAGCGGTCTCGAATCAGTCGGAAAGCCCTATGTCTAGAGAAGTAAGCATTCAAAATATGTCGATCACTCAAGGGACCATTTTGATATTCGGACGAGCGTCCGACTTTAGGAAATCATAATCGTCACGGAGAAAATCGGAGCATATGTATGCCGAGGAACGGCAAATTTATTGTTCGAAGGGATGGGAGACATTCAGTTAAATCCCAATTAGAGTAACATGTCGGTCGCTCAGAGGACCGTTTAATATTCGGACGAGCGTCCGGCTTCAGAAAATCGTAATCGTCACGGGAAAATCGGAGCATGTGTATGCCGTGGTATGGCAAATTTATTATTCAGAGGAACGGGAAACATTCGGTTAAATCTCGGTTAGAGTGGTTGAAAATCAGTGAGTTTATTGGCCCGATGCAAGATCAAGCCGGGACCATTCTGGGGGCGCCTCTCGTGGTCCAAACGAGGCTTGCGTGGACATCGTTAATATTTTCGGTGCCGAAGGGCAACGGGAAAGTGTCCCGGGACTAGATTCCAAAACAAAGACGTGTACAGAGATAGCTGGCTATAGGCCTAGGATGTGGGTCAGGCAATGACCATGATTAGGGCGAACCCGTGGTCTAAGCACGACCCAGGAAGGTCTTATCAATATTCCCATGCAAAGGGTCCGGGGGTGAGGAGAGCCTTCTCGTTCCATTCAGATTTTTGTCGGTCATTCATGGATCACTTTATGTTCGGACAAAGGTCCGTATTGAAGGTACGACGTAAACGGAAATAAACCCGTACAAATGTATGCCGAGTTTACGGCAATCTCAATGAAAGAGAGGAAACGAATCCCAATGAGAACGAGGCCAGTTTGACGAACTATCGGCCCAGAGCAATGTTGAATTACCACCATATTGGGATGGCTCGCAAGGTCCGAACCCGACTTGGAGGGGCGGCATTAATGTTCCCTTTACACTGGGTCTTGAGGAGCAACGAGGCTACGGAGCAGATCTCATCGTTTTATTATTGTTCAAACTTTTATTATTTATTATTTGTTATTTTACATTTTTTGGTGAGTTTGTTATTATTATTTAATTTTATTATTATTATTTTACTATTATTATTTGCTTGTTTATTTATTTATTTTATTGAGTTGGTTATTATTATTACTTATTTATTATTATTATTATTTATTTATTTATTTATTTTGAATTTATTATTATTATTATTATTATTTCATTATTATTGTTATTTATCCCTTCTTTGTGAGTTTGTTGTTATTGTTATTTTTTGTTACGTTTGGGGTGTATGTGGAGGAATGGGTGACGTGGAGAGTGAAGAGTGTGCCGCTAGGGGGGATTGGGGAGTGTACCGTTGGAAGGTCTAGGAGTGTACCGCTGAACACAAGAGGGAAGCTGGGGTGTACCGCTGAAGGCAGGCGAAGGTGTACCGCTGAACGGAGTAGGCTAGGGTGTACCGCTGGAAGGTCTAGGAATGTGCCGCTGAAAGCACTAGGGGAGCTGGGTGTATCGCTGAAGGCAGGCAAAAGTGTGCCGGCCAGGGAGATATGTTGAGGGTGCAAAGGGCTTGAGATGGGGCTGATGAGGAGTAGGTCAAAGAGGCAGGGGCGTACCGCTGGAGGGCCAAGGGAGAGTTCACCTCTGGAAGGATTGAGTTGAGAATGAATGACTAAGGTAGGTAGGGTGAAGTTCAGATGAGTGGGGGCAAAGTTCAGAAGAAGGCCCCTTGCTCATGCAATTCTAATGGAGAATCTCAAAGGATCAACTTTCAATCTTCCTGTCATGTGATTGAGTCCCAGGTCATATTCAATAGTGCAGTTCTTTGATTCTTGTTCAGTCCAATTACTTGAGCCTTGAATAGTTCCTTTAGTTGATTAGAATATTTTATTGTTGTTGGTTCCATTTGTTTATTGCTTCCTTTCATCTTTTAACTTATTGTTATCTCTGACAAAAAATTCGACAGCATCTCCCCTTGACCCGGATGGTAAGGGAATACAAGGAACATGCCCACAGGGAGTGACATGAACCAACAACTGAGGTGTGTGCCTAAGCAACCACCTTTAGGGAAATTTTGGAAAACTCGGAGAAAACGCCGAACAGGAAACTTGTAGACCGATACAAGCTATGAGTGCACCGAAGAAGTGACAGCCAAGGTGTGTGCCACCAAGCAGGCCAATAGGGGAGGTGTGCTACTGAGGCAGCCAAGGGTGTACCGCTAGCGGCTGGAGAGGGCGTGCCGTTGGGCAAACAAAGGGAAGTGTACCGCTAGGCGGACAAATGGGAAGGGTGTGCCACCGGGCAAACCCAGGGAAGACTGTGCCACTGGACAGACAAATGGGAAGGGTGTGCCACTGGGCAGACCCAGGGAGGTGCGCCGTTGAAGGGCCTAAGTAGTGTGATGACCGGGGGCTTGAATAGGTGTGTGCACACTGTGGATTCTGGAGGAAAGGCTGAAAAGCCTCCAAGCCAGTGGATGAGTCCCAACCACTGGACAAGGGTAGTGGGTGCTAACGAACCCATAGACGGAGGAAGTGAGGTACCGCTCACGCTATGGAAGGCCATCAAAAAAAGGGGAGAGGCCAATCTTGCACTGGCGAGCCAAGAACACCACACGTTGAGCTGAGCTAACCGATGACACAAGGGGCAATCATAACGAAGCTAGAAAGTCGGGGTGAAAATGCAAACCACAGACGAATGATGAGGAGAAGACAACGGATGCAACAAAAGATAGAGCCCAAGGGTATTTTTCATTCGTGATAAGAACTCCAAAAATGACAAAGGCCAGAGTCCGAAGGCCAACTACAATACACTGCAGAACAGAAAACTGTGAAAGGAGAGGAGAAAAACTAAGAAACAAAAAGAGGAGCAAAAAGAAAATAGTGATGGGGGAGAGTTGGAACGAGGGAGGGTGCCTCCCTTCACCCCATTTCTTCTCTCCCCTATACAGGTGGCTCACTCCCTCTCAATCTCTCCACTCTTCTCTACCTTCTTCTTCTTCCTCTGTTGCTGCTCTCTTCGTGTGTGTGGAATCGCATGCTGTCTCCCTTTTTTTTCTTCTCTTCGTGGGGGCCTTTTATAGGTGTGCCGCTGAAGGGGCAGACCTCATGATGGCACTGCCATCCGAGGTTGACTTCGGTCTCCTCAGTGTTAGGTGAGGATCTCCCTGATCCAACCAGAGGGCGATACCTTGCGGGTGCTAGCTGGCGTTGAAGTGGCCGAGCTACGCACCGAGGGGTCTGCCTAGTGACCGTTGAGTCATCTGTCGGTTTGTACCGTTCGGGGGAATTCACAGCTGTGCCGCTGGAAGGGCCAGGCCGCTGTGCCGTTGAAGGGGCAGAGCAACTGTGCCGCTGGAGGGCCCATTTTGGTGTGCCGCTGAAAGGGCCAAGACGGTTGTGCCGCTGGAGGGCACGAATTGGGTGTGCGGCTGGGGGCAGAGAGACTGTGCCGTTGGAGGGCACAGTAGGGTGTGCCGCTGATTGGCTTGTTTGGGTGTGCCGTTGGAGGGCATGAAGACTGTGCCGTTGAAAGGCATGTTGAGCTGTTGTGCCACTGGAGGGGCCTTGAGGGTGTGCCGCTGGAGGGCATGAAGACTGTGCCGTTGAAAGGTATGTTGAGCTGTTGTGCCGCTGGAGGGGCCTTAAGGGTGTGCCGCTGGAGGCACAGGAGTGTGCCGCTGGGGCAACTGGGAGCGTGCCGCTGGGGCACTTTAGGGTGTTTTTTCTTTTCTTCTTTTCTTTTTTTCTTCTTTTCTTCTTCTCTTCTCTATTCTTCTCTTCTTTATTCCCTTGCACGTAAACATGGGGTGAGGATTTTTAGTGTCCACAATGCCTCTTCCTCAACACCTTGCCAATCGACAAGTTCACGATGCGACCCAAGGTTCTCCAAGGCACTACCCTCAGATTACCCTGGCGATTGGGCCTAGACCTGCAGCTAGTGGGGAACACTACCTTGGTGATCTACAACCCACACTGGTGCTACTTACAAATTGGACTACCCTGCACTATGGTTCAAGCACTATCTCCCTACCCTCCCCTTCAAGCCAGGAAGATTGGGACAGAGGAGGATGGGCGGGCAATCCGGAGCACTCTGACCATGTGGGAGATCAGTCGAGTCTGTACCTTGTCAGTAGAAGTGAAAGAGAGCGACGAGGAGTATCGAGCTTATGTGAAGGAATTGTGCAAGATCCGATCACGTGCGGATGAGAAATTGAATGTATATTGAGCGTGAATGGATTATGTATTTGAATTTTATTGAAAGAATGATGAATCATGAACTTTAGATGAATAGAATGAAGGATTATTTGCATGAATCATGGTTAACATGAGCCTCGAACCTGAATGACTTAAATGAAACAGAATCCTCTGCTTGAGAAATGGTCTATCAAAGGACCACCTAGACAGAGTAGCGGTCTAGCGATGGACCGCAAGAACAAGGACTCAGAAAAACTTAGAGTTTTTAGCCCTCGGCAAGAGCATGCGGTCGTCTCTTAGACCGCTAGGGAACGATAAATGGTCTATCAAAGGACCGCTAGAGACGAGGAGCAGAGAAACCCTGAGTTTTTTGGTTCTTGGGTGAGGGAAGCAGTCACCTTTAGACAGTTAGAGGATGTAAAGCGGCCTAACAAAGGACCGCTAAGGAAAGAGAGCAGAGGAAGCCCGTGAGCCTTAGGTTCTGGGGCATTGTAACCTGTTCTTGCACACACTAAAATAGTAAAACAAGTTAAATCTTTTCTTAGCCTCAACCCCTTGCCTGGAACAAGCTAGAGAATGACCAATCCTTGATATTTGGTCAAGGGGTGGAGCCTTATTAAACAGGCGAAATGGAATGGAATGTATAAATGTGATGCATGCTATGCAAAAGATGATGTTGTCTGATTTTTGTTGGATTTTTGAAATATTTGACTTTTTTTGGTTTGAAATATTCAATTTTTTTGGATTTTGAAATATTTGATTTTTTTAGATTTTACAATATTTAATTTTTTAGATTTTAAAATATCTGAGTTTTTTAGATTTTGTAATATTTGATTTTTTTAGATTTTGAAAGTCAATTCCGTCCCGGCAACGAGAGCCCTACCTATCACACCAGGAATCTCCTGAGGTTGGCGTGCTTTTAAAGTGACAATCCCCGGCTGGGGCCAATCTGTATGATGGTATTTCTGCCGAGGCCATACCTAGGGTACAATTTAGTCCTAAAAAGAAAAATGAATTCGAGAGGTAAGCCTAGACCAGGTATAGAGGTTTTTTAGGACTTGAATCCTTCTCACGATAACCCCTTCAGGGATTCAGTCTGTTGCGCCGGGGTTTTGTGTCCGTCATCGAACCTTCATCCACCCTAGGCACGCGTACGACCAGGCTCATGACATCCCGCGGGGAAACTATACTGCCATTCTTGCCATGCCTAGTTTCATACTTTTGGAGCTTTCTAGACTTTGAGCTATTGAAATGAACTTTTTGCTTTGCTTTGATCTTTTTGCTCCTTTTATCTTTTTTTCTCTTTTCTTCTTTTTTGTGTTACTATTGCTTTTCTATTGTGGAATCAGGTCATAACGGGCTACTCGTATTTGAGACCTCCTTTCATCTGGGTATCTAGATCAGTCATCACCCCCTTATTCACCTCTTGCCCCTAGATTTGGTCGAAGAGAGAAACGGACAAGGACTTTCACTTCCCCCAAGCATGACCAGAGGAGAAACGGTGCTTACACAAAACTGGGGAACCCGACCTGGGATGTCGTGAAGTGTGTGATTTGCCAAGCTCGGAACCTTCCTTCATGATCGAGGAAGAGACACCTCGCTACCGGGTCTTTGTTAGCCTAACTCTAAGGGAAAAAGTGCTTAAGATACAACCCATTCCATGCGTGAGATAGCTCCTCACCTTCCGCGTTGACTAGGCGATATGCGTTCCCTAGATAAGCCCCTCTAATGACAAACGGCTCTTCCCAGTTAGGTTGCAATTTAGACCTAGGACCTCTTGACCTAATGAATTTACGTTTCAAAACCATATCACCTATTTCAAATTTTCGTCGATTACCTTCTTTTGAAAATAACGCAAAACCCTCTTTTGATAAACAGACACGTGATCAGCCGCATTTAGCCTCTTCTCATCCAAGAGTTCCAGCTGGACGAGCAACGCCTCTCAACGTTCGTCGAGATTAAGTTTTTTATCGAGCTGTATCCTTAGGGAAGGGATCAAGATCTCATATGGGAGTACTACCTCTATCCCGTAAGTAAGAGCATAGGGGGTTTGCCCCGTAGGAGTACGGACGGAGGTGCGATAAGCCCATAGAACTTCCACTAATCGTTCAGGCCAATCTGAAAATTTGTGAGATTCACACGTTTTCTTTATAATTTTGAGAAGGGTTTTATTAGTAGCTTCGGCTTGACCGTTACCTTGTGGGTAATATGGAGATGAATGATGCAATGAAATATTGAACTTCTTACATAGGTCCTGGAGCTCTTGTGAGAAGAACTGGGGTCCATTATCGGTGACGATGCTGCTTGGCACTCTGAACCGCGAGATGATATTCTTTAGGATGAAGCGGCACACCGTGGTAGCTTTGATCTCTGCGTACGCTTCCGCTTCGGCCCACTTGGTGAAGTACTCAGTAGCGGTAAGGATGAATGATTTCTGCTTGGTCTGCGAGTTGGGATCACCTAGCGGGCCGACAATGTCGAAAGCCCACATGGAGATTGGCCAAGGAGCGGAGAGTGGATGAAGAGATGAAGCCAGAGCATGGATTTTATCAGCATGGAGTTGGCATTTATGACACCTCCGGACATAGAGGGAGCAATCTTCCTCTAGAGTGGGCCAATAGTAACCCTGCCTAAGGATTTTCTTTGCTAAAGTCTGGCCATTGACATGACCTCCACACTTACTTGAATGGGCTGTCTCGGCCACCTTCCAAGCCTCATCATCATCAAGGCACCTCATTAGCATTCCATTAAGAGCGCACCTATACAATTCTCCAGCAATAATAGTGTACCTTGAAGCGATTCTTCTAATAGCCTTATGTTGCTCGGCACTCGCCCCTTCCGGGAACGATCCATCTCTATAGTATAGCTCAATTTCATGGTACCAAGGTAATTCTTCTTCTTCCAGAATCTCTTCTAACTCAGTTAAGGACACTTCCTTCAAATCTTCCTTCTCAGCCCTAGCCTCTGCCGTCTTCCTAAGGTTGTCGTACCAAGGATCCTGAAGAGAGGGTGCGTCCAATCTCTGAACGATAATGGTCTCAGTGCTTTGACTGAGATGAAAAGACAAGGAGGAAGCGAGTGATGCTAGTGCATCAGCGAGAATGTTCTGAGATCAAGGAGTATGGATGTAGATCAATTTGCGGAATTGCCTAGCTAAGATAGTGGCCAAATCCTGATATGGCTTGAGCTTCGGGTCACGAGTGCGGTAAGTGGATAGAACTTGCCGCAGAACGAGCTGAGAGTCTCCTATGATGTTCAAATAATGTGCGCCCAAGAGATAGGCGTGCTTCAATCCAGCCAGGAGAGCTTCGTACTTAGCGATATTGTTGGTAGCAAGAAAACGAAGTTGATATGCAAAAAGCATCGTTACCCCTTCTGGAGTGAGGAGAATGGCACATATCCCTCGGCCTTGAGAGTTGAGGGCACCATCAAAGTGCAGAGATCAAAAGGGATGATGAGTAAGGACAAAGAGATGCTCATCAGGAAAATCGTCCTGAATAGAGTCCGCAAGGGAATAGGAAGATGGGCGAGATGCTCAGCGATGGCATATCCTTTGATTGCCTTCTGAACAGTGAATGCGATATCAAACTAAGAGAGGAAGCTCTGCCAGTGAGCTAACCTACTAGAAAGGACAGGTTTTTCTAAAAGATAATGAATTGGGTCCATTCTAGAGATCAACCTAACCGGGTGGGTTAGAAAGTAGTGTTTCAACTTTTAAGCTACCCAAACTAAGACGGCACAAGTTTTCTCCATGACAGTGTACTTGGCCTCTGTCGGGTTCAATAACTTGGAGAGGTAATAAGCTGTCCGCTCTTTGCCTTCATTATCTCTTGTGCCAAGACAACTCCTAGGGAGTCCTTAATGGCAGAGAAGTATAGGATCAGGGGTTTCCCAGGGACGGGAGGTTGCAAAACTGGGGGACTGGATAAATATGCCTTTAAATCCTCATAGGCCTTTTGACAGTCTTGGTTCCATTCAAATTTGACCCTCGCCTTTAGCAATTCATAAAACGGGCGGCACCTCTAAGAATGATGGGATATGAATCTTCTGATAAATTACAATCATCAGATCAATCCTCGAAGTTCCGTGATATTCTTGGGCAAAGGCATGTCCATGACAGCCTTTACTTTGTTAGGATCGATCTGAATCTCCCTTTTGCTAACTATAAAGCCTAGCAACTTCCTTGAAGAGACTCCGAAAATACACTTCTTTAGATTTATTTTCAAGTGGTACTCCCTAGCTCTCTGAAGCACCTTGGCTAAAATAGCGGGGTGTTCCTCTTTAGTCCTTGACTTCACCAAGATATCATCCACATAAGCTTCCATGTAAACATGCATCATATCGTGGAATATAGCCATCATCACCCTTTGATAGGTGGCACCCACATTCTTCAAACCAAACGGCATGACCACATAGCAATACATATCCCAGGGCATGGTGAAGGAGGTTTTCTCTTGATCTTCGGGAGCGAGACGGATTTGGTTGTAGCCTGAATAACAATCCATGAACGACAAAGTTTCGTACCCGGCTATGTTATCCACTAACACATCTATATGAGGCAGCGGGAAATCGTCCTTGGGACATGCCTTGTTAAGATCCCTGAAATCAATACAAATTCGCACCTTCCCATCCTTCTTGATGACAGAGACTATATTTGCTACCCATTGAGGATATAAGACGACTCTAATGAACCTAGCCTTATGCAATTTGTCGACCTCTTCTTTCATCCTTAAGGCCATGTGGGGCTGAAATCTCCTTAGCCTTTGTTTAACAGGTGTTGCCCCTGGCTTAAGCACTAGTCGATATTCCACCAAGGAGGGGTCAAGACCCGACATGTCCTCGTAAGACCAGGCAAAAGAATCGGTATACTCCCTTAGGACTTTGATTAAATTTTCTTCAACCTCTGGAGGGAGACTTGAGGCAATAATAATAGGCTCGGGGTCTTCTTCAGTTCCCAGATTTATTTCCTTCATAGGTTCATCCATTACTGATGACGGCTCATCAAATCTCTTTAAGCCTTGCGCATACAAATCAGCAGTGTCGTCCACGTCGCTGTCCTCAAGATCCATCGGGTCCTTCTCATCCATGACTTCATAGACTCCCAATCCATCGTCGCTCGACACCCCGCCTTGCTCCTCGTCTTCTTCAATCACAATTGCCATTGCTATGAACTCTGGGCATTTAAGAAGAGCACGGCATCACTGAGCTAGATCCTGCAAGAACCTATCAGGAACAGATTTAGAGAGACGCATCAGCAGGCGCTACTCAGGCAAGGAAGGGCTGGATGACCAAGAACAAGACCCTACTTCTCTAGACTTAACAATTTCTACTACTATAGACTCGACGGACCCTACATCTAACCTAGGAGAGAGAAAATCAAATGTTAGGGAGGCAACAGGGACCTCCTGCCCCTGGGAGGAGGATGGAGAGTAGATAGCATAATCTTCCACTTAAATCTTTGTTTCAAATTCGACATTTTTTTTGGAGATCAGTGGAGATCATGCAACAAGATGGAGAGGAAGGCAGAGGAGGGAGCCTGAGGGGGACAGAAGAGATCGAAGAAGGGATCAGAGGAGGAGAAAAAAAGAGTAGATAGATCGACCGGCGGACAGCATGTGCATGTCCTGACAATGAGAAAATATGTAGGAAGCTCCAATAGCAATGGATTGATTAAGATAGGAGGTGAGCGGGGTATGGATGCCAGTTTTTGAAAGAATGAGAACAAGCGGGAAGGAGACCAAGTGAAAATGACGCGTGAGCTCCCCCCATCCTGCGGACGGTAAGCTGGCTTCTTCGGCTCATAACATACAAGCCGCACCTCCTGGTTTCTTCGGCAACTATCTTCTTCATGAAATAATCTTGCAAATGCCTGGTTGAAATCGACCATGTCATCAACGGGCCCCTTTGGTAGCATTGGCGGACTGTCAACTGTATATATCTTCTTCCTTGGGCTGACCTGGTGATGCTTTTAATGTGCCTGGCTGGAGAGGGCCCCTGACAAAATGTTGGCGGTAGTCCCAGGTTAATGGTCAAGAGTCACCCAAAACTGAAAGTGAGGATTCTCGATAACCGAGGCCCCTCCTGTTCATTTTCCTACCCTTGGGGACCGGTTTGGTTCGCTCCTATAATTGTGCGCCGAGACCTCTCCCCGGCTGATAACCCAGCTTTAATATCATGTTCCAACCCTTAGAATCCCGTATCTGGGGTTTTATTTTGATGTTGACCGGCACAGTGGAGGGCTTGCGTGGCGCATAGGCCCATGGAAAATCTAGGTCTAAGACTGAAATGACAGGCCGACTGTTGGGTGCCATAGTGTTGGCAAAATCTTTTGGAGATGGCTTTAACGGATTGGACCATGGATATGCTTTTTACCTTGACCACCCTCCCTTGAAAAGGGAATTTGAGACACTGATGAGCGATGGATGGTACACCTTTAAGATTATCAATCCACGGGCGACCCAAGATGGCCTTGAACATAGGATCGATGTCCAACACATAGAACTCAACCGGCATTGTAAGAGGCCCCAGCTCAGCTTGAATGGTGACTACCCCGTGACATGCTCTTTTGGAATTGTCATATGCTGCAATAGTAGTCAGGGTCGGCCTTAGCGAATCTTTGGACAAGTTGCAGGCCCTTAAAGTGTTGAGAGGGTAGACATTGATTGAGGCCCCTGTGTCTACCAATGCCGCGTCTATGCTTACTTTGTCTAGGATGATGGAAATGCATAGCAGCATCTGTCGTGCCTCCAGCGGTGCTAGTTCAGTCTTAGAAAATGTGATTGCCGGCCCTTTGGCAACGGTAGCCAGGGCTATCGGTAAGCTATCCATTGCAATGTCTTCATTTACTATAACCTTCTGCAGAAAATTGCGAAGTGCATCTTGGTGAAGCATGGATCTCTTGATCAACTCCAACACATAAATTTTGGCGGGCACCCTATCAAGATGATGTAGCAAATCATATTGTGTACCCGACAGTGAATCTGCCTCCTCCTGATCAGCAGCCTGTTGCGAGGAATGGGGATTGGGTGAAGGTGCACCAGTGGAAGGATAATTTCTATGGAACAAACGCCAGCTCCGAAGGGCAAGGTTCTAAGCCGGCACGGCGTCAGATGGGCTCAAGGTTGGCGGCTTAACAGGCCCGACGGGATGGATGAATGACGCGGTAGAGGGTGTAGTGGAGGTAATGAGGGTGATAGGAGTAGGCGTGGGGATGGCAGGTTGTGGAGGGAGGATGACTGGTGAAGGGTTAAGCGGAGGCACGAAGATGACAGGAGTAGGCGTTGGCGGTGGAGTATAGATAGGCGGAATAGTAGGGGGAGCGGGTGGTAGGATGAGGGGTTTAACGAACACGGAGGGTGAAGGGATTTGATGGTGAAGTGGAAGGATGACGGGGGTAGAGGATGGAGAAGGATTGTGGTAGTTGTGGTGGAGGGCCATGAGCCTCTGTACTGAAGCTTCATCGTCATAGGACCACCCGGCGTCGGGAGCCGGGGGTTGAATAAGATTAACCTGAGCCGGCGCTGGTGGCTAGGGTTGCGGAGCGGGCGGATGATTCGTCATGGGGTTCTGGTGGATCCCCAAGTCCTGAATGGGTTGCTGATGTTGCGACTGTGGTTGTGGCTGTGGCTGCGGTGCCTGTTCTGCACTTGCTGTCTCGGCGCTTGCCTTCTTTTCTCTTTTATTTCAATAATGGCCTTATGCATCTCGGCCCAATCAATGCGCTGCCCTTCATGTATATCATACACTAGATCTTGGAACTGATAACAACCTTCAATGGTGTGCCCAGGCTGCCTATGGAACATGTAGTATTTAGACTGATCAACGGCCGAGTTCTAGTTAGGTCGTTCCGGAGGGAGTTGAATTGCACCTATCGACATGAGAGCGGAGAAGATATTTGTGAGGGACTCGGGAAAAGGAGGATATTGCGCTCTTTTCGGAGCTGGGCATTTGTTTGTGTAGCCGTTGGGTGGAGGGACATTGTGGTATTGTGGGGGTTGTTGCGGCTGTTGTGGAGCGGGGAAGGTAGGCTGGGTGTTTTGTGGAGCAGGGAAGACAGGTTGGGCACTTTCTGGAAAGCGGAGCAGAGCGGACTGGTTAGGGAAGGGAAATGCAACGGCTTGCACCTGTTCATTGGTTTGGACTCCTTCGGTGACAGGCCCCTGAGATTTTCTATTGTATTTGGGCTTTTAGGATTCAAAGAGAGAATGGATAGGGGAGTCCTTGACTTGGGTTTGAATAAATCTCGCCCGGCTATAAAGTTGGTGCATGTTGGCAATATCATTCATGGCCAATATGTTGCGAAAAGTGGGTGTAGCATTGGATATGAGCAATTTGACCTTCTCCTCTTCCGAAATATGACCCGGCACCTGGGCGGCCATCTGCCTCCATCTATCGGCATATGTAGCAAAGTCTTCGTCTGCCTTCATCTTCTCAGCCACAAGATCTATGAATGAATATTCTGGGCCGACCCGGTCCTGGAATCTTTGAATAAATTTCTCCTTTACAACCTTGAAAATCTCGGCGTCTTCTAGTGGTAAAGCATAGAACCACTCCAAGGCAACTCCATCTGGAGACCGATGAAATAAATATGCCATAAGGCGATCATCATACTGAAATTGCGCCGACTCATATATTAAATCCCTCACATGAATGAAAGGATTGTTGTTCCCGTCATACTTGCGGTATGTGGGGAGCTCAGATTGAGGAGGTGTGGACGCACTGAAATTCTCTCATTCATGTTATACTCAGTTTATGTAAGTGCGAGGGCATTCCAGTCACAGAGTGACGGTTTAGAGCTTCATGGAAGCCCTGGGTGCGCGTGATCTGACTAATCAGACAATTGTGTAGTTCGGGTCGGGACCAAAACCCGCCGCGCCATAAAGGTCACGTCATCATTTACATCCCCTCGGAGAGGGGAACACCCTTGATTAATCGCCAGGAATAAGTGCCTCATGTCCAGGAAATTATATCAAGAGAAATAAGACGATAGCGATCTCGAATCAGTCGGAAACCCAATGTCTAGAGAAACAAGCATTCGAAACATGTCGGTCACTCAGGGGACCATTTAATATTGGGATGAGTGTCCGGCTTGAGAATATCATGATCGTCACAGGAAAACCGGAGCGTATGTATGCCGGGATATGGCAAATTTATTGTTCAGAGGAACGGGAATCATTCGGTTGAATCCCGATTAGAATGGTACGTGAAGAGGCGAGATCTTGCGCGGGTCCTGAGTGGGCAGAGGATCATCGGATTGTGAACTACAAGAAAGGGAAACGGATCAGGGGGCCTAGGGATGAGTCCCTGGGGAAAAACCCTCCGATGCTTAAGTCAGTAGAGCTATGGTGGGAGCAATAAGGGGGGGAGTAGTTTCTACGCGAGATCCCTCTCCACCAGAAGGGTGAAGTGGTTCCTGCTCAGGAGTTTTGAGCGTGTGGTTGCCCTTACCTTTCACCGGAGGGTATCCCTGATTTAACTAGTGCACCACCTTCAGGAGTCCTGTAAGTCGAGGGGTTTTAGGTGGGAGTTACGTCCTCATCATGGGATCGTTACGTCCTCAGCGTGGGCTCTTCATGACCTTGGGAGATCGTGGCGCCCTTATCCCGCTGAACTCCTGTTCATAAAGGACTGCCAACGGCTGCATGGATAAGCATTTGTCAGTTGATCCAAGCGTGAGAAGTGCCAGCCCTACCCGGGCGATGGGCATAGCTCGGACGTAGTCGGATCGGAGTGGGTGCGTAGCGCCTGCCTTTATCTCGGTGGGGAGATGGCTCGGGCGTGGGTCTTCCTCCGTTCTGTCGTTCGGGCCTTCCGAGCCTTAGGGCTACCGAGGAAGGATGGGTCTCCGAGTGATCTTTATTGGGCTTTTCTGCCGAAGTGGGCCCTAGAGGGCTGTCACTTAGATGAGCTGAGTCTCGTCCGGTCCAGATGGGCCTAGTTCGGCTGCTCTTAATTGGGCTACAGAAATCCCCCTCTCCACTTGTCCCCTCTTACTCCCGAGTTTAAATAGGCTCGATAGAGTAGTTCATTTAGGGTTTAGGACTAGCGTGGCTCAGTTGGGTGGAGATCTGGCGGTGCTATGAAGCCACGTGTCGTGGTCACCTCGGCCCGTAATAATTGCAATCCTAACGGATTTGAAATGAAGGGACCCCCTTTCCTCGAAGGTCGAAACGACGCGCCGCCTTCCGTGTGGGTTTATAGGCGTTGGGCGCTTGCTGTCATTTCAGACTCCCTCCGTTCTTTAGGGTTTTTGGCTCTCCTTCATTCTCATTTTCTGGGCTCCTTGATGGGCCGTGAGGACACGATGGAGGAGCAGAAGCTAGCGACGGCATTTGAGGAGTTGGCGGAGATAATTGTGGAGGCGGTCCGGCAACTTCCTCCTCCCCCGAAATCTTCGAGGTCTCGAGAGAGTTTTTCTTCAAGTTCTTCCTCGGAATCCATGGCGGGCTAGCGTTCGGGTGCCTAGGAGTGGGGTGACGAGCCGGCGGTGAGAGCGCCGGTCCCGAACTACAGCGAGTTGGGGGAAGACGAGGTGAAGAGGCTAGAGCGTCAGTTTCGCCTGCCTCACAAGTATAGCTTCGCCCCGGTTGCTCCGCACGAGACGAGTTTGGATTCTCGTACTGGCCATATCTGTACCTTCCTCCTGGCGTGGAAGGGTGGATTTCGCCTTCCCTTCGTCCTCACGCTCCTCAGCTTTTTTCAGTTGGCGCCCATCCAGCTGGTAGCCAACTCCTATTTCCTCCTTTCTGCCTTTCGCATCCTCTGCCGCCAATGCGGGATTCCCCCTTCCTTTGACCTCTTTCATTACTTCTTCGAATTGAAGGCGCATCTGTCAGCCGGGAAGGGTGTTTACTTTATCCAGGCGAGGAGGAACATGAGTTGCATCTCCTTGGCGGCGAAGGATTATTCGCATAAGGGGTGGAAGACCCAATTCTTCTGGGTGGGGATAAACTCGGTGGAGGAAACCTGCAGGTGCCAGGTAATGCCCAATTTCCACCCAAATATCCCTCTTAGATAGGATGAGTTCCCTCCTCATGTGGAGGATTATGCTGCCATCTTGCTGAGGAGGCACCAGTCCACCGAGCAATTGGTGACGCCGGAGAACATAGAGCGGTGTCTTCTTACGCGGCTGCATCTGTCGGTCTCAGGTGCCACCACTTAGATCCTCCTTCGGATGTGGGGGTCATCTTTCTTTTCCTGATCACGCCTTCTTCTTTGTGCAGACACCAGGCGGGAGCCTCTGAAGGAGGCCGCTGAGGTGGTCGATCTCTGCGATGACTCGACTGCAGAGGAGCTGGGCGTCCCTGAGGGTCGCCCCCATGCCCGAGATAAGGGCAAGGGGGTGGCCTCAGGGGGGACTTCCCGGTCGCAAGGAGCGAAGCGCAAGGACCCCGTCGAGGACATGCTGTGGGATGCCGTGAAGGCTAAGAGGGCTGGGACCGTCCCCGCTGCTGGAGGTGATTCTGGCCCGGTGGCGCTCCCCTCTCCCGAGCGAGATAGGGCCGACGCTACCGAGTCAGCTCTCCCATCCGCCGAGCAAGAGGGGCCCGAGGGGGCCAGGAGTGCTCCGGGGGGTGATGGTGTTGGATCGGCTCTTCCCTCGGTGGGAACAAAGGGGGCCGAAGTTGAAGAAGCCGCGGATGGAGCTGGGGCGTCGGTCGGAACCTCGGGCGGTGGCGCGCTGGTCTGGTCGGTCGAGGTCGGGGGTTCCCCTGTGGAGGCATCGCAGCCCCAACCGAACGTGGTGCGTGGAGCGGCTGAGTCCGCAGCTCGATCTGGGCCATCCGGCGAGGCGTCAGACGCGGACAGGGTTCCCATGCCGGTGGCTCTGGAAAGGCTCGGTATCTCGAGCACTTTGTATCAGATTTGTCGCGGCGTAGCCGCGAGGGTGAAAGGGGGAGACAGGCGTCACTCCCCACACGGGATCCTCGACATAATTATGGAGGCCGGCCTGATCATGGCTCAGATGGGGGCTACCACCGACAGGGCGTTAAACTGACAAAACCTTCCACCGACGGGGCGTTAAACCAACAAAACCTTCCACCGACGGGGCGTTAAACCGACAAAACCTTCCGCCGACGGGGCGTTAAACCGACAAAACCTTCCGCCATCGGGGCGTTAAACCGACAAAACCTTCCGCCGACGGGGCGTTAAACCGACAAAACCTTCCACCGATGGGGCGTTGAGCCGACTGAACCATCCGCTGACGGGGCATTAAACCGACAAAACCTCCCGCCAACGGGGCGTTAAACCGACAAAACCTTCCGCCGACGGGGCGTTGAGCCGACTGAACCTTCCGCGGACAGGGCGTTAAACCGACTGAACCTTCTGCCGATGGGGCGTTAAACCGGAAAATATCCAGCCATCAGAGCTTCAACCAACAGATATTTCACTTATCAGCCTCTGGGTCGACAGCTGCCTCATCATTGGCGTCCCAGCCGATAGCTTCCCAATCAATGAATCAACCTTTCACTTTGGCTCAGATCCTTTTTCCAGCCAAAGAATTAAAGAATCAACCTGAATTAAAGAATCAACCTTTCACTTTGGCTCGGATCCTTTTTTCAGCCAGAGAATTAAAGAATCAACCCTTCACTCTATTTTGGATCCTTTTCCAGGCCAGAGAATCAAAGAACCAACCTTTCACTTTGGTTCGGATCCTTTTCCTGGTCAGAGAATCAAAGAATCAACATTTCAATCTGGTACGGACCCTTCCCCGGCTGGAGAATCAAAGAATAAACCTTCCATTTTGGTCCAGACCCTTCCCCGGCCAGAGAACAAAAGGGGACCTTTCTCTTTGGCTCTCATATCCCGCTACCCGATGCCCTTCGACTCAGCCATTTTGGCCAAGGCCTACTATCAAGATTAATCCATCCATCCCACCGTGCTCTCTGATATTTTTCGGCTTTATAGCCTACGTCTAACATCTCTCGGCTTGTCAGCCTGCTCCCAATATCCCTTGGCTTTTTAGCCTACTTTTCAGTACCCTTTGGCTTTTATAGCCTGCTTCCCAACTTTGGCTCTTACAGCTTGCTCCCCTTTGGCCTCCGTGGCCTGCTCTCCAATTCTGGCTTTTATAGCCCGCTTCCCAACTTCGGCTCTCGCAGCCCGCTTCCCAACTTGGGATCTCGCAGCTTGCTTCCTTTTGGCCTTTATGGCCTGCTTCCCCAATGTCCCTCGGCTTCTATAGCCCGCTTCCCTGATGTCCTTCCGGCCCTCCGTGGTCTGCTTCCCTAATACTTTTATTACCACTACTACACTTATACGTAACGACAATACATTCTTACGCAAAAAAAAAGAGAACAAAAAGGAGAAAGAGAAGAAAAAAAAAGTAACAAAAAAAGGGAAGAGGGAATGCTTGATTGCCCTATTTGCATGCTTGCTTGTGATATAGAATAATACACCTCCTTGGAATTTTCTCGGACCGTGTTTCCTTGCTAAATAATAATAATGCTCCGACTCCGGATGTACGCGCGTCACGTCATATGCTCGAAGGGAACCTAATTATGGTGAGTGCATACGTCAAGGGGAAGAGTCATGGCCGAACTGCTAAGTCAAATTCACAAAATAAACCTGAGGCAACGCTCCTACACTTCACGTTTAATGTGTGCAATGGTCTTCAACCATAGGGATTGCCCGAATTTCTTCTTAGTGTTGGGTTCGGTGTAGTATTCAGAGGGGAGGTGAATGAATATAGCCCTTATAAAAATTTCACCCAATTAAAAACTAGAATGCTAACAAGACAGATTAGACAATCTGAAGGCTAATTAAATCTAATACTAAGAACTGTGGAATTAAATCTACCTTCTACAGAAGGACAAAGAGCAACAGTGGAATAACAAATCAAAGAACATTCAATACCACAGTCAAGCACATGGTATGCAATCAAGCCATATCGCCCCTATGCAAGCATCTACCGCCAAACACACAAAGAGATCAAACCATAGTGCACAAGAGGTTTTTAGGTGGTTCGGTCATGCAGACCTACATCCACCCCACACTCAAACCGAGTGTGGATTCCACTGACTCACAGCTTGAACAGCTGGGCATCACAGCTTGCCATACAACCACTGGGCAACATAGCTTGCCGTCCGAGGAATCCTCCTCGCCCGCTGAGCCTCACAGCTTGCTATCTAGAGGATGCACCTCTTCAAACCACTGGGGATTACAGCTTACCCGTCCAGAGGAGTCTACCTCTATAGTCGCTGGCTAACAGCTTGATAAAAGGTTTAGAAGGAAAAACAAAAGCAAATAACAACAGCAACTGAAAGCTGAAAAGCGATGAAGCACAATGTGGCTCAGAATGAGCTGACTGGCCTGGATTTGATCCACGGTCCAGTGAAGACTGATCTTCAGACAGCTGCTCTCCTCTTCTCTCGATCTCACTATTTCTTCTCAACTTCTTTCTCTTCTTCTTCTCTGCACACTCTGCTCGAGCTCTCTATCTCTCTCTTTCTCTTCCTTTCCTTCTGCTCTTCTTCTTTTTCTTTGCTTCTTCTTCTCCGTGGATCGAAGGCTCTCTGCTACTTCTATCTCACTGTATAGACTTTTCCCTTTGATCTCTCAGCTTCGATCATCCCTCTTCTGTTGGACGAAGGCTTCCTTTTATAGGCAGTCACAGCAGGAGATAGCACTGGGCGCGTGTGGTTTCCACAGTTCCCCCCCAGATATTTGGCCACGTGTCAGCTTCCTGTCAGCCCTCGGATCACGTGCCCTTCATTAGCCTCCACGAGCAGACCACCTGTCAGACAGACAAGAACACTTATCAGGTTAAGTATAAACCCTGTACAGACTTTAAGGAAACAATGCATTATATAGACTTTATGATGCTGAACAAGGCAGAGCTCTGTACGTACTTGCTGATCTGGGGGTCGACCCATCTGGAGGGGGGGGTCGACCCATCAGCTCAAAGCCAATGCAATGTATAGACTCTCCTCAAAGTATAAACTTCATATATGTGAAGCTATGCGATGTACATACTTCCTATATGAGTGAGCAGTGTATAGACTTGTTGTGAAGAACAGCAATGTGTAGACTTGTGAAGCGCAACTGCATGCAATGTATAGAGTTCAATGTAAAGACTTGACGTTATGCAGCCTGGGCAATGTATAGACTTGGCCCAACAAAGAACCAATGGATGCATAGACTTTGCGAAGCAGACTGGGCAATGTCCAGACGTCAAGATGTGAACGACACAATGTATAGACTTGGCCCCTTGAAGGATGTACGGACTTGAAGCATAGAACGTGGGTAAAGATGCTACAGTCCAATGTATGGACTTAGCTTAGATAATGCATGAGACGAAAGCTCTGTACCGACTTGTAAAACCTGAAGCCCAATGTGATGTATAGACTTACATGAGACGCTCAATGAGACGCTCAATGTACACACTTCAATTTCCAGTGTATAGACTTGCCTTAGACGCTAAATGAGACGGACGTTGTGCAGACTTGCTGTGTCGTGCATGAACAATGCAATGTATAGAGTTCATGTGCTATGCAAACGGATGTATAGACTTGAGCTAAGCAAGCTACAGTGCCGATGTGTAGGCTTGGCCAATGTTCAGACTTGAATGCTCGACCAGTGTACAGACTTGCAGATCATTCAGCAATGTGCAGATTTTGACAAAACACAACGTATGAGTGTCTTTTTACATGAGAAGACACCTTGATTAGAGGCCAGACTCCCCAGTTACTCAACACAAATAAGCCATTGCTCTATCAGGTTTTGATAATAAATTTTCATCAGAGATAACTATGGCACTTCATGACATGAGTTACTTTATTTCATTGATAAGGAACCCAGTTTCTCGGTGACCAAGACATTGCTCTGAATTCATAATTTTTATTTAGTCAACATTTTTTCAAGTTAATGTTTAACCACAGTACTCACTCTATGTATTTCTACCAAAGAGCATTGATTTCAAATTTCCAGATATCAGATGAGAGAGTTTAAGGTTTACTTGACACATGTGGTTAAAGTTTATTAAACCTTATCATTCATATATTTTCAATTCATTTAATTACAAATCTGAGAATACATTAATCTTCTATCAGTCTGGTTCAGTGGTAATTCTTAAACCCATATGATAGGAGTTTCTACCAATTTCTCAGACTGAATTGCATGACATGCATCATAAGTTCCTCAGATCAAAATAATAAATTCAGCAACCAACAATCAATAGTAGAAACAATTCAGTTTCACCAGCTGAGAAGAATGTGAAAGATGAGTATATGCTGGTGCAAGAGTAAATCACCAGTAGAGGAATATTTCAGAAGAGTGAACATCAACACACAGTAGCTGAGTCTGGAATTCAGACAGATCAGCTGACAGATAGTATCATGAAGGGAGTTGAAAGAAACTCTTCTTTAATAGCTCAACAAATAGAAGGTAGAATCCTTTTTCAAGAGAGAGAAATATGACATCAGATGAGAGTTGATCAATTATTAGACAAGAGGTGTTCAGGATGTAACAATTAAAACACCAATTCTAAATGCTCCCCCTGTCTAGATGTAATGAAATTTCTTTTTAGGTTTTTTTTTTAAAAAATTATGATATGCACTGCCCTTCATATGAGAAGTATGCAACAATTCTGATAAGGAGAGCATGATGACCAAGCAACAGCAAACAAGCTCCCCCTGACAAAATGCATGATATGCAATGAATCATTTCTTTTCAAATTTAATTTTCTTCAAATTGATGATATGCAGTACATTGTTCTATATGGGCCATGCCCCTTGGTACTTGGCAGAGAACTTGGTCTCAAGGACCATCTCACACATAGTAAGAACCTCCAAGTAGATTTCCCTGCCTTTTAGTAGCTTACCATTTATATATCAAAGTGGTCATGCAAAGAAATGCAGTACAAAGCAGTCTAATATGCAGCCAGTTACTTCTTTTTGGAGTTTTCAGTATGATGATGTGCAATGCATTCACAACATATATGCATATGCAATTTCAGACAATCATCAATATGCAAATCATGTATGAGGAGAATTCAGAAAATCTAAACCTGACAATGCTGAACATGTAAGAATGTGCAAAACACAGATTTAACATGCTATGCAGAATGTTTACTCAAACATCAGACCATTCTTTATTCAAATAGCATCATGCGAGAGCAATCAACTTTTCAAGATAAATCAGTTTAGCATAGGTAGATCATTATGATATGCAATCATCTAAAGGACACAACTTCAGAAGATAGAATTTAAACTGAGTTTTCAGAACTAACCTGAATAATCCACTTCTGGGGGTTTCATTTTTGAGTGCCTTGGATTATTAACCCCTTTATTTTTCAGCTTCCAAGGCACACCTGCAAAGATGTTAATCAATTTGATCCTGCAGGAACCCAAGAAGTCTTGGGTCCTGAATTACCCCTATCAGGTGTTCTAAAAAGTTTCTTAGCAACATGGTCATCAAATTTCATCAGAAAACAATTGTCCATAGAGTGAACAGATTTACCACAATATCTGCATGACGTAACAGCTCTTGAATTCTTTCTGTGAACATTTGTATAATCATGGAATCTATGTGAGTGAGCATGAAGATTTCTGTTACTTGTATGAAATTTTGATTTACCATTACCTGCCCACCAGCATTCAGAAGCTCGGTGGCCAGGTTTTCCACATTCAGAACATACAAGTGTCTTTCCTTTAAAAACAGTTTTATTTCTACCCAAAAAATTTCTATTTGCAGGGAATCTGACAAATTTGGAATCAAAGTGATTTCCCTGAGCATACCAGTAGTCCTTGACTGCATGCCCATGCTTACCACATTCAAAACACCTAAGATGCTTGCCTTTTGAGTTCTTGTTGCCCCAAGAATTTCTAGTCCAGCACTCATTTGCCTTGTGCCCAGGCTTGTTGCAAGTGAAACAGATGATATGCTGGCCTGAAGTAGATTTATATCCATGTGGGCCATGAGCATGTGTGAAAAATCTAGAATTCACATTGTTGTCTTCTTTCAGTTTAAAACATGCATTCATTAGATGACCACGCCTACCACAGTAATAACAGGATGCATCAAATTTCTTAGTGGCATGGTTTCTATCAGATAAATTCTTAGAATGCATTCCTTCACCAACATGCTCATCTTCTTTCAATATTCTGTAATCATCCATGATATGCCCTACCTTGCCACAATAATAACATGAGAATTCCTTCTCAGATGCATGCGAGTGAGTGGATGAATTGTGAGCAGTGTGTACACCATCAGATTCAACTGAGCTAGCAGATTTTAGGCCATGAACAGGAATAGTCTTTACCTTCTTTATTTGACCCTTCTTCTTCAGTTTCTGACTGTTCTTAACAGTTTTTGTTTGTTTTTCATTTTTCTGTGTTTTGAACTGAAATACAGTTGATGAAGGTGATTTCTGATTTTTATTTTATTTTGGGGATTGCTTTAAAGTACCAGCTACATCAGAATTTTGCACAAAGGTAGTGTATAGCTGGTTTCTAGTAATTTTCTCAACATCAGAATTACAGTTTGTTCCCCCTTTTGAACTATCATCCTTCCTTTTCACAACAATTTTTATTTTTCTTTCATTCTTAGCAGAATTGGATGCTAATTTTTCTAGATCCTGAATCTTATTTTCCAAAGATGTTATGTGAAGCTCATAACTGGCTATCTCCTGTTCACTGCAGTTGACACATTCACTTAAGACTTTATTTACAGTTTTATACTTCTCAATTTCTTGTTCTAGACTGTTCAACATTTGTGATTCTTCATCACAAGTGAGCTTTCCCTTCTTTAAGGTGAGAAGTGTTTCAGATAAGCCAGTATTTAACAACTTTAATTTTCCAACTTCAGCTTTCAGTTCAGTGTTTCCTTTTTCGACAGTCAGAAACCTATGTGAGAAAATAGTATTTAAAACCATCAATTTCCTGTTTTGTTCCCTCAGTTCTTTGTTCTCTTCAGATAGCTTCATGACTGTTTCATTGCAGTTTCCACTTCCAGACATCAGCTCCAGCTTTTCAACAAGCTCCTCTTCTCTTTCCTCCACTCTAATTTTCTCAGCCACCAAATTTTTGTGATCCTCTTTAAGTGAGATAATTTGTTTACTCAGCCATTCATTCTCACTATAAAGATCTTCATTACGTTCTCTTAGAGCTGAGCACATATTGCAATTTGATTCAGCAGAAGAGGAATGTGAACCTTCCCCATTGATTTCATTTATTCTAGCCATAAGGTTTTCATTTTTCTTTTGAAATTCTTTATTCTCATGTTTCAGTTTGTCCAATTCAGAATTTACTTCAGTAAGTTCTTGCATGCTTTTTAGATGCTCATTTTTCTTATCATTCAGCTGATTCTCAATTTCTGACATTTTGTCGAAGCATGTTTGTTTTTCAATTTCTAGAGAATCATTTTGTTTCTTAAGGTTCTGAACATCTAGCATACATGCATCATAAGATTGTTTCAGATTTAGACAGTTTTCACAGTAATCTTTCAATTTTATTTTATCACATTTCTTTTTCAACTTTTTGTTTTCGGATTTTAATTTCTTGGATACTTCTAACAAATTTTCATACATCACTATCAATTCATCAAAAGAGTATCCATCTGATTCGGAGCTTACCTGAGATGAGGTTTGATCATCGTCATTTCTCCGATCAGCCATCAAGCATTTGTTGTGATTCCTGGTGAGCTTTAGTTTTTCCAGAATTTCTTTGGCAGACCTGCAAAAAGAAGTACATGAGATTAAATCTCTGTCAATTGATTCTTTCATTAAAACTAATGCTCTAGTATTGACAGAATCTTTCAATTTATCCTTTTCAGTCCATCTAGATTTATCTTTTGATAGGTTGTAAGGACCGTGAGTCATTACCTTCCAGAGATTAGGATCGGTTGATTTCACATACTGATGAAACTTTTCAAACCAAGACTCAAAATTATTACCTCTGAATATCGGAGGATTAGCCATTGAAGCAGATAACAACCAGATTCAAAGCACAGGACAATTGACAAGAAATGCACTAAAACAGATGAGCAAAGTAAAGCACTAATTCAGTGAAACAAAACACGATCTTAAAAGACCCACTCTGAAATGCACCAACAACTAGCAGAAACTGCTGCGGATTGTTAGATCCTATGTACAACAACCCGCTCTGATACCAAGTATTGGGTTCGGTGCAGTATTCAGAGGGGGGTGAATGAATATAGCCCGTATAAAAATTTCACCCAAATAAAAACTAGAATGCTAACAAGACAGATTAGACAATCTGAAGGCTAATTAAATCTAATACTAAGAACTGCGGAATTAAATCTACCTTCTTCAGAAGGACAAAGAGCAACAACGGAATAACAAATCAAAGAACACTCAATACCACAGTCAAGCACATGGTATGCAATCAAGCCATATCGCCCCTATGCAAGCATCTAGCGCCAAACACACAAAGAGATCAAACCACAGTGCACAAGAGGTTTTTAGGTGGTTCGGTCATGCAGACCTACATCCACCCCACACTCAAACCGAGTGTGGATTTCGCTGACTCACAGCTTGAACAGCTAGGCATCACAGCTTGCCATACAACCGCTGGGCAACACAGCTTGCCGTCTGAGGAATCCTCCTCGCCCGCTGAGCCTCACAGCTTGTTTTCCAGAGGATGCACCTCTGCAAACCGCTGGGGATTACAGATTACCCATCCAGAGGAGTCCACCTCTGCAGTCGCTGGCTAACAGCTTGATAAAAGGTTTAGAAGGACAAACAAAAGTAAATAACAACAGCAACTGAAAGCTGAAAAGCGATGAAGCACAATGTGGCTCAGAATGAGCTGACTGGCTTGGATTTGATCCACGGTCCAGTGAAGACTGATCTTCAGATAGCTGCTCTCCTCTTCTCTCGATCTCACTATTTCTTCTCAACTTCTTTCTCTTCTTCTTCTCTGCACACTCTGCTCGAGATCTCTAGCTCTCTCTTTCTCTTCCTTTCCTTCTGCTCTTCTTCTTTTTCTTTTCTTCTTCTTCTCTGCACACTCTGCTCGAGCTCTCTAGCTCTCTCTTTCTCTTCCTTTCCTTCTACTCTTCTTCTTTTTCTTTCCTTCTTCTTCTCCGTGGATCGAAAGCTCTCTGCTACTTCTATCTCACTGTATAGACTTTTCCCTTTGATCTCTCAGCTTCGATCATCCCTCTTCTGTTGGACGAAGGCTTCCTTTTATAGGCAGTCACAACAGGAGATAGCACTGGGCGCGTGTGGCCTCCACAGTTGCCGCCCGGATATTTGGCCACGTGTCAGCGTCCTGTCAGCCCTCGGATCACGTGCCCTTCATTAGCCTCCACGAGCAGACCACCTGTCAGACAGACGAGAACACTTATCAGGTTAAGTATAAACCCTGTACAAACTTTAAGGAAACAATGCATTATATAGACTTTATGATGCTGAACAAGGCAGAGCTCTGTACATACTTACTGATCTGGGGGTCGATCCATCTGGAGGGGGGGTCGACCCATCAGCTCAAAGCCAATGCAATGTATAGACTCTCCTCAAAGTATAGACTTCATATATGTGAAGCTATGCGATGTACATACTTCCTATATGAGTGAGCAATGTATAGACTTGCTGTGAAGAACAACAATGTGTAGACTTGTGAAGCGCAACTGCATGCAATGTATAGAGTTCAATGTAAAGACTTGACGTTATGCAGCCTGGGCAATGTATAGACTTGGCCCAACAAAGAACCAATGGATGCATAGACTTTGCGAAGCAGACTGGGCAATGTCCAGACTTGAAGATGTGAACGACACAATGTATAGACTTGGCCCCTTGAAGGATGTACAGACTTGAAGCATAGAACGTGGGTAAAGATGCTACAGTCTAATGTATGGACTTAGCTTAGACAATGCATGAGACGAAAGCTCTGGACAGACTTGTAAAGCCTGAAGCCCAATGTGATGTATAGACTTACATGAGACGCTCAATATACACACTTCAATTTCCAGTGTATAGACTTGCCTTAGACGCTAAATGAGACGGACGTTGTGCAGACTTGCTGTGCCATGCATGAACAGTGCAATGTATAGAGTTCATGTGCTGTGCAAACGGATGTATAAACTTGAGCTAAGCAAGCTACAGTGCCGATGTGTAGACTTGGCCAATGTTCAGACTTGAATGCTCGACCAGTGTACAGACTTGCAGATCATTCAGCAATGTGCAGACTTTGACAAAACACAACGTGCAGCAGTGTATAGACTTGGTTCCGTGAAAGCTACAGTGCAGTAGGATGTACAGACTTTCTATATGAAGGCAATGGCTGTACAGACTTCACCTCGAGCTATCTACAGTGCATCAATGTGTGGACTTGAATGAAAGTGCATGCATTGTATGGACTTGTACAGTGAAACGATGTATAGACTTCACCAAGACACTGCATGAACAATATGATGCGATGTACAGACTTGGGCTGTACAGAGTTCATGAACAATGCATGCTATGCATGAATAAGAAGACGATGTACAGACTTTCAACAAGATCTGTACAGACTTACATGATGCACTGACAATGTACAGACATGATGAAGCGTGAACAAGCCGATGTACAAACTAAGCCTGTATAGACTTCGTGCATGAAGCCCTGACAATGTATAGACTTGCTAATGCAATCTAGGGCGATGTACAGACTTTGTCCACAAACTGTGCACATGCATGAACGATGTATAGACTCTGAAATGCAAGCAATGCAGCAATGTCTAGACTTTGGGCTTTACCCTGCATGAGACGAGTGTATAGACTTGTGATCTCAACGATGCCTAAACACAACACAGACACAACACGATGTCTAGACTATGCTGAGTGTGTAGACTTGTGAAATGCATAGAACACACAGAGGCTATATAGACTTACAGCGTTGACGCTGCAGACTTGAGAATGCAATGTACACACTTACTGCGTTGACGTTGCATGAGACACTAAATAAGATGGACAGTTGTATAGACTTGTGTTCTGAGGGAGTCGACCCATCAAGAAAGGGGGTCGACCCATCTAAGTGCACTGATGCAGTATATGCACAGAAGAAGCAATGCATCGATCTTAATACAAGCACAAAACACATTATGCACTTAGTATGGAACACTGCATGATTTAGCACACTCATGCATTCTCCACAGAATAGATCAGATATAACATACTCAAGCATTCTCCAGGAAATATACCAGTCACAGTCATATGTATTTTCCACATAGTATATCAGTTATGCATTTTCCACAGAGTATATCAGTTATAAACATCCATGTTGCTATCATTAAAACACCACATTCATCAAAGCACAAGGGGCACAACGCTTAGCACTCTACGGAGACTTGAATTCCTGCACTTGCGTGAAAGGTAATCGTGAGAAAAAAGTTGCCTACCCTCACTGTAAAAAAAAAGAAAAAAGAAAAAAAGAGAGAGAGAAGCGCGGATCCGAGTAGCCGGGAATCCCCACTCAAACAAATAAGGAGACTCGTGCGAAATGGTGAAGCGAATCACAATGAGGACGGACCCTAGTAGCTGGGAATCCCCATTGAGACACATGAGGAGACTCGCGTCGAACGGTGAAATCAGCTACCAAAATAAACAGATGGGGGCTGTGTGAAGCTACCGAAAGTCGAAAGCCTAAAACCTATGTGTAGGCGCTAGAATGATCCACGAGTGTCACTAGGAAAACCTGCATATCCCTATTGTTAGGGCCCTTTGTTCGCACATTTGCACTGCCATGCCACAGAGAATTACCTCGGGTGAAATGTGTGAATTGAAGCTGTGCATGCAAGACATGCGATATCCTCTTGACGGGTGCACCACCCCTCAACTGTGCCTTCTGGCCCGCACCGTGTCTGTGAATTATGGGCAATGTCCCTATCCCCTCCCCTGTAGAGGGGGCTACCTTGCTTATACTTATGTTATGCCTGCTAACAAAAGCCCCCATGCTTGGATGAAGAAAGGAATAATAATGATAATAAAAAATTCATCAATTTCGGCTATCATAGTCTGCCTTCCCCAATTTTGGCTCATGGAGCCCAATCCTGGCCCCCATGACCTACCTCTCGCCCTCGCGGCTCGTTAATCTCCCAACTTTGACTTCTATAGTCCGCTTCCCCAATTTTGGCTTTCACATCTTGCGCCCCAATTTTGGCTTATGTAGCCCGCTTCCCCGATTTCAGCCTTCACGGCCTACTACTGCAACACCGATTCTGGCCCTTGCGGTCCACTTTCCCGGGTTTGGATTTCACGGGTTGTACTCCCGGCGCATTGAAGAACATCAGATCCTTTCACTCTAGATTGGACCTTCCGTCCGGCTAGAGAATAAAAAGATTCCTTTCACTTTGGTTCGGACCTGCCGTCCAGCCAGAGAATAAAAAGATTATTTCCACTCTAGATCGCATATTCCGTCCGGCTAGAGAATAGAAATTTCTCTCCACTCTAGATCAAACCTTCTATCCGGCTAGAGAATAAAAGACTCCTTTCACTCTGATTTGGACCTTTTGTCTAGCCAGAGAATAAAAAAGACCCTTGCTTGGACACTCACCCCGTGTCCATGAATGAACCACGTCAGCCCCCGACAGTCCGTTGGTGTTGATGAATAAATTTGTAACTCCTTTCACTCTAGTTTGGACCTTTCGTCTAGCCAGAGAACAAAAAGACCCTTGCTTGGACACTCACCCCGTGTCCATGAATGAACCATGTAAACTCCCGACAGTCCGTTGGCGTTGGTGAATAAATTTGTAACTCCTTTCACTCTGGTTCGGACCTTTCGTCCAGATCATTGAATGAAATAAACTTTTCTCTCCGTCCCTTCGGGTGACGAATATCCCTTTGATTTGGACCTCCCGTCCAGATCATTGAATAAATGAACTTTTCTCTCCGTCCCTTCGGGTGACGAATATCCCTTTGATTCGGACCTCCCGTCCAGATCATTGATTAAACAAACTCTTCTCTCTGTCCCTTTGGGATGGTGAATATCCCCTTCGATTTGGACCTCCCGTCCAGATCATTGAATAAACGAACTTTTCTCTCCGTCCCTCCGGGTGACAAATATCCCTTTGATTCGGACCTCCCATCCAGATCATTGATTAAACAAACTCTTCTCTCCGTCCTTGTGGGATGGTGAATATCCCCTTTGATTTGGACCTCCCGTCCAGGTCATTAATTAAACAAACTCTCCTCTCCGTCCTTGTGGGATGGTGAATATCCCCTTTGATTTGGACCTCCCGTCCAGGTCATTGATTAAACAAACTCTTCTCTTCGTCCCTTTGGGGTGGTGAATATCCCCTTTGATTTGGACCTTTCGTCTAGGTCATTGAATCAACATACTCTTCTATCCGTCCCTTCGGGTGACGAATAACCCTTTTGATTTGGACCTACCGTCCAGACCATTAAAGGAACAAATCCTTCTCTCTGCCCCTGTGGCTCACCTTGCCTAACCTTGGCTTTCATAGCCCGCTTTCAAATAACTTCGGCTTTTATGGCCTGTGTCCCAGATTCTGGCCTGCGTGGACTGATTTCTCGACCTTAACCCCGCTCCGCGGACCCGTTCTCCTTGTCATGTTGATGAATCCCTCAGTTGGGCTGCACCCGCAGGCCCCACTCTCTCGTCCCTCTCTCGCGCCATCTGCGGCTGGGGGGCATTTGTGGACACTAAAAAATTCTCACCCTACGCTTACGTGCAGGGAAATGAAGAAGAGGAGAAAGCAGAAGAATAGATGAGAAGAAGAGAAGAAGAAAAGGAAACCACGTTGATGCCTCCAGCGGCACACTTCAAGTGCCCCTCTAGCGGCACGCTTCCGAACGGCCTTTCAGCGGCACGCCCTTGCTAGCCGTCAGTGGCACGCCCCTGCTAGCCCTCAGCAGCATGCCCCTGCTAGCCCTCAGCGGCACACTCCTTCAAATGACCTCAACGGCACGCTCCTAAGGTGCCTCCAGCGGCACACCCTTCATGCCCTCCAGCGGCACGCTCTTAAACCCTCAAAGGCCCTCCCCGCGGCACAACACTTTGCCCTTCCAGCGGCACGCCCTTGCAGTCTTTCAGCGGCACGCCCCGGCAGAGCGAACGCGATGCCCATCCCCTATGATCCATTGGCGTGCAGTGGACTTGCTGAGGTGTCACCCGGAGAGGAAGGCACGCAGCCTACCCCTTCTACCGCCCAGGACAAGGGAGTCAACTCCCATTCAATGCGCGTCGAATCGTTCCCGCCCTCGGACGCCCCTGCCGCTGAAGATATAAAAGCCTCCGCTGCTCCAAAAAACAAAAGAGGGGCAGACGCAACATAGAGACGGGAAGAGGAGAAGAAAAAGAGAAGAAGAAGAAGGAGAGGGGAGGCTCCAGCTCCCCCATTGCTCCGTCCACCGCCCCTGCGCGAAGAGAGAAAAGAAGAGAAGAAGAGAGGAGAGTTTGCCGCTCCACCCACCGCCACCTGAGCGAAGAGAAGAGAAGAAAGGGAAAGGGGTTATTGCCCCCCCCCCCCTTTTTGCTGCTATCTCGTCCACCACTGTCTGTGTGAAGAGAGGAAGAGAAGAAGAGTGAGTGAAGAGAGAGAGAGAGAGAGAGAGAGAGAGAGAGAGAGAGAGAGGGCCGGGAGGGGAGGAGTCCATGCTCCGTTCCCCCCTCACTGTATTTTCTTTCTTTCTTCCTTTGTCCTCCTTTTTTTTCCTTTCTGTCGCAATGTATTAGCTACCTTGGGGCACTCCTTTTGTGAGAATAAAAGTAGAAGGCTTGCAAATATTTTTGGACGTCCTTCTGAGGCATTTCTTCCGTGCTTGCACCCCTCGGTGTTTCACACCCCTTTCTTCTTCTTCCTTTCTTTAGGGTCTTCTTTCTCCCGGGCGTTTTGGCCTTAGTTCACCCCCAGCCGTGCCCCAACGACACACCTGAAGTGCCCCAGCGGCACACCCCAACCAGCCCTTACCGGCACACCCTTGGCCTGCCTCTACCCGGCACACCTGGCCCTCCCCCTTATAGTCAAGGTATCCTTAGGCTGCATTAGCCCAATGTTTCCCGTCCGTCGTTCCCTCCGTGTTTTCTGAGGTTTTATTAAGGTGTTGCCGCTCTCGGGCATCCACCTCCAATTTTCGGGTTCCACCACTCCATGTGGGCGCGTTCCCTGTATCTCCCTTACGCCCCGGGTCAAGGGGAGATGCTGCCAATTTTTTATCAAAAGTAATGGCATGATAAAAGACAAAGGGAAGTAACTAATGAATGAACAAATAATGATAAGACATCCTGATCAAAACAATGGAATAGTACGACACTCAGAGGATTGGGCTGCCGAACATGGCCCCGGACTTAACCACCCAATGAAGGATTGAGAACCTGGCTATCTAGAACTCCTCCACCTGAACTTCATATGTCAAAAGGGACCCCTTTTCAGCCCTCTCCACCAGCCTCCAGCGGCACACTCCATTGGCCCTCAGTGGCACACTCCCTTGGCCTTCAACGGCACAGTCCCTTTAGCCTCCATCGGCACACTCCCTTTAGCCTCAGCGGCACACTCCCTTGGCCTTCAACGGCACACTCTCCACCAGCCTTCAACGGCACACTCTCCACCAGCCTCCAACGGTACACTCCCCACCACCCTCTCCACACACGTGCCGAATGCAACAGATAATAATAATAATAATAATAATAATAATAATAATAATAATAACAGACTCATAATAAAAAGGGGGTGAATAGTAATGATGACGAACTCAATAAATAAATAAAGAAATAATAATAATAAAGAAATAAGTAACAATAACGATGAGCTTAACAGTAATGATAATAAACCTAAAATATATGTACATATGATAATAATGAGTAATAAACGAGTAAACAGTAACAATAAAAAAAATAAAAAATAAGTAATAATAACACAAATTCACTCCAAAAAAATATGTAAAATAATAAATAATAATGATAAAAAAATTCAAATAATAAAAAAATAATGAGACCCGCTCCGCAGCCTCGTTCTCCTCGAGACCCGATATAAAGGGAACATTAATGCCGCCTCCCCAATTCGGGTTCGGACCTTGGGAGCCATTCCAATATGGTCGTAATCCGACATTGCTCTGGGCCGATAGTTTGGCAAACCGGACTCGTTCTCATTGGGATTCATTTCCGCTCTTTCATTGAGATTGCCGTAAACTCGGCATACATTTATACAGGTTTATTTCCGTTTACGTCGTGCCTTCAATACGGACTTTGATCCGAACATAAAGTGGTCCATGAATGACCTACAAAAACCGAATGGAACGAGGCGGTTCTCGTCATGTCCGAGCCCCACGCATGGGAATAACAATAAGACCTTCGTGGGTCACGCTTAGACCACGGGTTCGCCCTAATCATGATCATTGTCTGACCCACATCCTCGGTCTATAGCCAGCTGTCTCTGTACACATTTTCGTTTCAGAATCTAGTCCCAGGACTCTTTCCCGTTGCCCTTCGGCACCGGACACATTAACGATGCCCACGCAAGCCTCGTTTGGACCACGGGAGGCGCCCCCGAAATTGTCCTGACTCGATCTCGCACCGGGCCAATAAATTCACCGGTTTCCTACTACACTAACCGGGATTTAACCGAATGTTTTCAGTTCCTTGGAACAATAAATTTGACGTACCCCGGGCATACATATGTTCTGGGTCTGCCCGCGACGATTACGATATTCTCAAGCCGGACACCCGTCCAAATATTGAACGGTCCCTCGAACGACCGACACGTTCCGAATGTTTGCTTCCCTAGACATAGGGCTTTCCTGCTGATTTAAGGCACACTCTCCCGTTGCCCCTTGGCACCGGAAATATTAATGATGCTCATACAAGTCTTGTTGCGACCGCGGGGGGACCCACCGCAGTATGGTCACAGCTTGATCTGGCACCGGGCCGATAAACTTATCTATTTCTGACCACTCTAACCGGGATTTAACTGAACGTTTTCCATTCCTCTAAATAATAAATTTTCCGTACCCCGGCATACATATGTTCCGGTGTTCCTGTGACGATTGCGCTTTTCTCGAGCCGGACATTCGCCCGAATATTAAATGGTCAGCGTATGACCGACATGATCTCGAATGTTTTCTTTTCACCCTCGTACGAGGACTTCAGCATCCCTTAATAGATTTCTATGCAACTAACTTCCTGGCCATGGGGCCCTGATTCCAGGCGATTAATCAAGGGTGTTCCGCTCTCCGAGGGGATGTAAATGACGCCGTAAACTTTATGGCACAGCGGGTTTTGGTCCCGACACGAACTACACAATCGTCTGATTAGTCAGATCGCGCGCACCCATGGGCTTCCTCGAAGCCCGAATAGATTGTCACTTTGTGACTGGCACGCCCACGCACTTAATAGACGAATCAACCATACCAAATAGACGAACATACAGAATGAGCGACCGAAAAGTACGTCCACAAGTCTGGCACGCCTGGTGGGACGAGACCACCCTTCATCTCTTTGCCGGGATTCAGGGCCTCATGGTCCCCTAATAAACGATGTTTTCCTGCTTTGATGGATTACAGGTGCTGTCGTCGCCAACCCCATGGGGGGATAAGCCGGACTAGGCGCAATTGCCTTTGTGGCCTCGAGGACACAGCTCTGAAACATATGCAGCTTCCAAGAATCATGGGGGCTGTTATAAAAAAGGGAGAGAAGAGAAAGAGAAAGAAGGGAGGGGAAATCAGACCCCCTTTTCCGCAATAAGAAAAAAAAAAGAATAAGAAAGAAGCAAAAAGGGGAAGAGAAAGAATCGGCGAGAGAGGGTTGTACGGCCACGTCCGTCAAGACCCATGCTAAACAAAGATTGCCATTGTGGGGTTGATGCGGTGGAGCGAACCTCTCATCCCCTCCCTGAGGGGGTGAGCGCTCTCCTGCACACCCACCTTGGTCTACCACACAAAAGAGAAGAGAAGAAGAGAAAGAACAAGAAGAGAAAGGTTGGCAAGCATTGCCGACCAACAGAATAAGAAGAAGGCCGGCATCCCCCCCGGCTCTGGGAGGGCCCAACTCCATGGTGCAACGCCCTAGTCTATTCCACCTTCCTGCTGCCCTTATCAGGTATAGAATGGCCCCTCGAGTGGCTGTTAGAAGATCCAACAAACTACAATTATAGCTTGATAAATTGTCGCTCGCTGTGGGAAATGCTTTATAATAATGAGGCCAAGCACGGCCACCACTCTCAAAGAGAGCATGCACATACCCCGCCATGAGGGATAAGAAGAAGAGATATACCCCGCCATGGGGGCGTAGGAGACAAAAAGATGTACACCCCATTCCCAGGGGCATATGAAGAGAATCCACCTGACTAGGGGGCTCAACAGACAACAAAGCTACAGCCCGGCTCAGGGGCCTTTGAAGAAGAAACATACCCCGACTAAGGGGCAAAAGAAGAAGAATCCACCCCGCCTCGGGGGCATAAGAAGTAGAAAGAATGCACCCCAGCTTGGGGGTATTTGAAGAAGAAATATACCCCGAAATGGGGGCACATGAAGAGAAATACACCCCCGCCCCGGGGGCGCGTAAGAAGAATCTACCCCGATCCGGGGGCATAAGAAGAAACAGAGTTGCACCCCGACTCGGGGGGACATGTGAGACAAAGGATACACCCCAACTTAGGGGCATATGAAGAGAATCCACCTGACTAGGGGGCTCAACAGACAACAAAGCTACAGCCCGGCTCAGGGGCCTTTGAAGAAGAAACATACCCCGACTAAGGGGCAAAAGAAGAAGAATCCACCCCGCCTCGGGGGCATAAGAAGTAGAAAGAATGCACCCCAGCTTGGGGGTATTTGAAGAAGAAATATACCCCGAAATGGGGGCACATGAAGAGAAATACACCCCCGCCCCGGGGGCGCGTAAGAAGAATCTACCCCGATCCGGGGGCATAAGAAGAAACAGAGTTGCACCCCGACTCGGGGGGACATGTGAGACGAAGGATACACCCCAACTCTGTGCCCCCCCGGGGGCATCTGAAGCAGACCAAACAATATCCCCCAGCTTATGGGGGGGCGTATGAAGAAGGGAATACACCCCGATATGGGGGCACATAAGCAAAGAAGAAGAATCCACCCCGCCTCGGGGGCATAAGAAGCAAGAATTACACCCCGCCTTGGGGTCAGCAATACACTCCACTCTGGGGGCACTAGAAGCAGAATACACCTCGTACCGGGGCCATGTGAAGGGAAAAATACCTCGCTCTGGGGCATCAAAAAGCAGAAATTACACCCCACCTTGGGTGCACAAGAAGCAAACATCCCCCAGTGTGTCGGGGTAGAAGAAGAAGAATTCCCCCCGCTTTAGGGCATAAGAAGCAAAAGATACGCCCCAGCTCAGGGGCACATGAAGAGAATACACCCCGGCTTCGGGGCATTTGACGAAGAATTCACCCCGCTCTGGGGGCATAAAGAGCAAAAGAATACACCCCAGCTTGGGGATATTTGAAGAAGAGACACACCCCGTCCGGGGGCATAGAAGTCATGAAGAATGCACGCCGCCTTGTGGGGGCACAGAAGCAAAGAGACAGACATCCCGCTCTGGAGGCATGTGAAGAGAAATATGCCCAACCTTGTGGGGTAGAAGAAGCAGAACCTACCCCGGCCCAGGGGCATAAGAGGCAAAAAAACACACCCCGCCTGGGGACACACAAAGGAAGAAATCCACCCCCGCTCTGGGGGCATATGAGACAAAACTATACCCCAGTTTAGGGGCATTCGAAGAAGGAATATACCCCGTCATGGGGGAATGAGGAGCAAAAACTATACCCCGCCTAGGGGCACACAGAGAAAGAAACACACCCCCGCCTTGTGGGGGCATCAGAAGCAAGGACTCCACCCCGCCTCAGGGGGCGTAAGAAGCGAAAGATATACCCCACCCTGGGGGCACAAGAAGTAAAACACACCCCACCTTGGGGGCGTAAGAAGCCGAGAACATACCCTGCCATGGGGGCATTAGAAGCAGAATGCATCCCCGCCCCGAGGGCATATGAAGCAACATACACCTCGCCTCGGTAGCATATGAGGCCAAGAAGCATGCCCCGGCTCGAGAGCGTAATAAATAAAGGATATACCCAGTGCCGGGGGCATATGAAGAGAAACACACCCCGTCTTGAGGGACGCAAGAAGAAGAAGGACTCACCCCGTGTGGGGGCATATGAAGTAACAGCACACCCCGCCTCGGGTGCTCAAGAAGCTAAGCTCACCCCGCATGGGGGCATGTAGGGCACAGCTACGCCCCGACTCACGGGCACTCGGAGAGGAGTCCACCCCGGCTTAGGGGCACAAGAAGCAAAACATGCCCCGTCCAGGACATAGAAGCCATAAGAGAATACACACCCGCCCAAGGGGCGCTTGAAAAAGAAACATACACCCCGATCCGGGGGCATAAGAAGCAGAAGAATCCACCCCGACGTGGGAGTATGAGAAGAAATAGAGTTGCACCCCGGCTTAGGGGCATTCGAAGAAGAAATGTACCCCGCCATGGGGGCGTATGAAGCAAAAGAAACACGCCCCGCATGAGGGGTATGAAAACAAGAATTTACACCTTGCCTGGGGGCATAGAAACCATGAAGGATATACCCCCGCCACGGGGGCGCATGAGGAGAACCCATCCCGCCTAGGAAGCGCAAGAAAGAGAAGAATACACATTGGCGTGGGGGCTTTAAAGAAGAAACACACCCCCTTTATGGGGGACAAAGCTGCACCTTAACTCAGGGGTATCTGAAGAGAGAGCACCCCGTACGGGGTCATAAGAAGCAAAAGAATACACCCTGATCTGGGGACACATGAAAAGCATCTACCCCGCTCCGGGGGCACAAAAAGAGATACACTTCGCCCTTGGCACATAAGAAGCAGAAGCATTTACCCCCGCCCGGGGGCACATAAGCGAAGAGGCATATATCTCGATCTGGGAGCACATAAAGAGAGGTATACTCCTCTCGAGCAGCATTTGAAGAGACAACATATCCTGCTCCGGGGGCATAGAAGCCGTAAAGGGACGACATACATCCTGTGCCAGGAACATATGAAGAGAAGTTTACCCCGGCTTAGGGGCATAAGAAGTAGCAGAACCCACCTCCGCCATGGAGGCATAAGGAGCCAAGACTCCACCCTGCCATGGGGGCGTAAGAGGCCAAGACTCCACCCCACCGTGGGGGCGTAAGAGGCAAAGACTCTACCCCGTGCAAATCTACCCTGCATGGGGGTATAAGAAGCAGAAGACACACCCCGCCTGGGGGCACAGAAGCCATCAAGAATACACCCCAATTTAGGGGAATATGAGGAAGAAGCGCACACCCCATCTAGGGGCACAGAAGCCATCAAGAATACACCCCGGCTTAGGGGAATATGAAGAAGAAGCGCACACCCCATCTAGGGGCACAAAAGCCATGAGAAACACACCCCGCCTGGGGGCACATAAGAAAAGTTACACCCCAACCTGGGGGCATGTTAAGAGAAAAAACACCCTAGTCCGGGGGCATCAATGAGAAAGGAAGAGCAGAACAAAGAATAGTCACGAGGCAAGCATGGTCTTTGCACCCGCCTCTCCACACAAAAAAGAAGAGGAAAAATCTTTCTGAGGTAAACTTTTACCTCCGACCTCCAGCCATCCAATAAATAGAAACCAATCAGCATTCCGCCGACAGGGCGTTAAACCTGAAAATATCCAGCCATCGGGGCTTCAAGCCGACAGATATTCAGCCATCGGGGCTTCAAGCTGACAAATATCTAGCCATCGGGGCTTCAAGCCGATAGATATCCAGCCATCGGGGCATCAAGCCGAGTGATATCCAGCCATCAGGGCTTCAAGCCGACAGATATTCAGCCATCGGGGCTTCAAGCCGAGAGATATCCAGCCATCGGGGCTTCAAGCCGAGAGATATTCTGCCATCGGGGCTTCAAGCCGACAAATATCCAGCCATCGGGGCTTCAAGCCGAGAGATATCCCACCGACGGGGCGTTAAACCGGAAAATATCCAGCCATCGGGGCTTTGAGCCGACAGATATCTAGCCATCGGGCCTTCAAGCCGACAAATATTCAGCCATCGGGGCGTTAAACCGACAAAACCTCCCGCAGACGGGGCGTTAAACCGACTAAACCTTTCGCCGACGGGGCGTTGAGCCGACTAAACCTTTTGTCGACGGAGCGTTAAACCGACTGAACCTTTCACCGACGGGGCGTTAAACTGACAAAACCTTCCGCCGACGGGGCGTTAAACTGACAAAACCTTCCACCGACGGGGCGTTAAACTGACAAAACCTTCCACCGACGGGGCGTTGAGCCGACTAAATCTTTTGCCGATGGGGCGTTAAACTGACTGAACCTTTCACCGACGGGGCGTTAAACCGACAAAACCTTCCGCCGACGGGGCGTTAAACCGACAAAACCTTCTGCCGACGGGGCATTAAACCAACAAAACCTTCCGCCGATGGGGCGGTAAACCGACTAAACCTTTCGCCGACGGGGCGTTGAGCCGACTAAACCTTCCGCCGACGGGGAGTTAAACCGATAAAACCTTCCGCCGACGGGGCGTTAAACCGACAAAACCTTCCACCATCGGGGCGTTAAACTGACAAAACCTTCCGCCGACGGGGCGTTAAACCGACAAAACCTTCCGCCATTGGGGCGTTAAACTGACAAAACCTTCCGCTGACGGGGCGTTAAACCGACTAAACCTTCCACCGATGGGGCTTTAAATCGACTAAACCTTCCGCCGATGGGGCGTTGAGCCGACTGAACCTTTCGCCGACGGGGCGTTAAACCGACAAAACCTCCCGTCGACGGGGCGTTAAACCGACAAAACCTTCCGTCGACGGGGCGTTGAGCCGACTGAACCTTCCGCCGACAGGGTGTTAAACTGGAAAATATCCAGCCGTCAGAGCTTCAACCAATAGATATTTCACTTATCAGCCTCCGGGTCAACAGCTGCCTCATCATTGGCGTCCCAGCCTACAGCTTCCCAATCAAAGAATCAACCTTTCACTTTGGCTCGGATCCTTTTTCCAGCCAGAGAATTAAAGAATCAACCTGAATTAAAGAATCAACCTTTCACTTTGGCTCGGATCCTTTTTCCAGCCAGAGAATTAAAGAATCAACCCTTCACTCTAGTTCGAATCCTTTTCCCGGCCAGAGAATCAAAGAACCAACCTTTCACTTTGGTTCGGATCCTTTTCCCGGTCAGAGAATCAAAGAATCAACCTTTCAATCTGGTTCGGACCCTTCTCCGGCCAGAGAATCAAAGAATAAACCTTCCATTTTGGCCCACACCATTCCCCGGCCAGAGAACAAAAGGGGACCTTTCTCTTCGGCTCTCATATCCCGCTACCCGACGCCCTTCGACTCAGCCATTTCGGCCAATGCCCCCTATCAAGATTAATCCATCCGTCCCACCGCGCTCTCCGATATTTTTCAGCTTTATAGCCTACGTCTAACATCTCTCGGCTTGTCAGCCTGCTCCCAATATCCCTTGGCTTTTTAGCCTACTTTTCAGTACCCTTTGGCTTTTATAGCCTGCTTCCCAACTTTGGCTCTTACAGCTTGCTCCCCTTTGGCCTTCGTGGCCTGCTCTCCAATTCTGGCTTTTATAGCCCACTTCCCAACTTCGGCTCTCGCAGCCCGCTTCCCAACTTGGGCTCTCGCAGCTTGCTTCCTTTTGGCCTTTATGGCCTGCTTCCGCAATGTCCCTTGACTTCTATAGCCCGCTTCCCTGATGTCCTTTCGGCCCTCCGTGGTCTACTTCCCTAATACTTTTATTACCACTACACTTATACGTAACGACAATACATTCTTACGCAAAAAAAAGAGAACAAAAAGGAGAAAGAGAAGAAAAAAAAACAAAAAAGGGAAGAGGGAATGCTTGATTGCCCTATTTGCATGCTTGCTTGTGATATAGAATAATACACCTCCTTGGAATTTTCTCGGACCGTGTTTCCTTGCTAAATAATAATAATGCTCCGACTCCGGATGTACGCGCGTCACGTCATACGCTCGAAGGGAACCCAATTATGGTGGGTGGACACGTCGAGGGGAAGAGTAATGACTGAACTGCTAAGTCAAATTCACAAAATAAACCTGAGGCAACGCTCCTACACTTCACGTTTAATGTGTGCAATGGTCTTCGACCATAGGAATTGTCTGAATTTCTTCTTAGCACTCTACGGAGACTTGAATTCCTGCACTCGCGTGAAAGTTAATCGTGAGGAAAAAGCTGCCTACCCTCACTGTAAAAAAAAAAGAAGAAAAAAGAAAAAAAAGAGAGAGAAGCACGGATCCGAGTAGCCGGGAATCCCCACTGAAATAAATGAGGAGACTCGCACGAAATGGTGAAGCGAATCACAATAAGGACGGACCCTAGTACCTGGGAATCCCCATTGAGACACATGAGGAGACTCCCGTCGAACGGTGAAATCCGCTACCAAAATAAACAGATGAGGGCTGTGTGAAGCTACCGAAAGTCGAAAGTCTGAAACCTATGTGTAGGCGCTAGAGTGATCCTCGAGTGTCACTAGGAAAACCTGCATATCCCTATGGTTAGGGCCCTTTGTTCGCACATTTACACTGCCGTGCCACAGAGAATTGCCTTGGGTGAAATGTGTGAATTTAAGCTGTGCATGCAAGACATGCGATATCCTCTTGACGGGTGCACCACCCCTCAATTGTGCCTTCTGGCCCGCACCGTGTCTGTGAATTGTGGGCAATGTCCCTATCCCCTCCCCTGTAGAGGGGGCTACCTTGCTTATACTTATGTTATGCCTGCTAACTGTAGACATGCTATTCCTGACATCCCCTGAGAAAATCTCATATTACCACGTGACACCCCGCAGCGGCTTCCGTATTTTGAATTACTTGAGTGCTTCCTATCTTTGAGTCTTCTCTCATCTTCTGGGCGAGTAGCGTAACGCTCCTTTGGCATCCGGAAACCACCTCGTTGTGGAAATCATGCGGCATTCGAATGGCATCAGCATCAATCGCATGCATCAGAAGTTGCCGGGACCAGGAAAATGCCTAACGGACAACTGTCGACGCCCTTTTCGGGGGAATCCGGGGTTCATCATGGAGGCATCGAGGCTCCTGGACGCCTCCATCAACCAGCTCACGGGCGACCCCGGGCCATCGACTGACTGTTGCTCAGCCTGTCGTTTGAATAAAATCCAAGTTATGGAAGCGTCCAGGCCCCTGGACGCCCCCATCAACCAGCTCACGGGCGACCCCGTGCCATCGACTGACCGTTGCTCAGCCTGTTGTTTGAATAAAATCCAAGTTATGGAAGCGTCCAGGCCCTTGGACGCCTCCATCAACCAGCTCACGGGCGACCCCGGGCCATCGACTGACCGTTGCTCATCCTGTCGTTTGAATAAAATCCAAGTAATCGAAGCGTCCAGGCCCCTGGACGCCTCCATCAACCAGCTCACGGGCGACCCCGGGCCATCGACAGACTGTTGCTCAGCCTGTCGTTTGAATAAAATCCAAGATTTGAGGCATCCAGGGCCCTGGACGCCTCCATTAAACAGCTCACGGGTGACTCCCGACCATCGACTGACCGTGGCTCAGTCTGTCGTTTGAGGAAAATCCAAGTTATGGAGGCGTCCAGGCCTCTGGACGCCCACATCCTCCCGACCTCTATAAATAGAGGCCTACCCCCCTCAGTTCAAGGGGTCGAAAAAAAGAGCGTCGAGAGGCTGCCGGATTCTATTCCTAACCCGTGGGTGTTTTGTAGGGGAGGTCCTACCGGATCCTTGGGTGCCAGTGCTCGCTGGAGAGAGGCCGCCTTCGCCCGTCGCGCTACCTCGTCGTCCCTACGCTGCCGAAGCTCCACCGGATCTCGTCATCGACCATCCAATAAGCCATTCTCTCCTCTTCTTTCCTAGTTATCTTGCATTCATCATATCATATCTTATACCCCCCCCCTTTTATGAGGGAGTCTCTTTCCGTTTCTACGTCGGAATAATTGCCATTCATCATAAGCATTTTCCTCCTACTCGTGTCCGAGAGGGGTTTAAAAGATAACACCAACCAGGTGTGTGTCTTGCCATCATTTCGTTACTTGCGTCATTAGAATTTGAATACTGTACCTTCGTCTTTCTGATCCACTCGTTACTTGTTTGTCGTTGTTTTACAATGGTACCTGAGGAAAGCCCTCTCCGTCGGCCGGCCGAAGGGGGAGGAAGAAGCAACCTGCTATTTCCCGCTCTCGGGGATTCACAATCTCCGCGCTCAACACAAGGTACACGTGATCATTTCATTTCTTTGAGGTAACCCCTCTGGCGATCACATCCCTTTAGCATCCTACGTATGCTCTTTCCTCATATTGGCACGTTTCATAATCCTTCTTAATTTTTAGTCGCTCGATTGTCCGTAGTTTAGTTTGTTTTCTTCCCCTTGGGTGGATTCCTCGGCTTCCACACTAACGAATGCCTGCATGCTTGGATGAAGAAATGAATAATAATGATAATAAAAAAATCATCAATTTCGGCTATCATAGTCTGCCTTCCCTAATTTTGGCTCATGGAGCCCAATCTTGGCCCCCATGACCTACCTCTCGCCCTCGCGGCCCGTTAATCTCCCAACTTCGACTTCTATAGTCCGCTTCCCCGATTTAGGCTTTCACATCTTGTGCCCTAATTTTGGCTTATGTAGCCCGCTTCCCCGATTTCAGCCTTCACGGCCTACTTCTGCAACACCGATTCTGGCCCTTGCGGTCCACTTTCCCGGGTTCGGATTTCACGGCCTGTACTCCCGGCGCATTGAAGAACATCAGATCCTTTCACTCTAGATCGGACCTTCCGTCCCGCTAGAGAATAAAAAGATTCCTTTCACTGTGGTTCGGACCCGCCGTCCAGCCAGAGAATAAAAAGATTATTTCCACTCAAGATCGGATATTCCGTCCGGCTAGAGAACAGAAATTTCTCTCCACTCTAGATCAGACCTTCTGTCCGGCTAGAGAATAAAAGACTCCTTTCACTCTGATTTGGACCTTTTGTCTAGCCAGAGAACAAAAAAGACCCTTGCTTGGACACTCACCCCGTGTCCATGAATGAACCACGTCAGCCCCCGACAGTCCATCGACGTTGATGAATAAATTTGTAACTCCTTTCACTCTGGTTTGGACCTTTCATCTAGCCAGAGAACAAAAAGACCTTTGCTTGGACACTCACCCCGTGTCCATGAATGAACCATGTCAACTCCCGACAGTCCATTGGTGATTGTTAATAAATTTGTAACTCCTTTCACTCTGGTTCGGACCTTTCGTCCAGATCATTGAATGAAACAAACTTTTCTCTCCGTCCCTTCAGGTGACGAATATCCCTTTGATTTGGACCTCCCGTCCAGATCATTGAATAAACGAACTTTTCTCTCCGGCCCTTCGGGTGACGAATATCCCTTTGATTCGGACCTCCCGTCCAGATCATTGATTAAACAAACTCTTCTCTCTATCCCTTTGGGATGGTGAATATCCCCTTCGATTTGGACCTCCCGTCCAGATCATTGAATAAACGAACTTTTCTCTCCGTTCCTCCAGGTGATGAATATCCCTTTGATTCGGACCTCCCATCCAGATCATTGATTAAACAAACTCTTCTCTCCGTCCCTGTGGGATGGTGAATATCCCCTTTGATTTGGACCTCCCGTCCAGGTCATTAATTAAACAAACTCTCCTCTCCGTCCTTGTGGGATGGTGAATATCCCCTTTGATTTAGACCTCCCGTCTAGGTCATTGATTAAACAAACTCTTCTCTCCGTCCCTTTGGGGTGGTGAATATCCCCTTTGATTTGGACCTTTCGTCTAGGTCATTGAATCAACATACTCTTCTATCCGTCCCTTCGGGTGATGAATAACCCTTTTGATTTGGACCTGCCGTCCAGACCATTAAAGGAACAAATCCTTCTCTCTGCCCCTTTGGCTCACCTTGCCTAACCTTGGCTTTCATAGCCCGCTTTCAAATAACTTCGGCTTTTATGGCCTGTGTCCCAGATTCTGGCCTGGGTGGCCTGATTTCTCGACCTTAACCCTGCTCCGCGGACCCGTTCTCCTCGTCATGTTGATGAATCCCTCAGTTGGGCTGCACCCGCAGGCCCCGCTCTCTCCTCCCTCTCTCGTGCCATCTGCGACTGGGGGGCATTTGTGGACACTAAAAAATTCTCACCCCACGCTTACGTGCAGGGAAATTGAAGAAGAGGAGAAAGTTGAAGAAAAGATGAGAAGAAGAGAAGAAGAAAAGGAAACCACGTTGATGCCTCCAGCGGCACACTTCAACTGCCCCTCTAGCGGCACGCTTCTGAACGGCCTTTCAGCGGCACACCCTTGCTAGCCCTCAGCGGCACGCCCCTGCTAGCCCTCAGCAGCATGCTCCTGCTAGCCCTCAGCGGCACACTCCTTCAAACGCCCTCAGTAGCACGCTCCTAAGGTGCCTCCAACGACACACCCTTCATGTCCTCCTGCGGCACACTCTTAAACCCTCAAAGGCCCTCCCAGTGGCACAACATTTTGCCCATCCAGCGGCACGCCCTTGCTGTCTTTCAGCGGCACGCCTGGTGTAGCCTGCTGGCTCCTCAGTGGCACGCCCCTGCAGAGCAAACGTGATGCCCATCCCCTATGATCCATTGGCGCGCAGTGGACTTGCTGAGGTGTCACCCGGAGAGCAAGGCACACAGCCTACCCCTTCTGCCGCCCAGGACAAGGGAGTCAACTCCCATTCAATGCGCGTCGAATCGTTCCCGCCCTCGGACGCCCCTACCGCTGAAGATATAAAAGCCTCCGCTGCTCCAAAAAAGAAAGGAGGGGCAGACGCAATAGAGAGACGGGAAGAGGAGAAGAAAAAGAGAAGAAGGGAAGAAGAGAAGAAGAAGAAGGAGAGGGGAGGCTCCAGCTCCCCTGCTGCTCCGTCCATCGCCCCTGTGCGAAGAGAGAAAAGAAGAGAAGAAGAGAGGAGAGTTTGCCGCTCCACCCACCGCCACTTGAGCAAAGAGAAGAGAAGAAAGGGAAAGGGGTTATTGCCCCCCCTTTTTGCTGCTATCCCGTCCACCACCGTCTGTGTGAATAGAGGAAGAGAAGAAGAGTGAGTGAAGAGAGAGAGAGTGGGCCGGGAGGGGAGGAGTCCATGCTCCATTCCCCCCTCACTGTACTTTCTTTCTTTCATCCTTTGTCCTCCTTTTTTTTCCTTTCCGTCGCAATGTATTAGCTCCCTTGGGACACTCCTTTTGTGAGAATAAAAGTAGAAGGCTTGCAAATATTTTTGGACGCCCTTCTTAGGCATTTCTTCCGTGCTTGCACCCCTCGGTGTTTCACACCCCTTTCTTCTTCTTCCTTTCTTTAGGGTCTTCTTTCTCCCGGGCATTTTGGCCTTAGTTCACCCCCAGTCGTGCCCCAACGACACACCTGGAGTGCCCTAGCTGCATACCCCAACCAGCCCTTACCGGCACACCCTTGGCCTGCCTCTACCCGGCACACCTGGCCCTCCCCCTTCTAGTCAGGGTATCCTTAGGCTGCATTGGCCCAATGTTTCTCGTCCGTCGTTCCCTTCGAGTTTTTCGAGGTTTTATTAAGGTGTTGCCGCTCTCAGGCGTCCACCTCCAATTGTCGGGTTCCGCCACTCCATGTGGGTGCATTCCCTGTATCTCCCTTATGCCCCGGGTCAAGGGGAGATGCTGCCGAATTTTTATCAAAAGTAATGGCATGATAAAAGACAAAGGGAAGTAACTAATGAACGAACAAATAATGATAAGACATCCTAATCAAAACAATGGAACCGTACGAGACTCAGAGGATTGGGCTGCCGAACATGGCCCCGGACAAAACCACCCAATGAAGGATTGAGAACATGGCTACCTAGAACTCCTCCACCTGAACTTCATATGCCAAAAGGGACCCCTTTTCAGCCCTCTCCACCAGCCTCCAGCGGCACACACCCTTGGCCCTCAGCAGCACACTCCCTTGGCCTTCAACGTCACACTCCCTTTAGCCTCCATCGGCACACTCCATTTAGCCTCCAGCGGCACACTCCCTTGGACCTCAGCGGCACACTCCCTTGGCCTTCAACGGCACACTCCCTTTAGCCTCCAGCGGCACACTCCCTTGGCCCTCAGCGGCACACTCCCTTGGCCTTCAATGGCACACTCTCCACCAGCCTTCAACGGCACACTCTCCACCAGCCTCCAACGGTACACTCCTCACCACCCTCTCCACACACGTGCCGAATGCCAAAGATAATAATAATAATAATAATAATAATAATAACAGACTCATAATAAAAAGGGGGTGAATAGTAATGATGACGAACTCAATAAATAATAATAATAATAATAATAATAAAGAAATAAGTAACAATAACGATGAGGTTAACAGTAATGATAATAAACCTAAAATATATGTACATATGATAATAATGAATAATAAATGAGTAAACAGTAACAATAAAAAAATAACAAATAAGTAATAATAACAATAAATTCACTCCAAAAAAATGTAAAATAATAAATAATAATGATAAAAAAATTCAAATAATAATAAAATGATGACACCCGCTCCGCAGCCTCGTTCTCCTCGAGACCCGATATAAAGGGAACATTAATGCCGCCTCCCCAATTCGGGTTCGGACCTTGGGAGCCATTCCAATATGGTCGTAATCCGACATTGCTCTGGGCCGATAGTTTGGCAAACCGGACTCGTTCTCATTGGGATTCGTTTCCGCTCTTTCATTGAGATTGCCATAAACTCGGCATACATTTGTATGGGTTTATTTCCGTTTACGTCGTGCCTTCAATACGGACTTTGGTCCGAACATAAAGTGGTCCATAAATGACCGACAAAAATTGAATGGAATGAGGCGGTTCTCGTCATCTCTGAGCCCCACGCATGGGAATAACAATAAGACCTTCGTGGGTCACACTTAGACCACGGGTTCGCCCTAATCATGATCATTGTCTGACCCACATCCTCGGCCTATAGCCAGCTGTCTCTGTACACATTTTCGTTTCAGAATCTAGTCCCGGTACTCTTTCCCATTGCCCTTCGACACTGGACACATTAACGATGCCCACGCAAGCCTCGTTTGGACCACGGGAGGCGCCCCCGGAATGGTCCTAACTCGATTTCGCACCGGGCCAATAAATTCACCGGTTTCCTACTACACTAACCGGGATTTAACCGAATGTTTTCAATTCCTCGGAATAATAAATTTGCCGTACCCCGGGCATACATATGTTCCGGGTCTGCCCGCGACGATTACGATATTCTCAAGTCGGACACCCGTCCGAATATTGAGCGGTTCCCCGAACTTCCGACACGTTCCGACTGTTTGATTCCCTAGACATAGGGCTTTCCTACTGATTTAAGGCACACTCTCCCGTTGCCCCTTGGCACCGGAAATATTAATGATGCTCATGCAAGTCTTGTTGCGACCGCGGGGGGGGGGGGGGGGGGGGGGGGGGGGGGGGCACCGCAGTATGGTCGCAGCTTGATCTGGCACCGGGCCGACAAACTTATTTGTTTCCGACCGCTCTAACCGGGATTTAATTGAACATTTTTCGTTCCTCTGAACAATAAATTTGCCGTACCCCGGCATACATATGCTCCGGTCTTCCCGTGACGATTGCGCTTTTCTCGAGCCGGACATTCATCCGAATATTAAATGGTCAGCGTATGACCGACATGATCTCGAATGTTTTCTTTTCACCCTCGTACGAGGACTTCAGCATCCCTTAATAGATTTCTATGCAACTAACTTCCTGGCCATGAGGCCCTGATTCCCGACGATTAATCAAGGGTGTTCCCCTCTTCGAGGGGATGTAAATGACGCCGTAACCTTTATGGCACGGCGGGTTTCGGTCCCGACACGAACTACACAATCGTCTAATTAGTCAGATCGCGCATACCCATGGGCTTCCTCGAAGCCCGAATAGATTGTCACTTTGTGACTGGCATGCCCAGGCACTTAATAGACGAATCAACCATACCGAATAGATGAACATACATAATGAGAGAACGAAAGTGCATCCACAACTCCTTGATGAGGTGCGCCTTCTTCGTGTCGAGCTGGATGGCCGTTGGGAAGCCGAACACACCGAGCTGGTGGATCGGGCGGAGGCAGAAGCCGACCGAGCTGAGGCGGAGGAGCGATCGGCTGAGGCCGAGGAGTGGGCGGCCGGAGCCGAGCTGAAGTTGGCCGAGGTGGAGAAGCGGTCGGCGGAGGCCGAGGAGCGGGCGGCCAAGGCCGAGTGGAGACTAGCCGAGGCGGAGCGGGAGAAGGCCAAGCTTGCTGGTACGGTGGGACTGGCCGGGGCGGAGGCGATCGAGTAATACAAACTCTCAGAGGCCTACCGGGTCGATCTACAGGAAGCCGCCCTTCCCTACTACGAGTTAGCACTTCGACGAGGCCTCCGCAAGGGGTTCAAGCAGGGTTACAACCGGGCGGTAGCTTATGCCAGGGATCAGGATTCTGGGATCGACTTCCTGTCCGGCCAACATTATGACTCGGACCTGTCGTCTTCCAGCTCCTCAGCGTCGAACGAGGAAGACCCGGAAGGCTCTTCTCCTGTGGGGTCGCCAACTCCGACTGCCTCGGGAGGGCTCGCGACCGAGGCAGTTCCCGCGCCGGCGGGGTCAGTGCCAGGGTCGGCCGTCACCGAGGGTACCGGGGGGCGGACCACCTATGCCTTCCACTTTCGAGCTTCAAGGTGGGACAGAGGCCTGATGTATCATCCTGCTTTGTCTCTTTCTTTTGTTTGTCTATTTCTCTTTTCAAAAAAGGACTTCTTCTTTTTGTAAGGCAATAAATAAAAATCTTACTTGTTTCTTACTGTCCTTGTCGTGATTTGATCAGCGTATTTGTGGTAGTTTGGAAAGGACCGATACTTTCTGTGCAGATCTCGCGTGATGGTTGGGTGATCCCCTGACAGGGTGCCCTTCCGTTTTCTCATGCTTTGAATGCCTGGCCGCTTCGTGTATCCCGCTGGGGCGGAAGATGAGAAGTTTGAGGTGACTGTTCATAGGGAAAAATTCCTTTGGCGTGTTTTCGAGGAGGGAATCATTTAAGGCGAGTAGCCTCCCTTTGCCTATAAAAAGACTGATGGGCATCCCTTCCTCTCCATCGCTTATGGTTTTCCCGGATAGTCTTTCCTCGTCCCTTCTTCACGTTGCGTTGTGCCGTTGCATTTGGAGCATGGAGGAAGCTCCAGATGAGGGGGCTACCGATGACGGGGGGCAGGGAGTTCCTGCTGCTCCGGACTTGAAAAGGAGTCGACGGCCGGCGGGCGGACTTGATAAGGGGTCGACGCACGGAGGCACGCCATTTTCCCTTTATCAGTTCCGACGAGGCTTGTAGGGGGGCGAGATGGGGGATGGATGGGGGCATCCGGCATCCCTGCCGCTTGTCCCTTCCTGCTCGCTCCATGGATGGGAGGAGGAAGCTTGTTAAGCTTCATCCCTTCCGGGTTTTCCCCTGCCTCCTCATCCAGCTCTGCTAGTTTCTTTTTCTTTCTGGCAGCCTCTTTTTCCCACTTCTGCTCTTCTTTTCATTTCTTTCACCCTTCGGAGGGGGCCTGCACTCTCTATCTTCCAAGGATTGGCAGTTTGGAGTGGGCTTCCGTACACATTCCCTCTCCCCTTCCTCTTCCAAGTTCAACTTGGAAGGTAGCCTTCTCTTTCTTAATCCCTCTGTCACCTTTGTCTCGAGCTGCCCGAGCCAACGGGGTCAACTATCCTTTATCCGAGCCAGTTTCTACACAAGGCAGAGTCAGTGGCTGGACGCAGGAAGATCAACCGAGTCAGCCGAGCGGTGGACTCATACGACGGCGCTAGATGGATCTTTCACTTTTTTTTGACATGTATTCTATTGGCTTCGGCCTTCCTGATGTACAAACGGGTTGTTTGAATAAAAAGAAAGGAGCCTTTTGTTTTATCTCATGTTGTTTGCACAATACTCAGTACTCAGAAGTAGAACTTGCGTAATGTAGCTGCATTCCAGGTCCGAGCGATGGGTTCTCCTTCCATCGTAGATAACCGGTAAGCTCCCTTCCTGAGCGTCTCGACAACTCGGTAGGGGCCTTCCCAGTTAGGGGATAGCTTGCCCGCCGCCTCAAGTGGTCGAGAGGCTTCGGCTTTTCTGAGGATGAAGTCTCCTAGCTGAAAGTGTCTATCTCAGACTTTGGTGTTGTAGTATCGAGTGAGGTGGCACTGGTATTCTGTTGCACGGATGCTGGAAATCTCTCGGATCTCGTCTGCTAGGTCGATAGTTTTGAGCAATTTATGCTCGTTGGCCTTGGGTGAAAAGCAGATGACTCGGAGGGAGGGATTGGTGATCTCCAACGGGATGATGGCCTCAATGTCGTATACCAACAGGAAAGGACTTTCACCGGTTGCCGTTCTAGGAGTCATTCTGTGCGGCCAAAGCACGCTAGGCAATTTCTCAAGCCAGCTACCCTTGGCCTTGCCGAGCCTAGTCTTGATGCCTTTTAAGATAGTCTTATTGGCATTCTCGACCAGTCCGTTAGCCTGAGGGTGGGCGACCGAGGTGAAGTGATTGCGAATGCCTAGGTCTGCACATCTGTCTCGGAAATAGCGAGAATCAAATTGCCGCCCATTATCGCTCACTATCACCCGGGGGATGCCGTAGCGACAGATGATCGACTTCCAGACGAAATTCCAGATGACTGTCTCGGTGATCCTCGCCGTGGCTTCGGCCTCGATCCACTTGGTGAAGTAGTCGATGGTGATGATGATAAACTTCTTCTGGGCTTGAGCCGTAGGGAATGGCCCAAGGATGTCGATCCCCCACCGAGCGAACGGATATGGTTCGGCTAGGGTGATGAGCTCCGTTGCCGACCGATGGACTAAGTGGTCAAATCGCTGGCATCGGTCGCACTGTTGCACATAGGCTGAGTAGTCACGCTGAAGAGTGGGCCACCAGTAACCATGCCGCAGCAGGATCCTGGCAAGCAACCTTCCTCCTGAATGCGCTCCGCATAGGCCTTCGTGAATCTCTCAGATAGCTCAGCTGGCTTCATCGGTGCTGAGGCACTTCAGGAGGGGACCGGAGAAGGACCTTCGGTAGAGAGTGCCGTCTAGGATGATGAAACGTCGAGCTTGGTACTTCAATCTGTGGGCCTCTCGGGAGTCGAGAGGCTCTTGAGAGTCCTGGAGCCACGACAGGTATGGGGTGTGCCAGTTGCTCGGCGTGGCCAGGTCAGCAGCGAGGAGCTCCGAGTCAATGCTCGGGCGCTCTAGCTCTTCGAGGAGGACCGATCGGGTACCCTCAGGGTCGAGAGAGGAGGCCAGTCGAGAGAGGGCGTCCGCTCAGGAGTTTTCCTCCCGAGCTATTCGGACTACCTCAAATCTCTCGAATTGCTCGGCTAGGGCTCTGACCAATTGGAGGTATTTGATCATTGGTGCCTCTCGAGCTTCGTACTCGCCGTTGACCTGGCTAGCGACCAGCTGGGAGTCGGTGTGGATTTTGACTCGCTCAGCCCCCAGCCGTCGGGCCATGCGTGCTCCCGAGATAAGAGCTTCGTACTCGGAAGCGTTGTTGGACGCTTGGAATTTGAACTTCAAGGCGTACTGTAGCTCTACTCCTTCGGGGGACTTCAGGAGGATTCCGGCACCACTCCCGACCGAGTTGGAAGACCCGTCGACGAACAGTTCCCAGGTTGGCCCGGGTGCGGATGGAGGTCTCTCTTCAGTCGGGATAGTGCTCTCGGCGATGAAATCAGTGAGCGCCTGGCCTTTGATAGTCGAGCGGGGCCGATAAGATATGTCGTAGGCCCCAAGCATGATGGCCCACTTGACGAGGCATCCTGAGGCTTCGGGGTGAGCGAGGATCCTCTTCAACGGTTCTCCGGTTAGCACGGTGATGGGATGCCCCTGGAAGTAGGGTCGGAGGCGCTTGGCTGAGGTAACCAACGCTAGCACGAGCTTCTCGGTTGCGGGGTACCTTCTTTAGCCTCGTTGAGCACCTTGCTGGTATAATAGACCGGCCTCTCGACTCCCGAGTCATTCCTGACTAGGACCGAGCTAACCGTAGATGGAGTCACCGAGAGATAGAGGTGCAGGGCTTCGCCCGGGACGGGCTTGGAAAGCACCGGGGGTGAAGCCAAGAACTCCTTGAGCTCGGCGAACGCTTCCTGGCATTCCTCGTCCCATGCGAACGTAGCAGATGCCAATTTGGGCCCCCTCAATAGCTTGAAGAAGGGCAGGCATCGTTCGGCCGCACGGGACAGGAATCTGCTAAGAGCGGCGACACGCCCGGTTAGGCGCTGGACGTCCTTGATGCAGGTGGGCGGGTGCATGTCCAGGATGGCCTGGACTTTATCGGGGTTGGCCTCGATCCCACGTTGAGTAACCAGGAAACCCTAGAACTTTCTGGATCTCACTCCAAAGGCACACTTGGCAGGATTAAGCTTCTTTTTGTACCTCAGGAGGGTGTCAAAGGTCTCGGCGAGGTCGGTGAAGTGGTCCTCGGCCTTGGGGGTCTTGATGAGCATGTCGTCAATATAGGCCTCCACGTTCCGACCGAGCTGCCCTTCGAACATATGGTTGACCAGCCTCTGGTACGTGGCTTCGGCGTTCTTCAACCCGAAAGGCATCCGGGTGTAGCAGTATACGCCAAAGTCAGTGATGAAGGCGGTCTTCTCGATATCTTCTGGATCCATTCTGATCTGATGGTAACCTGAGTAGGCATCTAGGAAGCTGAGTATCTCATTGATCGAGGTTGAATCAACTAGTTGGTCGATGCTCGGTAACGGATAACAGTCCTTAGGGGTGGCCTTGTTCAGGTCGGTGAAGTCCATGCACATTCGCCACTTGCCCGAAGCTTTCGGTACCAGGATGACGTTGGCTAGCCACGTCGGGTACAGGACCGGTCTAAAGAGGTCAGTCTCTTGTCCTTTGGTGACCTGCGCCTTGATGATCGCCTGCTTTTCTGGTGCGTGCTTCCTCCTTCGTTGTTGCACGGGCTTCACAGTGGGGTCGAGGTTGAACTTGTGCCTTACGGTCTCCCCTGGTATCCCAGGGAGCTGATCATCAGACCATGCGAAGACTTGGATGTACGCAGAAAGAAAATCTTTATATAGCTTCTGAGCCTCAGACGGTAGGTCGGCTCCGATCTTTACTCCTAGGGTCGGGTCGTCGTTTAAGAAAACCGCTAGCAATTCGCCTCCAGGTTCGGTGGTTGTGGATTTTTCCTCGACTCCCCGGGCGCCTTTGTTATTCCTGTCCGGCCTTGAGGCTTCCACCGAGATGTTATAGCACTTCCGAGCCATGGCCTGGTTACCTCGGACTTCCCCCACCCCATTTTTGGTGGGGAACTTCATCTTTTGGTGATAGGTAGAAGGCACCGCTTTCGTTCGGCTGAGGATTCCTCGGCCGAAGATGGCATTGTACGCTATCATACCTTTGATCACTATGAAGTCCACCATGACCGTAACGGTTTTGGGTGGGGTGCCGAGAGTAACTGGCAGGCTTAGGGCTCCCTCGGGGTAGGTGGCCTAGCCATTGAACCCACAGAGAGGGGTTCGGATCGGGCGGAGCTTAGACGGATCCTCCCCCATCTTAAGGAAACAATCATAAGACAACACATCAGGGGCACTTCCATTGTCAACTAGAATCCTATCTACGTTACAATGGTTTATTGTGGCCGATATCACGAGGGCGTCGTCATGCGGGGTGTTCAGCCCCTCCAGGTCTCGGTCGGAGAAGACTATGATCTGGGGCTCACTCGGCGGGGCCTTGGGAGGCTCTATGGCTCGGCTCGCCCGCTCGGCATGACGCTTCCTTCCTCGGCTACTGTCGCCCCCTGATGCTGTTCCTCCGGAGATGACGTTGATGTGGACCCCTCGGGGGGCTTTGTCGATCTCCTCCGGGGCGCCTCGGTTTTCCTTATGCTCGGCTACGAACCGAGCTAGGTGCCCCTGGCGGATGAGGCGCTCGATCTCGTCCTGGAGCTGGTGGCAGTCACCGGTGTGGTGCCTGTGATCGCTGTGGAACAAGCAGTGCTTGTTGCGACTACGGTTTTTCGACCTCATTGGCTCGGGTTGGCGGAGGAGACCCGAGTCTTTGATGTCTTCATAGATCTCATAGACCGGCGTGGCTAGTGGGGTGTACCGCTCATACTTCCGTGACGGTTCCTTGCGTTCCCCATCCCAGTTGCACCTTTTTCCCGAACCAGAGCTTGGCTCGGATGCCCGCTTCTTGTCCCCCTCCCGACCCGAGCCGGTGGTATCTCGACATGCGCTGAGTACTTCTTCGCACTCGGCATGGTGCAAAGCCAGAGTTACTAGCGCGGAAAAGGTCGAGGGAGGGTGGAGGACAAGCTCGCGGTAGAGATTCTCATCCTGGGTGCTCCCAGTCAGCGCGGTTATGGCTGAGGCCACGTCCAGGTGGGGGATTCTCAGGGCTTCCGACTTGAATCAGTGAATATAAGCCCGGAGTCTCTCCCCTCGCGCCTGTTTAAGGGCCAGGAGCCCCGCTACCGACCTTGCGGGGGAACTTCCGGTGAAACTCTCTTTGAAGATTCACCCGAACTGTTTGAAATCTCGTATGGATTTGGGGGGCGAGGGCCCGGAACCAAGCTTGAGCACCTTGGACCAGGGTGGTCACGAAGGCTCGGCATTTGATGGCGTCGGACGCTCCATGTAGGGTCATCAGAGCGTCGAAGCTGTCGTAGTGATCGACCGGGTCGCCCTGGCCGTCGTAGGGCTTGAAGGTTGGGATGGAGGTTCTGTGAGACACCTCTGCCTTCAAGATATACTCGGAGAAAGGGGATTTCTCCTCATCCTCCGGGGGAGAGGCCTTCTATAGGGCGCGCAGGGCACGCTCTTGTTCTGCAAAGCGTCTCTCGAACCCTCGCAGTCGGAGGGATAGCTACGGCTGCTATTGTGCTGCGGGGCTGGGGGGAATGTCTTGGCGATCCTCGGGAACGTCGATCTCCGGGTTCAGACGGCGTGCCCCAGGTTTTCCCTGCCTCAGTGTGGAGGAAGCCTCTTGCTCCGGCGGCGGAGCTTGTAAGGGTCCTCCAATCCTGTTACGGATAATCTGCTGGCCGCGGATAGTGAAGCGGCCTCCGGCAGTGTGTTGGGATGCATTTTCGCGGGGAGGGCTCCCTGACAGGGCGCGTGACCTTCCATCCCTAGCCGTCTGGGTCCTCATGAGTCCCACGAGGACATCCAGTTTCACGTTGAGGGCTTGGAAAGCATCGGCACCACCGTTGAGCGGTAGCCCTACTGCCGTAGGGGGGGTGGTCCATCGGTTGGGGCGCTGGCGTTGGAGGGGGGGTTCTGTGAGGCCCGAGAGGGGCCATCCCCTGTAGCTACCATGGCCTTTCCCCTGTCGCCGGCGGACCTCCTCCCTGAGCTCTTTTGCAGCGTACTGGCTTCTCGTACATTTCCCATAGACGGCGCCAGATGAAGAGGCGAGATCTTGCGCGGGTCCTGAGCGGGCAGAGGATAACCGGATTGTGAACTGCAAGAAAGGGAAACGGATCAGGGGGCCCAGGGATGAGTCCCTGGGGAAAAACCCTCCGATGCTTAAGTCAGTAGAGCTATGGTGGGAGCAATACGGGGGGGAGTAGTTTCTGCGCGAGATCCCTCTCCACCAGAAGGGTGAAGTGGTTCCTGCTCAGGAGTTTTGAGCGTGTGGTTGCCCTTACCTTTCACCGGAGGGTATCCCTAATTTAAATAGTGCGCCACCTTCAGGAGTCCTGTAAGTCGAGGGGTTTTAGGCGGGAGTTACGTCCTCATCATGGGATCGTTATGTCCTCAGCGTGGGCTCTTCATGACCTTGGGAGATCATGGCGCCCTTATCCCGCTGAACTCCTGTTCATAAAGGACTGCCAATGGCTGCATGGATAAGCATTTGTTAGTTGATCCAAGCGTGAGAAGTGCCAGCCCTACCAGGGCGATGGGCATAGCTCGGACGTAGTCGGAACGGAGTGGGCGCGTAGCGCCTGCGTTTATCTCGGTGGGGAGATGGCTCGGGCGTGGGTCTTCCTCCGTTCTGTCATTCGGGCCTTCCGAGCCTTAGGGTCGCCGAGGAAGGATGGGTCTCCGAGTGATCTTTATTGGGCTTTTCTGCCGAAGTGGGCCCAAGAGGGCTGTCACTTGGATGAGCTGAGCCTCGTCCGGCCCGGATGGGCCTAGTTCGGCTGCTCTTAATTGGGCTACAGAAATCCCCCTCTCCAGTAGAAAATCAGTGTGCTTATTGGTCCGGCGTAAGATCAAGCCAGGACTGTTCTTGGGAAGCTTCCCGCAGTGAAGGTGAGACTTGAGTGGGCATCGTTAATCTTTTCGGTGCCGAAAGGCAACGGGAAAATGTCCCGGGGTTGGATCCCGAAACAAAGATATGTTCGATGATAGCGGGCTATTTGCCTAGGACATGGGTCAGGCAATGACCATGATTAGGGCGAACCCGTGGTCTAAGCATGACCCAGGAAGGTCTTTTTAATATTCCCATGCAAAGGGTCCGGGGATGACGAGAGCCGCATCGTTCTATTTGCTATTATTATTATTATTCATTTATTTATTCCCCTTTTTTATGTTCATCGATTCTTCTTTTATTGCATGTGCGTCATATCCCTCATTATTATTATTATTATTATTCTTTTCACTATTATTATTATTATTGTTTTTTTATTATGTTTCCCCCCTTTTTCTTATTGTATTATAACATAGCTCCTCAGACGCAGAGTGTGCCGGGGAAATATGGGCTTGGAGCGTACCAGGTAAAGGGCTGGCTGGTGTGCCGGGCGACGCCCAGGCAGGGTGTACCAGGCAGGCCACAGCAGGGTGTGCCGGGTGGAGGCGTTGAGACTATGCCGGGCGGGGGGCGTCGGTGCGTGCCGGGTGAGGCGCAGGGAGTGTGCCGGAGAGAGGGAGGCACGAGTGTGCGGAGAGAGGCTAGGCCGGGCGTGTCGGCGAGGGGGACGTTGGGGTGTAACAGGTGTAGGCTAGGTAAGGTGTGCCGGGCTAGGACGCCGTCGGGTGCACCGGGTGAAGGTGCCGGCGTGGTGTACCGGGTAGGAGTGAGTTAGGGGATGAAAGGGTGTACCGCTGAGGGAAGGTGCGAGTGCACCAGGCAAGGAAGCTGAAGTGTGCCAGGCCAGGATGTTAAAGTGTTTGAGGGTCAATACAGCTGGAGCAAAGTCCATGTAGGTAAAGTAAGGCCAGAGAGGGGGTCGCCTTATTCATGAGGCTCATGTGAGCAGTCTTCTTTTATTCAGGAAATGCACTTTCATGGGTTTTCTTTGTCACCCTTACAAGCTCACGGATTTGCCTGAGGTAGATAGCTGACTTTGCAGTGTGCTGGGGTTCTTCTTTGCCACGCTCCTGGTGGCTAGTGCACACGTCTCGTTGGCGGAGGCGCGAGAATCAACATGGCAAGCATGGCAGCCCACTGCAGCAGCTTCAGTCAGGGTTCTCCTGGATATACAGGAGCTCCACAAATGCGACCCCCAGGAAGTTGGGGAAGCCGACGACTGGCGAGAAGGTGCCGAATTGGATCGGCACCGTAAAATAGCCATGTGTGGCATGGCCGGCGACAACAAGGGGTCCGAACGACACGGCCATCCTAGTTGTCGAAAAGTAGCCTGCGGGATAAAATCACACAGTTAGAATTTTAAGAAGAGGCCATCGGGCTCCAAATCCTGGCAAGGAGATGAAGGGAAGTTCCAGTCCCACCGGGCGTGCCAGACTTGTGGACGCACTTTCGGGACATTGCTCATTTTTTATTAGTTTATTCATCCTTTTGTTCGTTCGTTCGGTTTATTAGTGCGAGGGTGTGCCAGTCACCTATGTGACGATTTATGCGGGCTTGAAAGAAGCCCATGGTGCGCTCGATCTGACTAATCAGACGATTGTGTGATTCGTGTCAAGACTGAGAACCCGCCGTACCATAAAGGCTACGATGTTAATTACATCCCCTCGGAGAGGGGAAAGCCCTTGATTGATTGCCAGGAAAAGGGGCCCGATGGCCTAAAGTTCATAGTAACGGAAGCGAGAGCCAAAATCTCGGATTGCGTTTAAACAGACCCCGCGTGGGGGCGTAAACATTCATAGATGCGTGCATGTGGGTCACTGGCGGACCATTTCTTGTTCGGACGGAAGTCCGTGTTTGTAGCGTAAGAGACGGTGACAAACCGTACAAATGTCTACTGTGAGCACGGCAAGTTTAATGCAAGTGCGGGATTAGATCTCGGTATACATGTCGGTCACTAACGGACCATTCATTGTTCGGATGAGAGTCCGCATTTGAAGCATCGAATATAACGACAAAGCCATTTGGATGTCTACCGTAGGTACGGCAAGTTTAATGTGGGTGCGGGATTGGATCCCGATAGAGGTAGGTCAAGCTAATGAACTATCAGCCCAAGATGTGCCCAGATCATGACCATGTCGGGTATTCCGAGATCCATGTCCAGTACCATGGGGCATCGTTCCTTTTCTCTTCACGCATAGTCCGGGAAAGCGAATTGTTAAGTGCGAAGCCCGAACTCGCCAACGTGCGCCCCCGGAAGGAAATTTTTATTATGACAGGGGCTATACAGCGTGGAGTGCATGGTGGAGGCTAATACGGCGCGCAAAGGTGAAAGAGATGACTTAAAATGGCATGCCCTTAATCCGGCGCGCCCCAAAGTATAAATGGCGCGCCCATGAAAGTAATCCGGCGCGTTAAGACTACGCCGGTTTCGGGCCCCTTGGATTGAAATGGATTATGAATGTAGGGCTAAAACGGCGCGGGGGGCTACCGCGCCCGAAACTACCGCGCCCGATTTAGGGGCGCGCCAGATTAGGGTAGGTTTGGCTAAAATGAAAGATCAAGTGGTTTTCTTGAAACTTTAATGTTAATTAGGAAGATTACATAGTTTATTCAGGTCCCAAATGCCCAGCAGACATGGCCAGTCCAGACTTATGCGAGGTTCCTACTCGAGCATAGTCTAAAATAGACTAAGTGTTCAGTCAAAAATTGGGCAGCACCTCCCCATGACCAGAGGGTTACGGGGGCGAAGTGGAGACAGTCTCACAGCATCTGGGGTACGCTCCTTAAAGCCGGGAGTGCCAAACGGTGACCGACAGACTTCAACGGAGGGAAACCCCGAGGGCTAGCCTACGAGGGGCACCAACACTCCACGAGTAGAAGATACGATTAAAAGGGACATATATTTGCCAAGCAGGGCCATGAATGTTCATCCTTGCTACGGGTTCCTCCGAAGGCCATGCTATGGATAAGCAAGCTTCAAAGCACCCTGGATGAGCAGAAGATGAGAGAGGGAAAGCAAAGACAAAACAAACAACCGTGCTTGCCAAAAGACCTTTTGTTTATTCACCCACCAAAAAAAGGGGAAAAGGGGTTTTAATATAAGGGAATTCATCTCAGAATGAGACAGAGTACATTGCAGGGGGAGGAAGAAGATACGTTGATGGAGGAGGGGAAGAGAGCACAAGCTAATCCCCCTCCGACTCACCTCTCACTCTCACCCTTTACCTCTTTTCTTCTTTCTTCAGCCCAGAACCCATGGAGCTCCCTAACGCTGGATCCCTCTTCTCCTTTTTCTTCTTCTCTGCTGGGTAGTTCTCTCCCCCCCAAGAGCTCTCGCCTGGTGGGTGGACCATCGAGAGGGAGCTCTCTCCCTCTTTCTTCATTTTGTTCTCGAACCGTGCAGGATGCAGGGGAGGCTCATCTGGGGAAGAAACCTCCCCGAAGCTTCTTCTTTTCTTTCTCCCCGAGGATTGCGGACAGTCGGCAAGAAGAGTTGATGCTTTTTGACTTCTAGGGATCAGCCGACGGATTATTGAGATGATGTCGGGAGACTTCTCTGCTTCACGCAACTCTCGGTCCATCTATCTGCGGGAAACAGGGGGCCAAAAGTAGGATAGGATGGCTTTGGACTAAACCGGCGCGGGTTTGTGTGTGCTGGATTAACAATACAAAGAGGGGACATGGGGTGCGCCGTTTTAACCTGCAAGAGGGGCGCGCCGATTTAACAGCCAAAAAGGGGGGCCATGGGGGCGCGTCGGTTTAAGGGGCTTGTAAGGGCGTGCTGGTTTAGAGCCAAAAAGGGGGGCGCGCCGGTTTAAGGGGCTTGTAAGGGGGTGCCGATTTAAGGGGCGCGCCAGTTTAGGTGATGGCCACGCCGATTTGGGCTTCATCTCGGGTCTCGGCCATTCAGACGAGCATTTGTATTCCTGGATTGCTCCAGTTACAGTGCACTACCTCCGCGGTGTTTCGTTTGAAGCCTCCGGGCCCCAGTTTAGGACTCGGAGTGATTTTCAGCACATGACGAACCCGTGTCCAAATTCCTAGGTTTTCTCTCGATTCGGGTTTCGGCATAGCCGGTTGGAGGGTCGAAGCCGCATCTTCTGCTTGAGGGGCTTCCTTATCAGGTAACGGCCCACCAAGCGTGTTCCCGTCCTGATCGGGTGAGGTATGGGATTTATTTGGCATTTGCGTCTTCGACCTACTCTCGGATGCGGCGACGTACGTGCCGTATGATCTTCATCATCATTTTTTGATGCCCACAAGTAAGGCCAGAGAGGGGGTCCCCTTATTCATGAGGCTCATGTGAGGCGTCTTCTTTTATTCATGAAATGCACGCATAGGGATTTTCTTTCATTCATGAAATGCATGTAACTAGCTTTCTTTCATTCATGGAATGCACGTGAGGAGTTTCTTTTATTCATGGAATGCATGTAAGGAATTTCTTCTTTCGTTAATCTCTTCTTTTATTCATGCAATTCATATGAGGGATGTTAATTAAGTCCCTTCCCTGTTCGTACAGCTCGTAGGGGGCGTCTTGTTGTTTCTTTTATTTGTTTGTTGCTTCCTTTTGTCTTTTAACATGTTATCATTTCTGGCAAAAATTCAGCAGCACCACCCCTTGACACGGATGCTAAGGGGGGTAAAGGGGAACACGCCCACAAGGAGTGGCGTGACCCAACAACTCAAGGTGTGTGCCAGGGCAGCAGCACCTTTAAGAAAACTTTGGAAAACCCAGAGAAATTAGTGAATGGGAGACGCCGGGCTAGAACAGGCTAAGTGTGCCGGTAGGAACGACCCAAGGGCGTATCGGATAAAGGGGTGGCTAGAGTGTGTTGGGCTGGGGTGGCCGGGTGTGCCGGGCAAGGCATCAACCGCTGGTGTGCCAGGCTAAGAGTGTTGGAGGGTGAAATGGGCTGTGCCGGATAGGGGGGGCTAAGTGGCCGGTGTGCCGGGTGAACGGGGCGGATTGGTGTACCGGATGAAGGGGGAACGACAAGTGTGCTGGGAAAGGGATAAGTGGTTGGTGTGCCTAGTAATACCAATCAGGGTGTGCCGGGCAAGGCCCGTTGGTGTGTGCCGACAGGGGCAAGGCTGAGGGTGTGCCGGGTAAGGGGCGGACTGTGTACCAGTGGAAGGCTGAAGCGCCATGCACCGGCCAAGGGCCGCTGAGAGTGTGTCGGGTGGAGCACCCTGAGGGTGTGCCGGGCAAAGGCCAGGTGGGATGAACGAAGGCAAAACACCAGGAAGAAAGAAAACCCCAAAGAAGGGAAGAAAAAGAAAGAGGTGTAAGAAGGCCAATAGTAGAGGCTGGGCATAACAAACTAACAGAGTGCATTCCATTCACGGAGAACCATGGCCAATACATCGCAAGTGGAAAGAAAGAGCGAACAAAAAAAAAGGAAACAAGAAAGTACAATGTGGGGAGGGGAATGGAGCGAGGGGGGTTCCTCCCCTCCCAGACCTCACTCCTCTCTTCTTCTCTTCTCTCTTTCCTTCTTCTTCTTCTCCTCTTCACACAGACAGTGGTGGACGGGACAGCAGGCTTCTTCTTCTCTTCTTCTTCTTCTCGTCGCATGGGCGGCGGTGGTCGGAGCGGCAGGCACTCCTCCCCTCTTCTTCTCTTCTCTTCTTCTCTTCTCGCCTCTCTGTTGTGTCTGCCTGTGTTGTTCACCAAGGAGAAGGGGGCCTTTATATCCTCAGCGGCGGGAGCGTCCGAAGGCCGGAATGTCTGAATGCGGGAATGTCCAAAGTCGACGGGCATTAAATGGGAGTTGACTCTCCCGTCATTAGTTGCAGGGGGGTAGCCTACGTTCCTTCACCCTTGGGCGACACCTCAGCTAGCCCTGAGTTGTGCCTGCTGTGCGCCAAAGGCCATAGGGCATGGCGTGGGATTTTCTTTACCGGTTCCACCGGACAAAGAACAAGTTGAGAGTGTGTCACTGGATAGGCGGACAGGCGTGCCACTGAGGAGCCCAAAAGGTGTACCGCTGGGAGGCTAGCGTGAAGGCTTTGAGGGTGTGCCGCTGGGAGGACTTGCAGGGCGTGACGCTGAGGAGTGTGGCCTGGGTGCGCCGCTGAAGACATTTGTAGGGTGTGTCGGGTGGGCGGCCCCGTGTGTGCCGCTGAGGCCATCTGCAGGGTGTGCCGAGTAGAGCTACCCTAGGGGTGTGCCGCTAAGAGGGTTGGGGGTGTGCCGTTGAAGGCTTTAACGAGTGTGCCGTTAGAGGCACTTTAGGGTGTGCTGCTAGGGCACAAGTTAGTGTGCCGTTGGAGAGGCACCAGGGGTGTGCCGTTGAAGGGCACTTGAAGGTGTGCCGTTGAGGGGTGTTTCCTTCTCTTCTTTTCTTTTTTTTTTCTTTTCATCTTATCTTCTCTTTTCTTTTCATCTTTATTCTCCTGCACGTAAACATGGGGTGAGAATTTTTTAGTGTCCACAAATGCCCCCCCAGTCGCAGATGGTGCGAAAGAGGGATGAGAGAGCGGGGCCTGTGGGTGCAGCCCAACTGAGAGTTTCATCAACATAGTGAGGAGAGCGAGGCTATGAGAACCGAAGGATGTCGGAAGGTGGCTACAGAAGCCAAAGTTGTTGGAAGGTGAGCCACGAGGGTGGAGAGAAGGGTTTATTCCTTCAAAGGTCTAGATGCCAGGTCCAAATCAAAAGGGGTATTCGTCACCCGAAAGGGACGAAGAGTAGAGTTTGGTGATTCCATGACCTGGACGGAGGGTCTAAATAAAAAGGTGTATTCGTCACCCGAGGGGACGGAGAGAAGAGTTTGTTGATTTAAAAGAAGTGTTTGTCACCCGAAGGGGCAGGGGGTAGAGTTGGTTCATGTAATGGCCCAGACGGCAGGCCTTGGTCGAAAATGGATTATTTGTCACCCGAAGGGACGGAGAGAAAAGTTTGTTCCTTGAGTGATCTAGATGAAAGATTTGAACAAAAGTGACATTTGTCGTCCAAAGGGGCGAAGAGAAGAGTGTGTTGATTCAAAAAGGGTTATTCATCACCCGAAGGGACCGGGAGAAAATTTTGTTCATTCAATGACATGGACGGGAGGTCCAAGTCAAAGGGGTATTTGTCACCCAAAGGGACAGAGAGAAAAGTTTGTTGGTTCAATGACCTGGACAGCGGGTCCAAGTCAAAGGGGTATTCGTCGTCCGAAGGGGCGGAGAGAAAAGTTCATTGGTTCAGTGACTTGGATGGTGGGTCCAAGTCAAAGGGGTATTCGTCACCCAAAGGAACGAGGAGATGAATTTATTGATTTGAAAGAGGTATTCATCGTCGAAAGGGGCGGAGAAAAGAGTTTGTCGATTCAACGATCGGAACAGGTGGTTCAGATCAAATGAGCCATTTGTCACCCGAAGGGATAGAGAGAAGAATTTGTTCATGTAATGACCCAAACGGAAGGTCTCGGTCAAAATGGATCGTTCATCGTCCGAAGGGACGGAGAGAAGAGTTTGTTGATTCAACGATCTGAATAGGTGGTTCAGATCAAATGACCTATTCGTCACCCGAAGGGGTGGAGAGAAGAATTTATTCATGTAATGACCTAGACGGAAGGTCTCGGTCAAGATGGATTGTTCGTCACCCGAAGGGATGGAGAGACGAGTTTGTTCATGTAATGACCCAAACGAAAGGTCTCGGTCAAAATGGATTGTTCGTCGCCCGAAGGGGCGGAGAGAAGAGTTTGTTGATTCAACGATCTGAACAGGTGGTTCATATCAAATGAGCTATTCGTCACCCGAAGGGACGGAGAGAAGAATTTATTCATGTAATGACCTAGACGGAAGGTCTCGGTCAAGATGGATTGTTCGTCACCCGAAGGGATGGAGAGACGAGTTTGTTCATGTAATGACCCAACAGAAGGTCTCGGTCAAAATGGATTGTTCGTCGCCCGAAGGGACGGAGAGAAGAGTTTGTTGATTCAATGACCTGCACGGAAGGTCCAAGTTAAAAGGGATATTCGTCACCCGGAGAGACGGAGAGAAGAGTTTGTTGATTCTATGACCTAGACGGAAGGTCCAAGTCAAAAGGGATGATGCTCGTCGCCGAAAGGGGACGGAGATAGGGTTTTGTTCTTTGAATGATCTGGACGGGAGGTCCAGGTTGAAAGGATTGTTCGTGAACCCTAAGGGACGGAGAGGTGCTCACGTCGCTGACACGGACTAGTGCTAGCGCAAGGAAAGAGGGTTAATCCCTCACCCGAATGGCAGGCTCAGGGCAAGGTGAAAGGGTGTTTTGTTCTATAATGCGTCGGGGGGACCAGCTATGTGAAGGGTCTTTTAATTCTTTGGCTGGACGGAAGGCCCGAACCAGAGTGGAGAGGATCTTTTAGTTCTCTAGTCAAATGGAAGATCCGATCTAAAGTAGAGAGAATCTTTTAGTTCTCTGGCCAGACGGAAGATCTGATCTAGAGTGGAGAGAATCTTTTAATTCTATAGCCGGACAGAAGATCCAATATAGAGTGGAGAGAATCTTTTTGTTCTCTAGCCGGACGGAAGGTCCGATCTAGAGTGAAAGAGAATCTTTTAGTTCTCTAGTCGGACGGAAGATTTGATCTAGAGTGGAGAGAATCTTTTAGTTCTCTAGCCGAACGGAAGGTCCGATCTAGAATGAAAGAGTGTTTTTGTTCTCTAACTGAACGGAAGGTCCGAGCTAGAGTGGAGGGAGTCTTTTAATTCTCTAACCGAACGAAAGGTCCGATCTAGAGTGGAGAGTCTTTTTGTTCTCTGGCTGGGCGACAGGCCCAAACCAAAATGAAAGGAATCTTTATATTCTCTAGTCGGACGGAAGGTCCGATCTAGAGTGAAAGGATCTTTTTGTTCTCTAGCAGGACGGAGGGTCCGAACCAAAGTGAAAGGAATCTTTTTATTCTCTAGCCCGACGGAAGGTCTGATCTAGAGTGGAGAGAGTCTTTTTGTTCTCTAGCTGGGCGACAGGCCCTAACCAAAATGAAAGGAATCTTTCTATTCTCTAGCCGAACGGAAGGTCCGATCTAGAGTGAAAGGATCTTTTTATTCTCTAGCCGGATGGAAGGTCCGATCTAGCGTGAAAGGGTCTTTCTGTTCTCTGGCTGGGCGACAGGCCCGAACCAAAGTGAAAGGATTTGATGTTCTTTAATGCGCGAGCAGTACCGGCTGTGAAATCCAAACCCGGGAAAGTGGAGCGCAAGGGCAAGAATCGGTGTTGCGGAAGTAGGCCATGAAGGCTGAAATCGGGGAAGCGGACTACAAGAGCCGCAATCGGGAAGTTGGCCACAAGAGCCGAAATTGGGGAGTAGTCTATGAGAGCCCAAATTAGGGAAGTGGACTCTAAGGACCATAATCGGGAAGCTGGCTATAATAGCCAAAATTGGGGAGCAGGCAATGAGAGCCCTAATTGGGGAAGCGGACTCTGAGGACCGAAGTTGGGAGATTAGCAAGCCGCTAGGGCAGGAAGTAGGCCGTGAGGGCCAAGATTGGGCTGTACGAGCCAGAACTGGGAAAGCAGGCTGTGATAGCTGAAGCTAAGTTTATTTTATTATTATTATTATTATTTTATTCAAGCATGCGGGCATTCATCAACAGGCATAACATAAGTATACATAAGACAGCTCCCTCTATAGGGGATGGGATAGGGACATCACCCAAAATCCGCAAACACGGTGCGGACTAGGAGGCACAGCTAAGGGGTGGTGCACCCGTCAAGAGGATATCGCATGTCTTGCATGCATAGCTTAAATTCACGCATTTCACCCAAGATAACTCTTTGTGGCGTGGAGGAGAAAACATGGGAACAAATGGCCCTAAACATAGGGATATGCAAGTTTTCTAAGCAATACTCGAGGATTACTCTAGTGCCTACACATGGGTGTCATTCTCTCAATTTCGATAGCTTCGCACAGCCCCCACCTATTTATTTTGGTAGCGAATTTCACCATTCGGCATGAGTCTCCTCATTTGTTTCAGTGGAGATTCTCGACTACTAGGATTCGTCCTTGTTGTAATTCTATTGCGGATTCCACCGTTTGACGCGAGTCTCCTCATATGTCTCAATGGGGATTCCCGACTACTCATATTCATTTTTTTCTCTCTCTTTTTGCGTCATTTTTTTAACATGGGGGTAGGCAACTTTTTCCTCATGATTACCTTTCACGTGAGTGCAGAAATTCAAGCATCCGTAGAGTGCTAGGAAGAAAGTCGAGCAATCCCTATGGTTGAAGACCGTCGAACACACTAAATGCGAAGTGGGGGAGTGTTGCGTCAGGTTTATTTTGTGAGTTGGGCTTGGCAATTTAGCCATGTCTTTTTCCCTTGACGTGTGCACCCACCATAATTGGGTTCCCTTCGAGCGTATGCCGTGACGCACATGCATCTAGAATAAGGGCATTGTTATTTAGCAAGGAAACAAGGTCCTAAAAAAAATTTCCAAGGAAGTGTATTATTCTATATTATAAGCAAGCATGGAAGTAGGGCAGCCAAGCATTTTTTTCATCTCTTTTTTTGGTCTCTTTTTTTCTTTTTTTTTGCATAAGAACATACTGTCGTTACATATATGTATCTTGTATGTGCATATAGAATCAATGCCGCAGCCAAGGTGCTGAGGAAGGAGACCACAAAGGGCCGAAAGAACATTGGGGAAGCGGGCTATAAAGCTGAAGTTGATATGGGAAGTGGGCTACAATAGGCAAAATTGAGGAGAGCGGGCTACGAGAGCCGAATTCTGGGAAGCAGGCTACAAGAGCCAAGGGTATTGGGAAGCGGGTTGCGAGAGCCAAAGTTATGGAAAGAGGGCCCTGAAGGTCGAATTCTAGGAAGCAGGCTACAAGAGCCAAAGGTATTGGGGAGTAGGCCGTAAGAGCCGAAGTTGGGAAAGTAGGCTACAAAAGTCAAAATCGGGAAAGCGGGCTACAAGAGCCGAGAAGCGGGCTACAAAAGCTAGAGGTTGGGGTAGCAAGCTACGCGAGCCAAAATCGGGAAGCAAGCCACGAAGGCCAAAGGGAAGCATGCTGTAAGAGCCAAAGTTGGGAAGCAGGCTACAATAGCTGAAATTAAGGAAAACAGGCTGCGAGAGCCAAAAGGGAAGTGGGCTACAGAAGCCAAAATGTTGGGGAAGCGGGCTACAAGCTGAAGTTGGGAAGCAGGCTACAAGAGCCAAAATTGGGAAGTAGGCTACAGAAGCCAGAGGTTGGGGAAGCAGGCTGTAAAGCCAAAGATTGGGAAGTGGTCCGTGAAGGCCGAAATCAGGAAAGCGGACTGCGAAAGCTGAAACTGGGAAGCAGGCGAAAAAGGCTAAAGTTTGAGAAGCAGGCTATAAAGCCAAAGATTGGGAAGCGGGCCGTGAAGACCAAAATCAGGAATGTGGGCTGCGAAAGTTGAAATTGGGAAGCAGGCTACAAAAGTCGAAGAATATTGAAAAGTAGGCTAAAAAGCCAAGAGATATTGGGAGCAGGCTAATAAGCCGAGGGATGTTAGAAGCAGGCTATAAAGCCGAAAGATATTGGAGAGCGCGGTGGGACGGATGGATTAATCCTGATAGTGGGCCTTGGCCGAAATGGCTGAGCCGAAGGGCATCGGGTAGCGGGATGTGAGAGCTGAAGAGAAGGGTCTACTTTTTGTTCTCTATCCGGGGAGGGGTCCGGACCAAAGTGAATGGTCTATTCTTTTATTCTCTGGCCGGAGAGGGATCCGAACCAAAGTGGAAGGTTTATTCTTTAATTCTCTGGCTGAAGAAGGATCCGAACCAAAGTGAAAGGGTCTCTTCTTTAATTCTCTGGCCGGGGAAGGATCCGAACCAAAGTGGATGGGTCTCTTTTTTAATTCTCTAGCCGGGAAAGGATCCGAACCAAAGTGGAAGGTCTCTTTTTAATTCTCTGGCCAGAGAAGGATCCGAACCAAAGTGGAAGGTTTATTCTTTAATTCTCTGGTCGGAGAAGGATCCGAACCAAAGTGAAAGGTCTATTCTTTAATTCTCTGGTCGGAGAAGGATCCAAACCAAAGTGAAAGGGTCTCTTCTTTAATTCTCTGGCCGGGGAAGGATCCGAACCAAAGTGGAAGGTCTCTTTTTAATTCTATGGCCGGAGAAGGATCCGAACCAAAGTGGAAGGTTTATTCTTTAATTCTCTGGTCAGAGAAGGATCCGAACCAAAGTGGAAGGTCTGTTCTTTAATTCTCTGGCCGGAGAAGGATCCGAACCAAAGTGAAAAGTCTCTTTTTAATTCTCTGGCAGGGGAAGGATCCGAACCAAAGTGAAAGGTTGATTCATTGATTCTCTGGCCTGGAAAGGATCCGAACCAAAGTGAAAGGTTTATTCTTTTAATTCTCTAGTCGGGGAAGGATCCGAACCAAAGTGAAATGTTGATTCTTGAATTCTCTGGCCGGGGGAAGGATCTGAACTAAAGTGAAAGGTTGATTCTTTGATTCTCTTAAGATGGCCATCCTGGCCGAAGGGAAGACATTTGTCAGCTCGACATCCGTTGGCTTGAATGCCGATGGTTGAGTATCTGTCAACTTGAAGCCCCGATGGCTGAGTATCTGTCGGATTGAAGCCCCGATGGTGGAATATCTGTCGGATTGAAGCTCCGATGGCTGAGTGCTGGTCGGCTTAATGCTCTATCGGCCGAGTGTTGGTCGGTTTAAAGCCCCGTCGGTGGAATGTTGGCCGGTTTAACGCCCCGTCAGCAAAATGTTGGCCGGTTTAACACCCCGTTGGCGGAATGTTGGTCAGTTTAACGCCCCGTCGGTGGAATGTTGGTCGGTTTAACGCCCTGTCAATGAAATGTTGGTCGGTTTAACGCCCTGTTAGTGGAATGTTGGCCGGCTTAAGGCCCCGTCGGTGAAATATTGGTCGGCTTAACACCCCGTTGGCGGATTATTGGTCGGTTTAATGCCCTGTCGGCGGAATGTTGGCTTGGATGAGAGGTCACGATGCCGACCACGTGAGAAGTCTATTTGTTAGATGGCTGAAGGCTGAAGGTGAAAGATCGCGTCCCCCTCAAGACACTTTTTTTCTTTTCTTCTCTTCTTTTTTGTGTGAAGAGGTGGGTGCAAAGACCACGTCCGCCTCAAGACCCTTTTTTTTCATTCTTTCTTCTCTTCTTTTTTGTGTGTGAAGAGGCGAGTGCAAAGACCTGTTGTGTAGTGGACAGCGGATCTAGAGGGGAGGGGTGAATAGATCAGCCCCACTTTTCGCAATGCGGCCCTCTAAACAGCTAGTTAAAATGAATTACAGCGGAATAGAAACTAGCTTCCAAGTATGATATGATTCACTTAGCAAGATAAGCAAGATATATAATAATTCGATCCTAAGTATGCACCTAGAACGATTCAATCACACAAGCAAACCACGCTAGACAGGATTTTTAAGGTGGTTCGGACTGAATCCTCAGCCCTACGTCCACCCCTCACCAAAACCCGGTGAGGCTTCACTTGTGCAGCGCACAGAACCGCAAATCGGAAACCACCGATTGCCTTCCTACTCACCACCTGGTAGGGACGTCAACCGCAAATTGGAACACCCTCCAATTGCCTTCCTACTAACCACCGGTAGGGACGAATCACACTTTCAATGTTTAAACAATAATGAAAATGAAACAAATGTGAATGAACTAAAACAAGAGATTGAGTTATGAGTGAAAATGAATTGGCCCTTGTATGGAATGTTGATTAGCAACAAGGCTCCTCTTGGCTTCAACTCAATCTTCTTGATTCACCCTTGATTGGATGAATGTTCTTCACGGAGTACTGTTCACGTGAACAGTACCTCTTCCTTCAATTCTCCTCTCTTGATCTTCTCTTTGAACTTCTTTGAATGAATGAAGGAGATGATGAAGCTACCTTGAACCTTGATTGCTTCTTGAGCTTCTAGGAGTTTGAATGCTTGAAATATCACCTTGAATGAACTTGAAAGAACTTGAATGGATGAAGATGATTTCCCTTGAAGAACTTGAATCAAACCGGCTTCCTTGGATCACTTTGATAGCCTTGCTTTGATGTAATCTTCCTTGAAGATTGCTGGCTTTGATTTGAGCTTGATTCCCCTTTGATTGGATGAAGAACACCTTCACGAACTACTGTTCACGTGAACAGTAGCTCGTCTCCAAGCTCTCTCGCAGCCACCCTAGATCTCACAAGAAGCTCCTTGAAGCATTAGGTTTTCCATCCCCTCAAATGTTGGTTTTATAACCCTTGAATGGTCCATAGATGCCCCCTAGACCAGATCCACAAATCATGGAAGATTAGGTAAGATTTGATTAAACAAATCCATGGAAAGGGGCTAGCCACGAGGTGGATTTCGAGGTCAAACAAGGCTGCATCCGGGCTGGCGGTCGACCTAAGGCTCCTGGCGGTCGACCGCCACTGAAACACATGTAACCGGGCGATCCCTGGGAAAACCGGTCGACCGCCACTGGCTGGCGGTCGACCGCCAGCTGCCAGACCTGCAGCTGGGCGGTCCCTGGCTGGGGCGGTCGACCGCCCCTATGCTGGCGGTCGACCGCCAGCTGGGCAGAGCCCGGGTCACCCCGGTTCGGTCCGTTGGCCGCACCAGCTCCGTCGCTTGAGTCCGTTAGCCGCCCGTTCATGTTTGTGGCATCGACCTTGATTGTCTTGAAGTTTTATTACTGAGTCTTCAAGCCAAATTTTGTTCCGGGGGCTCCGCCCCCGGAAACCCCCGCAAGGGGCGTTGCCCCCTTGACCCCCGCGACCTGACCGGGCAGGTCGATCCTCGCGACCTGACCGTGCAGGTCGATCTACGTGCGAGGGCACAACATTGAGCTTTCATATGCATATCTGTCATGAACAAAACATCACATATGTCAGTCATAAGATAGTGGAAAAGAACAATGACTTATAGTGTTTAGCCATTGTCAAAACCAAGAATACCAAATGACACATATGATCATAGATTGATGTCGAATGACCTAATTGATCACATGATGACTCAAATGACTACAGGGGCACAACAAGACCACGTCCGCCTCAAGACCGTTTGTTTTTTCTTTTCTTCTTTTTTGTGTGTGAAGAGGCAGGTGCAAAGACCACATCTGTCTCAAGACCCCCTTTTTTTCTTCTCTTCTTTTTTGTGTGTAAAGAGGCAGGTGCAAAGACCATGTCTACCTCAAGACCTTTTTTTTCTTCTCTTCTTTTTTATGTGAAGAGGAGGCTGCAAAGACCACGTCTGTCTCGTGACTTTTCATTTCTTTTCTTTCCTTTTTCTTTTCTCATTAATGCCCCCGGACTGGGGTGTATTTCTCTTAACGTGCCCCCAGGTTGGGGTGTAGCTTTTCTCCATCGGCCCCCTAAGCCGGGGGGTATGCCTCTTTGCTTCTATGCCCCGCTGCGGGGTCTATTCTTTACGGCTTCTATGCCCTCGTGGTGGGGTGTATGTTTCTTCTTCAGATCCCCCTAAGTCGGGGTAGATTCTTTATGGCTTCTATGCCCCCTGTGGCGGGGTATGTTTCTTCATGTGCCCCTGAGTCGGGGTATATTCTTGCTTCTTACGCACCCATGGCGAGGTGCGTTTCTTTTTTTGTATGCCCCCAGGCCGGGGTGTATTCTTTTATTTCTTATGCCCCTAGAGCGGGGTGTAACTTTCTTCATAGGTCGGGGTGGATGTTTCTTCTTTATATGCTCCCAGGCCGGGGTGTATTCTTGCTTCTTATGCCCCCTGTAACGGGGTGGATTCTGCCTCTTCCACTGCTTATGCCCCGGAGTGGGGTATATTTCTCTTCGTATTCCCCTAAGTCGGTTTCTGTTTCATATGCCCCTACACGGGGTAGAGTCTTTACTTCTTATGCCCCCATGGCAGGGTGCATTCTGCCTATTTTACCCCCAAGACGGGGGGCATTCTTTCTTCATATGCCCCTATGGCGGGGCATGTTTCTTCCTCAAATGCCCCCAAGTCAGGGTGTATTCTTTTTGCTCTTCATGCCCTTGAGTTGGGGCGGATTCTCTTCATGTGCCCCCATGACGGGGTGGATTTCTCTTCACGTGCCCCTAGACCGGGGCATAGCTTTTTTGTTTTGTATGCCCCCATGGCACGGTATATGTTTCTGGCCTCTTGTGCACCCAAGGCAGGATGTGTTTCTTCTTCCTGTGCCCCTAGATCAGGGTAGAACTCCATGCTTCTTATGCCCCCGGCAAGGGGTGGATCCTGCTACTTCTACCCCTCAAGGCGGGGCATATTTCTCTTCATATGTCCCCATGACGGGGTGCAGCTTCTTGCCTCTTATGCCCCCATGGCGGGGTATAGTCCTTGCTTCTTATGCCCCCATGGTGGGGGAGGATGTATGCTTCATGTGCCCCCATGGCGGGGTACATTTCTTCTTCAAATGCCCCTAAGCCGAGGTGAGTTCCTCTCTTTGTGTGCCCCCAGGCGGGGTATAGTCTTTGCTTCTCATGCCCCCATAGCGGGGTGTAGTTCTTCTTCAAATGCCCCTAGGTTGGGGTGGATTTTTCGAATACCCCTAAGTAGGGGTGAATTCTTCACAGCTTCCACGCCCCCGCGGCGAGGTATGTTGCTTCTTCAAATGCCCCTTGGGCAGGGTATACATTTCTTCATATGCTCCCAGGTCGGGATATATGTCTCTTTGCTTCTGTGCCCCCAGGCGGGGTGTGTTTCTTCATGGATTCCATGCCCCTGGGCGGGGTGTATGTTTCTTCTTCTCCTTTTGGTCGGCAATGCTTGCCAATTTTTGTCCTCTCTTTTCTTTTCTTCTTCCTTTTCTGTGTAATAGACCAAGGTGGGTGCGCAGGAGAGAGCTCACCCCCTCAGGGAGGGGATGAGTGGTTCGCTCCACTGCATCACTCCCACAGTGGTAAACTTTGTTTGGCATGGGTCACGACGTATATGGCCGTAGAACCCTCTCTCACTGATTCTTTCTCTTCCTTTTTGTTTCTTTCTTCTTTCTTTTATTCTTCCTTTCTTCTTTTCTTCTTTTCTTCTTTTTCTTCTTGTGGAAGGGGGTTTGATTTCCCCTCCCTTCTTCTCACTTTCTCTTCTCTTTTGTTTTAGCGGCCTTCATGATTCCTGGACGCTACAGGTGCCTTGGAGTAGCATCTTCGAGACCACAAAGGTAATTTCGCCTAGTCCAACTTTTCTCCCTAGAGGGCTGGCGAAGACAGCACCTGCAATTCATCAAAGCAAGCAAACATCGTTTATTAGGAGGCCATGAGGCCCCGAATCCCAGCGAAGAGATGAAGGGTGGTTTAAGTCCCACCGGGCGTGCCAGACTTGTGGACGCACTAAAATTCGCTCATTCATGTTATATTCGATTTATTTAAGTGCGTGGGCGTGCCAGTCACAGAGTGACGGTTTATTCGAGCTTCATGGAAGCCTTGGGTGCGCGCGATCTGACTAATCAGATAATTGTGTAGTTCGGGTCGGGACCAAAACTCGCCGCCCCATAAAGGTCACGGCGTCATTTACATCCCCTTGGAGAGGGGAACACCCTTGATTAATCACCGAGAATAAGGGCCTCATGGCCAGGAAATTATATCGAGAGAAACAAGACGATAGCAATCTCGAATCAGTCGAAAAACCCAATGTCTAGAGAAACAAGCATTCGAAACATATCGGTCACTCAGGGGACCATTTAGTATTGGGACGAGTGTCCGGCTTGAGAATATCGTGATCGTCATGGGAAAATCAGAGCGTATGTATGTCGGGGTATGGCAAATTTATTGTTCATAGGAACGGGAAACATTCGGTTGAATCCCGGTTAGAATGGTAGGAAATCAGGGAGCTTATTGGCCCGGGGCAAGATCAAGCTAGGACCGTTCTTGGGAAGCTTCCCGCAGTCAAGGTGAGACTTGCGTGGGCATCGGTAATCTTTTCGGTGCCAAAAGGCAACGAGAAAATGTCCCAGGGTTGGATCCTGAAACAAAGATATATTCGAGGATAGCGGGCTATAGGCCTAGGGCGTGGGTCAGGCAATGACCATGATTAGGGTGAACCCGTGGTCTAAGCATGACCCAGGAAGGCCTTATTAATAATCCCATGCAAAGGGTTTGGGGATGACGAGAGCCGCATCGTTCTATTTGTTGTTATTATTATTATTCATTTATTTATTCCCCTTTTTTATGTTCATCGATTCTTCTTTTATTGCATGTGTGTCATATCCCTCATTATTATTATTATTATTATTCTTTTCACTGTTATTATTATTATTATTTTTTTATTATTATGTTTCCCCCCTTTTTGTTATTGTATTATAACATAGCTCCTCAGACGCAGAGTGTGCAAGGGAAAGATGGGCTAGGAGCGTACCGGGTAAAGGGCTGGCTGGTGTGCCGGGCGAGGCCCGGGCAGGGTGTACCGAGCAGGCCACGGTAGTGATGTGACACAACCTAGGACTCAACAAGCAAGCACAATTAAGCATTCAGAATGGACCGATAATGGCAACCGCTCACCCGATGCTCACTAAGACCCGGGGTAACTTGGCAATGCCAAGGGGAGGTTGTGTGGGCTGGGCCCTTGCTGGTAGAGGGCCAGCAAGGCCAAGATTTGATTCCCCAAGGGTATGGCTGCCCAAATCAAGGGTCCGACGAAGTACCAAAGGGCACGGGTTCCACTCTCTTCCCACGATGATCACTTATAGCAAATGAGCTTAAGGATCGGGCTCTCGTCACGGCCAACGGAGTTTATGAACTAATATTGAAAGAACAAGCATGAATTAGAGCAAAGTTTTGGAGCACTCACTCGACCGGTTTGAAGAAACCGGTCCCGCTCGGAGACGAGGGCGAGCGGGGAAGCGTGGGTTCCCCACACGCCGCGTCGGGGTAGCATGACATGTTTAAGTTATTACAACACTACACCTCATGCAAGGGGGGGATCGTGGGGAAGGGAAGATGATAGTTACATCCAAACACTACCTTCACATAGGGAGGGGCCTTCAGCCGGCCAAGCGGGGAGGGGAATTTGAGAAGGGAACACCGAAGATGGGAGGTTGCCGATTCTGCCCAGTTCTGTGGGTGCTGATAGGAGACTGATGAATTGACTGCTGCAATTGGTACCAAATTTTTTTGGGGACGAAACAACCTGAAAAATCTTTGTAGTAGGCCGGGAAAGTCGTTCAAATTTTATTAATTTCTTCTGTCGTCGATGCTGGTTTGGGTGGAGGCCCGAACAGGGAGGCAGAGTCTCGGACTGGCAGCTTCTGGTTTCCAACAGCAAGTTGCAGAGGTTGCCCTGACAGCTGCTGAACTCAGAATCAAGCACCGTCAAAGTCGTTGGAACCGTGAACGAGTCCTCTTTGCAGCAAAACTGACAGGGAAGCCAAACGATGCCGGAGAAGACCAGGGGACTCTGAACAATGACAACAGGTCGGTGCAGACTGTGGGAAGCAGAACCGCGTGGCTGAGGGAGAAAATTGATAACTCCTGCTACAGGATGCCGAACGGAGTTTAGCTTCTTGATTCTGAAAGTAGACAGAAGGAGGAAAAACTTTTCAGAAGCGCTCTTGTCTTGATTCACACTGGATTTGTCGTGACAGAGCTTCCAATCACGTTCAGGTGCTCTGTCAGGAGAGCTTCGCGCAGTCGAGGGAGAACGGCTCTCCCGGGTAGCACGGTGCTCGGACAATGACGAAACCACTTCCGTTGCGAAGAAGACAAGCAGACGCTTCCGACGATAGCTCTTGGACCTCCAGGGACGTCAGGGGGAAGACGGGGTCGCTGCTGCACTCCACTGGTTCTCTGTAGGCTCTCAGCCAAGGTGGAGGAAGGGTGATGGGGTGGCTGCTCTTGGTAGAGTGGAGTGGAGGAAAGGGGATGGGGGTGGCCTACTCAATGGGGAAGGGAGTTGGGCGACTTTGGGCTATGGAGGGAAGGGAATATTCAAATTCAAATGGTCTTGGGAGGTGGAGGGTTGCATGGGGGAGAGGGAAGGGTGCTTGGGAAAGGGATGAGGTGGTTGGAGGGTGACTTAGTGATTGGGGATGCTCCCTTGGGACTAGGGGGTGGAGTAATGGGATGTGTGGGGAAGGGGAGTGGCCTTTAATGGGGGTAGGTGGGAGAGTGGTGGTTGGGAAGGGAGGAGAGAGAAAATTTTCAAAATTGGGTGTGGAGGAGAGAGAAAGGGGAGTGAAAGAGAGAGAGATTAAGAGAGGGATGGGTGGGATTCTCTCCCTAAGGCTTCTCACCTCACTAATAGATTCACTCCACCATAAAAATAAAGATAGAACTCACAAAATGGCAAATTTTCATTGATTGATTCATTAAGTTGAAATGGGGGGAATGGGGTCCTATATATAGGCAACCCACATTTTACAATAAGTCCCTGATAAAAGACTCAATGACAAATAACCGAGGGGGTAGGGGGGTGCACTTGGGCCAAACCCAATGAATTGGCCCCAATAACTAACTAAACAACATAATGACTCTCAAACTTAGGGAAATAAGCACAAGACCTAGGGACATGACTCAAGTAAAATGAAAATTACATCAAATGACTTAAATAAAAATTACGTAGGACTCAAAATTAGATAACTAGACCATGCCGGATGCAACCGGGGCGAGGAGACGAGCTGTGAACGTGGGCATGGGAGGTGATGTCCCCATCATACTCCCGGGGTGCGGAGAACTCGACTCCGTCGAGTAAGTGTCCTTCCCTCCTCGGAGGGTGTGGAAGTGGTACAGCCCTTAGGTCTTCTAAATGAGACCGATCCATCCACCTGCCGAGATAGCGCTCGTATACCTTGCTCCGGGTGGTAGTGACTTGTTCATCCAATATTCGTTCAATGCGCTCACGCTGGGCTCTCTTGGCTGGTGGTCTCTCCTCACGGGTGGGTGCTCTCTCAACGGAGGGAATAGGCTCAATATCCTCACTAGGTACCACCGTGGGTCCCTTATATGGCACTAGGTCGGCTACATTGAATGTGGGACTCACTCCATACTCCTCGGGGAGATCTAACTCATAGGCATTAGCGTCAATGCGCCTCAGGACCTGGAAGGGACCAGCCCCACATAGCCTCAATTTGGAGATGACTCCCGGGGAGAGCCTCTCCTTCCTCACCATCATAAAGTTACCCATGTGGAATTCTTGGTGACGCCGATGAGAGTCGGCCACCCTTTTATCAGTCACATTCTTCTTGCTAATGTGCTTGCGGATCTCTTCATGCAATGTTGTGAATGCAGACATTCTAGGAGTGATGGGTGGACCTGGGCAACCAAAAGTAGACCTATCATGTAATGATGCAGTGTAGTCTTTGGTCAGCCTAGGTGGGCCGGGGCACCCGTAGGTCGCCCTTTCATGCAAATTGGTGATAAATATCGGGGGACCCGGACATCTGCAGATGCATCTGACATGCTTAAGACCCATGATGAATGAAGGTGGACCATGACATCTGAATATGGACCACTCATACTTTCTACTTGACATGTGGGTGATATGAATGAATGGACCCAACATAGTGTTCATGCCAAGGGGTGTGGTAAGCCTAGACACATGCATACTTTTCCCAAAGGTGACTTCCATGTGTATAGGTGTGGGACAACCTTTGAACTCCCATTGGAAAGGATCGAATAGATCTAAGAAGGTGGTCGTCATGGGGTGGGGCACAACCTTATCACCTAGGGATATGTGGCCCAAGGTCATGGCTCCCAAGGTGTAACCCGGGTCATGGATGAGGTGGGTTTGGCCCAATATGGTGGGTGAGGGTAGGAAAGGGTGGGTGGTTGGTAAGATGGTTGGGTCATATGAGTCCCTTGACTCCCATTGGAATGGATCATATGGATCATAAAATGGGTCACCTAGGGGGAGGAACTTCATGTCCTCAAGATCCTTAAAAGGTGCTAAGTCATCCTTCTCCATGATAGTTGGGCCAATGTTCTTGACAAGTGAGTCGGCCATGAGTGGAGGGCTTGACTTTCCACCCGAGATAAGAAGCTCTAAATCGAGGAGAAGGTTGGGCTCATCGGGTCTAGGGAGGAATAGAAGGAGGTCGCTAGTGTAGCAACCAATGGTGCAAATCGAGGTGATAGACCCTATGCATAGGTGTAGGAGGCTAAGGCTCCTAGGTTGTTCGACCATAGGGGTCAACATGCTAGTCATCTCTAATTGCCATGCTATGCCCTTGAGAAGGTCCTCTAAGGTCTCCACTTGATATGATGCTTGGATTGTGTTGTGATAGGAGAAGAAGGGCACTATAGGAAGGTCTCGTTCTATGGGAGGGAAAACATGGGCCGGGGTCTCTCGAATTGGGCTCTCCTTTAGCCAACTAACAATGGGTTCTCCTAAGATGAGCTCCACCCCAACTAGAGAGGGTGGTGTAAGGTAAAGACCATCGTGTGAGGTTTCTTCTTCAGCTTGGACTTGGGTTTCCTCCAAAGTGGGGGGTGGGTTTGGAGTGCTCACAACTATTGGATTGGGTATGAGTTCTGCTACCAAGGAGGTGAGAGAGTCTTTTGGGGTGATGAGGGTTTGTGTGTGGTGTTCCCAGGGTAGAGGGTAAAGGGAAACTTGGATTGGGATTGGTAGGGTGTGGTTTGGGAGTGGAAGTAGTGGAGGTCTAGGTTGGGGTAGGATTGGGGTTGGAAGTGGAAGGTGGGTTGGGTGACAGGATTTGGGTTGGGTGGTAGTGGCCGTCATGGTTCTAGGTGGAGGGATGGACACGGGGTCTACTTGGGTTTGAATGGTGAGAATAGGGTGAGTGGTGGTCCTTATTGGGGAAACCGGGTCGGTTAGGGGTCTCTTCCCCTTGGGATCGGCCGGTTGTGGAGGGGTGGTAGTGGGGGCCAATTGAGTTTGGATAGATAGGTTTGCGGAAGGAGGTTTTGGTTGGAGTGTGGGGATCCTCATGGGATTTGGTGGAGAGGTGGTTGTTTGGTTTATTTGGGTCTTAAGGGAGAGGACTTGGTCGCGAAGTGTTGTTATGATGGTTGAGAGATGAATTGTTGGGGGTGGTGGGGGTGGAGATCAAAGGTCGGTCTCAAGTTGGCCGGGTGGGGATGGAGGAGTGGTAGTGCTCCTCGGGTTAGGGGTGCTTGAGTAGGAGGGGTGGGAATGTTTGGGGATGTAGATCTTTCTAAGTTCTACCTTCATCTCTTCCCATGAGTGAATAGGTTCTTGTCTTCCAACCCTCCTTAAGCCCTCTATGTGTTCCCACTTACTTTTGGCTTGACCCCGAAGTCGTCCCTTGGCCTTTCGGACTCTCGCCGGTCCATATACCCAAGTCTTTTCGAAGTACTTTTCTATCGTAGCCTCCCACCTAAGATAGTCACTAGAATGTGATCCATCAAAGGTAATATCCCTATCTAGGATGAAGTCCATGGGTGGCGAGTAGGCTAAGTAGGAGGCCATGATGATCGGGGGGATCAATGCAAGGGTCGGATTGATGATGACACCAATGCAAGCATGCCCTAGGACTTGACTTGATAGAGACAAGTCAATGACTTGCTCTGATACCAAATGATGTGACACAACCTAGGACTCAACAAGCAAGCACAATTAAGCATTCAAAACGGACCGATAATGGCAACCGCTCACCCGATGCTCACTAAGACCCGGGGTAACTTGGCAATGCCAAGGGGAGGTTGTGTGGGCTGGGCCCTTGCTGGTAGAGGGCCAGCAAGGCCAAGATTTGATTCCCCAAGGGTATGGCTGCCCAAATCAAGGGTCCGACGAAGTGCCAAAGGGCACGGGTTCCACTCTCTTCCCACGATGATCACTTATAGCAAATGAGCTTAAGGATCGGGCTCTCGTCACGGCCAGCGGAGTTTATGAACTAATATTGAAAGAACAAGCATGAATTAGAGCAAAGTTTTGGAGCACTCACTTGACCGATTTGAAGAAATCGGTCCCGCTCGGAGACGAGGGCGAGCGGGGAAGCGTGGGTTCCCCACACGCCGCGTCGGGGTAGCTTGACCTGTTTAAGCTATTACAACACTACACCTCATGCAAGGGGGGGATCGTGGGGAAGGGAAGATGATAGTTACATCCAAACACTACCTCCACACAGGGAGGGGCCTTCAGCCGGCCAAGCGGGGAGGGGAATTTGAGAAGGGAACACCGAAGATGGGAGGTTGCCAATTCTGCCCAGTTCTGTGGGTGCTGACAGGAGACTGATGAATTGACTGCTGCAATTGGTACCGAATTTTGTTTGGGACGAAATCACCTGGAAAATCATTGTAGTAGGCCAGGAAAGTCATCCAAATTTTATTAATTTCTTTTGTCGTCGATGCTGGTCTGGGTGGAGGCCCGAACAGGGAGGCAGAGTCTTGGACTGGCAGCTTCTGGTTTTCAAATTCAAATGGTCTTGGGAGGTGGAGGGTTGCATGGGGGAGAGGGAAGGGTGCTTGGGAAAGGGATGAGGTGGTTGGAGGGTGGCTTAGTGATTGGGGATGCTCCCTTGGGACTAGGAGGTGGAGTAATGGGATGTGTGGGGAAGGGGAGTGGCCTTTAATGGGGGTAGGTGGGAGAGTGGTGGTTGGGAAGGGAGGAGAGAGAAAATTTTTGAAATTGGGTGTGTAGGAGAGAGAAAGGGGAGTGCAAGAGAGAGATTAAGAGAGGGATGGGTGGGATTCTCTCCCTAAGGCTTCTCACCTCACTAATGGATTCACTCCACCATAAAAATAAAGATAGAACTCACAAAATGGTAATTTTTCATTGATTGATTCATTAAGTTGAAATGGGGGGAATGGGGTCCTATATATAGGCAACCCACATTTTACAATAAGTCCCTGACAAAAGACTCAATGACAAATAATCGAGGGGGTAGGGGGGTGCACTTGGGCTAAACCCAATGAATTGGCCCCAATAACTAACTAAACAACATAATGACTCTCAAACTTAGGGAAATAAGCACAAGACCTAGGGACATGACTCAAGTAAAATGATAATTACATCAAATGACTCAAATAAAAATTACGTAGGACTCAAAATTAGATAACTAGACCATGCCGGATGCAACCGGGGCGAGGAGACGAGCTGTGAACGTGGGCATGGGAGGTGATGTCCCCATCAGGTAGGGTGTGCCGAGTGGAGGCATTGAGACTGTGCCGGGCGCGGGGCGTCGGTGCGTGTCAGGTGAGGCGCAGGGAGTGTGCCAGAGAGAGGGAGGCACGAGTGTGCCGGGAGAGGCTGGGCCGGGCGTGCCGACGAGGGAGACATTGGGGTGTAACGGGTGCAGGCTGGGTAAGGTGTGCCGCGCTAGGACGCCGTCGGGTGCACTAGGTGAAGGCGCCGGTGTGGTGTATCGGGTAGGAGTGAGTTAGGGGAAGAAAAGGTGTACCGCTGAGGGAAGGTGCGAGTGCACCGGGCAAGGAAGCGGAAGTGTGTCGGGCCAGGATGTCAAACTATTTGAGGGTCAATACAGTTGGGGCAAAGTCCATGTAGGTAAAGTAAGGCCAGAGAGGGGGTCCCCTTATTCATGAGGCTAATGTGAGGTGTCTTCTTTTATTCATGAAATGTACGCATAGGGATTTTCTTTCATTCATGAAATGCATGTAACTAGCTTTCTTTCATTCATGGAATGCACGTGAGGAGTTTCTTTTATTCATGGAATGCATGCAAGGAATTTCTTCTTTCCTTAATCTCTTTTTTTATTCATGCAATGCATATGAGGGATATTAATTAAGTCCCTTCCCTGTTCGTACAGCTCGCAGGGGGCATCTTGTTGTTTCTTTTATTTTTTTGTTGCTTCCTTTTATCTTTTAACGTGTTATCATTTCTGGCAAAAATTCGACAGCACCTCCCCTTGACCCGGATGCTAAGGGGGGTAAAGGGGAACACGCCCACAAGGAGTGGCATGACCCAACAACTCAAGGTGTGTGCCAGGGCAGCAACACCTTTAAGAAAACTTTGGAAAACCCAGAGAAATCAGCGAATGGCAGACGTCGAGCTAGAACAGGCTAAGTGTGCCGGTAGGAACGAGCCAAGGGCGTACCGGATAAAGGGGTGGCTAGAGTGTGTTGGGCTGGGGTGGCCAGGTGTGTCGGGCTGGAGGTGTTGGGTGTGTCGGGCAAGGCACCAACCGTGGGTGTGCCGGGTAAAGAGTGCTAGAGGGTGAAAGGGGCTGTGTCGGATGGGGGGGGCTAAGTGGACAGTGTGCTGGGTGAACGGGGCAGACTGGTTTACCGGATGAAGGGGGAACGGCAAGTGTGCCGGGAAAGGGATAAGCAGTAGGTGTGCCGGGTAAGACCCATCATGGTGTGCCAGGCAAGGCCCGTTGGTGTGTGCCAGCAGGGGCAAGGTTAAGCGTTTACCGGGTAAGGGGCAGACTGTGTACTGGTGGAAGGCTGAAGCATGCACCGGCCAAGGGCAGCTGAGAGTGTGCCGGGTGGAGCACCCTGAGGGTGTGCCGGGCAAAGGCCAGGTGGGATGAACGAAGGCAAAACACCCGGAAGAAAGAAAACCACAAAGAAGGGAAGAAAAAGAATGAGGCGTGAGAAGGCCAACTGTAGAGGCTGGGCATAACAAACTAACAGAGTGCATTCCATTCACGGAGAACCATGGCCAATACATCGCAAGGGGAAAGAAAGAACGAACAAAAAAAAGAAATAATAAAATACAATGTGGGGAGGGGAATGGAGCGAGGGGGGTTCCTCCCCTCCCAGACCTCACTCCTCTCTTCTTCTCTTCTCTCTTTCCTTCTTCTTCTTCTCCCCTTCACACAGATGGTGGTGGACGGGGTAGCAGGCTTCTTCTTCTCTTCTTCTTCTTCTCTTCGCATGGGCGGCGGTGGTCGGAGCGGCAGGCACTCCTACCCTCTTCTTCTCTTCTCTTCTTCTCTTCTCGCCTCTCTGTTGTGTCTACCTGTGTTGTTCACCGTGGAGTTCCTGCTTCCGAGATGGAGTAGGTGGAGTGAAAGTAGCAAGTGCAAGGCGAGGAGCCGAAGGCTAGATGGAAGGAGGGGGAGGCCCATAAGAATGATAGTGGGCTGGAGGATGACCCAAATTGGAATGGACATGGGCGGCCCCTTGCTGGGGGCGAGTGAAATCGGCCGGGCCAACAACAACTTGTGGCACCGATGGAATGGTCCTATAAGAATCAATCTGAGTAGATGAGGGAAGAATGGTCTTCCCTTTATCAAGGATTTAAGGGGTCGATCGACAGGACTATCCTGCTTCCAGATTGGAGAACTGAATGATCATGGGCTAGACCGGGGTAAGATCAATAGGAATGGGTGGAACCCCAGGCCCATCAACCTTAGACTGTAAGTTGGAGGTACTGGACAAACCCTGTGTAATCGTGGGAGATGGGGCGCTAGACTCCTGTAGGGTCTGATAAAGGGCCTGGATGTTGTGCCCCTGTGGTCATTTGACACATCATGGTTTTGATAATAGCTAAACACTATAAGTCATTGATGTTTCCCACTCTCATCTGATTAAAATACTTGATATTTTTTCATGACAGATAAGCCAAGGAATGGAATGGAGATGGCAAAAAGTGAAAGCCCAATGATCGCGCCCAAGCAAGGATGAAAATCCCTTCAAAGCTCGAGTCAACTCTAGGCTGGATGGCTATCAGAAGATCAGGCTGGCTTCAAGAACAGTTGATATGTCAAGAAGCAAGAAGCAAGAAGTCGACATATGATTGAAAAGCCAAGGTTGATGCACAATGAAGAACACACTTGGTTTCAACGTCCAAAGGTCTAAGCATTCATTAAGGAAAGGTCAAAGATTCAGTAGACATCCTCAAGGTCTAAAGAGTTTGATGCCACAGATTTGAATGGACTGCAATCGAATTTAAGGGGTTAAATGAAGTAAAACTAAGAAAATTCCAAGTTTTGGTCGATCGCCGGTCATGTACCGGTCGACCAGAACTTCCAGGGACTAAAAGGTACATATTTTCTCAGTAGGGGTCGACCACCCAGAAAGACCGGTCGATCGCCCCTCAGTCCAGTTGACCGCCCCCATGCTGTTGGTCGATTGAAATTGCCAGCAACGAAAAGTATGAAACCTGTAACTTTCCAGTCGACCGACCATTTACTTCCGGTCGACCAGCAGTCCCGATGCAGCTATTGTTGACTTCGATTTTCTCAACGTGGGCAACCTCTCTTCTTGGATTTGTTTGATCCCAAAGTCACCCAACCTGCCATCAATTGTGGATCTGGTCTGGGGGGTGTCTATGGACCATTCAAGAGATATAAAATATACACAAGAGGGTTAGAAACCCTAATGCATCAAAAGGGATCAAGGGAGATCAAAGGAGGCTAGAGGAGGGCCAAGGAAGAAGAAGGTACTGTAGCCGTGAACAGTACTTCATGCAGAGTTCTTCATCCATTCCAAGGTGATTCAAGCTCATATCTCAAGCCAGCAACCTCCAAGGAAGAGTAGAAGCAAGTAATATTTTCACGGGAGATCAAATCTGCATCCATAATCCTCTTCATCAACTCAAGGGGATCCAAGGAAGCTCATTTCACAAGGAAGAAGAAACCATTTTGCAAGGAAGAAGAAGCATCTATTTCAGACAAGATCTACTTGATTTTAGCATATCTCCATCTCTTGTCTGAATATTTTCATCTTGTTCTCTTTTCATTTTGTTCAAGTTATTGAAACTGAGAATCGTCCCTACCGCAGTTAGTATGAAGGTAGTTGGAAGGTGCTCCAATCTACGGTGTTATCGTCCCTATCGGTGGTTAGTAGGAAGGTAATTGGAAGTTCTCCGATTTGCGGTTTACTGCGCTGCACTAGTGAAGCCTCATCGGGTTTGGTGAGGGGTGGACGTAGGATTGGGGATTTAGCCCGAACCACCTTAAAATCTCGTGTGTTGTGATTTGCTTGTGCGATTGCTTTGTGATAGATGCATGCTTAGGTTCAATCTTTATTTTACTTGTTCATCTTGCTAAGCCAATCGTTGTGTCCTTCGCTAAGCTAGTTGTATTCCGCTGCTATTCTCTTTATCTAACTTTAAAGATGGGTGTTCTGCGAAAAGAGGGGTAGATCTATTCACCCCTCCCCTCTAGATCCGCCATCCACTACTCAACACTGGAGTTGGGCCGGATCTAACTGGGCCATCATTTGTAAAATGTGACTGGTGGGATTGTTGGTGGAAAGGGAGGGTTGCGCACCTCCCATGGGGACAGAGGATGGAGGAGGGACGGACCCTTCTCTGGATTGAAGTTGGATGACCCTTGGTGTGTCCTCCAAGACACCCTGGGGAAAAGATTCCTCATGGGAATGGGGAAGATCGTAGGAAGACATGTTGGACTCGAACAAAGGATTGGAGTAAGATGTGAAAGTGGAATTGCCCCTAGAAGATGAATCTAAGGATCGAAAGCAACTCCACATGCAATGTGACACCTTGAAAACAGAACACAAACATCACAAACAACCACAAATGAGTGACTAGACAAGATGACCTCAAACTTATGAAAATAAAAAAGGGATGAGACGCAACCAAAGTCAACCAAGTTATAATGATGCATAAATTTGATTTATCTCTTCCTTTAGAACCTTAGTAATTTCAATTAGAGTGTTCTCTCCAACAATAGGTTCCTAATGGGAAGGATATTGGGAACTTGGTTAACTCTAGGTGTAAACTCTCCCTTACTTATGCAACCTAGAAACGGGGTGGTGAAGGTACAATCGGCCCGGCGTCCGTGTGGAAATCCACGGCTCACGGGAATTTATGGAGGTCCCTGATGTGGTCACCTAGTCTACCCCAAGGAATATGGAGGCGAGAGGATCACACACCAAGATAGGAATGCAACTATGATATGAAAGATGAATGATCCTATGTACATCGGGGTGCATGCAATTTCTAGCCTAGAAACTAGCAAACAACATGCAAATAATGATGTAAATATATGCCACAACAATAGGTGGAGACCGGATAGCACCCAGGAGTAATAAACATAGCCAAAAACTACAGAAATAATAGTAACCTTGGTGTGCATACCTGTAACTAGAGAAACGATCGTATGGAGGACCGCTAACAGATAAGACGGTCTATCGCTAGATCGCTTTTATGCCAGAAACGGCCAGGGAGGAGACCACCAGGGAACCAGAGAGCAAAAAACAACAGGGAATAAATGGGAAAACCGAGAAAAACATAAGGGCAACAGAGAGCAACTAAGAACAACAGGTCAGACAGAAACTCAGCACGATTGGCTCTAGATGTCCCACCGTGATCGCCAAAAAATAAGGGTTGATATTTTTTTGTGTGTTGATGATTGGTGATGATGGTGATGCATGTGGATGAATATAATGTGAGAGATATGAAAGATGTGTAATATATGCGAGCAAGTAGTGCACTAACGAAAGATGATGAAAGAGATGACCAATATCCAAACAAAGAAAAATGTGATCGCAACCAAGGTAAATAATGCAGTAAGACTACACTATGTACCGTGGAAAGAACCGAGTGAAGTCACCCGCCCACAGCAGAGAGAAAACCAGGCGCTGCGGAAGGAAAATGGACTTCTAGATGACCACCAATAGAACGCAAATGGCCTCACGATAGACCGCCTGATATCAGCAAACGGTCCTCCAAATGACCGCAAGAGCACCCAGAACAGCAACGTGGAACTTTGGATCTCCACCCCTCTTGGACGGCCAGAAGAGCTGGGCCTCATGCAATAAGTCTTGTAAACCTGCAAAAGAGTGTAGACACGAAGAAAAATAACCCAATAAGCCCTTGGACTAATGTAGTATCTATAATGCAATTAAACTAAAGTGCATAAAAGGAAGGGTGAATACCTGGGGGTTTGTGACTTTTTATCCCCTGCGGGGATTGAAAAAGATAGGAGGATATTTAAAAACGTGATGTGAGTGTAGAGAACGTAGAAGAAGAAGAGGGGATATGCTACGAAGATGCAAAGGGGAATAGGAAAAACTAAGATAAAAGACTCAAATTAAACCATTGGAACTTAATACTCCCTGGACCAGAAGCCTTAAAGATGTAGAAAGGACTTCTCCCTAGCTGGTACTCGCTCCAGGATGCAACAGCACTTCGTGGCAAACTCTAGAAAATCTCCTCCTCAAGCCATGAAGTCAAGGGCTCTATTTATAGACCCCCAAACCCTCTGGTCGAGTTGGAGAGATAATGACACGAAAATAGGCCTGAGCCTCGATAAATCTCGAAGATAATATTCCCAAGAGTTCATAGAAAAAAACAGAAGGTTTTGAGAACCTCTATCTAGAGAGAAAACATCAAACCAAGGACTCTAGTTCGACCACGGCTGAAGAAAGAAAGAGTAGACAGAGCAGGACTCTCTGTCTCCACAAACAGTCTTGCGATAGACCGCCAGGCTCCAGAAATGGTCGAGCGATAGACCGCATGGCTCAATCGTCTAGAAAGAGATAAGACCGAAGAGACCCAACAGGACTCTCAGTTGCCTAACGGTCTAGCAAAAGACCGCCTACTATACCAAACGGTCGTGTGATAGATAGCAAGGTAGGTAGATGAGGAAAAAGAGATAAAGGCCAATAAATCTCCAAGTTAATCTACAATAAAATCCTCATTAGCCCTTATCTAGGCCCAATAAGCTCAAATCTCGAGAAATCAAAGGAACCAGGCCAACCAGGGAGAAAGAGGCCCATAAAATAAGCCCAAAAGATGACAAAAAATGACCCAATAAGCGGTGAATAACTAGGGACATCATAAAAATAAGTAAGGAGATGACCCAACTTATTGGTCATAAAATGGGTGTCAATGGGCAGAGGACCAGAGGATGGGGAATTTCATCAACAACACATGGTGAACTTCACCAAGAAACGCCCACTGAGAAACAGGCTAGAGAGACACACCTCCCACTGCTACTCGAGAGACCACGATTGTCCCACTCGGAGAGAGAACCCCTTCCGAGCACCCTTACAATCCAGCGAGCACTCATGAAGTGGTCACTCATAGCGGCGAGCACTCATCTAGAAGATCTACTGCTCTCCCCGATCGACTACGGCGGCCTCCATCTAATCTGCATTACTCTCTACTTAATCATGTGCTAACTTAAGCATCGAAGGGTTGTCCCCTGGGGTAACGCCCAGGGCTCCTTCTGACGCCCTTCTTTCTGGTGTTTGCAGGCTTCCACGGGTGCGGGACGATCTTCCATAATAAATAAATAGAGAAGTGTGGTACGAGACGTAAGAACTAGATTCTACCCTCTACACTTTTTGGCATCGTCAGTGTGAACTTCGAGCAAAAAGTCGTGGCACCTCCTGGAAGCTATCGTAACGCCAGCAACCGTAGGCGCAGATCCCATCAGACCCCTGGCTCACGTCGGGGATCTCAAGAGGCTTCGTCCTCCCACCGATCGCGACCAGAGGTTGTCACCAACGGGCTCACGACGATCTGCCAGCAAATCCAGTTCCTGACAGAGCTATGTCAGGGACTCCTCAACAGGCTTGACGGGAGGGAGCCTGCTTCCTCAGAACATCCACAGAATGGGGGGGCTCCCACCGTAGCCAATTCTCCATGGCTACGGGAGGTCCCACATGCCTCAGTCGCACAATCCCGATGCCCGCGCAGCTCGCCCCTGTAGATTCTTAAGAAAATCCACTTAGAACAATTAAAAATAAAAAGAATTAAGACATGCACGAGGTGCTAATAAGGAGAGTGATCGCCAGAGACGCGAGGGCCTCAAAGGATATAAACAATAATAAAAGGGAGGGATCGCGAATATAAATACCTCAAATGCGGGGGAGATTGTGAGTGCACCTTTCTCTTCCGATCGGCCGGCCGATGAAGAGAGTTTTCCTTGATTGATTACCCTTGTAAAATTAAAAACACCAATAAAGAATATGGATTAGAACCAGGGTGAGTGTAGCATCAAATTCATAATAAAGATGAGCATGAAAATCATGTATAAGAACACACCTTGTTGGGTGTTGCCCTTTAAAACCCCTATGCAAAGGGTGGGATAAAAACATATGATGAATGATATGTAAATATGGAGGTGTGCAAGAGTTGCACTGTGGGAGTCTCAACGTGGTTGAGAAGGGAGTTTGACAGCATAACAATGACTAAGATGAATGCATGCTATTAACACAAAAGAATAAAGCAAGACAAAAACAATCAGTGGGGCAAAGAGGCAATAAGATGGAGAAGCCTGTCTGTGCATTGGCTTTGATATGCATTCGGGAGGAAGCTTTCAAGAGCTGAAACTTTTGGACGTGGGGAGCTCCCTCCTGTGCCAAGCAGCAGTAGCATCTCCCTGTAAAAAAAATCAAAACAACCCCCCTTGAACGAGAGTCGCAGGGCTCTATTTATAGGGCACAAACCACAAATCCGGTGGGATTAGAACAGGCAATAATCAACTACGGCAAGGACTCTACTTCCCCAATCGAGCACGGTGACCAAAACAGACAGGGAACTCTTCAAGAAAGGTTCTTTCGAACAGGACACGGAAGGGTAAAAGATGACTCTCAGACGGGCGTTAATTGAAATTGACGACCTATCTAGAGGCGTTAATGAAATCATGACTGGGATAAAGGCGTTAATTCATGAATTTAATTTTAGCAATAAAACCTTCCTTATTTGCAAAAGGACGAGGAGACGCCTGCTCCAACGGCGTTAAATATCAACGTCCTTTAGATAAAATTCCAGAAAATGACGCCTCCACTGATGGGCGTCCATTGCAAAAAGGGGGTCCTTGAGCAAGCCGTTAATTCTTAACGACGCCCTTGCTCAAGGCGTGAATTAAAAAAAAAGGGACGACTTTCATAGGGGCGTTATTTATGTTTTTTTTGTGGGTGGACGGTGGAAAATAGAGAGACAGAATGTATAGACTTGGGCGTGTGAGAAGGAGAGGAGTGTACAGACCTTGGCTTGTGAAAAGGTGGAGAATGTATAGACTTTGGCTTGTGAAGGAAGAATGGGTGTATAGACCTTGTTTGTGAAGGAAGAATGGAAACGGGTGTACAGACTTGGTTTGTGAAGGAAGAATGGGTGTATAGACTTTGTGAAGGAAGAATGGGTGTATAGACTTTGTGGAGAAGGAAGGGAATGGATGGACTTTGGCTGGCGATGTATGGAGGAACAAGATGTATAGACTTTGGGAAGAATGGAAATGGTGGAGTAGACGGTGGGATGTATATACTTGACTGTGGAACGAAGAAGGAAGACGGTGAACAGAATGTATAGACTTGGGAAGGATGAAGAGACGGTGGAAATGAGACGATAGAGTGTATGGACTTCAAACTGTGAAATGAAGAAGGGAAGACAGAGAATGAGATGAAGGTAAGGCAGTGGAACAAACGGAGGGGTGTATAGGCTTCAGAATAGAATTAACGCCCACCCTTAAGTCCTTATTTGTTTAATTAACGCCCCTATTGGTAGTCGTCTATTTTAAAAGAAACGCCCTTGGCCAAGCCGTTAATTAAAATGACGCCCCCTCTCACGCCGTTAATTCTTAAAAATAGCGAAAAATGCCCAGGAAATCCGAAAAAAATGGGGAAAAATAGGAAAATAGAGGAAAAGGGGAGAAATCTAAGAAAAGTGAGAGAAACCACTCAAACAAAGTTAATTTGAGGGTCAAATTGGGGCATTACAAGGCGATACGAGATGTACCTATAGTAACATCAATTTTGGCGTGTCTACAGCTGCCCCGCCTTGGCGTCTACTTTGCAAGGGAGCAGAGTAAACTGAAAAGTAGATGCCAAGGTGTGATGAGACACGCAATCAATATCACTTGATGAGAATTAAATCAAAAGCTCGAGATGAAGCAATCTCGGGAAATTCAATGAAATCAACGATGTTTGGAGAAAAGAGGGAGTGTGCACGCGGGCACAAAGGAGATAAAAGAAGATGATCAACTTCCAACGTGGTGGAAGTATCCCAGGTCACAAACCTGTAGGTTTCACCATTGGGGAGCGGTTACCAGCCAATGTGAACGTGCTGCAGCCAAGGTGGATCAAGGGAAAAGATTGAAATAAGAGGATAGAAATCCAAACAAGGAGCTTTCGAGAAAATGACCCAAAACAGCAGCAAGGCGAACTAAGGATTCCATTCAGTAATAAATATCTCATATCTGGAAAGATTAAGATCAATTTGACTCTCCAAATCAGCTTATCAGAATGATTTTCCAATGTTGATTCAAAGTCCTATATGAATGCATGCTGGGTTTAAAAGAAAAAATTAAAACAAATGAAAATATAAGATAATCAAGGATAATATTGCTAAGCTACCCAGACTGGGTCAAGAAATTGATTTCGCGAGCTGATACTAAGCCGAAGCCCGTTTATCCGCGCATCAACTCGCAAAAGGGAACCATCGTCCCCAGTCTTGGACGGCTCAACGGCCTATCCGTATGACTAAGACTCCTCTAGAATCATCATTATTTTTGATGAAGGGGAACTCAAATTCCAGATTTACCAAAGTCACAAGGTCCTTGATATAATCTAGTAGCGTATGTAACATATAGTACAAATGCATACAGGAAGATGGTGGAGCAATGAGCATATGGGGACTGAGATGAGGTGCAAGCACCGTGGGGCTTGGATGATGATGCCCGGACAGTGGGACCAAGAGCTTATTATCCTGCGCTTAAAATTACATTAGCTAAGATATAAAAGATAACAAGCAATGAATAAAACATGGCAAGCATAGCATGAATCAAAGTATCAATAAGCAACATAGACATTAAAGCAACCAAAGCTTGGTGTGGATAGCATTCAAGCATGAATCAAAGCGAAGCATGTTTAGCATGAATAGCATGAGTTAAATCATAGCATTGCAAAGCATCATTGTTTGTTCTTTGTCATGAGGATGACAATCTTGGCATGTGAGATTGAGATTGGATGATCAGGATCAAGTAATGCCCAGTGGCAGAGTGATCAAGTGAAATCAGCAGGAGTTTATTAAAAGATTTTGGAGATGAACGATCAATTAATGCCCAGTATAGAGAGATGATAATCAGGAGTGTCCATAGTGACGAATCATGATGATATTGGGAAGAATCAAAAGATTGATAGCGGTGAAGGGAGAGGACTCATCTCGTGCTCTTGGTCCTTACAAAATTGTTGTTCTTGCAAAAACACCATCAAAAAATACAATGCAAATTTTTGGATTTTGGAATATGCAAATTTTTATGGGTTTAAAAAGATATTCTAATTTTTATGTGGGTTTTTTAGAAAATATTTGAAATTTTTTGTGAATTTTTTAAAAACATTCATTTTTTTTAGATTTTGATCAGGGAATATTCAATTTTTTTTGATTTTGATTTAGACTTTGTTAATGCAGCATCAAAGGGTGTTTTTGAACCACTGGCTAGGGGTCCTCGTTCCTTCCCCTTTCGTTAAAAAAAAAACCCAAAGTCAGGCGTGCATTTAAAGGTGGCGCCCTACAGCCGACTCTCCATGGTTAACGGTGCCCCTACCAAGGCCATACCTGAGAAACATTCGGTCTTAGAGGGAGAAGAGAAGAACAATTAGAGATAAGCTTTATGCAGGATGGGAGATATCGAGACTTAAATTCCTTCCGGGGTATTACCCCTCAAAGAGGTAGTCTGTTGCGCCGGGACTTTGTGCCTTTGATTTTTAGACCCTTGACATGTATACGACCAAGGTTTTCCCTGCGGAGACTTTGCCTCTCTTGACATGTCATAATTCATAATTTTGCATTTATCAAAATCTTGACTTGATTTTTATAATAGCCTTTTTTGGCTAGATGTATCATGAAATTTGATTTTAGTTTGGGTCAAGACTGCCCCTATTTGAGACTTCTCTCGTATTGGGGATTACTTAGGTTGGTCATCTCATCCGTCAACCTCTTGCCCCTGCATTCAGCCGAGTAAAGAGGAGAAAAGACTTTCAGATATACTCATGGCATGGCCAAAGTAGCAACGGTGTTTTATCCAAAGGAGCCGACTAAGGACGACGTGAAGTGTGTGGAATGCCCAGCTAAGGGTTGCTCTTAACAAGCGGGGAGAGAACGTCGAATTCCCAACGCGGGGTTCTTATTAACCAAAGGTGCTGCAAAAGCAAGCCTAAAGATTCTTTTGAGAATGATTTAATTAAGATAAAGGTTTAAAACATCACTTTTAATCTTGTTAAGAAGCACTTCATTTTGAAAATCATGCGTGAAGAACGTGGCGAAAATGCATAAGAGTGCATACTTACGCCAATATGTTACCTTGCGACCTTTCTTGAAATAGTTGCCGCGAGAGGCGGGGTTGATCATCATGGGATTTGTCCTCTTTCGCAGTCAAAAGGATTGGAAGCAAAGGATTTGGAAGTGGCTTAACAAGAAAGAGTGGTGCTCAGACCAGACTCAGACGAATAAGGAGAAAAGGAAGAGAGGCAAGGGCTAGAACTCCCTTGCTAAGGCGCGGAGACCCTGATCACATGGAACAGTCTACAGAAGGAGAGGAGAATTAGAAGGAGGAGTGAGGACTAAAGTCTCGGAAGCAGTGGGAGAAAGGGCAGATGCCCAAGGCAGTGGACGTGGAAGAAGTTGGGTCGGACCCAAGATCAGGAGGAATTAGAAGAAGAAATTGATAGATGGAAAGAGGTGGATCCTCATGGTCTGGAGGCAGAGGAGGAGAATCATGAGGGGGAAAAGAGTCCGGAGGCTCTGGAGGGATAAAATATCGAGGGACGCGGTGCCCAGGGAAGAAATAGGGAAAAAGATGATGGAAAAGGAAGAAGAAAATGAAAGATGTGATGTCCCGGAGGAGCAGAAAGATGAACCGGAAGAAAGATGGAGGGTCCGGAAGTTTCGGAGGAGGAAAATGTCGAGGGACACGGTGCCCCGGGAAGAGTGGATGAAAAGAGTCAGGAGGGACCGGAGGTTCCGGAGGGATGGCAAAAGAAGGGATGTGATGCCCTAGGAGAGGGGATAAGAAATCCAGAGGATCCGGGGGAAGAAGACACCATGGGGCGTGATGCCCAGAGAGGAGGGAAGAGGAATCTGGAGGATCCGGATATGGAGGTGTAGAGGGGCGTGATGCCCTAAAAGGGAGGTCCGAAGGTTCCGGAGGGATAAGATACCGAGGGACACAATGCCCGGGGAGAATCAATAAGAAGCCCAGAAGATCCAGACTTGAGGGTGTGCAGGGGCGCGATGCCCAAAGAGAAAGATCCGGAGGTTCCGGAGGGGGAAGATACCATGGGACGCGATGCCCGGGGAGAAGAGAAAGATCCGGACGTTCCGGAGGAAGAAGACGGAAAGGGGAGCAATGCCCAACGGATAGAGAGAGGGATGAAGGATCCGGAGGTTCCGGGGGAAGAAGGTAGAAAAGGGCGCGATGCCCTGGGAGAAAGTCCGGAGGTTCGGGAGGAGTGGAATCAGAAAGGGCGTCATGCCCTAAAAAGAGGGATAAAACACCTGGAGGTTCCAGGGAAATAGCAGGAAAGGGGACGCGATGCCCCGGGGAGAGTGAATTAGAAGAGGATGAAGGGTCCGGAGGTTCTGGAGGAAGAAGGCACCAAGGGGCGTGATGCCCCAAGAGGACAAGAGAGAGATCCGGGGAGTGCGGATGCAATAGTTGGAAAGGGGCGTGGTGCCCTGAGGGAAGATCGGAGGGGGCACAATGCCCGGCGAGTGTAAGGGGACTTGGAGATCCCGAAGATAGAGGCAGAAGATATAGGAAACATGGGGGATCCGGAGGTTCCAGAAGGCGGGGAAGATACGGGTTTTGAAACCAGGGAAAGAAGAAGTGTAAATGCATGTGGATGCAATAGAATGGATGCGATGAATGCATGGATGCAACAGAATGCATGAGATGCGGAGAATATGAAGAACATGAAGGGCGAGAGGATCAGATCCTCCTCTTTACCCTTGGAGTGGCCCATGAAGAAAATGTGAAAGACAAGAATGTGGATGGTGTTGAATAGAAGGTGGATAAAATAGTGGAAGGCCCCTTAGCACCAAGATAACCGCCCCTCCATGGCAGTGAAAGTGTATGCCCAATGGATAAAGTACAAGCCCATGATGAAGCTTCAATGGTAAATGACAACTCCCTTGGAGAGTGGAAAGCAATAGTGTGAGGGAGTTGGAAAGTTGGGATAGGAAGCATTGTGTTGCCCAGGGGTTGTGGCGTATATGGAGTTTTGAACAAAATGGTCATTCGCCCCTTGTATGGAAGAAAGGGTTCAAGATTTGAAAGTTTGAACAAGGAGTGCCCTGCCCCGCCCTTGGGCACAAGCCTACATGGTATCAAAGCTTGACATTCTCTCTTAGTGAGCAGTGGCGGGGACTTGGCCTCTTCAACCATATTCTGCACGACAACACGGATTGGCACCCGGCAAATAAACTCTTGCATCTTGAACAGCATGGTCGTGGCCAAATCTTTCTTTCCCGACTCTTGATCTTCTTCGGCACAAGTACTTACAGAAGGATTCCCATTCCGAGTAGTAAAGGGGGGTGAAGCGGAGGCGGAAGGCTCCATGGATGGTGGTGGTATAATGGAAAGTGTTGGAGAAAGGGTGAGTGGAAGTGGAGGTTCAAACACATCGAGCTTCTCTCTTTGCTCGGAAGCAGTCGGGGTTGGCTCGAGTGCAAAAAGGGATAGATCCTGCTCAGGACTAGCCACGGGTAAGGGTGAAGGGTTAAGTAGTGGAATAGGGATTATGGACATAGTGGGTTTTGGGGTTAAAGGGATAATGGAGGGTTGAGGTGGCGAACAAAGAGGAGTAGTAATTGAAGGCTTGGCAGAGACCGGCGTAGTGGAGAGTGATGGAGGGTCGACGGAGGCTGATGGAATGGAGGCTACTGGTGTGGTTACGGGAGGTACGAATGGAGAAGGTTTAGTGCGTTGAAAATGCCGGATGGGGCGAGAGGTGTCAAGTATAGGGGAAGGCACATGATGCACCGGTGTGGGTGACTGGAGTGTCGACCAAGAGGTCTCATAAATGGGAGTTGGATCAGGGACTGTGGCATAGTCCTGAGCATAGGGGTTTTCTGGCAGTGGAGGAAGGGGACGGCGAAGGAAACTCGGAAGAGGTGCTTGCAGAGCTTCGTCGTATGCCGCCTCAAATTCTTCAATTGCCGGTTCTTCATTAGCAGGTTCAAGTGGACACCGTAGTGAAGGTGTGTATGTGGGTGGTGGAATGTAATGGTATTGTGTATGTGGAGGTGGAGGGCCATATGCGTGAATTGGGTGAATGGGTGGAGGATGGACGGCGTCCACTTGAACGTTGAAACCCACCGGCTCTTGCTTGCTCGCACTGTCGATGCCGTAGTCGTCTCTCCTATCCTTCCAAACTTGCTCCATCTTTGTAATGTCATTCAGAGCGGCGTGGAGGGGATTGACTGGAGTAGAAGGAGCGGGCCGTGGGCTCGTAACCCTCTTAAATTGTTCCTCCAACGAAGTGACTTTGTCGAGAAGTGTTTGTTGGAGGGGTGTGACCTGAGTAACAGAGGGTTTGCAGGGCCTTGAAGGAGGGGCCGCATAAAAAGGCCGTGAAAGGGGATTAATGGGATGACCCATAAAAGAAGCCGGATGGGCCGGGTTGCAAGGAATAAATGGGCCTTGGGGCCGTGGTGGAGGAGGAATAGGAGGAGGCGGGTATTGGACCACTCGAGGAGAAGGGTGAATAGGAGGAGATGGGTGATGGGCTACCCGAGTAGGAATGTGAATAGAAGAGGGAAGTGGGTGATGGGCCACCCGCGTAGGATTGGAAGGAGGATGAGAGGAATGAGATGCACCCTCAACAACGGCCTTAAGGGCTTGGATTTGTTGAGGGGTGAGATGATCTAATGCATGCAAGATCTGGGAGACCTTCTCATCGTTGGGAGGAGACGATCCCGTAGGAGTAGTGGCTCGCGATTGAGGCAAGGGACTATGAGATTTGACATTGCCCATGGGTCGGGTAACACCATAAGAATGAGGGCGTGGTCCCTTGAAAATATGGTGAGAATCATGATGAACATGTTGAGATTGAGGAGTATAGGATGTGCTAGATTGTGCATCCTCATTAACACAATTAAGATTAAACATGTTATTTTGTCTATCAAGGTAAGCCATTATGCAATCAAAGTTCAAGCAAAATAATTTGCAAAGAAGCACACAAGTTGGAATGGTTACCGTTGATTTTTTTTTATTTGAACCTTGGTGAATTAATGACTTTTAACAAACTTTCGGAGTGATTCACACAAGGGAGGAACCTAGTTTCAATGTAAGTTTACTTCGATGCCGACTAGGAACACTCTCTCACCGTACATAGGCCAACTAAACTCGGGACTTCAAAGGTACAACCTGCCCAGCGTCCGTGAGGGAATCCATGGGTGCGGGGACTTACGGAGGTCTTGAAAAAGGAAATTCCGGCCCAAAGAGACGGAATGCTCAATGAAGGGTCATTCCAATTCCAAGAAAGGTGCGTGGAATCCTAATGTAGAGAGAGAAGGTCTCTCAACCAAATGTCATAAAATGTAGGATAATATAATCAAATCAAACAAGTATAATCAAATGATGAACATATGAATCAATCCAGCATGAACAAACAGAGCAAACAGGTTTCTGTAAACACACAGGTAAGAAGCGACTTAGCAGCAGTCGCTATAAGCAGAAGAAACGACAAGGGGGCTGCCGCTAATCTATGAAATGCTGACCGACAGTGCAGAAGAAACGCCTTGGTGTGAGGCGCTGATTGTGAAAAGGACGCCTCTGGCAGAGGGCGTTAAAAAAAGATGGTGCGCAAGCTCAAACTAAAAGACGCCTTGATGTCAGGCGCTGCATAAACAAAGGACGCCCAGACCAAAGGGCGTGAATTCACAGGGAGTGATAAACCAACCACGAGATATGATGAATAGCGCCTTTGCAGAGGGCGTTAATTAACAAAAGACACCTTGGGTAAAGGCGTTAAATCATGAAAAATGCCTTGAGGGAAGGCGTCAAATAAGAAAACAGCAGTGATGCTCACAAACTGGCTAATCCGCAGTGCGGACAATGGAGGGTGCCTAGTGGGGCACAAGGGAAGGCGCCCGTGGGGCACAATGGAGGGGTACCGTGGGTACCAAAGGGAGGGGCACACGTGGGTGCCAATAGAAAAGGGCACACGTGGGTGCCAATAGGAGGGTGGTAATCAAAAGAAAAACAGTGGGGTCCCACCGTGATCGCCAATTTGTGAACACCTAAAAAGATGATCATCACTCCGACATAAAAGGATAGAAGATAGAAAACTAAATAAAAAGGGGAGCAAGAGATTGCTATATGGAGGGTGATCGCCAGAGGGGTTACCTCAAAAAGAAGGGAGATTGATCGCGAATACCTGATGAAAAACAATGATGCGGGATGATTGTAGATTTCCTCCTCCTCCTTCTACCGGCCGGCCGATGAAGGGGGTTTTTCTTCTTCATTACCCTTAAACAAATCACAAACAAACAAGATAAAAAGGGATTAGCCAAGTGTGTGTAGTATCAATCCAAAGATAAAATGAGATGATGGAATATGAGCATAAAGTGTGCACCTTTTGGTTCTTTTAAAACCCCTAAGAGAATTAGGGAAGGAAGGAGATGTGATGCAAAGCTAATGCAAAAGAATTATGATAAACGATGATGAAACAGTAAACTGATGCAAAGAGTTCCCTGGTGTTCCTGACAACAGTAAAGGGAGAAACCAATTGATTCAGCTGATGCAATAGGAAGAAGAAACCACCGTAGGAGCAAAGGATGCGCAGGGAAGAGGAGAGTGGAAAGCTTCTATGCATGGAGAAAACATGTTTCTGCTATTACTAATCCCTCTTTTCTTCTCCCTTCAGCCAACCTTTTGCGAACTCGACCCAGGGATGCATTTATAGGGCGGAAAACACAGATCTAATGGGATAAGAATTGGTAATAGCCATCCACGGCAAGGTCTCTAGTTACCTAATCCAACAAGATGATCAAACAGAGCAGGCAACTCTCCAGGAAAGCTTCGTTCAATCAGGACACGGAAGGGAAAGAGACAACCCACATAAAGGCGTTATTTGAAATTGACGACCTGGGTCAGGGCGTTAATAACGACTGGCATAAAGGCGTCAATTAATGGATTTAATTTTAGTAAGAAACACCTTCCTTATTTGAAAATGATGAAGTGACGCCTGAGGGAGAGGCGTTAATTAAAAACACGACCCAGAGAGGGACGTTAATTCTTATTTTTCCAATTTGAATGAAATTCGTTAAATTCCAGAAACTGACGCCTCTTGGTTCAGTCGTCCTTTCTTTAAAACGCGCCCAGGAGCAAGCCGTTATTTAAAACACGCCCTACTTCAAGTCGTGAATTATAAAAATAATTAGAAAAACACATAAAATCACACAAAAATAGAAAAACTTCGTATTATGGAAATATTGAAGTTCACTTTGGGGCGTTAACATGGTGACATGAGATTTGATCAACATAGTATCAATTTTGGCGTGTCTACAGTTGCCCCGCCTTGGCGTCTGCTTTGCAAGGGAGTGAGACGAAATGAAGTGAAAGTGTAACAAGCGAAATGAAGTGGAATGAACTGATAAGTAGATGCCAAGGTGTGATGTGACACGTCTCTGACACTAAGTATTAGCAATCTTTCCAAGATTCTAAGTGAAACAACTCCGGGTGATTCCAAGAAAGCATCGATTGGCTGGATAAAGGAGATTGAACTAAACAAAATGTGCGCGAGGGCACGATAGGGAGGCACCATTGGAGAGAGGTTACCAGCCAATGTGGACGTACTACAACCAAGGTGGATTTGTAGAAAATTAAAGTGAATGGAGATGAAGACCCAACAAAGGGACGCTTTCAAGGAACTAGCCTGAGCGGCTTCAGAGAGAATAAAGTATTTGATTTAGAATGGAATATCTCATGCCAACTCAATTAAGAGCGAGTGACCTTCATTATTGCCATAATATGAAGATTTTCATCATTAAGCTCAAAGTCCTACATGATGCATGCTGGGCTAAAAGAAAAAATAAAACAAACTAAAAATAGAAAATAATCAAGGATAATATTGTTAAGCCATCTAGATTTGGTCAAGAATCCAGATCTCTGAGCTGACATAAAGCCGAAGCCCGTTTATCCGCGCATCAACCCAGAAAGTGGAACCGTCGTCCCAGACCTTTAATGACTCAACTTAGAACAAATAAAAATAAAAAGGAGGAGGAATAGGATCGCCGATTTGTAGATTCTTAAGAAAATCCACTTAGAACAATTAAAAATAAAAAGAATTAAGACATGCACGAGGTGCTAATAAGGAGAGTGATCGCCAGAGACACGAGGGCCTCAAAGGATATAAACAATAATAAATGGGGGGGATCGCGAATATAAATACCTCAAATGCGGGGGAGATTGTGAGTGCGCCTTTCTCTTCCGATCGGCCGGCCGATGAAGAGAGTTTTCCTTGATTGATTACCCTTGTAAAATTAACAACACCAATAAAGAATATGGATTAGAACCAGGGTGAGTGTAGCATCAAATTCATAATAAAGATGAGCATGAAAATCATGTATAAGAACACACCTTGTTGGGTGTTGCCCTTTAAAACCCCTATGCAAAGGGTGGGATAAAAACATATGATGAATGATATGCAAATATGGAGGTGTGCAAGAGTTGCACTGTGGGAGTCTCAACGTGGTTGAGAAGGGAGTTTGACAGCATAACAATGACTAAGATGAATGCATGCTATTAACACAAAAGAATAAAGCAAGACAAAAACAATCAGTGGGGCAAAGAGGCAATAAGATGGAGAAGCCTGTCTGTGCATTGGCTTTGATATGCATTCGGGAGGAAGCTTTCAAGAGCTGAAACTTTTGGACGTGGGGAGCTCCCTCCTATGCCAAGCAGCAGCAGCATCTCCCTATAAAAAAAATCAAAACAACCCCCCTCGAACGAGTGCCGCAGGGCTCTATTTATAGGGCACAAACCACAAATCCGGTGGGATTAGAACGGGCAATAATCAACTACGGCAAGGACTCTACTTCCCCAATCGAGCACCGTGACCAAAACAGACAGGGAACTCTTCAGGAAAGGTTCTTTCGACCAGGACACGGAAGGGTAAAAGACGACTCTCAGACGGGCGTTAATTGAAATTGACGACCTATCTAGAGGCGTTAATGAAATCACGACTGGGATAAAGACGTTAATTCATGAATTTAATTTTAGCAATAAAACCTTCCTTATTTGCAAAAGGATGAGGAGACGCCTGCTCCAACGGTGTTAAATATCAACGTCCTTTAGATAAAATTCCAGAAAATGACGCCTCCACTGATGGGCGTCCATTGCAAAAGGGGCATCCTTGAGCAAGCCTTTAATTCTTAAAGATGCCCTTGCTCAAGGCGTGAATTAAAAAAAAAGGGATGACTTTCATAGGGGCGTTATTTATATTTTTTTTGTGGGTGGACGGTGGAAAATAGAGAGACAGAATGTATAGACTTGGGCGTGTGAGAAGGAGAGGAGTGTACAGACCTTGGCTTGTGAAAAGGTGGAGAATGTATAGACTTTGGCTTGTGAAGGAAGAATGGGTGTATAGACCTTGTTTGTGAAGGAAGAATGGAAACGGGTGTACAGACTTGGTTTGTGAAGGAAGAAGGGGTGTATAGACTTTGTGAAGGAAGAATGGGTGTATAGACCTTGTGGAGAAGGAAGGGGATGAATGGACTTTGGCTGGCGATGTATGGAGGAACAGGATGTATAGACTTTGGGAAGAATGGAAACGGTGGAGTAGACGGTGGGATGTATATACTTGACTGTGGAACGAAGAAGGAAGACGGTGAACAAAATGTATAGACTTGGGAAGGATGAAGAGACGGTGGAAATGAGACGATAGAGTGTATGGACTTCAAACTGTGAAATGAAGAAGGGAAGATAGAGAATGAGACGAAGGGAAGGCAGTGGAACAAACGGAAGGGTGTATAGGCTTCAGAATAGAATTGACGCCCACCCTTAAGTCGTTATTTGTTTAATTAACGCCCCTATTGGTAGTCGTCTATTTTAAAAGAAACGCCCTTGGCCAAGCCGTTAATTAAAATGACGCCCCCTCTCACGCCGTTAATTCTTAAAAATAGCAAAAAATGTCCAGGAAATCCGAAAAAAATAGGGAAAAATAGGAAAATAGAGGAAAAGGGGAGAAATCTAAGAAAAGTGAGAGAAACCACTCAAACAAAGTTAATTTAAGGGTCAAATTGGGGCATTACAAGGCGATACGAGATGTACCCACAGTAACGTCGATTTTGACGTGTCTACAGCTACCCCGCCTTGGCATCTGCTTTGCAAGGGAGCATAGCAAATTGAAAAGTAGATGCCAAGGTGTGATGAGACACGCAATCAACATCACTTGATGAGAATTAAATCAAAAGCTCGAGATGAAGCAATCTCGGAAAATTCAATGAAATCAACGATGTTTGGATAAAAGAGGGAGTGTGCACGCAGGCACAAAGGAGATAAAAGAAGATGATCAACTTCCAACGCGATGGAAGTACCCCAGGTCACAAACCTATAGGTTTCACCATTGGGGAGCGGTTACCAGCCAATGTGGACGTGCTGCAGCCAAGGTGGATCAAGGGAAAAGATTGAAATAAGAGGATAGAAATCCAAACAAGGAGCTTTCGAGAAAATGACCCAAAACAGCAGCAAGGCGAACTGAGGATTCCATTCAGCAATGAATATCTCATATCTGGAAAGATTAAGATCAATTTGACTCTCCAAATCAGCTTATCAGAATGATTTTCCAATGTTGATTCAAAGTCCTATATGAATGCATGCTGGGTTTAAAGGAAAAAATTAAAACAAATGAAAATATAAGATAATCTAGGATAATATTGCTAAGCTGCCCAGACTGGGTCAAGAAATTGATTTCGCAAGCTGATACTAAGCCGAAGCCCGTTTATCTTTGCACCAACTCGTAAAAGGGAACCATCGTCCCCAGTCTTGGACAGCTCTATGGCCTATCCGTATGACTAAGACTCCTCTGGAATCATCATTATTTTTGATGAAGGGGAACTCAAATTCCAGATTTACCAAAGCCACAAGGTCTTTGATATAATCTAGTAGCGTATGTAACATATAGTACAAATGCATACAGGAAGATGGTGGAGCAATGAGCATATGGGGACTGAGATAAGGTGCAAGCACCGTGGGGCTTGGATGATGATGCCCGGACGGTGGGACCAAGAGCTTCTTATCCTGCGCTCAAAATTACATTAGCCAAGATATAAAAGATAACAAGCAATGAATAAAGCATAGCATGAATCAATGCAACAATAAGCAACATAGACATTAAAGCAACCAAAGCTTGGTGTGAATAGCATTCAAGCATGAATCAAAGCGAAGCATGTTTAGCATGAATAGCATGAGTTAAATCATAGCATTGGAACAATCTGTGAAACGAAGAAGGGAAGACAGAGAATGAGACGAAGGGAAGGCAATGGAACAAACGGAGGGGTGTATAGGCTTCAGAATAGAATTGACGCCCACCCTTAAGTCGTTATTTGTTTAATTAACGCCCCTATTGGTAGTCGTCTATTTTAAAAGAAACGCCCTTGGCCAAGCCGTTAATTAAAATGACGCCCCCTCTCACGCCGTTAATTCTTAAAAATAGCGAAAAATGCCCAGGAAATTCAGAAAAAATAGGAAAAAATAGGAAAATAGAGGAAAAGGGGAGAAATCTAAGAAAAGTGAGAGAAACCACTCAAACAAAGTTAATTTGAGGGTCAAATTGGGGCATTACAAGGCGATACGAGATGTACCCACAGTAACATCAATTTTCGCGTGTCTACAGCCCCCACCAATGGTACGCAGCCCGCTATACTCCAATCCGAAGATGGCACAACTGCTCCAACATATCGATGAAATCGAGGACAAGGTCCATTATCTGGATGACGTCCTCCTTGCCGCAAAGAATCAAGGCCTCATCGACGATAATCAAGACTTTTATGCCCCCTTCTCCAAGGAAATCATGGAAGCCCCCATCCCGCCGAAGCTTCAGTTGCCATCAATCACCCCTTGCGATGGCACCACCGACCCGGCCGACCACATTCACAGCTTCGGGTCCAACTTGGTGTTCCACTGGGCCTCGGACACTATAAAATGTCTGGCGTTCATCACGACCCTCCGAGAGAACGCCTGGGCATGGATTGAGTCCCTGCCGGCTGGGACTATTTCCTCCTTCCAGTAGCTGAAGAAGCTGTTCAAGAAGAACTTTATTGGCTACCGAAGTGTGTCATTTCTCTCTCCTCATCCCGTTTGCCACGTCTTCTCCCGTTCTCGCTCGCGAGGAACCCCGTTCCCGCCCACGGGCGGGGGGGCCTCCGGCCGGCCATGGCCGGCGCTAAACGATGCTTGGCGCCGACTCGCCGTCGTGGTTCTACTGTCCCTCCTCCACTACAGGCCTCTGCCTCCGTTGCAGACGCCATCGCGCCATCCTCCTCTGCCATGGGCGATCCCTGGTCCGAGGAGCTTCTCGCCACTGTGGCCACCCCTGCGGCTACCATTTCCAGCCCGGGCTCACCTCGTGCTACCATAGTTGTAGCCTCATCTTCTTCTGGCCCCCTCCCAGGCCAAGGTCTTCTAGGCCCTACTGTTGCGATGGCTGTGCCTAGTCATCCCGCCGGCGGAGTTGGTGCGTCTGCCCTACCTCCCCTTGTTATCTCCAGCACTCCATTGTCTATAGCTGTCGGGAGTGGCCCTATGGCGGCGTCCTATGTATTTGGCTCGTATCTAAACCTTACTGAACCCCCCCATCTCCCTGCGGAAGTTTCCCTAGGTCCGCCACCCCCTGTGCCACCTCAGGCCACCGATGGATCCTCCCCAGCCACTGGCCTGCAACCGCCGGCGATCGGGTCTGCTCTGGGCCTAGCAGACCACTGTTAGGGTCCCCCCCCATTAGCCTCCGCTAAGCTCACCGTCGTGGTTCTACTGTCCCTCCTCCACTACAGGCCTCTGCCTCCGTCGCAGACGCCATCGCGTCATCCTTCTCTGCCATGGGCGATCCCTGGTCCGCGGTTTCTCTTTATCTAACTTTAAAGAGGGGTGTTCTGCGAAAAGAGGGGTAGATCTATTCACCCCTCTCCTCTAGATCCGCCATCCACTACTCAACACTGGAGTTGGGCCGGATATAACTGGGCCATCATTTGTAAAATGTGATTGGTGGGATTGTGCGATGTTATCATCGCTACCGGTGGTTAGTAGGTAGGCAATCAGAGGTTCTCCGGTTTGCGGTTTGGTATGCTGCACTAGTGAAGCCTCACCGGGTTGGTGAGGGGTGGACGTAAGACTGGGGATTCAGTCCGAACCACCTTAAAATCTCGTGTGTTGTGGTTTGCTTGTGTGATTGCTTTGTGCTAGATGCATGCTTAGGTTTAATCTTTATTTTACTTGTTCATCTTGCTAAGCCAATCGTTGTGTCCTTTGCTAAGCTAGTTGTATTCCACTGCTATTCTCTTTATCTAGCTTTAAAGAGGGGTGTTCTGCGAAAAGATGGGCAGATCTATTCACCCCTCCCCTCTAGATCCGACATCCACAACTTAACAAGTGGTATCAGAGCCTAATCTCTCATTATGGGGTCCAACGACCTTGAGAAAAATGGTGGATTAGTGTCCAAGGGTTTGTTACCTGAAGGACATTCTGTGAATAGTCCTCCTTATTTTAATGGATCTAATTATCCTTATTGGAAACAACGTATGCAGGTGTTCATTCGTGCCCAAGATTACGAACTCTGGCGAGTGATCATCAAAGGTCCGTATGAGCTTACGGATGATGAGGACTTGTGAACCAAAGAACAAATAAGAAGATCCACTGTCAACTGGAGTGCGAGACACATCATGCAATGCTCACTCCATCCAGTAGAATTCTCAAGAGTGGCTACCTGCGCAACTGGAAAAAAAATGTGGGACAGGTTAGAAGTGATTTACGATGGAACCTCTCAGGTACGAGAAATAAAAGCCAACATTTTAGTTTATGAATATGAAATGTTCAGGATGAGGCCTGATGAGTCAATTTAGGATATGTATGCTCGCTTAACTGTGCTTACTAATAGTCTAACTGATCTGGGAAAGAAATATTCAGAGCAGGAAATTGTAAGGAAGATTCTCATATCACTGACCCCAACATGGCACACGAAGGCTACCGTGGTTGAAGAATCCAGAGATCTCGCAACTACTAAGGTAGATGAACTCATCGGGACATTGATGACCTATGAGATAAACCTAAAGAACAAAGAGGCTGAGACACCTAAGAAAAAGTCCCTAGCTCTTAAAGCAGGACCCAGTGGTCAAAGCACTTCTGATGAAGGTGAGGCTTCTACAAGTGAGCGAGATGAGGATGACGTAGCCAAGCTCACACGTAAGTTCAGAAAATTTCTGAGGAAGGAAGGTAAGAGATTCATGAGAGGAAGGTCACAGGTAAGGAAAGGTTACAAATCTAATTCTGAAAACATTAAGAAAACTGACAAGATCATTTGTTATTCTTGCAACAAACCAGGGCATTTCAAGACTGAATGTCCTGAAAAATTCAGAAAAACTGACAAATGGAAGGGGAAGAAGAAGAATAAGGCCATGGTGTCCACATGGAGCGATGAAGAAGAAAGTGATGATGGAACAAGCTCCTCGGACAAGGAAAAAGAAGATCTATGTCTCATGACCAGAGGTGACGAAGAAACTGAGGTACACTCTCCATTTGAAAATTTCACAATTGATGATTGGGAGGAAGCATATATACAGGTCATGGAGAAATATGACATGTACAAAAAGGAGAATAAATCATTGAAAAAGAAAATTAACTTGTTTGTGTATGATCATGATATGAATCATAAGAATGCTTCACTTGAAACTGAAATTGAAGACCTTAAGAAAATGATTAAGAACTTGAAAGAGGGAAGAAAAGAAATGGCTGACTTGGAAACTGAAAATGAAGATTTAAGAAATGAGATTGATAGCATGAAGCTAAAAATGTAAAGCTATGAAAAGGATAGAAAATTGAGTAATGAGAAGTATGATGCTGTCAAACAAGTCAAGACTCAACTCCTTCAAAATATTGAAAACCTACAAAAAGAGTTGAAGGATAAACAACAATCATTAGAAAAAATTATGGATGGAAGAGAAAACCTAGATGCAATGCTAGGTACTAGAATGAATTTCAATCAGGAAGGGTTGGGTTTTGAACCCACAAACAAAAGGCCAATTGGGTTAAAAATTGTCACATTTATTTCCTCTTTTGATTCTTCCACCTCAAACACAACACCCAATCAAAATCAACAAAAACAAAGTGACAAAGGAAAAGAAAAGGTTAAAGAGGAAGCCACTGAACTCCCCAAAAAGATTGCTCAAAAGTCTAAGAAGAGTCAACCATCCCCACAGCATAGGTCGACACTTCCTTGGCCATCGCCCGCCTAGCCTTCCAGATGCCATTATAACTGGGTTGCACGTAGGATAGGTCGACACTCCCATTCATACAGGTCGACTCCACCCTACTTTTGGGGCAATTGTGATTCCTTTGTGCACCAATCCTATAAGCCTCAATTCCCTAGGTGGTAAAACAATCACTTTCAACCTAAAACTAACCAGTGGCCTCAATGGTTTAAGAAGCAAACTTCCTCAAACGTCCACAAAATCCAACAAAGAGCCTCTAAACAGAAAGTGAATGTCAAAGCTGAAAAGAAAAATCAAATCCCTGCTCTAAGCAAAGAAAACATGAATGCAAGGAAGGTTTGGATTCCAAAAGAGATGGTATCATGTTTTGAAAATCTGAAGAGGTTGATGGGACCAAAATTTTATTGGGTTTCAAACCCCATTGCTTAATTCCTTATGCAGGAGTGTCTTGCAGCCATGCATAACTGGTGGTACCTTGATAGCGGCTGTTCAAGACACATGACTGGAGACAGAACAAAATTTTGTTTCTTGATGGAAAAGAAAGGAGGACACGTCATATTTGGAGGGGACAACAAAGGAAGAATCATTAGAAAAGGTAATGTAGGTAAGAACATCTCCAACTCTATTGGAAATGTGTTGTTAGTTGAAGGTTTGAAATACAACTTGCTCAGTATAAGTCAATTATGTTCTAAAGGTCACAAAGTGTTGTTTGACTCTTATGAATGTAGAATCTTTGAACCAAAATCTGACAAGGTAAAATTTTTTGGTAAAAGAGTCAACAATGTTTACAAGATTAACTTAGATGATCCTTCTAACATAAACCTCTGTCTTGCTGCACCAAAATCTGAGCTTGCTTGGCTATGGCATCGTAGACTAAGACATGCTAACTATAATATCTTACATAAACTTTTAAAGCATTCAATGGTGAGAGGTTTGCCTGAACTATCTTTTAAATAAGAAAATAAATTGTATGATGCATGTGCCCTCGACAAACAAACAAGAAAATCATTCAAGGCTAGAGCTGAAAATATGTCATCCAAACCACTCAAGCTGATTCATATGGACTTGTTTGGTCCAACCAGAATTGCTAGTTTAAGTGGTAGAAAATATTGATATGTCTTGGTGGATGATTTCTCTAGGTTCACATGGGTTTTCTTTCTCACACATAAAAATGATGCATTTGATGAGTTTCAGGCACTCTATATGAAGATCAAGCGAGACGGTGAGTTTAAAATCTCCAACCTTCAATCTGATCATAGTAGTGAATTTGAAAATACTGAATTCTATAATCTTTGCATGGCTAAAGGTATTTCACATCGGTTCTCATCACCAAGAACCCTTGAGTAAAATGGTGTAGTTGAAAGAAGGAATCGAACACTCATAGAGATGACGAGGACAATGCTTGCCGAATGGCAACTCCCAAGGAAGTTTTGGGCTGAGGCGGTAAACACGACTTATTATATTATCAACCGATCTATGGTAAAGCTACACACCAAAAAGACTCCTTATGAGTTGCTGAAAGGTAAAAATCATTCTCTCTCACATATGAAAGTGTTTGGGTCTAAATGTTTCATCCACAATAATGAAAAAAGAGAATTAGATAAATTCAAGCCCAAGAGCGATGAAGGTATATTCTTTGGATATTCTGATAGATCTCGGGCTTATAGAATTTATAATATTAAGAGTCAAACTGTGGAAGAATCACCCTATGTTTCCTTTGATGAATATCATGATGATTCTAAAAATGATAACTATTACAGGAAAAATGATGAAGACGGGGAATTCCTAAGCATGAAGGAAAAGAATAATCCTCCACAAGAAGAATAAGAGAAGATGGTGACCTAGCTGAATCAAGTAATGCAATGGATCAAGCTCTAGCAGAAGGTAATGATTCTACATACATTAGAATTCTTAAGGATCATCCTTTAGAAAATGTCATTGGAAGCTTGAATGGTCCACCTAGAACAAGATCACATTTTAGAATTGTGGAAGAATTAGATCATCTTTCTATTGTCTCCCAGATTGAACCCAAGAATATTGATGAAGCATTAAAAGATGAAAACTGGATAAACTCAATGCAAGACGAATTAAACCAGTTTGAAAGAAACAAAGTTTGACATCTTGTTCCTAGACCATCATCACAATCTGTCATAGGCATTAAATGAGTTTTTTGAACAAACTCAGTGAGGATGGCAAGATAATAAGAAACAAGGCTAGATTGGTGGCTCAAGGGTATAATCAAGAGTTTGGGATAGACTTTGAGGAATCTTATGCCCTAGTAGCCAGACTTAAGGCCATCTGGATTTTACTTACCTTTGCATGCTCCCTTAGAATAAAGCTGTATCAAATGGATGTAAAAAGTACTTTCTTAAATGGTTTGATCAAAGAAGAAGTCTATGTTGAGCAGCCCCTAGGCTTTGAGAACTCTAACCATGAAGATTTTATATACAAGCTAGACAGGGCGCTTTATGGCTTGAAGCAAGCACCAAGAGCTTGGTATGAGAGACTAAGCTCGTTCCTCATTGAGAAAGGGTACACACGAGGTAAGGTAGACCAAACATTTTTCACCAAGAAGTAAGGTAAGAACATCTTGATTGTTCAAATTTATGTTGATGATATTGTGTTTAGTTCTACTAATCTGAAATGTGTGAGGAATTTGCTAACCTCATGACTAGCGAATTCGAGATGAGCCTAATGGGAGAACTCTAATTTTTTATCAGTTTGCAGGTCAACCAAGGAGAAGATGGGTGCTTCATAAGTCAAGCCAAATACATCAAGGAGCTACTGAAAAGTTTTAACATGACAAGCTGCAAAATAATTGCAACTCCTATGAGCACCACAACATCATTGGATTCGGATGAAAATGATAAATTAGTGGATGCAAAAATCTATAGAGGTATCATCAGCTCCTTGCTTTATTTGACTGCATCCCGACCAGATATCCAGTTTAGTGTTTACCTCTGTGCTAGATTTCAAGCTAGTCCTAGAGAATCCCACTTGACTGCCGTCAAACGTATCCTTAGATATCTTGCCGGAACTCAAGATTTGAGATTATGGTATCCGTCATCATGTGATTTATCTCTTATTTCTTATTCTGATGTAGACTACGTTGGATGCAAGCTGGATCGTAAGAGTACTAGTGGCTATTGCCAGTTTCTAGGTGGGAGTTTAGTTTCTTGGGCCTCCAAGAAATAACACTCGGTTGCCCTCTCAACTGCAGAAGCAGAATGCGTTGCTGTGGGGAGCTGTAGTACCCAAGTGTTGTGGATTAAACACCAACTCCAAGACTACTTAGTGGATCTTAGTTGTGTCCCGATTCTATGTGATAACACCAGTGCTATCAACCTTGCAAAAAATCCAGTCCAGCACTCTAGGACCAAGTATATTAAGATTAGACATCACTTCATTAGAGATGAGGTCTTTAAGAAAAACTTTGAACTGTATTTTGTTGATATACTAAATCAGATTTCTGATACCTTCACCAAGTCCTTGTGTAATGATAGGTTTACAACACTCAGAAGGGAGTTTGGTCTTTGCAGACCTCAGGCTAATAAAAATTGAAATGATGATCTTCTTCAACTTGGTTGTGTGTTTTTGCTGATTGGTTTCCATGCATTGTTTATATGTAAATATGTCATTCTGCATGTGGTGTAGCATTGCATGTAGTTGCATAATAAAGTTGAATTCATGTTCACGATGCATTGCATGTAGTATAGCATCATTCTTGCATGGCCATGGTATATTAAATGATGAAGTCTGGAAAGGCATGTTATGCTTGTCTAGAAGCACTCACCATGCGTGAGGATACGCCTCCGCTAAGTACCATGCGTCACTGTTGCATGTAGGCCATACAGTAAGGGGGAGTTGTTTCATTGAAGTATTCATGCATGTGGTTCATCTTTATTCAGTAACCATTAATAAGTGTACACCCATGGGCCAAGTCATGCATTTCATTTCTGCCAACTTCATAAGTGACCAGGTCGACCTCTCCTTGGCCCTCAGGTCGACATTTGTCATTCCACTTGCTTGCAAACATAACTCCTTGAGTGCATCCACTGCATATCCTTAGGGGGAGTCTTGTTGCTTCTCTTACTCTCTTGCAATCTGAACTTCAATAGCTTCCCGTCTGAATATGTGATCATGAGACAGACAAAACAATGGCGTAAGAGCTTTCTATTATATGAACTGATGATTGTCCATCTAATGAAAATGGTTCAGATTTGATGATCCCCTTGATGCTCTGATATATTTTTTTGAAATCATCTATGTTTCGTAGTGTTAATAGACTTTAACTAGAGATTGCTTATTGTGCCTTGAATGACTATCCTGAAATCTGAAAATTCAAACTTCATGGCAACCTTGGTGATACACTAAAGCTTAGTATTATTTTTAAACACCTTGATGAGCTGGAATTTCTGACAGTAAATTTGACAGAGCAATGATATTGTTGCACAGAGAAATATGTCATGTCCTCAAATCAAGTGACGAATGATATGTCATGATGTGCCCCTATTATCTCTGTCTTAATTATAATATACTCTAGGCAGAGCAATGGCTTAATTGCTGAGAAATATATCTCCTCATCAAAGTAATGAGGTCAGATATGTCATGAGGTGACAAAGCTATCTCTGTTCAATCTGAAGCATAACAGTCAGTCTTACCAAATACCTAGGAATACTGGCGTCTAAATAACGTGTATTCTTACAGATAGGAGGCATGTACTAGACTCGATTGCTCATAAAATATGATTCATGTGCATACAAATGAAAAATATAATGAAAACAGTGCTGAAATCATAAAATTCCATGCTTTAGTCATGCTTGTTTAACCTCAATACTAATTTGTGCTCTTCCCGATGAAGTTATTGAACATGGATGTATAAGACAACGGAAGGTAACACACTATCATGATATGCAATTCTGGTTCACTTCTATTAAAACATGGATATCGATGCTATTCGAACTCTATTGTTGATCTCGGATTTCATTAGCTTTAAACCATGTATATTGCTCAAGGCATGTTTCAGGTCTAGATATAATGGCTTGCTCTACACTCCTATTCAGCTCTGATCTCTAAGACATGTGTCACTATCTCTACCTTATCCCTCCTTTTTGTTGTTGTCAAAGGGGGAGAATACCTTTGTGATTTGCCTTTGTGAGTTGCCTTTGTGAGTTGTCACAGGGGGAGAATAACTTTGTGAGACGGGGGAGAGACATCATGCATACACTCCGGGGGAGAGCAGCATCCATAATCATGTATCTTACGCTGCATAGCATTCACATGCTCTGATCATCCATGCATACATATTAGCATTCACATGCTCTGTTCTTCCATGCATCATCATGTCTCCCTATCTTGACTTGCATATGTTATAAATCATCCATGCATAGCATAATCATCATCATGTATCTTGAGCTACATATGTTATACAATTTACCATCTTGGACATTACTGTCATAGCATATCCATGTTGCATATGTCATAACATTTACCATCTTGGACATGACTGCCAAATAATGACTCACAGTGTTGCCATCATCAAAAAGGGGGAGAATGTTGTGCCCCTGTGGTCGTCTGACACATCATGGTTTTGATAATGGCTCAACACTATAAGTCATTGATGTTTCTCACTCTCATATGATTGAAATATTTGATGCTTTTTCATGACAGATAAGCCAAGGAATGGAATGGAGATGGCAAAAAGTGAAAGCCTAATGATCACGCCCAAGCAAGGATGAAAATCCCTTCAAAGCTCGAGTCAACTCTAGACTGGATGGCTATCAGAAGATCATGCTGGCTTCAAGAACAGTTGATATGTCAAGAAGCAAGAAGCAAGAAGTCGACATATGATTGAAAAGCCAAGGTCGATGCACAATGAAGAACACACTTGGTTTCAACGTCCAAAGGTCTAAGCATTCATTAAGGAAAGGTCAAAGACTCAGTAGACATCCTCAAGGTCTAAAGAGTTTGATGCGACATACTTGAATGGACTGCAATCGAATTTAAGGGGTTAAATGAGGCAAAACTGGGAAAATTCCAAGTTTCAGTCGAACGCCGGTCATGTACCAGTCGACCAGAATTTCCAGGGACTAAAAGTTACATATTTTCACAATAGGGGTCGACCGCCCAGAAAGACCGGCCGACCGCTGTAGCACCCCCGATAAATACCTTTGAGTAAATTCAAAACTTCTCCTTAAAAGGAATCATAAATGAAAGTCTTACATAAAGAACCCAACCTCACGAGGACTATAATATAAATATACAAGCCAACCTTACTTTATGCCATAAAAGAATCATGAGGGCTTTATGTAAAGAGCCAAACCTTAGGGGGCTAGTATATAAATTACATGCAAATTGTAATCTACTCTTCTTGAAAGAATTCTATATGGAGGCTTTGTTTAAAGAACTAAACCATAGGAGGACTAGCATATAAATGTGCAATCCAACTTTATGCACATGGGTAGTACGTGGTGAACCTTCCTAAAGAATCTTACATGGAAGGTCTTGTATAAAGAACCAAACCATAAGTGGGTTATTATATAAATGTACAAGACAACCTTAAACACATGGGCCATGGGTAGTACGTAATTGGGATTTCTTTCCACCCATTCAACAAATTGAAGACCTTGCATGGAGGCGCCATTTTCCCTTGGGGCCCCATCCTATTATGATATTAATACATGTATGTACACCATGAATGCCAACACGTGAAGTTGACAGTTTTGTCCAACAGTTAACGCCCTCTTGCAATGGCATCATTCTCATCAATAATGACACGCAGATTGTTAGACGCCCTCATGCAGAGACGTCATATACATGAATAGTACCACCTAGATTAATGAACGACCCCTTACAAGGGCGTCATTTAATCTATGTTTCTAGAAGGTTGAGACACGAACAACCCATTTTAGCTAGCAAACACCATGGCCGCTCAGTAGGACCCGCAAGGTAATAAACCAATGTCTTGCGATTCCCAATAACTAATTCCCTCCGTAGCACTGTCAGAGGCTACTGTCGCCATCAGTGCTGAAGGAGCGTCTTCTTCTCGAGTCTACGTCCTGCTGCGATCCTACTGCAGCTTCTTTATTCTGAACCTCGTAGCTCACGTCAAAAGGTAGGTGTTCTCAAATCCTTGCCTAACTAGTAGCTAAATAGGTTAACTTATGCATGCTTAGAGTTAGATTAACTCATGATCCATGCTATATATTACCTGACTTTACCGTGATCAAGAAATAACCATGTATATACCATGTTATACATATTTAATAGCCTGTTACACATGTCGCATATACATACTGTTACCATGATCTTCAAGAGTTTGAACATAGTCTGTTAGCATGATTTCATGAGTTTTTGAACATATTTTATTACACTAGTTGTACAGTCTTAATAATCATGTTTTAAACCTTATTATAGAACCCCCGTACACAAAATACTCGCATGTTTTAAAAATCCGAAAGCCCCATGCTATAACTAATAGTGAACACTCACATGTAAATGGCGCCCCTTACCAGGGCGCCAATTTCAAAATTGAAGACTTCGCGCATGGTCGTCAATTAATTGAAGACATGTGCAATGTCGTCAATTCCATTTTCTGGAATTTTCAATAATCAATAAATCAACGCATTCAAAAATCTATAACAAATAAACTGAACCATGAAAATTTTACCTGAATATACTTCTGTGACCCTGAGATTTTTCTCCACCTGACCATGTCTTCGGATTCTGATTCGGAGAAACTTTGGAAAAATGAATAGTGGCTTGTATCACAGAATGTACCATTCTGATACGAAGCATAACCCACTTGAAAAACAACTCAATTGGTGACCCTATGAAGTGTCGTCAATTAGTTGAACCTGTACATCAATTGGTGACACCCTGAAGAGTCTTCAATTAAATGAAGACTACTCACAAGGGTGCCAATTCTATTTCTTGAGAAATTAAAGATACAACATTAGAAAATCCATATCTGTGAAACCAAAACCCAACAATTATACCTGAACATGTTTCTGGACTCCCGAGATTTTACACTACCTATTAATATCAGTAAATTATATTTTTGAGAAACTTTTCCGAAATGAATAGTGTTTTGAGTCACAAAACATATCTATTAGGTGAAAATCACCCATTGAAATTGGTGTCCCAATCCAAGGTGCCAATTCATCTAATAGCGGTAGCCAGCAAGTCTTCAATTAGATGAAGACTGCATGCAAGGGCGCCAATTCCTTTTAATTGAAAAATCACCTTATGCAATTGGCACCCCAAGCCAGGGCGCAAATTACTTAAATAGCAGCGGCCAGGTCGTCTTCAATTAAATGAAGACTCCCTGGCAGGCGCCAATTTGATATATATATATATATTCTAAAAATTGAAAATTTGAAAGATTGGCAAACACCCATGCACCAATTCAGTGATTACAGCTTCTGATCTTGATCTGTCTCGTGATTTGTGCAAACACAACCCTAATCCATATTCCTGCATATTATGAGTTCTGAATTCCATTCCATGATAAATCTACTTGTGTATATCCTACATGGTCAAACCTTGAACCTCTTAAACTACCATTTGGGAGTGTTGGAGCTAAGTGTCATGCAGGGCAAAGTGCTACGTTGTGGGAGCCACCTCTTGAGGCCGTACGGCGCAAAGTGCTACACGACGGGAGCCACCTCTTGAGCCTGTAGGGGCCACCTCTAAAGTCCTCCATAACCAAATGACTAGTTAATCTTGTCTGTAATACTACGTTTCTTAATTCTTGAAATTTCATATTGACTATAAATGAGAGTGGATGTCAAAAGTAATACATGAAATGTTGTGCATATAGGGCCCTATCTGGTCTTGGGAGGAGCACCCGAATGTACTTGTGCCCATGGGAGTTTATTGACCACAGTGTTTAGCATTACACCGGAGTACTTGCTTGACTTGAGACACTCCACCCTTACTCTCTCTTTACTTGACTTGACATGTGTGGCCCGGAACGGGCAATACTTGACTTGTGGCCCGAGAAAGGGCAGAATACTTGCTTGATTAAAATAGCCAATTCTACTGATACGTACTTGACATTACTTGCTTGAATTGAATTTTTACTTGCTCCTACCTGAGATATACGTGTACATGAGTTCATTCTTATACTTGCGTTCATACTTGTACACGAATCCCTGCTTGCCCTGAAGTGGAATTTACATCTGTAAATTCTTGAAATACTGCTTGTCAAATACTTGAAATCTTGATACTCTCTTTATACAGTTATTGATCTCTTATTGTTCATCATGCCTAGATTTACCTATATACCAGATTTTTCTTATACGTACATCATGCATAGCCATACTGATAATACATGCAAATTGTAAATCACGTAAAGATTGCTCAAATTTGAGATGTAATTCCTACTGAGTGATTCGCTCATCCAGTTGCTTCCTAACATTTGCAGGTGATTCGGATAACGACAAGAATGGGATTGAGACCGAGTGAAGAGTGCTAGAACGTCAATCACCTATCATTATCTAGTCGCGTCCTTAAATTTTATTTGAGTCCTACTTTGTATTTCAATATGTCCGTTTAGTTGTCCAACCCATGTTAAGGCGTGTAGCCTAGTGTCAGATTTTAAATTTGAAATTGTCATGGACTATCTTTTAATTCCTTTGATTAATCAAATAATCATCACTTGGACTATTGGGATTATTAAATTTTTATTAATCTTTTACGCACTCCGTAATTATGTATGTCAAAATTTTATCGCTCTAATGACACGATCTATATAGACGCGTCACGCATCCGAGTATCTTCCGTGCTCAGGACGTGACAACCGCCCCTCAGTCCAGTCGACCGCCCCCATGCGGTTGGTCGACTGAAATTGCCAGCAACGAAAAGTCTGAAACCTGTAACTTTTCGATCGACCGACCACCTACTTCCGATCGACCGGCAGCCCCGATGCAGCTATTGTTGACTTCATTTTTCTCAATGTGGGCAGCCCCTTTTCTTGGATTTGTTTAATCCCAAAGTCACCGAACCTGTCATAAATTGTGGATCTGGTCTAGGGGGTGTCTATGGACCATTCAAGATATATAAAATAAACACAAGAGGGTTAGAAACCCTGATGCATCAAAAGGGATCAAGGGAGATCAAAGGAGGCTAGAGGAGGGCCAAGGAAGAAGAAGGTATTGTAGCCGTGAACAGTACTTCATGCAGAGTTCTTCATCCATTCCAAGGTGATTCAAGCTCATATCTCAAGCCAACATCCTCCAAGGAAGAGTAGAAGCAAGTAAGGTTTTCACGGGAGATCAAATCTGCATCCATAATCCTCTTCATCAACTCAAGGGGATCCACGGAAGCTCATTTCACATGGAAGAAGAAACCATTGCTGCGAGGAGGCTTTGCAAGGAAGAAGAAGCCTCTATTTCAGACAAGATCTACTTGATTTTAGCATATCTCCATCTCTTGTCTTAATATTTTCATCTTATTCTCTTTTCATTTTGTTCAAGTTATTGAAACTGAGAATCGTCCCTACCGCGGTTAGTAGGAAGGCAGTTGGAAGGTGCTCCAATCTACGGTGTTATCGTCCCTATCGGTGGTTAGTAGGAAGGTAATTGGAAGTTCTCCGATTTGCGGTTTGCTGCGCTACACTAGTGAAGCCTCACCGAGTTTGGTGAGGGGTGGACGTAGGACTGGGGATTCAATCCGAACCACCTTAAAATCTCGTGTGTTGTGGTTTGCTTGTGCGATTGCTTTGTGATAGAAGCATGCTTAGGTTCAATCTTTATTTTACTTGTTCATCTTGCTAAGCCAATCGTTGTGTCCTTCGCTAAGCTAGTTGTATTCTGCTGCTATTCTCTTTATCTAACTTTAAAGAGGGGTGTTCTGCGAAAAGAGGGGTAGATCTATTCACCCCTCCCCTCTAGATCCGCCATCCACTACTCAACACTAGAGTTGGGCCGGATCTAACTGGGCCATCATTTGTAAAATGTGACTGGTGGGATTGTTGGTGGAAAGGGAGGGTTGCGCACCTCCCATGGGGACAGAGGATGGAGGAGGGACGGACCCTTCTCTGGATTGAAGTTGGACGACCGTAGGTGTATCCTCCAAGAGACCCTGGGGAAGAGATTCCTCATGGGAACGGGGAAGATCGAAGGAAGACATGTTGGACTCGAACAAAGGATTGGAGTAAGATGTGAAAGTGGAATTGCCCCTAGAAGATGAATCTAAGGATCGAAAGCAACTCCACATGCAATGTGACACCTTGAAAACAGAACACAAACAACACAAACAACCACAAATGTGTGACTAGACAAGATGACCTCAAACTTATGAAAATAAAAAAGGGATGAGAAGCAACAAAAGTCAACCAAGTTATAATGATGCATAAATTTGATTTATCTCTTCCTTTAGAACCTTAGTAATTTCAATTAGAGTGTTCTCTCCAACAATAGGTTCCTAATGGGAAGGATATTGGGAACTTGGTTAACTCTAGGTGTAAACTCTCCCTTACTTATGCAACCCAGACACGGGGTGGCGAAGGTACAACCGGCCCGGCGTCCGTATGGAAATCCACGGCTCACGGGAACTTATGGAGGTCCCTGATGTGGTCACCTAGTCAACCCCAAAGAATATGGAGGCGAGAGGATCACACACCAAGATAGGAATGCAACTATGATATGAAAGATGAATGATCCTATGTACACCGGGGTGCATGCAATGTCTAGCCTAGAAACTAGCAAACAACATGCAAATAATGATGTAAATATATGCCACAACAACAGGAGGAGACCGGATAGCACCTAGGAGTAATAAACATAGCCAAAACTACAGAAATAATAGTAACCTCGGTGTGCATACCTGTAACTGGAGAAACAATCGTATGGAGGACCGCTAACAAATAAGACGGTCTATCGCTAGATCGCTTTTATGCCAGAAACGGCCAGGGAGGAGACCGCCCGGGAACCAGAGAGCAAAAAACAATAGGGAATAAACGGGAAAACTGAGAAAAACACAAGGGCAACTGAGAGCAACTAAGAACAGCAGGTTAGACAGAAACTCAGCACGATTGGCACTAGATGTCCCACCGTGATCGCCAAAAATAAGGGTTGTTGATATTTTTTTGTGTGTTGATGATTGGTGATGATGGTGATGTATGTGGATGAATATAATGTGAGAGATATGAAAGATGTGTAATATATGCGAGCAAGTAGTGCACTAACGAAAGATGTTGAAAGAGATGACCAATATCCAAACAAAGAAAAATGTGATCGCAACCAAGGTAAATAACGCAGTAAGACTACACTATGTCCCTTGGAAAGAACCGAGTGAAGTCAACCGCCCACGGCTGAGAGAAAACCAAGCGCTGCGGAAGGAAAATGGTCTTCTAGACGACCACCAATAAAAAGCAAACGGCCTCACGATAGATTGCCTGAGATCAGCAAACGGTCCTCCAAATGACCGCAAGAGCACCCAGAACAGCAACGTGGAACTTTGGATCTCCACCCCTCTTGGCCGGCCAGAAAAGCTGGGCCTCATGCAATAAGTCTTGTAAACCTGCAAAATAGTGTAGACACGAAGAAAAATAACCCAATAAGCCCTTGGACTAGTGTAGTATCTATAATGCAATTAAACTAAAGTGCATAAAAGGAATGGTGAATACCTGGGGGTTTGTGACTTTTTAACCCTTGCGGGGCGTGAAAAAGATAGGAGGATGTTTAAAAACATGATGTGAGTGTAGAGAACGTAGAAGAAGAAGAGGGGATATGCTATGAAGATGCAAAGGGGAATAGGAAAAACTAAGATAAAAGACTTAAATTAAACCAATGGAACTTAATACTCCATGGACTAGAAGCCTTAAGGATGTAGAAAGGACTTCTCCCTAGCTGGTACTCACTCCAAGATGCAGCAGCACTTCGTGGCAAACTCTAGAAAATCTCCTCCTCGAGCCATGAAGTCAAGGGCTCTATTTATAGACCCCCAAACCCTCTGGTTGAGTTGGAGAGATAATGACATGAAAATAGGCCTGAGCCAAGATAAATCTCAAAGATAATATTCCCAAGAGTTCATAGAAACAAACAGAAGGTTCTGAGAACCTCTATCTAGAGAGAAAACATCAAACCAAGGACTCTTGTTCGACCACGGCTGAAGAAAGAAAGAGTAGACAGAGCAGGACTCTCTGTCTCCACAAACAGTCTTGCGATAGACCGCCAGGCTCCATAAACGGTCGAGCGATAGACCGCATGGCTCAATCATCTAGAAAGAGATAAGACCGAAGAGACCAAACAGGACTCTCAGTTGCCTAACGGTCTAGCAAAAGACCGCCTACTATACCAAACGGTCGTGTGATAGATAGCAAGGCCGGTAGACGTGGCAAAATAGATAAAGGCCAATAAATCTCCATGTTAATCCACCATAAAATCCTCATTAGCCCTTATCTAGGCCCAATAAGCTCAAATCTCGAGAAATCAAAGGAACAAGGTGAACCAGGGAGAAAGAGGCTAATAAAATAAGCCCAAAAGATGACAAAAAATGACCCAATAAGCGGTGAATAACTCGGGACATCATAAAAAAAAGTAAGAAGATGACCCAACTTATTGGTCATAAAATGGGTGTCAACAGGCAGAGGACCAAAGGATGGGGAATTTCATCAACAACACATGGTGAACTTCACCAAGAAACGCTCACTGAGAAACAGGCTAGAGAGACACACCTCCCACTGCTACTCGAGAGACCACGGTTGTCCCACTCGGAGAGAGATCCCCTTCTGATGTGACACCACCTTGGGGTGATGACCACAAGACAATATGACCCTTGGACCTAAGGTTGCAAGCAAGCAAATTGGCGATGATACCACTCGAGCAGCTCACTCGCTTGGTGCACACTTGTGCCCGTGGGCAACTAAACGATAATGGAGAGGGTCCGGGGTGGGACAATGATGCTCCGGTGCTTGGAAAGCTTGGGGAGAACCCCAATTGGGCCAGGGATGCCCACTCACGGGCGGCCGTCACACCATGGGTGTGGGTTGAAATGGCTCGCTCACAACTCACCCGCGATGGACACTCACGTGTTCGGCAATTTGCGCCCGGCCCTCGCTCTCCGTCCGACGCAGCAAAGCAAGAATACTAAGCTAAGCAAGTGATATTGCCCAGCAAGGAAAGGGGGACCGAGGCTTACCTAGCCGGCGTGAAGACGCCAACTCCGGCCGAAGACGGGGGCGAGCGGGGAGGCAAGGGTTTGCGCCCGCAAGCCGCATCGGTGTCGCTTCAAATCTGCAAAAATATTATTACATGAACTACACCTCTCGCAGGAGGGGGGCTCTTGGGGTGGGGGTTAGACTTATTACAACCAAGATTACCTCCACGCAGGGAGGGGCCTTCAGCCGGCCAAGCGGGGTTGGGAAATTATGAAGAGAACGCCGACTCTCCAAGCTTTGCCGGTTCTGCCACTCTTCAGTTTTGCTGAATAGGTTGTCAATGAAGATGCTGCCACAGACTCAACCGAGCTCCAAATTTGATGAAACTGGTGCCAAAAGTTCCCCAACTAGCTGAGGATGATGCTTGAATTTTTTGGGAAGCTCTGGAACTCAGGGCTGATCGGACCGGCGACTGGAGCAGGACAGCAACACTCTGCCTCTGACTGATGCAGAACTGATACAGTGGATTGCAGAAGGCACTGCGGTCGCTTCCAAACTCCAAATCAAACGAAACTGGTGGTGACACGATCGTGGTCGGAGTATCTTCGAGCAGAAATTGACGGGGCCACAATCCGAGGTCGGAGAGGAGAATGGTGGCCGGAGAAGTGAAGACAGGTCGAACCTGGACCTGCAGGGGGCAGACTGCACACTCCGACGAAGAAATTCAGAACAAATAGCTCGGCCGGGAGATTGGCATCGTTCCTTCTGCTACTGATGGAGGACTAGACGAAGAAGAATTTTGTAGAAGGAAGCGTGATCGAATTCCTCCAAGGTTGGTCGCTGAACGGCTTCCAAGATCGCTCTGGCCTTCAGTCTGGGACAGATTGCGCAGTCGTTGAAGATGACGTTCCTCCGGACAGCTCCGAGCTCGGATGCAGGCAGGAGTACCACCGTTGGAAAGAAGACTTAGAGGCGATTCCAGTAATATAAGATATTCCACCGGGAGCCTTCAGGGGAAGTCGTGGCTGCTACTGGAAATCACTGCTTTTCTGAAACCTGCAACAGGGACAGAATAGGTGGAGGAGAGGGCGTGGGGAAGGGCATGAACAAGGGGTTATTTGGTGGATGGGGAAGGGGGGGTGCGACCTTGGGTGGTTAGGGAGGTGGGGAGATGAAAGGGCACAGCCCAAGGGAGAGGGAAATTCGAAATTTGGCCTAGGGAAGGGCTCTTTCAGTCTTGGGGAGAGGGAGGGTTGCTTGGGAGAGTGGAAAGGTGCCTAGGAGAAGGGGTTTCCACCTAGGGGTTGGAGGGGGAATTGAATGAGTGCATGGGGAAGGGGCCTTAATGAGGGGTGAATGGGGAGGAGAGAGAATGAATTTTAAAATTGGGGTGGGGAGGACAGAGAGAGGGGGCACAACCCACTTAGAGAGAGTGATAGTAAGAGAGAGAGAGAGGGAGATATTGAGAGGGAACTAGAAGGTGTGGAAATTTTCTGGATTCAATATTCAAGCATAATTGTTACAAATGAGAGAGGGGTGGGGCTATTTATAGACCTCACACTTTTCCTAAGACCAAACTGACCCTGACAAACTAACTAATGACCAAACAGTCCAAGGGAGGGGCGCCCCTGGGCCTAGCCCAATGAATTGGGCCCATTAACCTATCAAACCAACATAATGACTTCAAGACTTAGGAAAATGACTTTCTAACCTAGGTACATGACTCAATAAAGGGAAAATTACATGTTTAAGACTCAAATAAAAATAAAAAAATTACATGACTCGACTCACAAACACATGAGGAACATAATGGCGTACACCGACGATCAATCCGAGCTTCAGAAAATGTGGAGGGGCAAGGGATGTCCCCATCATACCCCCGGGGTGGGGAAAACTCGACCCTGTCGAGTATGGGTCCACCGGGGAAGTAGCATCCCAAACGCAGTTCCGGGTGAACCTTGTTCTCCAAACTCGACCCATGTCCATAGCCGAGGAACGGTGCTTCCACTCGACAAAGTGGCTGGACACACCCTTAGGCTGGCGAAGAGATCTTGCTTTGCTTAGTATTGCCGCCATGTGCTGACGTCGGGCTCTCGGGCTAGTTTGTGGTGGCACTCCGAGGGTGTCTCTCACAAGGATAGGTGTAGGCTCAAGACACTCACTAGGATCCACCGCGGTACCCTTAGAGGGTGCCGGATCCGCCACGTGGGAAGTGGGATGAATCCCAAAACCTATTGGTAAGTTCAACCCGCAAGCCGGGTGCCAAGGCCACTCGGAACTTGGCAAGGTCCAAGTCCTCGTGCCCTCAAATTGGAGGTGACCCTAGAGTTGAGCCACTCCAAAATCATCATCATCATCATCAAGTCGCCAACGTGGAATTTCAAGTGGCGCTCATGAGTTTTTGCCCGCTTTTTGTAATTCTCACCGCTTTTTGCTTGATGCATGTTTTGATGCATATGTCATGTACTAAGATGCGGTGTGAGTGAGTAGTGCGTGGTATGCAAAGGTGGTCCAGGGCAACCACATGTAGACCTATCATGCATTGATGTTATGAAGACTTTGAATGTCTTGGGAGGACCGGGGCATCCATAGGTGTCCCTTTCATGTGTGAGTGTGATGAGTGCCGGGGGATTCGGACATCCATGAATGCTCCTAACATGCTTGAGATTTATGATGAATGATGGTGGACCATTACAACCAAATATTGACCACTCATGTTTTCTTCTTGACATGTGGGTGATATGAATGAATGGACCCGACTTTCTAATCATGTCAAGTGGGGTGGTATGCCTAAGCACATGCATTTCAATCCTAGTGATGACTTCTATGTGCATAGGTGTGGGGTGGCCCTTGAGCTTCCATTCGTATGAGTCAAAGGGATCTAAGAATGGAGACATCATGGAGTGGGGCCATCTATCAATCCCATTGTGTATGTTGCCTATGGTTAAGGCTTCTTTGGTGTAACCCAATTCTAGGAAGGGAAGGTTTTGTGTTATCATGGGGGGTAAGGGTAGGGTAAGGTGGGTGGTGAATAAGGTGAGTGGGTTACATTGAGATCTAGGCTCCCATAGAAAAGGGTCAAAGGGATCATGGTAAGGGTCACCTTGGTAGGGGTACTCTATGCTCTCAAGGTCCTCGAATGGTGAGTCATCCTCCTCAATAATTGGGCCAAGGTTGCTAATGGGTTGACCGATCAAAGCACTTGGGATCTTAATGGTTGGGGAGTGGACTAGGATAGGTTCTTCCTCCATGGGAAGAAGGAGGATGATCTCACTAGTAACTTAGCCATTAGTGTAGATGGAAGTGATGGAGCCAATGGAGGGATATGCTAGGCTAATGGTGTTAGTTTCGGACGACCTCAAGGCTAGCATATTGGTCAAGTGAATTTGCCAATGTAGGTAGTTCACTAAGTCTCCCAAATCTCCCACACAATAGGAAGTTTGATAAGTGACATGTGGCTGAATGGGAATGATTTGGGATTGATATCCCATGGGTAGGTGGCATGGTTGTGAACTAGGAATGGTGAGAATTTTCTTGAGCCATTGGAGTATGGACTTATCTATGGTGAGGTTGGGTGTCTCTAGAAGAGCTAGGCTAGAGGTGTGTGAGTTGTTTGGCCTTTGGATTTCCTCTATGTTGGGAGGTGGATTCGGATGGGCATCCTTCTTCACTTGGGTAGGTGTGTGGGTAGCAACTTCTATTGCTAATGGAGTAGGGGGATCTATGGTGGGTTGTTTGGTGATAGCTAGTGTATGACACACCCGGGGTGGTGAACAAGCATGGGCTTGGGTTGGGATAGGAAGGGGAAGTAGAGGAGGCCTAGGTTGGGGAAAGATTGGTGTAGGAAGTGGGATGTGGGTTGGGTGAGGGGTTTTGGGTTGATTTATTTTGGGAGATGTGTCCCTTTTTGGGGACGATGGTGGGTTTGTGGTGGTGGTCAAGGGGGCTTGTGGGGTACGGGTTTGGTGAGGGGTTTTGGGTTTGGGGGTGGTGGCCATTATGGGACTAGGTGGAGGGGTGGACGAGGTGTCCACTTGATTTTTAATGGTGAGGGTTGGATAAGTGGTGGTCACCATGGAGGGAATTGGGTCGGTTAGGGGTCTCTTGTCCTTGGGATCGTTTGGGGTGGAAGTGGGGGCTAAAGGGGCTTGACTAGTGTAGGTTAGGGAAGGGGGGGTTGGTTGGGGTGTGGGGGCCCTCATGGGGTTAGGTGAGGAGGTGGAGGCCTTGGACACTTGGGTTCTAGTGGTAAGGGTTTGGACGGGTGGGGTTGGAGGAGTGGGAGTGCTCCTCGAGTTTTGGTAACCCGGGTAGGAGGGAGGAGGTCAGGGAGTGTAGACTTTCCTAAGTTCGGCTCTCACGTTCTCCCATGTGTTAATAGGCTCTAGCCTCATAACCCTCCTAAATTGTTCAATGAACTTCCACCTATCCTCGGCATGGTACACAAGTCGACTCTTAGCAAGGTAGCTTTTCATGGGTTCAGTCATTGGATTCCTTTTAAAGTATTTGTCCATGTTTTCCTCCCACTCTAAATATGCACTAGGGTGGTATCCGTTAAAGATAAGGTCCTCAAATAGGACTTTGTCCAAAGGGGTGTCAATCGGACCTTTGCGGAGGGCCGAGTGAGATAGATGTGACTTACATGAAGTAGCCATGCTAGTGGACAAAAGAGATGCAACCGAAGACTCTAAATGCATATGAGCGTCCTAGGACCAACTTGATAGAGACAAGTTGTGAACCTGGCTCTGATACCACTTGATGTGACACCACCTTGGGGTGATGACCACAAGACAATATGACCCTTGGACCTAAGGTTGCAAGCAAGCAAATTGGTGATGATACCACTCGAGCGGCTCACTCGCTTGGTGCACACTTGTGCCCGTGGGCAACTAAACGATAATGGAGAGGGTCCGGGGTGGGACAATGATGCTCTGGTGCTTGGCAAGCTTGGGGAGAACCCCAATTGGGCCAGGGATGCCCACTGACGGGCGGCCGTCACACCATGGGTGTGGGTTGAAATGGCTCGCTCACAACTCACCCGCAATGGACACTCACGTGTTCGGCAATTTGGGCCGGGCCCTCGCTCTCCGTCCGACACAGCAAAGCAAGAATACTAAGCTAAGAAAGTGATATTGACCAGAAAGGAAAGGGGGACCGAGGCTTACCTAGCCGGCGTGAAGACGCCAACTCCGGCCGAAGACGGGGGCGAGCGGGGAGGTAAGGGTATGCGCCCGCAAGCCGCGTCGGTGTCGCTTCAAATCTGCGAAAATATTATTACATGAACTACACCTCTCGTAAGAGGGGGGCTCTTGGGGTGGGGGTTGGACTTATTACAACCAATATTACCTCCACGCAGGGAGGGGCCTTCAGCCGGCCAAGCGGGGTGGGGAAATTACAAAGAGAACGCCGACTCTCCAAGCTTCGCCGGTTCTGCCACTCTTTAGTTTTGCTGAACAGGTTGTCGATGAAGATGCTGTCACGGACTCAACCGAGATCCAAATTTGATAAAACCGGTGCCAAAAGTTCCCCAACTGGCTGAGAATGATGCTTGAATTTTTTGGGAAGCTCTGGAACTCGGGGCTGATCGGAATGGCGACTGGAGCAGGACAGAAACACTCTGCCTCTGACTGATGCAGAACTGATACAGTGGATTGCAGAAGGCACTGCGGTCGTTCCCGAACTCCAAATCTAACGAAACTGGCGGTGACGCGATCGTGGTCGGAGTAGCTTCGACCAGAAATTGACAGGGCCACAATCCGAGGTCGGAGAGGAGAATGGTGGCCGGAGAAGTGAAGACAGGTCGAACCTGGACCTGCAGGGGGCAGACTGCACACTCCGACGAAGAAATTCAGAACAAATAGCTCGGGCTGGCGATTGGTGTCGTTCCTTCTGCTACTGATGGAGGACTAGACGAAGAAGAATTTTGTAGAAGGAAGCGTGATCGAATTTCGCCAAGGTTGGCCGCTGAACGGCTTCCAAGATCGCTCTGGCCTTCAGTCTGGGACAGATTGCGCAGTCGTTGAAGATGACGTTCTTCCGGACAGCTCCAAACTCGGATGCAGGCAGGAGTACCACCGTTGGAAAGAAGACTTGGAGACGATTCCAGCAATATAAGATATGCCACCGGGAGCCTTCAGGATAAGTGGTGGCTGCTACTGCAAATCACTGCTTTTCTGAAACCTGTAATAGGGACAGAATAGGTGGAGGAGAGGGTGTGAGGAAGGGCATGAACAAGGGGTTATTTGGTGGATGGGGAAGGGGGGGTGCGACCTTGGGTGGTTAGGGAGGTGGGGAGATGAAAGGGCACAGCCCAAGGGAGAGGGAAATTCAAAATTTGGCCTAGGGAAGGGCTCTTTCAGTCTTGGGGAGAGGGAGGGTTGCTTGGGAGAGTGGAAAGGTGCCTAGGAGAAGGGGTTTCCACCTAGGGGTTGGAGGGGGAATTGAATGAGTGCATGGGGAAGGGGCCTTAATGAGGGGTGAATGGGGAGGAGAGAGAATGAATTTTGAAATTGGGGTGGGGAGGAGAGAGAGAGGGGGCACAACCCACTTAGAGAGAGTGATAGTAAGAGAGAGAGAGAGGGGGAGATATTGAGAGGGAACTAGAAGGTGTGGAAATTTTCTGGATTCAATATTCAAGCATAATTGTTACAAATGAGAGAGGGGTGGGACTATTTATAGACCCCACACTTTTCCTAAGACTAAACTGACCCTGACAAACTAACTAATGACCAAACAGTCTAAGGCAGGGGCGCCCCTGGGCCTAGCCCAATGAATTGGGCCCATTAACCTATCAAACCAACATAATGACTTCAAGACTTAGGAAAATGACTTTCTAACCTAGGTACATGACTCAATAAAAGGAAAATTATATGTTTAAGACTCAAATAAAAATAAGAAAATTACATGACTCGACTCACAAACACATGAGGAACATAATGACGTACACCGACGATCAATCCGAGCTTCAGAAAATGTGGAGGGGCAAGGGATGTCCCCATCACCTTCCGAGCACGCTTACTATCCAGCAAGTACTCATGGAGTGGTCACTCACAGTGGCGAGCACTCATCTGGAAGATCTACTGCTCTCCCCGATCGACTACGGCGGCATCCATCTTCCTCTCTCTTCTCTACTCTGCATTACTCTCTACTTAATCATGTGCTAACTTAAGCATCGAAGAGTTGTCCCCAAGGGTAACGCCCAGGGCTCCTTCTGACGCCCTTCTTTCTGGTGTTTGCAGACTTCCACGGGTGCCGAACGATCTTCCATAATAAATAAATAGAGAAGTGTGGTACGAGGCGTAAGAACTAGATTATGCCCTCTACACTTTTTGGCGTCGTCAGTGTGAACTTCGAGCAAAAAGTCATGGCACCTCATGGAAGCTACCGTAACGCCAGCAACCATGGGCGCAGATCCCATCAGACCCCTGGCTCTCGTCGGGGATCTCAGGAGGCTTCGTCCTCCCCCCGATCGCGACCAGAGGTCGTTGCCAACGAGCTCGCGACGATCCGCCAGCAAATCCAGTTCCTGACAGAGCTATGTCAGGGACTCCTCAATAGGCCTGACGGGAAGGAGCCTGCTTCCTCAGAACATCCACAGAATGGGGGGGCTCCCACCATAGCCAATTCTCGCTGGGTGCGGGAGGTCCCACATGCCTCAGTCGCACAGTCCCGATGCCCACGTAACTCGCCCCCACCAATGGTACACAGCCTGCTATACTCCGATCCGAAGATGGCACAACGGCTCCAACATATCGATGAAATCGAGGACAAGGTCCGTTATCTGGATGACGTCCTCCTTGCCGCAAAGAATCAAGGCATCATCGACGATAATCAGGAGTTTTATGCCCCCTTCTCCAAGGAAATCATGGAAGCCCCCATCCCGCCGAAGCTTCAGTTGCCATCAATCACCCCTTGCGACGGCACCACCGACCTGGCCAACCACATGCATAGCTTCGGGTCCAACTTGGTGTTCCACCGGGCCTCGGACGCTATAACAAGTCTGGCGTTCACCACGACCCTCCGAGAGAACGCCTAGGCATGGTTTGAGTCCTTGCCGGCTGGGACTATTTCCTCCTTCCAGCAGTTGAAGAAGCTGTTCAAGGAGAACTTTTTTGGCTGTCGAAGTGTGTCATTTCTCTCTCCTCATCCCGTTTGCCATGTATTCTCCCGTTCTCGCTCGCGAGGAACCCCGTTCCCGCCCACGGGCGGGGGGGCCTCCGGCCGGCCATCGCCGGCGCTAAACGAGGCTTGGCACCGACTCGCCGTCGTGGTTCTACTGTCCCTCCTCCACTACAGGCCTCTCCCTCCGTCGCAGACGCCATCGCACCATCCTCCTCTGCCATGGGCGATCCCTGGTCCGAGGAGCTTCTCGCCGCTGTGGCCACCCCTGCGGCTACCATTTCCAGCCCAGGCTCACCTCGTGCTGCCCTGGTTGTAGCCTCATCTTCTACTGGCCCCCTCCCAGGCCAAGGTCTTCTAGGCCCTACTGGTGCGATGGCTGTGCCTAGTCATCCCGCCGGCGGAGTTGGTGCGTCTGCCCTGCCCCCCCTTCTTATCTCCAACACTCCATTGTCTACAGCTGTCGGGAGTGGCCCTACGGCGGTGTCCAATGTATTTGTCTCATCTCCAAACCTTATTGAACCCCCCATCTCCCTGCGACAGTTGCCCTAGGTCCGCCACCCCCTGTGCCACCTCAAGCCACCGGTGGATCCTCCCCAGCCACTGGCCTGCAACCGCTGGCGACCGGGTCTGCTCTGGGCCTAGTAGACTGCTGTTAGGGTTCCCCCCCCATCAGCTTTCGGCCGCATCCACGCTTCTGCTTATGCTCCAGCACTAACCTCCGTTAGTGGCCCTCTTGGTCTTCCCTCGCCGGCGTCTGCTCCTGGCCACTCTCTGCTTGCGAAGTCCCCCTGGTCTGGCTCTGGACGACCAGCTGCGCTGGGTGGGGGCATCTCTACTATGCCACTTATGGAGTCACCGGGAAGCCTTCCAGTTGCTATGGTTGGCCCATCATTCGCTCAAGTACTGCTCCAGTCACTTGCTCCTCCGACCCTACCGCTCTCCATCCATGCTCCCGCATTCACTGACGGTGGGGAACTGGCAGTTTTCTTCAACATGAAGGAGATTAATGTCTCATGTCAGCCATTGGAATTTGCAGTCATTTCTCGGATGCCCCAGGGACGGCCTCCATTTCAGGAGATCAGAGCCCACATTGCCTAATGCTTCCAGCTCAAACAAGATTTCCTCATCAGCGCTTTGGATCGACGCCACCTCCTCCTTTGCTTCCACAACAAGGAGGATTTTCTTTAGGTCCTTCTAAAGGACACCCACTTTGTCAAAGGCAGACCCTTCTCCTTTTTCAAATGGTCTATTGATTTCTCCCCCGATGCAGATTCTCCCTGTCTGGGTTGAGTTGCCAGGACTCCCTGCTAATTTTTTCAATGAAGCCATGCTACTCTCCATAGCAGGAGCCATTGGTTCCCCCCTTAAGGTGGATCATAAAACTCTCTGTCACACCAGGTCTCATGCTGCAAGAATCTGTGTCCTCCTAGATGTCTCCAAGAAGCCTCTAGCTCGGGCCTGGGTTGGCTATGGCGGTAGTGGCTTCTTGCAGCAGCTGGACTACCCACACCTCCCAACCTTCTGCTCCAACTGCCTGCGTCTTGGGCACCCCCTACTTCAGTGTAAATGGTCCCCTACTGCTAAGTCTGCGAACCCTCCGCCCAAGCCTGCAGTGGACCGGCCTGGGACCTCTCACCCGCACGTTCTTCTCAACTACCCGTTGGACCTTCTGCACCTGTCCAATGGCAGCCCTCTACTGACTTCTAGGATGTGGATTGCTTGCCGTTGCCCAGCTTGCCTCAAGCAACCTCCTCTTCCCTCGGCCTTCAGGATACTATGGTTACCGTTGGCACGACTCTACCTTCTCCTATAGTCACTCTTGGTTCACCATCTCCAGTGCTGGTTGATCAGGTTGCTGCTCCCCCCTCCTTGGGGCTGTCCAACACCTTTGCGGCCGCTAGTCAGGAGGTCTCTGCCTTCTCAGAACCCCCACGGTCCCCTTCTCCCATTCCTGCAGATTTGCTGGCCACTGGCCCCCCCACCCACCGAAACGGTTGGCCCTCGCTCCACGGCTGCTCCAGGGCCTACTGACTGTGCCTTGCCTGGCACACTTGGGCCCATGCCCAGTTACACCTCTCTCGTTAGTGCATATGCCTGCCTGCCTCCCCAACGGATGTTGCCAAGCCTCTCTGCTTCGGGCGTCACTAGTTCTGTGGAGGGTGACCCCCCCACCCAGGGTGTCGACCCCCCCCCCCCTCTCTGACTCTCTGCCAGTCACAACCGGATGCTACTGCACCTACTGAAGATGCTCCTCCACCCGCTGATGTTGAAGCCCCCCTTAAGGGTGTCTGGGACCCCCCATCAACTACTGGGATTAATGGCTCTAACTCTGATCTCCCTGTGCATACTGGTCTTGATAAGTGTGTATTTTCCCATCTTAATTCATGTTATTTACATTATTTATGGGCTTTAATAATAATAAATATGCACATATCACACTTACTTTTAATTTAGAGTGAAATAATTGATTTTCTGGAATTAACTGATTTTAATAACGATATTTTCTTATTTAACAAGCACTCAAAATAATAAAAATAAGAAAATATAAAATATATATATATATGTGGAACTGGGCCAAAAGCCCAGGGAGTTGTTCAAAAAGAAAATAGAAAAAATAGAAAAAAAATAAAATTATTTGACATTTTTTTGGATTTTTTATGAGATATATACATAATATATAGTATTATATATAATATATATATATATATATATAATATATATAATATATATATATATATATATATATATATATATATATATATATATATAATATCTATTATCCTATAAGTGTGTGTGCGTGTGTTGTTTTCAAATGCAGGAAGAGCCGCACCGCGCCCCCGCGGTTGCGGTCAACGGCCGGCAGCCGGAGGAGGCCACGCGGGTGGGCGCACAGCGCCCACACGCTACACACACGGCGGGGGAAGCCGGGGCGGCGCACGCGGTCGCCGCGGTTGGCGCACGGACACGCAAAGCGGCGGAGGAGAGAGAAACGGACGCGGGCGGCGCACGCGGTCGCCGCGGTTGGCGCACGGACACGCAAAGCGGCGGAGGAGAGAGAAACGGACGCGGGCGGCGCACGCGCCGGCCAGGAGAGAGAAAGAGAGAGAATGAGGGAGGAAGAGAAGAAAAAGGGGCCATAAAAAATTGAAAAATATTCAAAAAAATCAGAAAAAAAATACCCATGTGTGCAACACATGTTGGCACACAATATTGGGTCAAAAATAGCAGCACTTGTTTGTTCACATTGGCAAGAATGTTCACATTAGAGGGGGTGTTATATGTTACCCTATATAAAGGGCTTCATTTGTAAGGAGGTGAGGAGATTAGGAAGAGAGGATAGCTAGGAGTAGTAAGCTATGGATTGATCAAGTTTGTAAGTGTTCTTCAAGTTTTTACTTTGTGACTTTGGTAGGGATAGATTTTGAAAGCTTTTGTATTCACGTTTTGAAGTTTGTGTTAAGTTTGTATTGAAGGATTTCATTGTACTCTTAGCCATTTCGGCTTTTCATAATCAATTTACAAGCTTGTGTGATCTTTATTTCAATTTATTATCTTCTGCAAAGTTGTCCATCTGTAAGTGTTCTTCAACTTCTCTTTTCATTATTTCCTTCTAGTTTAAAAGTTATTCTTTGTGTTTTTAAGTGTTGTCATGTTCATGTATTGTTCATCTGAAGTGATAGTCTCCACCAATTTGCCAATTTGAAGCCTTTACAATCATAATTATACTCTGAGTTCTTCATGAAAGTTGTTACTCTCTTATCGGTCTAACTTTTCTTCTTCTTGCTCTTCTTCAACTTCTTCTTACTTTGAGGTCTATAATTAATTCTTTACTGTTCTGTTTTTCTTTCAGTTACTGTTCACTAATAGCGATAGATCTTGATTGTTCAAGTTTTTCATTATCTTCCTTTCATTTTCTATTTCTGTGGTCTTCATCAAAGTTCTTCATCTTTTAATTCTCTACAACGTTCATGTATTCCATTTTTTCTAATTCCATTTATATTTTAAGTTATTCTATTTCTTCCAACCCCTATTTTTAATGAAATTCTATTATGTTTTCAACTTAGTGTTTCAAACTTGTTCTATCCAACCTATTTCTTCATAAGTGTTTCACTCACACCCAAAGCGGTGGTCTTCTTCAAATCATCTCACGGCGTTGACTTCCAAGGCGGAGTAATCTTCATCAAAGGCTCGGCGAGGAAAGGACGGCATTCTTCAATTCATTGGCTAAATATTTCTTTAACTTATCTCTTGTTCTTTCAAATTGTAATTTCATTTCTGTTAGTTGTAATCGCACTCAAATCAAACAAAAGTAATTGGTTTTCCAAAACATAAGGGTATTTTCTAACTTACATTCAAATTTCCTCCCCGTGGGATCGACCCGTATTTACCACTTTACTCGTATTTTCAAAATCATCTAAGTGAGTGAGTGCGGTTGTATAAATTTTGAAATTTGTGTGGCACGGTATGTTTAAACGACGACTGTCGAGCGCATCAAATTTTTGGCGCCGTTGTCGGGGATGGAATTTTTGAAAGTTGGATATTCTTGTGTTTGATTTGTATATTTGTATATTGATTTTGCTATTTTTACTTGTGCAAAAAAAAGAAAAAAAGGCATAACATCAAGGAAAGTGAAAAATCGGACCTGAAGTCCTCAGAAAATGAAGCGTCGTTAAAAGCTCGGAAGCATCACTAAAGGGTAGAAACGTCGGAACAGGTTCTATTTTTCCAATTTCTGAAAAATTTAGAAAAATTTGAAAAATTCTTCAAAACTCTATAAAAAATCAAAAACATCAAAACAAAAGAAATTTTTATGCTAGCTAGATAGGTTTATTAATTAAAAATAAAAAAAATACTTGCACCAAAATAAAAAAAATCCATTTCAAGATTAGAAACCACACAACATGTTCTAGGTCATGCATCATTTAGCATAGAATTTTTTTTCTTTGTTTAATTCCTGTATTGCATTTTGAAGATTACGAGGGGTAAGGTACGTTCTACTTATCCGATTATGGCATGCATATTGCATAAGAACCCCTTGTTTACAAATGTGGTGTGCACTTCATTTCAAAATATTCTAAGGGCATTACCTTTAAATAACATAAGGTGGGGATTTCATCACCCTTCCTTAGCCCACAAACCACATTTCCCTTGCATCTTTGCATAACCTACGCCATAAATAAAAGTCAGTAAACGTTGGCTCTAGGATCACACTATGGTTCTTGTGTTATTTGGTTTTACCCTCATATGAAAACCGGTGCCTAAGGCAAGACGGTCGGACGGCAAACGCCTTAAGCGGGCTAGTGATTTGGCATAATAAGGTCCCTACGAAAGTAGGGGGAACCTCCCACTTCCCCACCCCTTACCTGACTGGTGGTCATATTGAGGGTAAACTTAAGTTTCACATTAATCACTTTGTGAAACCCTATTTGTAGGTCTGAGTCGCATCTAGATCATTAGATAATTTGTGTTAACTTGTTTGTAGTTGCATAAAAAAAATTATTAAAAAAATAAAATCACAAATCCACGCCTATGCAGGAGCATTTTTATCCTTCTACTTACAAGCCCTCGACCTGTATTCAACTCCTTGACATTCTAGTTGATCAATATGAGATTCGCCCTAGTCTCATCCAGATGCTCCCATCTTTTTATGGGAATCTGAATGAAAATCCTTATAGGCATCTAGATGATTTTCTAGAAGTTTGCTCCCTGATCAAAATTCAGAATTTTAATGATGATGCCCTTAAGTTGATCTTATTTCCATTCTCATTAAAAGATAAAGCAAAATGTTGATTAAGGAGTTTTGGAAAGATTATCAGGACTTGGGAAGCTATGCAGTTAGAATTTTTGAAAAAAAAAATTACCCCATAGGCCGAACCAACATGATGAGAAGGACGATTACAGGATTTACTCAACGTCCGGGAGAGCAAATTCATGAATCTTGGGAGAGATTGAAGGATCTAATAAGTCAATGTCCACACCATGGGTTGCCCAAATGGCAAATTATATTTGTATTTTATGAGGGGTTATCCGATTATGATAGGCAAATGGTGGATATATATTGTGGAGGGGCATTTTTGAGCAAAAGTGAAGATGAGACATATAATATGTTTAAAATTTTAAGTGAAAATTTGATAAATCGTGCCTCTATCTTATCTCAACAATAATATGTAGGACCTGTCAAACAGGCTGAAAACTCAATCCACACTGGCATGGAAGTCTGTGAATTCTGTGCTAGTCTAACTCACCATGTGAGTCAGTGTCCTGCTATCGCCCAACTCCCATTGGTGATCCAAGCTCAAGTTCAACATGCCCTAGGATTCTCTCAGCTCAAGCCTGTTACATTTTCAGATGATCATAATCTTGGCTGGAGTAATCACACAAATTTACCTTGGACGGATCCATCATTTCAAGCCCATCTATCTGAATTTTCACCCCCAGCAGCTCACGAGCAGCCCATGTGTACTCAACCTCCACTCAACTCATCTCACCCAGATTTCGGATTCAACATTGATACTAGGGGTGATTCACTGGGCCACTACTTTGAACCTCAAATCATGTACTCTCAGTCTACTTATCAACCCTCTCCTTCAACATTACACCAACCCCCTCAATATGTGAACGATGATGATGATGACAGTCTTCTGCCTGTCATTTTGGCTCACAATGAGAGTGAGGGGGAATGCGCACGTAATACCAAGATGCAGGAAGGAAAGGAAGAAGGGGGTGGCTTCAAGGATAATGATGATCATATCACCCCATTCTATGAATGTTTTGAGATTGAGAGTATTACTACAAAGGATAATGGCCCAAACAACTCAATTGAGGAAATATATAAAGAGGAGGATTACTTTGTTAGTAATAGTCTTGTTGATTTACTGAAACAAAATTCTGAATATCCTCCTCCCCTGGAAGATAATGGGGCCTTATTAGAAAAGTTTACATTTCATCTACCGGCCCCATTTCTGGAAAATTCGATTGATAATTTTCAGTTGAGTGAGGAGTGTGGTGATGGGCCCGTCTTTGAGAACTTCTCATTTGATATGACCTCTGATGAAAGGGCCGGGCTAGAATCATTTATATTTCCTCTATCCACCCCATTGTTGGACAATTTGGTTAATAATCCTCAGATGAGTGAGGGGTATGATGAAGGGGTTTCATTAGAAAATTTCATATTTGATCTGACCCCGGAGGCCTATCCACTGAAGTCTGAATCTGTGGACGAGTTAGATAATGAGCTCGTGCTTCCTTCTACTTTGATTTCCCTGCCAGTTGAGCCTTTCCAATTTGACATTCTAGGATCTGAGGCGGATGTGCCAATCACATTCACCTTTGATTTAACTTCCTCTCAAGAAGACAAATTGATCAATGCTCTTAAAGCTCAAGAGGCTGTTATTGAGAATAAAGTGGCTAAGGATGACAATCTTATTCCTAAGCTACCAGGGCCTGAACAAGTTTCCATGGAGAAAGTAGTCACTAAAGGGTTAGTCAGGAGAGATGATACAGGACAAGGGGACCAAGGGATTGATATGGTGCAAGGGTTCCACCTCGATCTCGACAAATTGGCCATTGATCATTTCTGGATCCCTAAAGCTGAAAATTGGCTCACACATAGGGTTAACGTTAAAATTAATAATGTGCGAGTCCTGCCTCTTTCTAGCCCCGGTCCGTACATGTTTACTCTTGCCTTCCAATGGCATAAGGGCTGGAATTTGAAGGAAGATAAGATCACGTGGTGGCTCATTCTGAATGCCACACGTTGGTTAGTACTCTACCTTGTGTCTGGCTGACGACATAAAACTTAGCGCTTCTTGGGAGGAAACCCAAAGTTTAAGTGATTTTTGTGTGGTAATCAGTTTTTTTTTGGAAGCTAGATGTGTGCAAGGATTCAAGAGACCAAAAAGAAGAGAGAACCAAGTATAAAAAAATATTTTATTCCACTCTCAACAACAGAAACAAACAACCAGAGATTACAAAGTTTAGACAAACAACAAAGAGATTACATCAGGTTCCACCATCTTTTTCCACATTACTCGTCTTGCCACTCTCTGGGTAAGAAACTCTAGAGGGTGTTCCCACGGCGAGAGCAGCGGTATTCCTACCGCTCTGAGGTCCTCTTTCTATCTCCACTCCTAGGCGCCGATCAGCGGGGGCAGCAAAGAAGCTACTGACACGAAAGCCACGCTCTCGTGCTCTTCGATAGCGCTCCTCGCCATCCTTCAGCCATTGATCGGCAAGGCCGAGACTGGTCTTCAATTCAAAAAGTTGGGCCTCCAGAGCTCTCTTCTCCTCTTTCTCGGCCAATCTCTTAGCTTTCTCTCTGTCCCTGTCCCTTTCTCTTTCAGCTCGTTCTCTCTCTCTATCTTCTCTCTCCAGCTGAAGGGTGATCCTCAGCTCCACAGCGTCCCTAGAAGAGTCCTCATCAGGACGACGCTGTGGTTCCTTCTCCAGCTCAGTTATTCTAGCTTCCTTCTGGGTGGTGAGCGCGAGTGCCTCCTGTGTTTCTTTCTCCTGCCATACATATCATCTCAGGCATATAGCAATGCTTGCACAAGAGATATTAAATGGTGAAACCCTCACCTGTGCATAAAGCATCCCTTCTGCCTCCGCAGCACGTTGTGTGGCAAGAGCAAGCTGCTCGTGGAGTAGATCCAGCTCTGCAGTAGGAATCCATAGACTGGACGAAACGCCATCTGCCCCCATCACCGATGAAACTGCATCGAGCTGGGCACACTGCAACACATATGAGGTGACATTAAGTGGTTAGCGCCATGAAGCTCAAATCATACCTGGAGTGTATACATCAACACTTACTGATGAACCCAGAGCTGCTCGGGTGTCACTTAACTCTTGCTCAGTGTCTGCCAGATGAGCTCGTAAGTTCATTATTATGGTATCACGGGTATCCTACAATTATGGCTTATGAGGTCACAAAATGAAAAAAAAAAATCAAAAACAAACAATGAAAAAGATAAAAACATGGTTTCTTCACCTCTACAAACCCTCCAGGCTGGAGCCTCTCTGCATACATTGCCCTATAGAGGCGTAGGTAATCCTCGCTGTCTTGTGCTTGAGATTCCATGAGCGTGCCACCGCGTTGCCAGTCTTCATATTGTTCGGGGAAGCGCACCCTCCAATCGACACAGGTTGCCGGTCCCCACGTCTGCTTTCCGACGCTGGGAGATATGGTCATATCCACCCATTCCTGGGCCAGCGCTAGGGTCCTCATAGCTAATCTCAGTCTGAGGGACTCAATTTCATTCAAGCAATGGAGCCAGAGGTCCCGTCCGAATCGGGTGCGACTTCCAATAACCCACGGCTGGTCAACATCGACCATGTTCGAGAAAGGCCTCCAATTCACCTTTGATGGGTTGTACGCATCCTCTTGGTTAGCTAAAAAAATGATGATAAATAAACAAACCAAAAAAGAGAGAAAAAGTATCATACCATCGCTGCATGGAACTCTTGCAACTCCCGCCTTAACACCATCAGTTGGTAGGATAGAGGTGCTGTGCTCATGATGGGTTGCCACCGTCTAGCAAGAGGGACCGTCACTGGCCGGCAGTGACGAGCTCTCCCCATTGGAAGGTAATAGTAGCTCCATAGCTACACCATCATGTGTCATTGATATCAACAAATTCAACAAAAAAAAAGGGGGGCATAAAACAACTACAACATTCTTTACCTGGATGAAGGGCGTAAACCCACTTATTGTCATCTCTCGATCTGTCCTTTGCGACAGACCTGTAAATAGATGTGCCAACACGGCAGCTCCCTAGGCATATTGTCCTACTCTTTCCAAGTCTACAAGCAGCTCTAAGAAGCGACAGTGGATACTGTCTCCCTTGGAGCCCAATAGCAACTTGCCCAAAAGAAAGAGGAGGAACCTCCTGAGATCCATGTTGGTCCTCTCCCAGTTGTTGGTGTCCACGCAATATACAGCACGGGCACCTCTTTCGGCCCTTTCCATAAATTCTTCGAGGGATTCATCATCACGCGGACGCATGTCAGTAAGCCCTAATGCCTCCATGATCGATACCTTAGCTACTAACATGTTCTTTCGACCGTCTAAGTCCATCCCCAACAGCTTCTGGGCACCTTCTCGGTAGTCCGCATAGGTAACGCCAGTCACTGCTTCCCCATCTACTTTGAGGCCCGTAATCTGGACCATATCTTCCAGGCTAGGCACCATGTGCCCCCACGGCATCAAGAATGCCCGACTCGCCGGGTCCCATGTTTCACGTAGTGCTTGGATCAGGGCAAGATCAAGCTTGATCGGATCGATTCTGAGAAAGGCCCCGAACCCCATCACGTCTAACCTTACCTTTTGGAAGGCCGGGAGACCTCGATAGGCCGCCACTACCAGCTCCCACGAGATGTGTGATCTCATCACGTTATGCACATACCCCCGAAGTGAGAAATGGGAGCTTTGCAAAGGAAGATAGGAGCCGAAAGCATGAAGTAAGGAATGCAAGGAGACACTTACAAGCTGTGATAGAGTCCTCTCCCTCAGTTGTCCTTCGACTTATGAGAGTCTCCTGGAACTACTGCCCGATCTGCTCCTCTTCGAGGAGCGAGAGGACTCACCTTCAACTCTGAAGCTCGATTCACCCTCCATTCTGATAATTGAGCAACACTCACTACTCCCCTTCACAAACTTTCACTCCTCAACTCTGCTCTCACAACTTTGGTGTTCCTATGTCGAGTGAAAAGGGGGGGTATTTATAAGATTGGAAAGAGGGTGATCTATGCCCATCTCCTCTAGAAACCACAGCCATTGTGACACGTCATCTTCCCTTTACTCTCACGCCCACTCTCCCCATGTGAGATGCTCGAGTCGGCAGCGTGATTTATTGACTTGTCCTCTCTATTCGGTCTAAAGGTTCCCTGAGTGTATTGTCCCGTTGTGACTATATTTCCCACATAATGGGGGCCATTTATGCGGGAAATCGGGATCTGTGACCCACGTTGAAATTAGTGGTCAATTCCTTTGAAATCATGGCCACGGTTCCCTCGTATGCTATTTCGCCATGTTGAGAAAATGGAGCAGCGCCGTGATTTGGTCATTCATCCTTTGTCCTATTAGGCCTACTTTTAAGTGCAACGATGGACCTGTGGGCCCCTTTAGCTGTCATTGTTGAAATCGGTGGTTGATTCCCTTTCCAACTCATGGCCACGATGAATTCTACTCTTTGTATGAAAATAACCGGCTTCTTCGGAGGCACCCAAGTTTTTAGTGTGTTTTTATTTTGCAGGGAATACCCGATCAGTTGGGGGGAGAGAGGAGATTACGTACTCTACTACTCAGCTACGCCAAGCAGTCACACGTCACGTACCACCTTTTCCTCCCCCGCCACACTGTTCGCAGCCCACCTCTATCAGGTTGTCCCGTTCCTTCATACACTTCTCATCTACATTGTTCTATTATTCTTTATTATTTATGCCATTGAGGACAATGTCATTTAAGTTGGGAGGACAGGAAATCATGTTGCACATTCTGCATTTATATACCCGCTCAAATTTTTGACTCAAATTTTTAACCCCAATTTTTTTTATGAAACACCTTACAGTACATCCCGAGTTAGAGTTTCTTGATTCATGTCTCATTGAAAGTAATTCTGGAATGGAAATGACTAGGGAAAAGGATGATGGAAAATTTATTTACTTTAGCCATGGAAAATTGATCTAAGAATCTTTTTAAAGTTCATGTGCACTTTAGAAAATGAAAATCACTTTGCACACTAATGAAACAAACAAGACAAGCCTTCTGCTATTTTGGGTGTGCTGCCTAATATTCTGCACTTTTGAGGAAGAGATATGTTATAAGCTTTCTGCTATGTTATCTATTGAAAAAAATTTGAAAAAAAAAACACCATGAAAAATGCTCCAATTCTGAGTAATCGGCCTACTTCAACTAAGATGTGTTGAGGTTCGCGTCAAAAGGAAAAGGGAACTTTGATCTGTGTAACCAGGCCTACTTCACCTAAGACGTGTTGAGGTTCGTGTAAAATAGTGAAGGGTAGTGTAACATCATGTGTGTAAAGAAAAAAGTAGAACGAAAAAGAAAAAAAATATATAGATCCCAACCGGGATATAGTAATAAGGCAGACAAAAAGCTAGTATGCTGAATGTTCTAATTAAGAAGTGCAGAATTGAAAGGCATTTGTTCGGAATAGTAACTGGAGGATGTAATTGTCTAGACTGTGAATTTAGTATTACACATGCACAAGTGCTACTGAATTTTAATTAGAATTCTTGATCATGTACCCTGAATTTCCTACATAAGGCTAGTGTGTGATAATAATTCCAGATTCCTAATCTTTAGTAGATTCTATGAACGATGATATGGAAATGAGGCATCAACTTTTTAAACTCTTATTAGTCCTTACATTTTGAGATTCTTTGCATTGCTAAGGGACTAGCAATGAGTAAGTTGGGGGATGTGATAAGTGTGTATTTTTCCATCTTAATTCATGTTATTTATATTATTTATGGGCTTTAATAATAATAAATATGCACTTATCACACTTACTTTTAATTTAGAGTGAAATAATTGATTTTATCAAATTAACTGATTTTAATAACGATATTTTCTTATTTAACAAGCACTCAAAACAATAAAAATAAGAAAATATAATATATATATATATATATGTGGAACTAGGCCAAAAGCCCAGGGAGTTGTTCAAAAAGAAAATAAAAAAAATAGAAAAAAATAAAATTATTTGACATTTTTTGGATTTTTTATGAGATATATACATAATATATAGTATTATGTGTAATATATATATATATAATATCTATTATCCTATAAGTGTGTGTGCGTGTGTTGTTTTCAAATGCAGGAAGAGCCGCACCGCGCCCCCGCGGGTGCGGTCAACGGCCGGCAGCCGGAGGAGGCCACGCGGGTGGGCGCGCTGCCCACACGCTACACACACGGCGGGGGAAGCCGGGGCGGCGCACGCGGTCGCCGCGGTCGGCGCACGGACACGCAAAGCGGCGGAGGAGAGAGAAACAGACGTGGGCGGCGCACGCGTCGGCCAGGAGAGAGAAAGAGAGAGAATGAGAGAGGAAGAGAAGAAAAAGGGGTCATAAAAAATTAAAAAATATTCAGAAAAATCAGAAAAAAATACCCATGTGTGCAACACATGTTGGCAAACAATATTGGGTCAAAAATAGCAGCACTTTTTTATTCACATTGGTAAGAATGTTCACATTAGAGGGGGTGTTATATGTTACCCTATATAAAGGGCTTCATTTGTAAGGAGGTGAGGAGATTAGGAAGAGAGGATAGCTAGGAGTAGTAAGCTATGGATTGATCAAGTTTGTAAGTGTTCTTCAAGTTTTTACTTTATGACTTTGGTAGGGATAGATTTTGAAAGCTTTTGTATTCACGTTTTGAAGTTTGTGTTAAGTTTGTATTGAAGGATTTCATTGTACTCTTAGCCATTTCAGCTTTTCATAATCAATTTACAAGCTTGTGTGATCTTTATTTCAATTTATTGTCTTCTACAAAGTTGTCCATCTGTAAGTGTTCTTCAACTTCTCTTTTCATCATTTCCTTTAATTCCTTCTATTTTAAAAGTCATTCTTTGTGCTTTTAAGTGTTGTCCTGTTCATGTACTATTCATCCGAAGTGATAGTCTCCACCAATTTGCCAATTTGAAGTATTTACAATCATAATTGTACTCTGAGTTCTTCATAAAAGTTGTTACTCTCTTATAGATCTAACTTTCGTTCTTCTTGCTATTCTTCAAATCTTCTTAGTTTGAGGTCTAGAATTAATTCTTTACTATTCTATTTTTCTTTCAATTATTATTCACCAGCAGCGATAGATCTTAATTGTTCAAGTTTTTCATTGTCTTCCTTTCATTTTATATTTCTGTGGTCTTCATCAAAGTTCTTCATCTTTTAATTCTCTACAACGTTCATGTATTCTATTTTTTCTAATTCCATTTATATTTTAAGTTATTCTATTTCTTCCAACCCCTATTTTTAATGAAATTCTGTTATGTTTTCAACTTAGTGTTTCAAACTTGTTCTATCCAACCTATTTCTTCATAAGTGTTTCACTCACACCCAAAGCGGTGGTCTTCTTCAAATCATCTCACGGCGTCGACTTTCAAGGAGGAGCGATCTTCATCAAAGGCTCGGCGAGGAAACGACGACATTCTTCAATTCATTGGTTAAATATTTCTTTAACTTATCTCTTGTTCTTTCAAATTGCAATTTCATTTCCGTTAGTTGTAATCGCACTCAAATCAAACAAAAGCAATTGGTTTTCCAAAATATAAGGGTATTTTCCAACTTACATTCAAATTTCCTCCCCGTGGGATCGACCCGTATTTACCACTTTACTCGTATTTTCAAAATCATCTAAGTGAGTGAGTGCGGTTGTATAAATTTTGAAATTTGTGTGGCACGGCATTTTTAAACGATGACTGTCGAGCGCATCAGGTCTCTCCAAGCCTGTTTTAGTTGGCCTCGTTGGTGGTGAAGCCTCTGATGCTGAATGCTCCTCCGCCGACCCACCTGCTCCTTCGCTCATGGCTCTTGATCCAGCTGATCCAATTACCTCCTAGGACGATGGGGATGCGTCTCCATCTTATTCGGGCGACACCTCCATCTCTTTCCCCCCCACTATTCAGGTCCTGACAGTGCCTGGGCTGGAGCCCGCTTCCCATATTATGAATCACGATGCCGCACATGCTAATTTTGTGGGTATTGGCCCTCTCATCGCAACGGCAGAAAGTGACACTCGAGCACGCCGTCGCTCACGTAGGAGCGCCTCTGACTGCCCCGACAACCCTCTTGACCTATGAAGGCCGTCCTCTGGAACATCCGAGGTGTGGGGAATACCCAATCGGTTAGCAGGCTTAAACTCCTCATCCGCAAGCACAACCATGCCTTTGTTGCTGTCATTGAACCCAAACTAGCTGTTGTGGATGCACTTATTTTATTTATTAAGAAGATCTTTTGATGTGTTGGTTTATTGATTTATTAAGTGTGTGGGCGTGCCAGTCACAAAGTGACGATTTATTTGGACTTCATGGAAGCCCATGGTGCCCTCGATCTGACTCCGTCAGACGATTGTGTAGTTCGGATCGAGACCAAGACCCGCCGTGCCATAAAGGTCATAGCGTCATTTACATCCCCTCAGAGAGGGGAACACCCTTGATTAATTACCGGAAATAAGGGCTCTACGGCCGAAAGAATTACTAGCTAATGCAGGAAGAAAGGGGCAGTCGAACTATGCTGAAACGCCCTCATCGGGGTATGAACATTCAGATTATGTCGGTCACTGGTGGACCATTCCATGTTTGGACAAAAATCCATACAAAAAATAAGACGGTAATGAGAACGAATCCGTACGGATGTCTGCCAAGAGATGGCAATTTTAATACAAAGATGGGATCTGGTCCCGATGGAAAGGGGGTACCTTGGTGAGATATTGGCCAAGAGCAAGGTTGAGCAATAACCATAACGGGGAAAGGTGACTCCCGAAGGTGAGGCCCGACCTACGAGGGCATCATTAATATTCCTGGATCTGGAGTCTGAGGGAGATGAAGGCCATATCATTTTATTCATGATTATTGTTATTATTCATTATCATCCTTTGTTTATTATTATTATCATTTCTTTGTTGACTATTTTTTTATCACCCGTGGACCATGAACTCCTCTCCTATTTATTATTATTATCCCTCCCTTTTTGTTATTTTTTATTATTCTTAATTAAAATTCCCTTTTATCATTATCATTATCATTATATAAATTTCCCATTCTTTATTATTATACCCCTTGTTTGGTATGGTGTTTGAATGCAAAGTGTACCGGATGAGAGGGGTGAACGGTGTACCGCCAGAAGAAGGGAAGAGTGCACCGGGCTAGGCGGGGTTGGAGTGTACCAGGCTGACAGAGGATAGAGTGTGTCGAGTTGGAGGGGCTAGGAGTACGCCGGGTGAGGGCCGAGGAGCGGATGGGTATACCGCTAGAGGAGGGTATAAGTGTGCTGGGCAAGGGGACTAGAGGTGTGCCGGACTAGGGTGCCATTGAGTGCACCGGGTAAAGGCTGGGTAAGGTCGGTGCAGATCTGAGCTCAAGTCGGTATAGGTTAAGGTTTAGGGTCTGTGCAAGGTCAGGCTGGGTCGGTGCACATTTAGGGCGACACATGACTAAAATCAATGCAGGGTCTGAGCAGGGTCTGAGCGAGGTCCGTGCACGTTGCCGGCGAGGTCGGAAGACATTTGGGATTGTGAAGGACAAGGGTTGACGCACATGGGCTGAGGTCAGAGCATGTTTTGGTAGGGTAGGTGCATGCTTGGGCTGGGGTTGATGCTGGTTGGAGCTGGGGTCTGTGCAACCGCATTGAGGTTGGTGCAGATTAATGCACATGGCCGATGAGCTGGATGAAGGTCAACGCACGTTTGGGTTCTAGAGAACAGAGGTCAATGCGTACAGAAATTGAAAGGTCTTGTTGAAAAAGAATTGAAAGGAAAATAGAAAGTGTCTGAATATGGTGAAACTAGCAATGAAAATGCTAGGAATGAGAAGAGAGTTGTGGGACACTCACCCACAAAGAAAAATTCCGTTGTGAAAAATAGATTTCAAAAATCATGTAGTTCATATGGCTATACTCATGTTGACTCATGCATTAACTCACATGTTGATAGATCATATATGCATAGGAGTCATTTTAGAAAGCCAAATGTCACAAGTTTTTACTGTGGTATGTTCGGCCACTCTATGTATGTGTGTGACTTGATGAGGGCCGATGATGAGTGGTTTGAAAGGAAAAACAAAATGTATTTTGGTCATGCTAGAACTAACCCCTCGGGACCCAAGATGGCTTGGGTACCAGAAACTTTGAAATGAAAATTCTACTTCGTAGGGGTGCCTTGAGACCAAGAAGATGTTGGTAAATAATGGCTTCTCAAGGCAAAGGTAAGAGAACTCAAGTTCTGAAATCTTGTGTTGAAAAATTCAGGTATAAACTTGGTTGGATCTCGTCATTCGATCCACCTTGATCATGCAACTACCTTTTGTTGATTTTGGTTGTGATATAGAAGAATTTGCAATTTAGATAAGTGTCTTGTTCATAGAGTCTTTGATACACACTTTTACTTCCTTTTGCAAATAACAATTAAGTCCTTGCATACATTTGCATTTACTTTATAAAGTTGCACACATGAGTTTGCACTTATATGAGAATTTTGCATACACTTCTATGCTTGAATGCAATGATTGTTCGGTATCTCAAATGGTGAGATGTGGAAGGGTGGATTACATCCATCCAGAAGCTTTCACTATGCGTGAGGTGGTCTTCGGACCTATGTACTCTGCTCCGTACCGAAAATCATATTGCTTGAATTAATTTCCAAAATCCTTCCATGCTTGCATATATATATCTCTAGATAACCATTTTCTTGAAAATCTTCTAAGACATCACCTCCTTGATAAATAAATTACAGTGTTCTTGATCTTTTGTGAACCATGGCATATACAAAGGAGGAGGACTTATTTCTAACTGTGCATACATTTAGGGGGAGTCATAATTATGTCTAGGCAAATTCACTTTCTACATTCAAAACAATTACCCACATACTTTGTTCAAAAATGATGCATATGACCTTGATTGATAAGGATTTCAGAAATTCCTTTTAACACTTCAAGGGAAACAAATTTCTACATGAAAATTAAGAGAATCATGAGGAAAAAGCTACCTACCCCGCAAGCTTCAATAAGTGGATTGTCTAACCAAGTAGCCGGGAATCCCCACTGAAATAAATGAGGAAACTCGCGTCGAAAGATGAAACAAAAATTCACATTGCATGATGAATCCTAGTAGTCGGGAAACCCCATTGAGACACATGAGGTGACTTGCGTCGAACGGTGAAATCCAATAAAAGAAAAGCATACAAAAAGGGGTTGTGTGAAGCTACCAAAAGTCGAGGATCGAAATGGAAGTGTAGGAAGTGTTGGGAGAATGTTGTGCTCAAGTTGGGCATGTGTGGAATGTGAGTGTTTCTATTGTTTTGATGATGTCCAACTATGACTCAACTAATGATTGGTTCTATTATTTTGATGTGATTCCAACTATGACTCAACTATGACTCATTTCTAGTGCTTTGATGATGTATGTCCTTAGAGTCATTTTGCTATTTATTATGCTTTTGCTATGCATTTGATAAAATCCATTTGCATACATTTCAGGTCATCATATTGCCAATTCAACATATCAAGAATGGCTTGCAACGCTTAACCAATTGGCTGCACAGAAATCAAGATAGATCCAAAGGCGCCAAGATCACTCAAGATGCAAAGTGAAAAGGAAGTGCAACAAATCACTCAAGACTCAAGATGCAAGTGCAAAAGATCACTCAAGATACAAAGTGGAAGCTCAGCAAGATAGAAGCTCAACAAGATAAGCCATATGTGAAAGGTGAAAGTCGTTGAGCTAAGCCAAAAGAAATGGAGTGAAGATGTCAAGGTGAAAGCTAAGGAAGAAGAACTCTTGTCATGTGATAAACCATTGGATGGTGAATGACTGGAATGAAGTTGGCACGATGAAAGGAACGCGTCCAAGAAAGGAAGCAAGCTTCTACAAGGTCCGAGCATTCATCCAAGATGATCAAGGTTCAAACACTTGGTTTACATGTTCCAAATCCAAGGTCAATGCACAAAGAAGTATAGCCCAGAGAATCCAAAGCTAAAGACTGCGTTGATACGTTCAAGACTATCAAGGGAGATGCCACGGACATGAATGGGCTGCAAAAGAAGTCAAGCGGCGGAGTTAGATCAGCTAACGGACCAACCCGGGGTGAACCCGGTTCTGCCCAACTGGCGGTCGACCGCCAGCACAGGGGCGGTCGACCGCCCCAGCCAGGGACCGCCCAGGCCGAAAGTCTTTCAGTGGCGGTCGACCGCCAGCCAGTGGCGGTTGACCGGAAATCCCAGGGGCCATTCGTCTACAGCATTTTACAGTAGCGGTCGACCGCCAGGAACCTTAGGTCGACCGCCAGCCCCGAGCCAACCATGTTTGACCTCAAAATCAACCTCGTGGCCAGCCCCTTTCCATGGTTTTGTTTAATCAAACCTCACCTAACTTCCCATGATTTGTGGATCTGGTCTGGGGCTTGTTTATAGACCATTCAAAGTCTATAAAACCATTACAAGAGGGTTAGAAACCCTAGTTGATGGAGTTGATGAAGTGAATCAAGGGAGGCCATTTCGAGAGCACTGTAGCACCTCCGTGAACAGTGTTTCGAGCAGAACATCTTCATCCTTCCAAGAGATTCAAGCTTAGATCTGAAGCTATCTCAATCTCCAAGGAAGCAAGAAGCATTCAAGGCTCTCAAAGGTGATCAAAGCTACATCCATAAACCGCTTCATCAACTCAAGAGGATCAAGAGAAGATCAAAGCTACATCCAATATCCTCTTCATCAACTCAAGGTGATTCAAGCTCATATCTCAATCCAGCATCCTCCAAGAAAGAGTAGAAGCAAGTAAGGCTAAGAGGGAAGATCAAAGGAGGCTTCAAAGGGGTGTTCAAAGCAAGAGGAGTTCGAGTTACTGTTCACGTGAACAGTACTCCGTGAAGAACATCTTCATCCAATCCAAGGTATTCAAGCTCATATCAAAGAAATCATCTTCCAAGATCTGTGAAGAAGGAAGCAAGGATCAAGGTAGCATCTATTCATTTCTTCATCCAATCAAAGAGATCAAAGAGAGAAGATCAAGAGAGGAGATTGAAAGAACAGTTACTGTTCACATGAACAGTACTCCGTGAAGAACAATCATCCATTCAAGGGTGATTACAAGAAGATTGATTTGCAAGAAGAAGAGATCACTGCTGATGATCAACAAAGCATATCGATACAAGGGCCAATTCATTCTCACTCAATCTCTTGTTTTATATCCTTCACATTTGTTTTACTTTCAATATTGTTAAACATTGAAGTTGTGATTCGTCCCTACCGGTGGTTAGTAGGAAGGCAATTGGAGGGTGTTCCAATTTGCGGTTGACGTCCCTACTGGTGGTTAGTAGGAAGGCAATCGGGAGTTCTCCGATCTGCGGTGTAGCCATCCCTGCCAGCTTTGTGTGTAGGAAGACAAAAAGAGAGTTTTCTCTATTCTGTGATTTGGGGCGTGTCCCCGGGTCAAGCTGTGAGTCAGCAAGGAAGCCTCACCGGGTTTTGGTGAGGGGTGGACGTAGGTTGCGGGGTTGCAACTGAACCACCTTAAAAATCCCTGTGTTGTGGGTTGTTTATTGTGTGTGATTGATCTATATCTTCTAACCCCATTCGCAGGTTCGTGTGCTTCCACACTTGGTTATATTGCTCACACACATATGCACTTTGAGTGATCAACACAGCATACACACACACACACGGTTGTTGCAAGCTATTGCATGTTCATCTATGTGTTATGCTTTGTAATTCACTTAAAGAAGTGTGGACGTTTCATAGCTTGTAATTCAAGTCTTTTCATTTGAGCCACTCTACTTAATTCCGATGTGCATTGTGCCTAAGTGATTCATTCACTTTATAAGAGTGGTTTAAGCTTCCGCTAGCTAAGAGTTTTTAAATAGGCCAAAGTTTTTGAAAGGATCTATTCAACCCCCCCCTTCTAGATCCGTTTACACCTCACGGGACCCAACAGGAAGGAAATAACCCTCTAGTGTTTTCTAGAAATTCTGTTCATATCCATATAATTTTAAAGTTCATTGCTCATTTACACAAATTTTAATTTTGGGTATTATTGTGATGACTGTATATCTTGAATTTGTTCTTATCATGGTCTATGTAGTATCTCAAGCATATGCATGCACTATCTTTTTTGATTATGCTTCATATCTCACATTTCGGTTTAGAATGAACTGTTCAGTCGTTATCCTCTTACCCCACTGAGGGGGAGTAATATAAATATTTGTTTGCTTGACTCTAATGCTTGCTTGCTTGTTTGCTTGCCTGCATAAGTCATGTCATGCTTTAGCTCCCATAGATGCATCATTAGACCATACATGTTCATATCAGCTTAAATAACCCTTTTGTCAATCTATTTTTGTTGAAGACAAAGGGGGAGTAAAAGTGCACATAATGTTCACATATGTTTGGAAGTTCAGAAGTTTTGGTGCATATATCATGTTTCTTTGACATGGTTGGTTTTCATACTTTTTGCTCTAGCTTTTGTATTCCCCATTTTTGATTGTGCCAAAGGGGGAGAAAATTGTGTACATTGCCATAATATTTTATCATCATCAAAAAGGGAGAGATTGTTGGGTGTTGCATTCCCACATTATTTTTGACCTTGATTTTGATGATAACAAAATATTGTGTGTTTGTGGAGCAAATATTTATCATGTGGTTAAATGATTTCAAAACTTTATGTGTTTGGAAGAGGATGTGTTTTGAATTGTCTTTTGATGTTCTTGTGATGGAATGATGCCAAAGATGGTGGTTCATGTTTTACAATTCCATTTACTTGTTGCAATGTGCATTTGAATGTGTATAGTTATGGAGTTTTATGTGGAAGAATCAAGTTAAGGAGAACTCAATTTTTGATACATAAACTAACTTGATGTTTGTGTTTTTACAGGTTCAAGGATAGTTTTTAAACCCTCTCATGTCAAGTGGATGATGGTAATATCTAACCATTTCTTATGCTTGATTTGAATGGGAGTTTTGAGAAGTTTTAGTTTTAACTTGTCTTCACATGGCTTTATGTGTGGGTTGTTTTCAAGAACATCTTCCATGAGATGTTATTGCCTTGAATGAGTTTCTTGCATCTCTAAGATGAGATATTTGAGTTTTCAAATGTGCTTATGTGATTCTCATGAAACGTGTTGAAATTTGGTGTAAATGGTCCAAATACTTTGTTAAATGCATGATAATTATATCATGATTTTTGGATGTGTTTTTGATGCTAAAACTGGTGTTTTGTAAACCCCCACTAGCATGGGTCGACCCCATGGGTCGACCCCCAGTGTTTCCTGATCGGACCGAAACCCATGAAATGCAGTCTGCTGCATGGGTCGACCCCATGGGTTGACCCATGAGGTCAACCCCTGGAAAACTGTGTGTTAATTTTGTTCGGTCCGCCCTCTGGTTGCCCAGGGGTCGACCCATGGGGTCGACCCATTTCGGCATGGGATTTGCGAATCCGTTTGAAACCCTTTCTAAACCCTATGAAAGTTTACCAAAACACCCCCCATTAGTTACTAATCATGTTTAGGTGTTTCTAACACACATTGGGAGGGTTTTATGTGTCTTTTCCCCACCCCTCTATATATATCATTATGAACTCCGAATTTAAAAAGAGAGAACCCTAATGTGCTATCTTTCTCTTATCTTGTAGGTGAAGAAATGGGGAAAGGAAGGAGGAGCTATTGCAAGGTGGATTTCATCTCCAACAAAGCATTTTTGGAGATTGTGGAAGAAGAGAAAGAAGAGCGGATCGACGAGAGGATCAAGTGGAAGCTTGAATCACCGTCATCCGACCTCCCTCCGAACCGGGAATCAAAGAAGATCATTTTCAGCCCTTTCTACATATGGGGATTCATTTCTTCACTTTTTTTCCATCTATTCCAGTCATTTACTCTTCGTTTAGGAGCATGTATTGAACATATCATTTATTTATGAACTTTAACCCTGTGTGTGGTGAACCGTCTGCGTACGGTTGTGATCATATCTTACCGCGAGTGTTGCGGTGTGTGTGTATGGATTGATCCCGTTGCTGGATCGTTGTGGAGATGAAGTCTCCGTGTGTTGGAGTATATTCTCTGTGTGCTTCGTTATGAAGTAAGTGAAGCTTCACCGGTTCGGTGAGGGGTGGACGTAGGGAGCCTGTCGTGGTCCCGAACCACCTTAAAATCCATGTGTCCTATGGTTGCTTGCTTGTACATTTTCTTATTCCAACACATTCGAGTGTGCTCGGAGAGATTGAGTGAACTAGATTTATTTCTATTCAACTTGTCTTCCATTAATCTCATTAATTTAGCATATTGTTTAAAATCTGTAATTTCGTGTGGGGGACAATTCAACCCCCCCTTCTTGTCCGCGTACATTGTTATCTGGGCCAACAGATATACTTAGTTATTTATAATAGTTTTGTTATCGTTTATTATATAAAATTGTGAATATTTTTTTATAAACTTCAGTTTAAATCAAGTCCATTTGGATTTTGATCTTTGTTTGAGTTCAACACAAAGGAATTCCTCTTTAAATCTATCTTTCAACATTTATTCCTTAAGATGTTGTGGAGAGGGGAAATCTAATCGCCCATACGGAGAGGCCAAATGAGGTCCAACCCGACCCAACCAGGCCCAACTCCTTGAACTGGCATCCCCTGGGCCCACTCAATATAAGCCCAATAACTCGCTTAGAACAAGCACTTCCTAGGCGGCCTTTGGGTTGGGAAGTCCGAGCATCAGTTCGACTGGGAAAGCTCCTTCGGAGCCCGCTGATTCCCTGTCCCGACTCCGCACTCATCGCTCGGGAGACCTCTCCTGGGCCAGTGCCTATCGCTCGGGCCAACTGATGGAAGCTTATCTGAACAGCCGTTACGAGTCCCTTAATAGTGGAGAGCTCAAGGGGATAGGGGAGATCAAGTGTCCACGCGTTATAAGGAGGACGTAACCCCCCCCCTGAAACTCCTCAGCTTACAGGGATCATTCATTCAACGAGCCACTACTTAAATCGGAATAGCCCTACTGCGAGGAGGTAAGCAAGGCAAAAGCAAAAATCCTGATCAGGAACCACTTCACCTTTTGGTGGAGAGGGATCTCGCGCCCCCATCTCTCTCCTAACCCCTCCCTTCGCACCAGTGCTCTACTACGCTTGCTGACTTAAGCATCGGAGGGTTTTCCTCGGGGATCCATCCCTGGGCACCTCTGACATGTTTCCTGTCTTACAGTTCATACTTAAAGCGTACGTGGTTACCCTCTTCCCCGCTCAGGAGTAGCGCGAGATCGCCCCTCTTCATCTGGCGCCGTTTGTGGGAAACGTACAAATAGCCATCATGGTGCGTACAAGTTTTGGTAGGAGAATTACCGACGACAAGGGAAAGACCCTGGCGGCGGAAGAAGGTGCACCTTCCCTCCCCACGGAGAATTCCCCATCAAGTAATCATGCCAACGAGATACCTCCGTCGGTGGCGGGGGAAAAGCTTCCCGATGGGAGTACCGACGCCCTCCAAACCCTCAACGCAAAATTGGATGTCCTCGTGAATCTCATAAGAGCCCAGGCGGCCAGGGAGGAGAAGTCGCAGCTCCCCCGGAAGAGCCCCCCACGCCGAGATGCCTCCCAGCAAACCGCTGGAGGCCGTTTTACCCTCCGGGGGCGGCGGCTCATCCGCAATCTGTCAGGAGGACCATTGCATGCCCCTCCCCCAGAGCAGGAAGCCTCCTCCACCCCGACGAGGGAGAAGTCTGGAGCGCGTCGACCGTTCCCGGAGACCGAGGCCCCTGAGGAGCTCCAGGACAGCATGCAAGTGCGCCCCCCCCCCCCAATCCCTCAGGCCAACGACAACCGGAGCTGTCTCTCCGACTGCGAGACTTTGAGAGGCATTTCGCAGAGTAAGAGTGAGCCCTTCACACCTTGCAGAAGACCTCTCCTGTGGAGGATGAGGAGTGATCCCCGTTCTCCGATTATATCTTGAAGGCTGAGATTTCTCCCAGGATCTCACTTCCGACCTTCAAATCGTATGATGGCCAGGGAGACCCGACCGATCACTACGACAGCTTCGACGCCCTTTGTTGTGCCCCTATGATCATTTGAGTCTTCCTATGATTTGGGTCATTCGACATCGTCTTGTGGTCATTTGAGTTATTGGATATTCTTGGTTCTGATAATAGCTAAACATTATAAGTCATTATTGTTTTAACTCTCATATGACTGACATACGTGATGTTTTGTTCATGACAGATATGCAAATGAATTGCCAAGGAATGAAGTGGAGATGGAAAATGTGAAAGCTTAATGTTGCGCCCTCGCACGCGGATCGACCTGCGCAGTCAGGGGGTCAAGGGGGCAACGCCCCTTGCGGGGGTTTTCGGGGGCGGAGCCCCCAGAATAAAATTTTGATTATAGGAGTGATATAATCAACAGAAATCTTCAAGACTGTCAAGGGTGATGCCACAGACATGAACGGGCTGCTAAAGGAGTCAAGCGATGGAGCTAAAGTAGTTAACGGACCGACCCAGGAAAGCCCGGGGTCTGCCCAGCTGGCCGTCGACCGCCAGCACAGTGGCGGTCGACCGCCCCAGCCAGCAGCCCACCGTCTGCAACTCTTTCAGTAGCGGTCGACCGCCAGCCCAGTAGCGGTCGACCGAAATTTCCAAGAACCGCCCGTTTGTAGGTTTCTCAGTAGCGGTCGACCGCTAGAAGCTGCAGGTCGACCGCCAGCCCCGAGCCTTCAATGTTAACTTTGTTTTCCACTTCGAGAAGAGCCCATTTCCTTGTATTTATTTAACCCCAAAGTCACCTAATCTTCCATAGATTGTAGATCTGGTCTGGGGGATGTCTAAGGACCATTCAAAGGTGATAAAACACATGCAAGGGGGTTAGAAACCCTAGTTGATCATTTGTGAATCCAGGGGAGATCAAAGGAGGCTACAAGGGTAAGAGGAGTTCGAGTACTGTAGCCGTGAACAGTACTTCGGGAAGAAGATCTTCATCAATTCCAAGGGATTCAAGCCTAGATCTGAAGCTATCTCAACCTCCAAGGAAGCAAGAAGCAATCAAGGCTCTCAAGGGTGATCTAAACTGCATCAAACTCTTCATCAACTCAAGGAGATCAAATGGAAGATCAAAGTTACATCCATAGTCTTCTTCATCAACTCAAGGAAGATCATCTCTAAAGGAAGAAGACACCATTGAAGCATCCAACTCAAGCTCCAGCAATCTCAGACAAGATTTTTCTTCTTGAGCATATTCTATATCTTGTTAGATGATTGAGTGTTTTCATATTTGTTCTTTTTCATTTCATACAAACGATTGAAACTGAAGATCGTCCCTACCGGTGGTTAGTAGGAAGGCAATCGGAAGTTGTCCGATCTGTAGTGTTGACGTCCCTACCTGTGGTTAGTAGGAAGGCAATCGGAGGCCTTTCTGATTTACGGTTCAGTGCGTGACACTAGTGGAGCCTCACCGGATTTGGTGAGGGGTGGACGTAGGACTGGGGATTCAGTTCGAACCACCTTAAAATCCTTTGTGTTGTGGTTTGATTGCGTGATTGATTTATTTTAGATGCATGCTTAGGTTCAATATCTATATTGTGAAATCATATTTCTAAGCAAATCATTTTATACGTCGCTAAGCTAGTTGTATTCCTATGCAATTATTTTTAACTAGCTATATCGAGGGTTGCATTGCGAAAAGAGGGGTAGATCTATTCACCCCTCCCCTCTAGATCCGCTGCCACTACTCAACACCCTAACGACCTTGCATGGGGCATCCGATGCGATCAAGTGCCAAGCGTTCGTGACCACTCTGGTCCAGGGCGCTCTGGCCTAGTTCAGGGCCCTCGCCCCCGGCAGCATCCATAACTTCAAGCAGTTCGGGCGAGTGTTCAAGAAAAGCTTCGCCGACAGCGGTCCTCCCCGATCGGTGGCGGGATTACTGACCCTCAAGCAGGAATAGGGGGAGAAGTTACAGACTTATATCAACCGATTCAAATCGAAAGCCCTGCGCATCCCCTGCCTGGATGTTGCCTCAGCCATCACCGCATTGACCGGGGGTACCCGTGATGAGAATCTATGGGGCGAGCTAGTGCTTCATCCTCCCACCTCCCTCGCCAAGCTAGTGACCCTGGCCTTGCGCCACGCAGAGTGCGAGGAAGTCCTCAGCGCCTGCCAAGGCACAACAGGCTCGGGTCGGGAGGGGGACAAGAAGCGACCGTCCGAGCAAGGGACGGGCCAAGGAAAAAGGCGGAACCAGGACGGAGACTGTAAAGAGTCGTCCCATAAGTATGAACGATATACCCCCCTTACCGCTCCCGTCTACGAGATCTATGAAGACATCAAAGGCTCGGGTCTCCTGATGCGGGATGAGACCACGGACACGACAAGCTCGTGACTGCCCCTTAACGAGGGAAGCGTCGGACGTGCGCGGTTGAGAAACCGGCAGTGAGCTAGGGTGGTCGGCTCTCACTTGTGCCCAGATCGGGTCACGGGACGGTAATGCTCTCTCTCGCAGCAGCGGTGATATAAATATAAAGCGAGCTAATTGTCCCTACACATGCTCTCTAGCAGCGGTATAAACAAATATATATGAAGTAAGCAAAATGCCAAGTAAGGGAGCGAACGCGATACCTCCACGCGCTCGGCGTGGGGAAGACGGACTCGGTCGAAAACTCGTACTCCCGGGAAACTTAACACACAATAATTACAGCAATGGGAACATGCCCACTCCACGCAGGGAGGTAAAGGGCTATACAAATGGGCCCGAGAGGACCGAATTCGGGTTGACGGGTAGCTTCGTGTGTTGATTCGGCTACACGCGTGTTCACGACCGTGGGGCCCACGTGCTGTCCGGGGGGCCGTGTGGGACCCGGTGGTACCGCTGTAGTGGAGACACTTGGAGAAGCGCTCCCCGGGCTGGCGGCACGCTGGTTCACCGGTCGGAGGCCGGGCGGCTCCGTTCGGCACTGGTCGGAAAAACCGATCGGAAATTTGCCGGTTCTGTATTTCAGCGCGCGCTCCGGCGAGAACGGACGCTGCGATCAGCACCGGTGTCGGAATGCAACGAGATCAGAGCCGTTGGAAAGCTGCTTCGAAGTACTACAATCTAGTGGCCTTCATAAAAATTCACCAGATTTGTACTTTGTGTTGGCAAATTTTATATGCTGCTGTTGTACAGTAACCGAAGACTCAGATCTGCAGAGAACTTTCCTGTTGATTGCCTTTGACCGTGAAGTAGATGTCCAAATTTGAAGATGTGTTCTTCAGTAAGGTTGTAGGAAATTGAACAAGAAAACTATGACTATTTTTGGATATGGATTTGGAGGTGGTGGTGATTTGTTCTGATTTTGGAAGTGGAGGGTGGTCGGATCTGGGATCTGACTAAAAACACTATATCAGAGGAAGAACATGAATTTCTAAAAATAGATAGAATGCTGATAAAACATTGAGAAAATTTGTGGAGGTAGGAGGTGATGGAAAAAACTCCCAGTAAAATTGGGAGGGTTTGGACAAATCAAAAAGATGGTCGGAGGGGGAGAACTCAGAGGTTCTGTCACTGTAGACAGAAACCTAGCAGATCTGGGATGACAGGTTGGACGAAAATGTAAAAATACTAAAAGATGGAATTTTGTCGTGAAAATTTAGGTGGATCTTGGGATGCAAGGGCTGAACACACCATAAAAAGTTCAGATCAATCCAAGCTCGTGGCTAAGACAGAACATTCATGGAAGCTGCTATGGTCGGACGAAGATAGAACTGCAGAGGCGGCTCGATGGCGGCACGAACGGCGGCGGCGGCGGCACAGACGATCACCGGAGGTTGAGAGGGGATGATAGAAGGTAGAATCACTCTAGAACTTGAGGTTGGAGGAGATGAACCAGAGGGACAGGGGCTGGGGGCGCAAGAAGCTCCTTGGATTTCACAAAATTTCTTATTTTTCATTGAATTTCACATGAAAATACAAGCTTATATATGGTTTACATCAAATGCAATGTGGACCCTTGGATCTAGGGAAGAGGATTGAAGGGCTGGGATTGCATGCCACAAACACAAAAAAAAAGAATATAATATGCAAGGGGGGGGGCCTATTGACTAGGAGGGGAGGTTGAATAGTAGGTGGCCTACCTTGGACAAAATGGGCCACTTGTCTACCCATGTGGCATATGACTAGTCCAACCTTCTAGATGTCCACCTAGGATGGTTGACCAGCCCCACAAGATGACATGGACCAATGGGAAAGGGCTGAGGGCCCCCTTGCCGGTCCTACTGACAAATTACATAGAAACCCACACAATCTACGGGAGTGACGCATTGGCCGATAAAGCCGTACAATTGCGCGTATACTTTCCCGTGGATATAAAAATAAACTAAAGGATATAAATGCAATGTGAAAAGGTACTGGCTCGGTGTCGATTCCCATCAACTCTCCCCGGGTGGGAGGAAATCGACCCCGTCGAGTAGGGGTAGGGATGCTCGAATACTCCGGCGGGTCCGTCACCGTGCCAAGTAAGGCGGGTACGCTCCACTCCAAATGATCGTCACCTGCTCATTCCATATATATACTCGATATGCGCAAACTGCTATGGCCTGAAGGTGGACACTCCGGGTGGGGCACTCTCAAAAGGAAGGGAAGCGGCTCAAAGACTCACTAGGAATCACCGCTGAGTCCCTATAGGTGACTGATCCGGGTATAGATGTAGAATCGACCCCATACTCATCAAGTGAGTCCACTCGCCTCTTACTCATAAGAGACCGACAACGAGCTTACACAAGACGCATGCAGACAAACAATCGACACACAAACCATGCAAACAAACCACACAAAACAAACCACACAAGGAAAACACACCGACTCATATATGACCCTAGACTAAGATGGTGGCACAAGCCCACTAGGTGGCGGCATCCTGGGCGGCGGGTGAGCCATCCAACTCTCCCCCCAAGGCATAGTACTCATCGGCTAGTGCGTCATCGGCCTCATAATTGACACACTCAAGCTCGGGAGGTGTGGGCTCTCCAACACCTAAGGTTAGGGTGGCGCGAGTGGGACACTCGCTGGCAAAGTGGCCAAATCCATGACAATGGAAACACTGCACTCTCGACCGACTACTCTCTCCTATAAAAGGGGCCTTACCCTTATCATCCCGTCGGGTAGGGGGTGTAGGCAGCAATGGGGGAGGTGTAGGTACCTTGGACAATAGTGGAGGGGGGGCCGGTGCCAGAGGACGGGCTATAGGAGCCGGGGGACGGGCAACGGGTGCCGGTGGTTGGGGTGGAAATAGGTCCCGGGGTGGAGGAGGGCGAGGTCAAGGAGCAAAGTGCTCCTGACGGGTGGGCTCCTGAGGTCGAGCCATGGGAGGCCGTGGATGTAGGCCTATAGAGTGACGGAGCTCGGTGCTACGGAGAGGGGTGGGGCACAACCGATGACTAGAGTCAAACTCTCCCTCGAATTGCTCTAACTCGAGAGCAACCTGGTATGCCTCTTCCAACGTCTTGGCATTGCGGCGGAAAAGCTCATACTGATAGTGTGGCCGCAAACCACGTCGAAAGCGGGACACGGGCATGGTACTCTCCTCCGTGACACCACATCGTAGAAAGTACTCATCAAACTCCGTGATGTATTCGGAGACGGACCGGTCTCCTTGGCTAAGACTTTGCCATCTATCGATGAGTCGCTGGCGGTATGTGGGAGGAAGGTACTTTTGCCGAAGTTTATTCTTCATCTCGGCCCATGTGTCAATCGGGCGTTCTAGCCGCTGAAGTAGCAGGCTCTCCACATTCTTCCAATAGGTTTGCGCCTGCCCCATGAGCTTCATGGTGGCAAATCGGACCCTTCGGCGCTCCGACATATCATACCACTCAAAATAACGGTCCATGCCGAACTCCCAATCTAGGTAGACTTTCGGATCCAAAGACCCGTAAAAAGAGGGAGGATCCGCTCGCACGGTCTTAAGGACCCTATCATCATCCTCATCTCGTTGTGGCTGAAAACCACGACGGCGTTGACCATACCCCTCATAGGAATTGTCAGACCCATAGTCCTCGAGACCAAGGTCACGGTGCGGTAGTTCGGGAACCCGAGGAGGGGCGGGTGGAGGAGCCTGTGGTGGCTGGTTTTGGGCCGCGGGAGCGGCTTGGACTTGGGCCATGGGAGCGGGTTGGACTTGGGCCACCGCGGGAGGAGGTGCGGGTGGGCCTTGGGCTGCCCCTGGAGGGTCCCCTTGTGACATCCTATCTAACCGCCCAACGAGGTCTTGGACCGACCTGTCGGAGGTCTCCAAGCGCCCCTCCATGGCTCTAAGGCGACCATCCATATTATCGGAGAAAGTCTAAAAGTTAGCATCGGATTGGTCCAACCTAGTCATAATGGCCATCATCGCCTCTTGTAGGGAGTGGAAGTCTCCCGAGGTATCCCGTTGGTTGGCCATAGGTGGTGGTGGGGGTGAGTACTGAGTACCCCGACGAGTGGGCTTGCAAACACACCGACTAGAAGACACCGACTAAAGCAAAACACACTAATGCAAAATGATGCGCCTAGTCTTAACCAAAACGTGGTATGCGGCGGAGGTAATCGACCCGAAGGTCACTCGCGCAAGTGTGCGGCCTTCCCGATAGGCGTAGCCGATAACACCTTTTGATATACCGAGTAAAGGGATGCAATGCAAAAAGACACTTTTTTTTGTTTGTTTTAAAACAATGATGACCCTAAACACGACTTAGACGTAAATGACTAACGAATGACACTTTTTTTTTGACACCCTAGACTCAAACTCGCTCTGATACCAAATTGATGTGGGACGAAACAACGGACACGACAAGCTCGTGACTGCCCCTTAACGAGGGAAGCGTCGGACGTGCGCGGTTGAGAAACCGGCAGTGAGCTAGGGTGGTCGGCTCTCACTTGTGCCCGGATCGGGTCACGGGACGGTAACGCTCTCTCTCACAGCAGCGGTGATATAAATATAAAGCGAGCTAATTATCCCTACACATGCTCTCTAGCAGCGGCATAAACAAATATATATGAAGTAAGCAAAATGCCAAGTAAGGGAGCGAATGAGATACCTCCACGCGCTCGGCGTGGGGAAGACGGACCCGGCCGAAAACTCGTACTCCCGGGAAACTTAACACACAATAATTACAGCAATGGGAACATGCCCACTCCACGCAGGGAGGTAAAGGGCTATACAAATGGGCCCGAGAGGACCGAATTCGGGTTGACGGGCAGCTTCGTGTGTTGATTCGGCTACACGCGTGTTCACGACCGTGGGGCCCACGTGCTGTCCGGGGGGGCCGTGTGGGACCCGGTGGTACCGCTGTAGTGGAGACACTTGGAGAAGCGCTCCCCTGGCTGGCGGCACGCTGGTTCGCCGGCCGGAGGCCGGGCGGCTCCATTCGGCACCGGTCGGAAAAACCGATCGGAAATCTGCCGGTTCTGTATTTCAGCGCGCGCTCCGGCGAGAACGGACGCTGCGATCAGCACCGGTGTCGGAATGCGACGAGATCAGAGCCGTTGGAAAGCTACTTCGAAGTACTGCAATCTAGTGGCCTTCAGCAAAATTTACCAGATTTGTACTTTGTGTTGGTGAATTTTATATGTTGTTGTTGTACAGTAACCGAAGACTCAGATCTGCAGAGAACTTTCCTATTGATTGCCTTTGAACGTGAAGTAGATGTCCGAATTTGAAGATGTGTTCTTCCGAAAGGTTGTAGGCAATGGAACAAGGAAATCATGACTATTTTTGGATCTGGATTTGGAGGTGGTGGTGATGTTTTCTGATTTTGGAAGTGGAGGGTGGTCAGATCTAGGATCTGACTAAAAACACTGTATCAGAGGAAGAACGCGAATTTCTAAAAATAGATAGAAGGCTGATAAAAAATTAAGAAAATTTGTGAAGGTAGGGGGTGATGGACAGAACTCCCAGTAAAATTGAGAGGGTTTGGACAAATCAAAAAGATGGTCGGAGGGGGATAACTCAGAGGTTCTATCACTGTAGATAGAAACCTGGCAGATCTGGGATGACAGGTTGGACGAAAATGTAAAAATACTAAAAGATGGAATTTTGGCGTGAAAATTTAGGCGGATATTGGGATGCAAGGGCTGAACACACCATAAAAATTTCAGATCAATCCAAGCTTGTGGCTGAGACAGAACATTCATGGAAGCTGCTATGGTCGGACGAAGACAGAACTGCAGAGGCGGCTCGATGGCGGCACGAACGGCGGCGGCGGCGGCACAGACGATCACCGGAGGTTGAGAGGGGATGATAGAAGGTAGAATCACTCTAGAACTTGAGGTTGGAGGAGAGGAACCAGAGGGAGAGGGGCTGGGGGCACAAGAAGCTCCTTGGATTTCACAAAATTTCTTATTTTTCATTGAATTTCACATGAAAATACAAGCTTATATATGGTTTACATCAAATGCAATGTGGACCCTTGGATCTAAGGAAGAGGATTGAAGGGCTGGGATTGCATGCCACAAACACAAAAAAAAAGAATATAATATGCAAGGGGGGGCGGCCTATTGACTAGGAGGGGAGGTTGAATGGAAGGTTGAATGGTAGGTGGCCTACCTTGGACAAAATGGGCCACTTGTCTACCCATGTGGCATATGACTAGTCCAACCTTCTAGATGTCCACCTAGGATGGTTGACCAGCCCCACAAGATGACATGGACCAATGGGAAAGGGCTGAGGGCCCCCTTGTTGGTCCTACTGACAAATTACATAGAAACCTACATAATCTACGGGAGTGACGCATTGGCCGATAATGCCGTACAATTGCGCGTATACTTTCTCGTGGATATAAAAATAAACTAAAGGATATAAATGCAATGTGAAAAGGTACTGGCTCGGTGTCGATTCCCATCATCTCCTCCACCAACCCAAGCCTATGAAGGCCAAGCACCGCAATCGCCGCAAGCATTGCCTATTCCACGGTGATCACGGGCATCATACCGGCGATTGCCATCAACTCCAAGATGAGATCAAGCACCTCATCCACCTGGGACACCTCTCCCAATACGTGTCCGGGCAGGAAGAAGACCGAGGCACCCCTGAAGAGATCGACAATGCCTCCCGTGGAGTCCACATCAATGTCATCGCGGGCGGCGCAGCATCAGGCGGAGAGAGTAGTTGAGGAAGAAAGCGTCACGCCGAGCGGGCGAGCCGGGCCTCCGCCGAGCCCCCAAAGGCCCCACAGGCGAGCGAACCGTAGGCCCTGGTATTCTTCGACTAGGACCTAGAAGGGTTAACCACCCCGCATGATGACGCTCTTGTTGTATCAGCTACAATAAACCATTGTAATGTAGATAGGATCTTAGTTGACAACGGTAGTGCCCCTGATGAATTATCCTACAAATTTTTTCTCAAGATGGGAGAGAATCCATCTAAACTCCGCCCAATCCGAACCCCCCTCTGTGGGTTCAACAGCCAGGCAACTTATCCCGAGGGAGCCCTGAGCTTGCCAGTTACTATCGGCACCCCGCCCAAAACCGTTACGGTTATGGTAGACTTCATCGTGATTAAAGGAATGACGGCATATAACGCCATCTTCGGCCGAGGTATCCTCAATCGAATGAGAGTGGTGCCCTCTACCTTTCACCAAAAAATAAAGTTTCCTACTAAGTATGGTGTGGGGGAAGTCCGAGGTAACCAAGCATTGGCTAGACGGTGCTATATAATCTCAGTCGAAGCCACGAGGCTGGAAGGGAAAAACAAAGGAGTAAAGGGAATCGAGGAGGGACCCGCAACATCTAAGCATGGTGGCAAGTTGCTAACGATCTTCCATGGTGACCCGACTCTAGGAGTCAAGATCGGAGCCGATCTATCATCTGAGGAAGAAGAAAAATATAAGGATTTTCTTGCCCGGTACATCCAAGTCTTTGCATGGTCTGATGAGCACCTTCCCGGGATCCCGGGAGACATAGTGATGCACAAGCTCAACCTCGACCCAACAATGAAACACGTCCAGCAACGTAGGAGAAAGCACGGCCCGGAAAAGCAAGTGGTCATCAAATAGCAAGTCATCAAGGGGCAGAAGACTGGTCTTTTTCGTCCGGTCCAGTACCCTACGTGGCTCGCCAACGTCGTCCTGGTGCCGAAGGCTTCGGGGAAGTGGCGAATGTGTGTGGACTTCACCGACGTCAACCGTGCTACCCCGAAGGATTGCTACCCACTGCCGAGCATCGATCAACTAGTCGAATCAACCTCTGGTAACGAGCTGTTCAGCTTCCTGTACGCCTACTACGGTTACCATCAGATCAGGATGGACCCGGAGGACATCGAGAAGACTGCCTTCATCACTGACTTCGGCGTACACTGCTACACCCGAATGTCGTTCGGGTTAAAGAACGCTGGAGCAACTTATCAGAGACTGATCAACCACATCTTCGAGGGACAGCTTGATCGGAACATCGACGCCTACATTGATGACATGCTCGTCAAAACGCCGAAGGCCGAAGACCATCTTGCCGACCTAGCCGAGACCTTCGACACTCTCTTGAGGTGCAACATGAAGCTCAACCCTACTAAATGTGCCTTCGGAGTCAGATCCGGGAGGTTCCTAGGCTTCCTGGTAACTCAGCGTGGGATTGAGGTCCCCGACAAGGTTCAGGCCATCCTGGACATGCGGCCGCCCACCTGCATCAAGGACGTCCAACGCCTTACTGGGTGCATTGTTGCGCTCAACCGTTTCCTATCCCGGGTGGCCAAACGATGCTTACCCTTTTTCAAATTATTGAGGGGACCCAAAATGGCATCTGCTACATTTGCCTGGGATGAGGAATGTCAGAAGGCATTCGCCGAACTCAAGGAATTCCTGGCCTCGCCCCTGGTGCTGTCCAAGCCGGTCCAGGGTGAAGCTCTACACCTCCACCTCTCGGCGACCCCTTCCATAGTAAGCTCGGTCCTAGTCAGGAACGACACGGGGGTCGAGAGACCGGTTTACTATACCAGCAAGGTGCTTAATGAGGCCGAAAGAAGGTATCCCGCAACCGAGAAACTCGTGCTAGCATTGGTTACCTCGGCCAAGCGCCTCCGACCCTATTTTCAAGGGCACTCCATCGTCGTATTGACCGGGGAACCCCTGAAGAAGATCCTCATTCATCCTGAAGTCTCGGGGTGCCTCGTCAAATGGGCCATCATGCTCGGGGCCTACTGTTGACACCCGTTTTTTGCCGATAAGTTGAGTCATGTCTCTTACTCCCATTTATTGATGCCTCTTGTTGTCCATCACTCGCTGGGCTATTTTCTGGCACGTTCTGGGCCAATTTTATGGGTGGCCTCCCTCCCTGGCTAGGTCCGAGTTGATTTAGGGCTTAATGGGCTTTAGTTTGTGGTTGATTGAGCTTTTCTACGAATTTTAAGCACCCATGTACATGTGCGGTCAATCTCCAGCCGCACAACCATATGTGCGGTTGATACTAAGCCGTTCATATATTTATGGGATATATGGTTGATTTTCTGAATTATCACCGACAAGCATATATACGGCTTAGCCATAGCCGCATAAGACATTGTGCGGTACGTACTGAGCCGTCTATCTCTCAAGAGTCCTAACGTCGGTTAACTATTCAGATAATTACCTATTTATCTTTTTATTTATCACCGACAGGCTTGGGCGGTTTCTTGTTAGCCGTTCAACTATGAGAGAGTCCAACGGCGAATTTATTGGTCAGTTCAGTGGATAAATTAATTATTTGATGATTTATTTAAATTTCCACCGACTGGGAAGGACAGCCCATGTCTGGCCACTCATCATTTGTGCGGTCTATCGTGAGACCATTTATCCTCTCGGACCAGAAAGTGGTTAAGGGTTTTTTATCCATTCGTGTTTTTTCTCCCAAACTTTCTCCGCTGATTTCTTCACGAATCCTTAACCATTTTGAGTGCCGTTTCTTCCAGATAAAAGACAAATGAATTATCTTCATCTTTTATTTGATAATCTTGACCTAAAAATGGCCAGAAACCCTAATTTCGGGCTTGGACTTTAGGTGCTCTATAAATAGACCCTAGGGACCGAGCTTGAAAGGGGGGAGATTCTGGGTCGACGACGAAGCCCTGCTGAAATTTTAAGCGACCTAGCACCAAGAAGGGAGGCCTTCTACATCCACACAGGCCTCTGGTTCAGGGAGTAGTCCTAGATTTGAGTCTTTTACATTTGATAGTCCCGTTTCTTCTCATTGCATGCTTGTTTTTTTACATGTCCATTCTCCCACGTTTTCTTTGTTTGCACTCCCATGCACACACCCTCCTACGTTTTCTGACGCCCCTAGGGGTTTAAAACTCCCTAGGTATTCCCCATTCCATTTAGTTATGTTAATTTCCTTTCGTTCGAGCGTATACTACACTTTCTAGTTCTAATCCTTGTTTTTCTTCGTGTTCCACACTCTGTTTCGAAGGTCAGCAACACACTAACGCGAGGCCCATCCTTTCTGGCCGGTCGGAAAGGGTGGAGGTTGGACTCTTGCAACTTCTGGCGTGGTGGTCTTGCGCGGCTTCTTCCGGACCGTTCAGGGAGACGTACGGCCAGTCCTCAACCGTTCTTCATCCCCCTGCAGTCACCATCAAGCCGTTTAACCCTCCATCCATCGTCGTCCCGCATTCCACCTCAGCACCGAAGAGCAGCCTATCGTGAGACCGCGCATACCTTCAGGCGGTCCATAAGGAGCCGTTCAACGCGTCGGTGATGGTTTTAAGGTGAGTACCTCCCTCTTTCCAAGGTACGATGTGCGTTCATCGCATGTCCGGCATCTTGGTGGCGATCATGATCACAGGTTCACCCCTCTATTCTATCCTACCTTCATTTTGTTTTATTTCTCATATCTTCATAGTAGAGGGATATTTTAACGCTGGTAGGAAAGGAGGAGTCATACTTTCCACATCTACACCCCTTTTTGACAATCACGGTGGGACACCTAGTGCCCATCGTGTTAGTGATTTGCTGACCCTTTCTTTTGCTGTGTTAGTCCTTTTCTTGAAGTGGTTGCATGTTGGTTCGCATTCTCTGTCCTCTGGAACTTGAACGGCTCTTCCAGGGCCGTCCAACGTTTGTGCGGCTGAAGATTCACCGTCCTTCTCTGCAAACAGTGCCACTTCTCCTCCCAGCCTGCGGTCGCGAGCGGTCTCCTACCGCCCGTTCATCATCCCTACGGCCCGTGTTTGGCCGTCCACCGTGCTGGCACAGGTACACCTCTGTCTTCATATTGTTGATTTGGTTGCTTTTGCACGGTTGCTGTAGGTCCGTTCCAGCGCTTAAGTGGTTGTCAATAGACCGCTCCTCCTGGTACGTTTCCCATTTCTGTCTTCTTTCATTCCAGCATTTCCTGATTTTTCTGTTACTTTGTCGTTACTCCGTGGTGTGAACGGTTCAACCAGGACCGTATATCTCCCTGAGCGGTCTCCCAGAGGCCGTCCTTGTCGTGCTACAGTGCACCCGTGATTCACTTTGATTGCCATGTTATATGATTGTCATGATATTTGGTGCTGATTATTGATCTCCCCTTGCTCTTATACCATCATTGCATGCTTGCTTTCATTGCTTACATATTTGAGTGATCATTGATTGCTAGTTGCTAGGCTAGAATTTGCATGCACTCCGGTGCACATAGGGGCATACATTCTTTTCATAGTAGTTGCATTCCTACTGAGGTAGGGTTTCCTCTCGTCTCCATACTCCTTGGAGCCGACTAGGGGACCTTGCTAAGGACCTCCGTAAGCCCCCGTGAGCCGTGGATTCCCACACGGACGCCGGACAGGTTGTACCGTATCCACCCCTAGTTTAGGGTTTGCATCCGTGAGAGAGAGAGAGTTCCGTAGAGTCACCCAGTTCCTCATTTCCTACCGTTGTTAGGTACCTTGTGGTGGAGTGAAGTCAAATCTTAATTAATTCACCAAGGTCCAAGAAAGCGAGAACTTATAAAACTTTATGTACATCATTTAAAGCTTGGTTGCATTAATTGATTGATTCTCTTCTCATCTCTCTCCTCCGTTGTTTGCATTTTGTTTGGATTGTTGGTTTTACTTTGGTTAGGGTTGTCTGTTTTCTTCTCTAGGTGTGTTAGTCTATGTGGAGTTGTCTCACGCCCTCAGGATTATCTTCTAAGGGTGGTTTGCCTTCCCACTCTTATCTCAATCCCTTGTTCGATTCACCACCAATCATGTCATATTACAACTTCTCCCATCCCCCTGAGGATTCTCTCCCTCAGGGACTTCTGGAGGACCCACCTAGGGTCGCTCACGTGCAAGGGAGAGAGGGGACTGCCCTCCCTCTCCCAACCATTGTTGCTGAGGGTGCTCAACCCTCCCTCTCAGATCCATCCACTCGCGGCTCGGCCAGTCAGGTGCTCCAGATGATGGCCCAGCTGGATCTTACTCAACTCCACCTGCTGAAGCAAGCCTTGCAAGGGGAAGATGCCCCGCCCGTAGTTATTTCTTCTGGCACGACTGCCGCCGTCACTTCCACGCCCCCGATTATTGGGTTAGGGGCTACCTCTGCGGCCCCCATCGATCTTACTCACATCCGTCCTCAGGCTCTTCGATTCTCCACCATAGAAGCAGGCCAGACTTCTACCTCGCCCCATCAGCCGCTTGATAAGGGGAAAACACATGTCCCCTCCAGCTCTTATGTTGATCCTTACACCACCGTCTCCTCAATGCCGCAGGCCCTCGTGGCCCCAGTCGATTTTGTCCGTCGGCAACCAGGGGCTGCCCAGTTGGCTCACTCGGATATGGGCCCTTCCTTGGCCCATCATCCATCTTATGGGCTCCCCTCTCAGTCATTATACTCTTCGGCTCCGTATTCCGGTTCCATCCTTCCTACTGCATCCCCTCCTTCCAGGGAGCGGGAACTCCTTGATAAGTGGGATGCTATGCAGCAACAAATCGACCTCCTCCACAAGCGGGTTGGCCCGCAGTCCTTGGCCGATGTCCCTACTCCTAACTTCAGGGACATTCGTTTCCCACCCCAATCCGAGCTCCCCGTGTACCGAAAATATGACGGGAACGGCAACCCGTTCATTCATGTCAGGGAGTTTCTTTATGAGTCGGCGCAGTTTCAACACGATGACCGCCTGATGGCTTACTTGTTCCGCCGATCCTTAGATGGGGTCGCCCTGGAGTGGTTCTACACATTGCCTCTGGAGGAGGCGGAAAGTTTCAAGACTGTCAAGGAGAAGTTCATTCAGAGATTCCAGGATCGGGTTGGGCCTGAATAGTCTTTCACTGATCTAGTAGCAGAAAAGATGAAGCCGGATGAAGACTTTGCTGTATATGCAGACAGATGGAGGCAGATGGCCTCGCGTGTGCCCGGGCAGATCCCGGAGGAAGAAAAAGTAAAGTTGCTGATTTCTAATGCCACTCCGACATTCCGGAATATTTTGGCGATGAACGACATTTCTAACATGCACTAGTTGTACAGCCGGGCCTGGTTTATCCAGACCCAATTTAAAGACTCCCCTATCCATTCTTTGTTCGAGGCCCAGAAGTCCCAGACCACCCGCAAATCCCAGGGCCCAGTTACTAAGGGAGTCCAAGTCAACGAGCAGGTCCAGGCTGTTCAATCCCCTAACCAGCCTGCTTCACCCCATTTCCAGCAACCCCCACGCCACCCCCAGTTTGCCGCTCCGCAAGCTCCTCGACCCACTTTCCCAGCTCCTCAGCACCCGCAACAACCACCTCCACCTCAACAGCCGCAACAGCCACCCCAGTACTACAACGTCCCTCCTCCTGCTGGTTATGGGCCTGCTCGGTCGGGGCCCAAGAGGGTCAACTATCCGCCACTTCCAGAAACCCTCCCCGACATATTTTCAGCCCTAATGTACACTGGTGACATCCAATTGCCTCCGGAACGTCAGAATTGGAATCCGGCCACCAATAAGTCTAGGTATTGTATATACCATCGGCAACCAGGGCACACAATAGAGAGATGCTTTCAGTTTAGAGATTTGGTGTATGATCTACATGAGGGCCAGAGAATTGATTAGGCCCAGATGCATAAGATAATTGAAGACATTAAGGAGAGACGAAGCCAAGCAAGGCTGTAGCAGGCGGCGCCCTAGCAGCCGCAGTTCCAGCAACCCCCCCAACAACAGCAACAACCACCACGGCAGCAAGACCTCGGGATTCATCAGAATCCCATGTCAAAACATGCGCCCGCTCCTCAGCAGCAACAACACCAACAGCCGTCGGCACCGGCTCAAGTGAATGCAGTCCACCGCCCAGCCCCTAATGTTGGGTGCTCTTTTGATGATGAGACCCCCGCTCACCTTTTGGCCTTCCACCACACCAACTTCCAGCACCTTCTGTTCCTTCCATCCCCCAGCCCACCGCCTTCGCCTCCGCTCCACCCACTATCCCTTCACGACCACCTTTTGCACCTGCCACACTCCCCACCATTCCGCCAGCCCTTCCACCATCACCTACCATACCCTCCATCATCACCCCTCCACTTAACCCTTCACCCATTACCGCTCCGCCAGGGCCCGTCAGGCCAACCTCCGTTATCCTCACTCCCATTTCTACCCCTTCCACTTACCCCACCGGGCCAAACGGGGGTCCATCTCAAGCCGTGCCGGAACGACATTATGCCCTTCGGATGGGGCATCCATTCCATAAAGTTTATCCTTCCACTCATGCACCCGCACCTAGCCCTCAGGCTTCTCCCTCAACAGCTGAAGATGCAGACCCCGTGCCGGGCACGAAGTACGACTTGCTACAGCACTTGGACCGGATGTCGGCCAAGATATCAGTTTTGGAGTTGATCAAGAGGTCGCCGCTACACCAGGATGCCTTGAAGACTTTTTTGCAGAAAGTGATGGTAAATGAAGACATAGCGGTGGATAGCTTACCAACGGTGTTGGCAACAATTACAAGGGGGCCCTATATTTCATTTTCAAAGACAGAGCTGGCACCCCCAAAAGCACGGCAGATGCCACTTTGCATCACCATTTCTTTAAATAAAGTGGCAGTAGAATCAGCACTTGTGGACACAGGAGCGTCAATAAATGTGTGTCCATTGAGTACCCTCCGTGCCTGCAACATCACAAAAGAAATGTCAAAGCCTACACTGACCACAATAGCAGCGTACGATAACTCCAGGCGAGCGTGCCACGGGGTCGTGACAATGCAGGCCGAGCTAGGGCCTCTGGTAATGGATGTGGAGTTTTATGTGTTGGACATAGACCCGATGTTCAAAGCTATTCTGGGTCATCCATGGATAGATAGTTTGAATGTTGTACCCTCAACTGCCCATCAATGCCTGAAGTTCCCATTCCAAGGCCGGGTGGTTAAGATAAAAAGTATCTCCACTGTTCAGTCAGTCGATGCAATTACAGACAAGATTCTCCCTGCTCTGTGGCCAAGTAACAGGCCAGTTCTTTCAATGATGGACTTAAACTACTCATGGGCGTATGCGTCACGCAAGCCCGCCACTGTACCAACAAATGTCAAGCTTAAGTCAAAGATAAGAGATTCGAAAGGGTGGCACATGATTCTAAAATTGGGTTATCAGCCGGGCTTGGGTTTCGACGCACAATTACAGGGGCGGACTAAGCCCGTCCCTAAAGGTAGGAAGATGGGCCACCGAGGCCTGGGCTACCATGAGTCAGCAATGTCGATACTTGGGGATTCTGGGCCGTTAACGTGGGACTATCGACAACATTTCGTGAAAGGCCTGCTGCAGCCCGGCACTTTGAAGAAGCCACCGCCATGTGCTGATGTGAAGGTTGATGCCGCCTGTGATGTTTCTGACCCACCGTCGCCGCTGAAGGGGCTGGTGCGGGATATGGAAGATCTTTGTGTCTGCTTTGAAAAGATGTTCAATGAAGAAGAAGACCATCCGAGGAAGAAGGAGATGCAGCTGGTGAAGCATTCTCCAACGCAGCTAGTCCGTCGGAGGCCATGGGAAGTGGGGAGCTCTATCACCACCTTTTCTCTGTCCCCATCCCGTCTTGCCTCTCTATTTCAACAATTGAGATTTGTCCCCCGTTCCCCTCCGATTATGGTCGACCCGTACTTCACGGAGAGACCACCTGAGATTCTGTTTGTGCCGTATGCATGTGGGCACTGCCCACCTATTGATCTTTCAACTCTGTTTACTCCTCCTCCCCCCAATGCCCAACTCCACAAGATGTGGTTTTCATCCTCTGATCCATTCTTCGACTGCATCTTTCCCGATTTGTTCCCCATGCAACTCCCTCCTCCCCCGTCTTCTTCTTCCTGTTGCGTGATCTCCTCCGACTTCCAAAAAAATGCCAATTTTAAAACGAAGGTTTCAATGGAAGATTACGCTGTCTTTAGTCCATCCTCTTCCCAGGGGCACGAGACACCTGCTTCTTTCCCAGTAGATTTTCTATCTCCTAGATTAGATGTACAGTGTGCAGAATCTCCTAGGTTAGTTGAGTTAGTAGGGGTAGAGTCTAGCGCGGGTCTAGTTAGCCCATCCACGTCTGCAGCGCACCCTGTGATGCGTCATCCTAAATCCATCCCAGATAGGTTTCTGCAAGATTTGGCCGAGAGATGCCACACTCTTCTTAAGTGTCTTGAATTTGTAAAGACCGCAATCATCTTGGAAGATGATGAGGGATTAGAAGGGGTGTGGAGCAATGACGGATTAGGAGTATATGAAATCATTGATGAGAAGGACCTAGCCGATGATGAGGAAAGCGATGTGGATGACACTGCCGATTTGTACGGGCAAGGTTTGAAGAGGTTTGATGAACCGTCCTCGGTAGTGGATGAATCCACTAAAGAAATTAATCTTGGAACAGAAGAGGACCCCAGGCCCATACTTATTTCTGCTAATCTCCCTCCTCAGGTTGAAGAGGAGTTGATCAAGGTTTTGAGAGAGTAGAGTGATTCTTTTGCCTGGTCCTATGAGGACATGCCGGGTCTTGACCCTACGTTGGTTGAACATCGATTGATTCTTAAACCAGGGGCAACACCCGTTAAGTAAAAAGTAAGGAGATTCCACCCACAAATGGCCTTAAGGATAAAGGAAGAGGTTGATAAATTACACAAGACCAGGTTTATTAGAGTTGTTTTATATCCGCAATGGGTGGCAAACATAGTCCCAATTATGAAAAAGGATGGCAAAATTTGGATTTTGTATCGATTTCAGGGACTTGAATAAGGCATGTCCGAAAAACGATTTTCCGCTTCCTCACATCAATGTGTTGGTGGACAACACAGCTGGATACGAAGCCCTCTCGTTCATGGATGGTTATTCTGGATACAATCAAATCCGTCTTGCTCCTAAGGATCAAGAGAAGACCTCTTTCACAATGCCCTGGGGCACGTACTGCTATGTCGTTATGCCGTTTGGATTGAAAAATGCAGGTGCCACATATCAACAGGCAATGATGGCTATCTTCCACGACATGATGCATGTGTACTTGGAAGCTTACGTGGATGATATCTTGGTAAAGTCGAGGTCCAAGGAAGAGCACTCCGCCATTCTAGCCAAGGTGTTGCAAAGGGCTAGGGAGTACAAAGTGAAAATGAATCCAAAGAAATGCGTGTTTGGAGTTGCATCAGGGAAATTGCTTGGGTTTATAGTTAGTAAACGGGAGATTCAGATCGATCCGAATAAAGCTATAGCCGTTATGGAAATGCCACCGCCTAAGAACATCACCGAGCTCAGAGGTTTGATTGGGCGCTTGCAATTCATTAGGAGATTAATATCTCAACATTCGCAAAGATGCCACCTATTCTATGAATTATTAAAGGCATAAGCTAAATTTGAGAGGAATAAACAATGCCAAAAGGCCTACGAGGATCTTAAGGTCTATCTTTCGAATCCCCCGATTCTGCAACCACCCGTCCTTGGGAAACCCCTGATTCTATACATTTCTGTGATCGAGGAGTCCCTAGGAGCTGTCCTGGCTCAAGTGGATGATGAAGGAAGGGAAAGGGCAGCATACTACCTTTCGAGGTTGTTTAATCTTGTTGAATCTAAGTATACTGCCATGGAGAAGACCTGTGCAGTGCTAGTATGCATAGCTCAAAAGCTCAAACACTATTTTCTTGCCCATGAGGTTAAGTTGATCTCTAGAATGGACCCCATTCGTTACCTATTAGAAAAACATGTCCTTTCTAGCCGATTAGCTCGCTGGCAGAGCTTTCTTTCCTAGTTCGATATCACCTTCATTGTTCAGAAAGCAATCAAGGGATACGCCATTGCTGAGCATCTTGCTCATTCTCCTATCCCTCGCACTGATTCAATCCAGGATGAATTTCCTGATGAACACTTGGCAGTAATTACTCATCTTCCTTTTTGGTCTCTTCACTTCGATGGTGCTCTTAATTCCAAGGGCCGTGGAATCGGCGCCGTTCTCCTCACTCCGGAAGGAGTGACCATCCCTATTGCCTATCAACTCTCTTTTCTTGCCACAAATAATATAGCCGAGTACGAGGCTCTCCTTGTCGGTCTGAAGCACAACTACCTCATGGGCACGCGATACCTAAACATCATAGGAGACTCTCAATTGGTGCTGCGTCAAGTTCTATCAACTTACCGCACCCGTGACCCTAAACTCAAGCCTTATCAAGATTTGGTCACGCTCTTGGCTAGACAGTTCCGAAAGCTCATCTATATTCATACACCTCGTTCTCAGAACATTCTTGCCGATGCATTGGCATCGCTTGCTTCATCTCTTTCCTTTCCTCTTAGTCGTTTCACTGAGACTATTGTACTCCAGCGGTTAGATGCACCTTCCCTTCAGGACCCGTGGTTCGAAAACCTTAGGAGGTCCGTAGAGAAGATAGCAGAGAGGGAAGAATTGAAGGAGGTTTCATTAACTGAGCTCGAAGAGATTATTGAGGAAGAGGAATTGCCGTGATATTATGAGATAGAGCAGTACTATAGGGATGGTTCGTTTCTGGAGACGACAAATGCCGAGCAGCGTAAGGCCATTTGAAGAGCCGCCTCCAGATACAGAATTGTCGCAGGAGAGTTATATAGGCGGTCTCTTAATGGAGTTCTAATGAGATGTCTGGATGACGATGAGGCGTGGAAGGTAGTTGAAGTAGCTCACTCAAGTGAGTGTGGAGGGCATGTTAATGGACAAAAGTCGGCAAAAAAAATTCTTAGGCAGGGCTATTACTAGCCAACCCTAGAAGAAGATTGCTCCACCTATGTCCGTAGGTGTGTCCAATGCCAGCTTCATGCTGACAAGATCCATGCTCCTGCTTCTTCTCTCCATCTTCTCTCTGCTCCTTGGCCATTCTCCATGTGGGCCTTTGATATAGTCGGACCTCTCGGTGACCTAAATTCTGTAGTTAAACAGAAGTCCTTTATCCTGACGGCTACGGAGTACTTCACCAAGTGGGCGGAAGCTGAAGCTTATGTGGAAATCAAAGCCACCACAGTATGCCGCTTCATCTTGAAGAATATCATATCGTGATTTTGTCTGCCAAGAGATATCGTCACCGACAATGGGCCTCAATTTGTTGCTCAGGAACTTCGAGAACTCTGTAAGAAATTTAATATTGCATTGCATCATTCATCACCATAGTACCCCCAAGGTAACGGCCAAGCTGAGGCCACGAACAAAACCCTTCTAAAAATCATCAAGAAAACATGCGAGTCACACAAATTTACTGATTGGGCCGATAAACTGGTAGAAGCTCTATGGGCTTATCGCACCTCCGTCCGTACTCCCACGGGGCAAACTCCTTTTGCTCTCACCTATGGGATGGAGGCGGTACTCTCATACGAGATCTTGATCCCTTCCCTAAGAGTGCAGCTGATGCGGGACGAACCACGGACTCGACTCCAAAATGATATGCGACCCTCGGACTCTAGGCGAGCTCGTGATTGTCCCTTAGCGAGGGAAGCGTCGGACGTGCGCGGTTGAGAAACCGGCAATGAGCTAGGGTGATCGGCTCTCTTTCGTGCCCGGATCGGGTCACGGGACGGTCATGCACTCTCTAGCAGCAGCAGTAATAAATAATATATAGCAAGCTAGATATCCCTACACATGCTCTCTAGTAGCGGCATAAATAAGTATATATGAGTAAAGTAAATGCCGAGTCAGGGAGCGAATACGATATCTCCATGCTCCTGGCGTGGGGAAGACGGACCCGGCCGAAACTCGTACTCCTGGGATAATGAATACACAATTGTTACAGTAATGAGTCACTACCCACTCCATGCAAGGAGGTAAAGGGCTACACAATGGGGCCTGGGAGGACCGATTTCAGGTTGACGGGCGGCTTCTCACGTAGCTTCGGCAGCACCCGAACTCGTGACTGTGGGGCCCGCACGCTGTCCGGAGGGACCGTGTGGGACCGGGGTGGCACCACTGTGGGGGGGACACCTGGAGGGGTGCTCCCAAGGATGGAGGCACGCTGGTTCGCCGGCCGGAGGCCGGGCGGCTCCGATCGGCACCGGTCGGAAAAGCCGGCCACGGATCTGTTGTTTCTATTTTTCAGCGCGCGACCCGACGAGAACGCTCGCTGCGACCAGCACCGATGTCGGAATGCGACGAAATTAGCACCGTTGGAAAGCTGCTTCGAAGGGAATCAACCCTATAGGATTACATAAAAATAACCAGCTCTGTACTTCTTATTGGCAAATTTTGAAAGCTGCTGTTGTACAGTGCCCGAATTCTCTGATCAGCAGAGAACTTTCCTGTGGATCACCTTTGACCGCGAGGTAGACGTCCGAATATGAAGTTGGGTCCTTCCGAAAAGTTGTAGATCTTCAAGGGAGGAAACCAGGGGTATTTTTAGATCTAGAAAATATGGTGATTTGGATTTTCTAGAGTGTTTACACTGGACTGGGGTCGGATCTGGACTGATGCAGATAGAACTGTAGATGAGTTGGAAAAGGAATTTCTAAAAATATGAGATGAACTTTCAAAATTCCACAAAAATTTGGAGAGGTAGAGGAAGGTGAACAAAACTTCCAGTAAAATTAGGGGCTCCAAGAAAAATCAAAAAGTGGTCGGGAAATAGAAAACTCAGGGAAACTATCACTGTAGATAGAGATCTGGTAGAACTGGAATGACAGTTTGAACGAAAATTGAAAAATATCAAATGAAGGAAATATGACTTGAAATTTTTTTGTGAAGATAAGGGTTCGAGAGGTGAACCACTCCTGAAAATTTCAGCTCCAGAGGAGGAGGGAGGTGGGAGCAGAAATTCGTGGAAGTTGCCTCTGTCCTGGATGGACAGATTACCGAAGACGGCTTTGCGGTGGCTCGATGGCGGCACGAACGGCGGCGGCGGCGGCGGCACCGATGAACTCAGAGATTGAGGGGGAGGAGATAGAGGTGATCCACTCTAGAAATGGGGGTTGGGGAAGAGGAAAACCAGAGGGAGAGAGCTGGGGGCGCAAGGAGCTCCAAGGAACACAATGAATTTTCTTCTTTTCACTAATTTTCAATTAGAAAATACACCCTTTTATATGCTATGAATCTAATCCATTCTCCACCATTAGATCTAGGGATGGGGAGTGGATGGCCTAGATTAAGTGTGATCAACACACACAAAAAATAAAATAATACAAGTGGAATGGGGCGCCCCCTTGACTAGGGTAAAGGGGTTGAATGGGTAGGTAGCCTACCTTTGAAAATTTTAACCCCTTGTCTCCCATGTGGTCAATTGGCATTCAACCCTTCTAGATGGCCACCTAGGATGGTTGACCAGCCCCACATAGGTGACATGGACCAATGGGAAAGGGCTGAGGGCCCCCTAGCTGGACCTACTACACAATTGCACAAAAACTCACACAATCAAAGGGAATGACGCATTGGCTTACAAAGCCGTACATTTGCGTACATACTTTCCCAAGGATATGAACACAAACTAAAAGGACATAAATGCAAAAGAAAATGTACATGCTCGGTGTCGATACCCATCAACTCTCCCCGGGTGGGAGGAACTCAACCTCGTTGAGTAGGGGTATGGATGCTCGGGTACTCCGGCGGATACGTAACCGTGCCAAGTAGCGCGGGTATGCTCCACTCCAAGTGATCGTCACCTGCTCATTCCATATATACTCGATATGCATAAGCTGCTATGGGCTAGAGGTGGACACTCCGGGTGGGGCACTCTCGAAAGGGGAGGAGGCGGCTCGAAGACTCATTAGAAATCACCGCTGAGTCCCTGTAGGTGACTAGATCCGTGTGTAGATATAGAACCGATCCCAACTCCTCGAGTGAGTCTACTCGCTTCACACTCATAAGGGACTGACATCGATGAGCTTGCACAAGACACATGCAGACAAACAAACCACACACAAATCACGAAAAACAAACCACACAAAGAAATAGACTGACTCATGCATGACTCTAGACAAACCTATTGTTAGTCCGACCCGTACATGGGTGACGGTGGACCAAGACACCCGAATGTGTGCCATGCATGCATTCGACGTAACCGAAGGTTGACGTCATGGGGAACTCCTAGACATCCTACGATGCACCAATCATGGACATTGGGCTTGGATGTGGGAAGTCCGGGAGGTGCGGGTGGTTTAGATGGATCGGGGAAACCAAAGTCTTCATTACCCCTAAATGATGGTTCGGACCTATGGCTATGTAGAGGTTGTTTGGCCCGAGTGTAAAAGGTGTGATAGTGAACTCCGCGGAGGAAGTGGAGTGAAGATGAAGGCTCGGGAGATTCACTAGTGAGGGGGTCAAAAGGGTCGAAGAAGGTATGACCCCATGAGATGGGTTCCAACATGACATGGTCCCAAGTTTGGAATTCATAATCACCGCCATACATTATGATCGGTGGGACAACGGACATGTGTAGGAAATAAGATTCCTCCCTTGGGCAAAAGGGAATGAAGTAGGATTCGGCCGACATAGGGAGGAATAAAAGAATCTCCGTGGTGACGCAACCCATGGTGCACTCGAAGGTAATGGACCCTAAGGCCGGATGGGTGAAGCTAAGACTAGCGGGTTGGTCAAAGTCTCTGGCCAATAGATGCGTCAACTTCCATTGTGAGTCTAATCCCATGACAAGATCGTCCAACGTATCAACATGGTGACTAGATCAAAATGTAGTATGGAATGAGTTGACCGGCACTAAAGGTAAGGTGGGGTCCATGGATGGGAAGGGATGTGGGACCAAGCCATCCTTGAGCCAACTAAGAAGCGGCTCGGCTATGAAAAGTGTACCCGTTAGAAACACGGGTGGCTCGGGCTTGGGTGGCTCCAAATGAGAGGGTTCCGAAGCAAGTTCGGAAATAAAGGGTGGCGACACGGGGATGGTCGGCCGAAGGATGTCGTGGAAGACGAACTTGCCTGGTAGGTGAGGTGGATATAAGGTGCAGGTCCTCCTATCCCGGTCAAAGATCGCTCTCCTCTCTTCCAACCAAGGTCACCCTAACATAATGTATGGGCCTGTTAGCGCACCAAGGTTGCACCATGCACCATCGCAGTAAAGAGTGGAGCCGATCATCCTTTCAAACTCGACAAAAGTAAAATCCCCATCGTGAATAATCTTACCCGCCTTGGAGAGGGACTCCACGATATCAAGAGAAACCCAATTAGCTGAATCCTTATGAGCGAAATGGAGTCTCGTTGTGGACCCATTGAGTAGAGTAGCTTTAGTAAGGAGATGAGTGAAAGCTAATGGTCGGGCCATGAAGGCATTGGATTGGGCCACAAAGGATGTCCATTCGGACGCAAAGTCTTGGGGAACGGCCATGGGGTGGGCGGGTAGTGGACATGCAGGCACATAGACTAATGCAAACACAACTAATGCACCTAGACTTAACCAAAACTCGGCACGTGGCGGAGTTAATCGATCCGAAGATCACTCGCGCAAGTGTGCGACCTTCTCGATAGGCGTAGCCTAACGTTCGGACAACACCTTTTGATATACCAGGTTATCGGGATGCAATGCAAAAGACACTTTTTTTGTTTTAAAACAATGATGACCCTAAACACGACTTAGACAATGACTAATGACTAGACGTAAATGACACTCCTTTTTTTTTTGACACCCTAGACTCAAACTCGCTCTGATACCAAATTGATGCGGGACGAGACCACGGACTTGACTCTAAAATGATATGCAACCCTCGGACTCTAGACGAGCTCGTGATTGTCCCTTAGCAAGGGAAGCGTCGGATGTGCGCGGTTGAGAAACCGGCAATGAGCTAGGGTAGTCGGCTCTTTTCGTGCCCAGATCGGGTCACGGGACGGTCACGCACTCTCTCGCAGCAGCAGTAATAAACAATATATAGCGAGCTAGATATCCCTACACATGCTCTCTAGCAGCGGCATAAACAAGTATATATGAGTAAAGCAAATGCCGAGTCAGGGAGCGAATACGATACCTCCACGCTCCCAGCGTGGGGAAGACAGACCCGGCCGAAACTCGTACTCCCGGGATAATGAATACACAATTGTTACAGCAATGAGTCATTGCCCACTCCACATAGGGAGGTAAAGGGCTACACAATGGGGCCCGGGAGGACCGATTTCGGGTTGACGGGCGGCTTCTCACGTAGCTTCGGCAGCACCCGAACTCGTGACTGTGGGGCCCGCGCACTGTCTGGAGGGACCGTGTGGGACCGGGGTGGCACCACTGTGGTGGGGACACCTGGAGGGGTGCTCCCAAGGATGGAGGCACGCTGGTTCTCCAGCCAGAGGCCGGGCGGCTCCGATCGGCACCGGTCGGAAAAGCTGGCCACGGATCTGTTGTTTCTCTTTTTCAGTGCGTGACCCGACGAGAACGCTCGCTGCGACCAGCACCGATGTCGGAATGCGACGAAATCAGCGCCGTTGGAAAGATGCTTCGAAGGGATTCAACCTTATGGGATTACAGAAAAATAACCAGCTCTGTACTTCTTGTTGGAGAATTTTGAAAGCTACTGTTGTATAGTGCCCGAATTCTCAGATCAACAGAAAACTTTCCTGTGGATCGCCTTTGACCATGAAGTAGACGTCCGAATATGAAGTTGGGTCCTTCAAAAAAGTTGTAGATATTCAAGAGAGGAAACCAGGGGTATTTTTAGATCTGGAAAATATGGTGATTTGGATTTTCTAGAGTGTTTACACTGGACTAGGGTCGGATCTAGACTGATGCAGATAGAACTATAGATGAGTTGGAAAAGGAATTTCTAAAAATATGAGATGAACTTTCGAAATTCCACAAAAACTTGGAGAGGTAGAGGAAGGTGGACAGAACTCCCAATAAAATTAGGGGCTCCAAGAAAAATCAAAAAGTGGTCGGAAAATAGAAAACTCAGGGAAACTATCACTGTAGACAGAGATCTGGCAGAACTAGAATGACAGTTTGAACGAAAATTGAAAAATATCAAATGAAGGAAATATGACTTGAAATTTTTTTGTGAAGATAAGGGTTCGAGAGGTGAACCACTCCTAAAAATTTCAGCTCCAGAGGAGGAGGGAGGTGGGAGCAGAAATTCATGGAAGTTGCCTCTATCCTGGATGGACAGATTACCGAAGACGGCTTCGCGGTGGCTAGATGGCGGCACGAACCGCGGCGGCGGCGGCACCGATGAACTCAGAGATTGAGGGGGAGGAGATAGAGGTGATCCACTCTAGAAATGGAGGTTGGGGAAGAGGAAAACCAGAGGGAGAGAGCTGGGGGCGCAGGGAGCTCCAAGGAACACAATGAATTTTCTTCTTTTCACTAATTTTCAATTAGAAAATACACCCTTTTATATGCTATGAATCTAATCTATTCTCCACCATTAGATCTAGGGATGGGGAGTGGATGGCCTAGATTAAGTGTGATCAACACACATAAAAAATAAAATAATACAAGTGGAATGGGGCGCCCCCTTGACTAGGGTAAAGGGGTTGAATGGGTAGGTAGCCTACATTTGAAAATTTTAACCCCTTGTCTCCCATGTGGTCAATTGGCATTCAACCCTTCTAGATGGCCACCTAGGATGGTTGACCAGCCCCACATAGGTGACATGGACCAATGGGAAAGGGCTGAGGGCCCCCTAGCTGGACTTACTACACAATTGCATAAAAACTCACACAATCTAAGGGAATGACACATTGGCTTACAAAGCCGTACATTTACGTACATACTTTCCCAAGGATATGAACATAAACTAAAAGGACATAAATGTAAAAGAAAATGTACATGCTCGGCGTCGATTCCCATCAGCAGCTAGACAAGGAACTTAATCTCGACGAGCGTCGAGAGACGTTGCTAGTCCAGTTGGAACTCTTAGATGAGAAGAGGCTTAACGCGTCCAATCATGTCTCGGTTTATCAAAAATGTGTCTCACGCTATTTTCAAAAGAATGTTACTGAAAGAAAGTTCCAAGTGTGTAATATGATTTTGAAACGTAAATTTATCAGATCAGCAGGTCCCAGGTCTAAGCTGCAACCCAACTGGGAAGGGCCGTTCTTAGTTAAGGAAGTCTATCCGGGTAACGCGTATCGCTTAGTCAATGCAGAGGGTGAAGAATTGCCGAATCCGTGGAATGGGCTATATTTAAAACGCTTTCATCCTTAAAGTCAAGCCAACGATAGCCCGACGGCGGGGTATGCCTTCACTTTGTCACGAAAGGAGACCCCTGGTTCAACATTTCACACACTACACGACCGCCTATGGTTCGATTTTCTTCTTTGCGCAACGTTGTTTCTCCCTCGGCTGTGCTTAGGGGAGGGTGAAGATCCTTGTTTTTATTCTCTCTCGGCTGAAAATAGGGGCAAGTGGTGAATAAGGGAGCGAGAACTGATCTAGACCCCCCCGATAAAAGAGGTCTCAAATAGGGGCAGTCCGTTATGACCTTATTCCGCAGGTTAAAAGAGTAAGAAAAAGAAAAAGGAAAGAAATAGAGGAAAAGGGGCAAAAATCAAAAATCAAAGCTAAAAGCTCGCAAGCTCGAGGCTCTCGAAAGTCTGAAAGACCCCAAAAATAATGAAACTAGGCATGACAAGAGTGGCAGTACAGTTTTCCCGCAGGATATTATGAGCCCGGTCGTATGCGTGCCTAGAGCGGATGTAGGTTCGATGACGGACACAAAGCTCCGGCGCAACAGACCAGATTCTTTGAAAAGGGGGTGTCATGAGAAGAACTCAAGCCCTAAAAACCCCTATACCTATCGTCAGCTTTTCCGCTAAATTTTGTTTTATTTTCCGAGGAATGGATCCCACCCCGGGTATGGCCTCGGTAGAGGCATCGTTAAGCGAAATTGGCCTCGGCCACGGGCGGTCCCTTTTAGCACACGTTGGACCTGGGAGACCCCTAGTGGGACAGGAGGTTCCCCGTCGTCAGGTTTAAACTGGTTTCCAAAACCCAAAAAAAATCAAATATTTCAAAACCCAAAAAAAATCAAATATTTCAAAACCTAAACAAAATCAAATATTTTAAAACTCAAAAAAAATCGAATATTTTCAAAATCCAAAAAATCAAATATTTCAAAACTCAAAAAAATTGAATATTTCCAAAATCCAAAAAATCAAATATTTCAAAACTTCAAAAAATTGAATATTTTCAAAACCCCAAAAAATCAAATATTTCAAAACTCGAAAAAATCAAATATTTTCGAAATCTATAAAATCAAATATTTTAAAACTCAAAAAATCAAATATTTCAAAACTCAAAAAAATCAAATAAATCAAAACTCAAAAATATCAAACATTCCAAAATCCAAAAAAAATTAATATTTTCAAAATTACAAAAAGGGTTTTTTGATTTGCATTCATAGCATCCATTGCATCCATTGTCATTTTTGCCTTGTTAATAAGACTTATCCCCTTGACCAAAAATCAAGAACTGGTCATTCCCTAACTTGCTACAGGTAAGGGGTTAAGCCTAAAATAGATTTAATCTGTCTTTTTATTTTTTGTGTGCAGGGGCAGGTTGAAGTTGAAGGTTCAAGCAGTCCGTGACCGCGTAAATGCTGCATTCATATCCCAACTCACTCATTCACACCAGCAAAGCCCAAACTCAACACCAATCCAAATCATCAGCTTTATTCATTCATATATCAAACATCTCTAAGCATAAGTCTTTACATTAATATCATCATGAAAAGAAATGAAGGAATAATCACTCAGTCCTCCGCTGGGCATCCCCGCGGGGACGAATCTCTCTCAGCCCTCTAACATATGCATGGCGCGTCGCTGGAATCTCTGCAACCTCTGTCGGTAGGGTAAGCACCCTGCTCACCTCCCACATGATCAGGGCACTCTTGACCACCTGCCCGTCCTTCTCCATACCGATCCTCCTCGCCTGTAGTGCGGGAAGGTGGGGTAGCGCTGGTAGTGCGGTCCTAGGTAGCCCAACCTGTAGGTAGCACCGATGCGGGCTGTACATCGCTAGTGTGGTGTCGCTCACAAGCCTCAGATCCAAGCCTGGCCTCCTGGGAACTCTGACAGTGGTGTCGCGGAGGAAGTCCGGGTGCATCACGAACCAATCCAGGGGTAGCCTGTTGATGTGCAGTCGCCACTCGTCCCTAGTCTTCTTCTTTGCTGTCCTGCACTCTACCTGTGGAGAGAATCTGAATGCGCCACCTATGAAGAAGAGGGGGTGGCTCCCGAAGATCCGGCTAGCTGAAGTGACACCCTCCTTATAAATGAATTTCATCCTGACACCCATCCAACACTCCAAAAGGATCATAGAGCCAAATAGAGGACCACCTAGAGCTGTTGAGGTGAGGCCCTCGTACAAATAGGCTAGGATGGCCTGGGAGATAGAAAGGCCCTGCCACAGGCCACTGATGGTGCTGAGGAGGGGTGTATCTAGAACGTGGTCAGCTGAAAGAAAGAGGATAGCTCTGCACAAGCAAATGGACGCGGCCTTAGCTATAGCCTCATCCCACCTACACCGATTCCTACAATGTTCAACTACCCACTGGCTAAGAGAAAGAAGGTGAATCTGACGTGGGCCTATGAAAGTGTGGACGTCCTTACTGTCTGGTATGAACCCTCCCAAGATGAGCCTAGGGTCAATAGGGGCAACTGTATGACACATGGAGTCCTCCTCTCCCACCTGGGACCTAGGGAAAGAGAAGTAGGTCTCTACCTCCTCTAGTAGGATAGTGGCCTCGAATGATGGGAAAATGAATGTATGAGTCTAAGGGTGCCAGATTTCTACTAAAGCCGAGATACTGTGCCAATCAAGAGAAAGCTTTGGGTAGTTCTGACCTAGTACTAGGAGAGGTTGTAGGTGCCAAGATCTCAGGAGGGATGTCACTCCTAGGGGCAATGCGCGGACCATGGGAGCCATCCACTTTAAAGTGGAATAGCGCCTGGAGCCAGGAAGAAGCTGAGATGGAGGAAGAAAGAGAGGAAGAACGACTAAGTAAAAGAATCATTTGAGTTGGAATGAAATCATGCTAACATACCTCTCTCAAAGGGCTCGAGCTAAGATGACGGGGGATTGCGGTCAGTCGTTGGAGCACTTCCCGCTCCTTCCTGGCCGGCTTTGGCCCCTCAAAAGACTCTCCCTCCATGGAACTCCCCTCCAAGGCCCTCTTCATGATGATCTGGTGATGAAAAGCAAAAGTTTCAAGGCTTAGAAGAGGGAGGATTTGTGAATCATGAATTTAGACTCCCCTCCTATTTATAGGGCTTGTCGGGGGGCCTAGGTCTCTTAAGATTGTGGTTAGATAAGTCTAGGACGGGATAAGATAAGATTTGGATTGAGTTAAGTGGTTTACCCTCGAGTTAGGACTCTCTAGGAGAGTCCCATTCAAATTCGTAGGGTGTCAGATTGGATGGTTTTACAATAGACCGCCTGTCTCGATGAGCGGCCTTGGAGGAACCATTTATCACCTTCTAGAGGGTTCGAGTGCTGGAGTTTGAGCGGCCTGAACCAGACCATTTTAATATCACGCGGTCGTTTATAAACCGTTCTTATCTCGTTTGGACGGCCTACGTGGGACCGTGTTTCTCTTCGGGCTGTCCTCTAGAGACCGTTTTACTGATCTGAAGCCTTCATTCAACAAGTTGTGCACCTGTGCCACTAGTAGTCGTGTCCGTCCCTCATCTCACCCATTTGACGTCACTCTTCTCACTCATTTGGTGTCGCTTTTCTCACTCATTTGGCGTCACTCTTCTCACTCATTTGGTGTCACTTTTCTCACTCATTTGGCGTCACTCTTCTCACTCATTTGGTGTCGCTTTTCTCACTCATTTGGCGTCACTCTTCTCACTCAGTTGGCATCCCTCATCTCACTCATTTGACATCACTCTTCTCACTCATTTGGTGTCACTCTTCTCACTCAGTTGGCGTCACTCTTCTCACTCGGAGTCGGCGTCTCTCTCTCTCTCGTAGTCGTAGTCGTCTCTCACCCGCACTCGTAGTCTCCTCACTCTCAGTCGGTGTTTCTCTCTCCCACTCTGTCATGTCTCTCCCGCCCACTCACGTCGTCTCTCTCTCGCTCGTGTCTGTCTCACTCGTGTCATTGTTGTAGTCAGTCATTTGCATTCATTCATACATTCATACATCCACAAAATCAAAACAAAAAAGGCATATCACTATCATATCATATCATATGTACAAAAGTAGAGTCGTAGTACATAGTCAAGTCTGACCCTCTCCCTGACCACCCTCGTTGTCTCCACCACCCTCATGCCTCTTTGGGGGAGGCATCGCCGAAGTCACCTCATCCCGCTGTCGACGGTGCCGGTCCTCATCCTCATTCCTCCGGCGGCCAGAGGAAGTAGTAAAGTAACTCCTCATGGAGCCGTGAGAACCGTGGCTGCCACTCGGGGTCACTTGGCTGCGCTCCTGACTCACCTCTCGAAGCACCTCCACCATGCCCTCCAACCTGAAAACCTGGCGCTGAGCCTGCTCCGCCTCGATCCGGTAGCGCTCCGCCTCAGTAGCGCTGGCCCGAAGTTGCTCGAGCTCTGCCCGCTGAAGCGCCGTCTCAACAGTGTCGACTGGTCGGCCTCGTGCGAGCTCCTCTCGCAGCCGGGCGGTCTCCTCCCTCAAGTGGGCCGCCTCCTCCCGAGCCGCTGCCCGGCTCTGCTCCATCTCTGCTCTCAACAAGGTCAGCTCGATCGTCTGCATATGCATTTTTCTTGTCATTGTCAATTGCATTTCATAAATTTCATAAGCACAAATAACAAGGGAAAGTGTAGTGATTTGCGTACCCTCTCAGTGAGCGCCACCTCGGCCGCCTTGGCCCGCGCTACCATCCGAGTGAAGTTAGCCTCCCGCTCAGCCCGATCGGCAGGAGTCTGGGTCTGTGAAGAAGAAGGAGCATCGGCCCCCTATCACTGGGCAACCTCGACACGCTGCATCCAAAACTCCATGTGTCATAAACATTTGCATAATTTAAAGAGTTTAGGGTTTAGAAAACTCACCAGTAAGGCCAGGGCCTGCCGGGCCTCATCCCGCTCCCTGATCGTGGAGTGCATGAGCCCCTGCAGCTCCGCGAGTCGTCCCTCAGGGTCAATCTACATTTATCAGTCCAAATGTCAATGCATCATATGGAAATCATAAGCATAATAGATAGAGTTTAAGGTTAGAAGTCGTACCGGTCGGTGTGCACCCCGGAACACCTGATCCCGATAGTGTCGTGCGTACGCAGTATAGTACGCCGCGTCGCTCTCTGCCCGAAAGGTGACTGCTCGTCCGAGAGCCGTCCAGTCTGCCACCTGCGCAGCATTCCTCATCATCCAATCAAACGCTGCCGCCAGGCCTCGAGTGGTCCTCGTCACTCGCTCCCCCACCTTCTCTGGCGCTGGGAACTCAACCACTGGCTGTGGGACCCTGATGGTCCTCATCACTAGTCAAAAGTGCAGTGGCTCCACTACATTCATGCAATGCAACCACACGTCTCGTCCCGAGAAGGTGAGAGCACCAGCCACCCAGGGCTGACCCTCCTGTCCCTCCTCGGTGTAGGGTGTCCACCGTACCTGCAAAAGTAAGGAGTCACATCAGCATCATCATCTAGAATTGTATTTAATTAACGAGTCTAAGTCTAGAAGCATACCGAGGCGAATGGTAGAGCATATATGTCATCCTGCAGCTCCTGGACCTATCTCCTAAGGGTTGCGGTCTCTCAAGGTGCTGTCCACCTCCGGGCAATTGGTAGGAGCCCAGGACGGGTCTCCTCACCTCTGCCTAGCCCACTTAGGTGCACGTAGGCCCACACCTGCATCATAGCATCGTGTCAGCATCTAGGAAACATGTAGAATTGCATAATTAGGTCTAGAGTAGGAGTCATACCTGGAGTAAGGGGGAGAAGCCCTCGAGCATGGTCCGACGGGCCGTCAAACTCAGCGTGTCGAACAGGAAGGCAAGGACCGCCGCTCCCCACGTGTAATCGCCCACGTGGTCGAGCTCCTCGAGGAAGGGTAAGAAGCGGCAACTCATCATGTCCGTCGAAGTGGAGAAAAGGAGTCACCCGAACAACAGCATTAGGAACCTCCGCAACACTCTGTCGGCCTCTGCTCCCGGCTCTGTCGCAACTCTCGGTCTCGCCAGCTCGATCAGCCGCTGTAGGTGCTGCTCCGGCTGCTCTCTGACCGCTACTCCCGCCCGTCGCAATCCTAAGCTGTCCAGAAAGCTAGCCCGGGGAAGGAGGGTCGACTGCCTCTCGGGGCGCCGCAGCTCTAGGCCCAGCAGCCCCCGAGCCATCGCCCGATAGTCCGGAAAAGTGGTCCCGCTAACCGGCAGCCCATGCACCCGTAGGCCAGTGAGCCTGGCCACGTCCTCCAACATAGGGACCATATGTCCCCATGGGAAGAGGAACGTACGACTCACTGGATCCCAGTGGTCGTGCAAGGCGTAAAGGAGTGCGGTGTCGAATCGACCCACCTCAATACTCAAGAATGGGGCGAACCCCATGGCAGCCAACCGCTCCAGCTGAAAGTCCGGTAGTGCCAGATACACTACCCGGACCTACAGCCATAAGGTGCGGGTCCTGCGCTTTCCCTGCATTCATTAATTAATTGTGCATTTAATAAAAAAGGGTCAAATTTTTTTATCCAATAAATAAATTAAAATAATAAAGGTTGCATTTTCTGTCATAAGGACGTCCCCCTTTAGACCACACTTCCTAATGCACGGTCCGATATGGGCCGCATGTGTTCTGAGTCCCCAAGGGCTTGAACGGCCAGTGGAGGTCCGTTCTTGTGTTGTACAGTGGACTTTCCACCGCTCATCCTTTTGTTCGGTTCTCTTGTGTTCTGGTTTTGAACGGCCACGCCCGGGCCGCATGCGTTATGCGCGGATATTTGTGAGCCGTACGTTCTAGGTTGTGTGGTTCCCTTTGAGCCGTTCGTCCGTCGTCTTCCCCGACGACGACGAACATCCCTCCCACCGGCGGCGATGGCCCCATGGCCCCCAAACCGGCTCCTAGAATGTCTAAAGCCCCTATTCTACCCCGCGGATCGACATGCATAAATTAAAATTGAAATGGGTGAGGTTTTTGGGACCTACCTCGGGGTCCCGTAAGTTTTTCCCCTTCGCCGCCGTGGGCACCGCCGCCGGTTCACCGGCGAGTTCTTCAGCCACGGCCTCTCCTTCCTCCGCCGCAGCGGCCAGAGGTGCGTCCTCCTCTTCGGCGACGGGTGGCGGTGGGGCTCCTCCTTTGACGGCGGCTGGCACCGCCCTCTCTTCTTCCGCAGCCATCGGTGGCGGCATCTCCTCGCCGGTCGCCCGATCACGGGGGGCTTGGTGTTTTGTCCGCATCCTTGAGGGTGTGAGCGGGAGAATGAGGAAGTATGAGATTGAGAAAGGGGGGAGGTAAGGGTGTTGTGGTTCCCTTCGTTCTCCCTCTCCTCCACCGGTTACGGTGAGGAGGAGGGAGACGAAGGGGTTTTTGTTTCAGAACCCCAGGCGTTATGCGGTCTAACGATATACCGTTTCTCATTTGCGCGGTTTATACTTGGTCATTTTTATCTAACAGTATACTGCTTAAGTCCGGTTCAAATCCCATGTGTATAAACGGCTGATGCTTAGCCGTTCTGTACTTTGAGCCGGTTGTATTTGACCGTTCATGTTTGAAAAAATGGTCTAATTCTTGTTGCTACACTTTGTGTTCAATGGATAAATTTGGTTGTTTGATATCAATGTAAATCTTGCTAACCATCTCATGTGCAGCATCAAGCCTTCACTTGCCGTTTCACCTGCACAGGTAAGTCAGGTATGGCCTTCTATCCCTATATCCATTATTGCATTACTATATGGTAATATACTATATTATCTCGAGAACCAGTTGGTTATCTACGTGTTCCAGGATCTGATGTTCCCCTTTAACAAAAATGATGATGATCCAGGTTCACGTGCTTAATCTTCGGATAAGCCGCTAGGTTGGGATGTCCAGGGGGGATGGTTCTATCCTGCACGCCGTGGTTGCAGGTGGTGTCTTGACTCTGATTCTCCCAACCTACCAATATTATTCTCGAGTATCTTATATTTTATTCTTTCTTCGCATTCGTTTTAATGATTTCTTTTATTTTAGCCCAGCATGCATCATGCGCATCTCTTGAGCATTCATGACCCATGGTTTGCCTATGAAGTGCCCCACCAGTGATGGTTAGCTGTGCGTTCAGTGTTTGAGTAAGAGGAACAATTCCACTCTGAGTTGGAAGGTTCACTTTGGTCGATTCGCTTGGTTTGGTTGATTAAGAGGTCCCCGTCTGGAGTTTTAGTCCGCTTCTTTATTTTTCGTTGCTTATTCCGATCTCCTCATTGGTCCACGGGATTGTGTCCCCCATGAGGTTGATCGTGTGTTTCCTTTTATGTTAGTTTAGTTCATCCATATTGGCGTCGCTTTAAGTCTGATCATTCCTTGTGTTCGGTTCAGAGTTTTCCGGAAGATTCTTATTGCTTGTTGGTAAAAACGGGTGTCGTTTTACCTTAACGCTCGCTTTTCGGTCCACTCCGCTTCATTTACACTTCATCTCCATGTTCCATTTCGCTTTCGCTTCACCTCCGCTCGCTCCCCTACAAAGAGGACGTTAAGGAGGGACATCTGTTGACACCCGCTTTTTACCGATAAGTTGAGTCATTTCTATTACTCCCATTTATTGATGCCTCGAGTTGTCCATCACTCGTTGGGCTATTTTCTGGCACGTTCTGGGCCAATTTTATGGGTGGTCTCCCTCCCTGGCTAGGTCCGAGTTGATTCAAGGCTTAATGGGCTTTGGTTTGTGGTTGATTGAGCTTTTCTATGAATTTCAAGCACCCATGTACATGTGCGGTCAATCTCCAGCCGCACAACCATATGTGCGGTTGATACTGAGCCGTTCATATATTTATGGGATATTTGGTTGATTTTCTGAATTATCACCGACAAGCATATATACGGCTTAGCCATAGCCGCATAAGACATTGTGCGGTACGTACTGAGCCGTCTATCTCTCAAGAGTCCTAACGTCGGTTAACTATTCAGATAATTACCTATTTCTCTTTTTATATATCACCGATAGGCTTGGGCCGTTTCCTGTTAGCCGTTCAACTATGAGAGAGTCCAACAGCAAATTTATCGGTCAGTTCAGTTCATAAATTAATTATTTGGTGATTTATTTGAATTTCCACCGACAGGGAAGGACGGCCCATGTCTAGCCACTCATCATTTGTGCGGTCTATCGTGAGACCGTTTATCCTCTCGGACCAGAAAGTGGTTAAGGGTTTTTTATCCATTCGTGTTTTTTCTCCCAAACTTTCTCCGGTGATTTCTCCGCAAATCCTTAACCATTTTGAGTGCCATTTTTTTCAGATAAAAGATAATTGAATTATCTTCATCTTTTATTTGATAATCTCGACCTAAAAATGGCTAGAAATCCTAATTTCGGGCTAGGACTTTAGGTGCTCTATAAATAGACCCTAGGGGCCGGGCTTGAAAGGGGGGAGATTCTAAGTCGACAGCGAAGCCCTGGTGAAATTTTGAGCGACCTAGCACCAAGGAGGGAGGCCTTCTACATCCACACAGGCCTCCGGTTCAGGGAGTAGTCCTAGTTTTGAGTCTTTTACATTTGATAGTCATGTTTCTTCTCATTGCATGCTTATTTTTTTACACGTCCATTCTCCCACATTTTCTTTGTTTGCACTGCCATGCACACACCCTCCTACATTTTCTGACGCCCCCAGGGGTTTAAAACTCCCCAGGTATTCCCCATTCCATTTAGTTATGTTAATTTCCTTCCGTTCGATCGTATACTACACTTTCTAGTTCTAATCCTTATTTTTCTTCGTGTTCCACACTCTGTTTCGCAGGTCAGCAACACACTAACGCGAGGCCCATCCTTTCTGGCCGGCCGAAAAGGGTGGAGGTTGGACCCTTGCAACTTCTGGCGTGGTGGTCTTGCGCGGCTTCTTCCCGACCGTTCAGGGAGACGTACGGCCAGTCCTCAACCGTTCTTCATCCCCCTGCGGTCACCATCAAGCCGTTCAACCCTCCATCCATCGTCGTCTCGCGTTCCACCTCAGCACCGAAGAGCGGCCTATCGTGAGACCGCGCATACCTTCAGGTGGTCCATAAGGAGCCGTTCAACGCGTCGGTGCTGGTTTTAAGGCGAGTACCTCCCTCTTTTCAAGGTACGGTGTGCGTTCATCGCATGTCCGGCATCTTGGTGGCGATCATGATCACAGGTTCACCCCTCTATTCTATCCGACCTTCATTTTGTTTTATTTCTCATATCTGCATAGTAGAGGGATATTTTAACGCTGGTAGGAAAGGAGGAGTTATACTTTCCACATCTACACCTACGACATCACATATCACCCCTACTCGGCCATCAAGGGACGGGCCCTCGCGGACTTCATCTTCGAAAGCACGGTCCCGATTGAAGAAGCACTTCCACCTGTGCCAGGGTCCACTTGGGATATGTTCGTCGATGTGTCCTCCAACTCGGCCGGAAGCGACGCCGGTGTCCTTCTCAAGTCCCCTGAGGGAGTGGAGTTGCGGTACGCCTTGAAATTCAACTTCCAGGCGTCCAACAATGCCTCCGAGTACGAAGCCGTTATCTCGGGAGCCAGGATGGCCCGACGATTGGGAGCCGAGTGAGTCAGGATCTACACTGATTCCCAATTGGTCGCTAGCCAGGTCAACGGTGATTACGAAGCTCGGGAAGGATAAATGATCAAGTACCTCCAGGTGGTCAAAAGGATGGCCCGACTCCTCGAGAGCTTTGAGGTAGTCCAGATAGCCCGAGAGGAAAACTCCCGATCGAACGCCCTCTCTCGCCTGGCCTCCTCCCTCGACCCCGAAGGTACTCGATCGGTCTTCCTCGAAGAGATCAAGTGACCGAGCATCGAATCCGAGCTCATGACCGTTGACCCGGCACCCCCGAGCGACTGGCGGACCCCCTACATATCCTTGCTCCGGGATTCTCATGAGCCCCCCGACCCTCAGGAGGCTCGAAAACTTAAGTACCAAGCTCGGCGTTTTGTCATGCTGGATGATGCCTTGTACCACATATCTTTCTTCGATCCCCTCCTCAAGTGCATCAGCGCTGATGAAGCCAGCTGGGCGATTCAGGAAGTACACGAAGGCATCTGCGGCGCACACCAAGGAGGAAGATCGCTCGCCAGAATCTTGCTTCAACAGGGTTACTGGTGGCCCACTCTCCAACGTGACTAAACAACCTATGTACATAAGTGCGAACGATGTCAGCGCTTCGACCACTTGATCCATCAACCCACCGCGGAGCTCATCACCCTTACCGAGCCATACCCTTTCGCTCAGTGGGGGATCGATATCTTGGGGCCGTTTCCCACGGCTCAAGCCTAGAAGAAGTTCATCATCATCGCCATCGATTACTTCACCAAGTGGATTGAGGTCGAGGCCACCACCAGGATCACCGAATCGATCGTATGGAGTTTCGTTTGGAAGTCGATCATTTGTCGTTACGGTGTCTCCCGAGTGATCGTGAGCGATAATGGTCAGCAATTTGATTCTCATTACTTTAGAGGCAGATGTGCCGACCTAAATATTTACAATCACTTCACTTCGGTAGCCCACCCTCAGGTCAATGGCCTGGTCGAGAATGCCAATAAATCTATCTTGAAAGGCATCAAAACTAGGCTCGGCAAGGCCAAGGGAAGCTGGCTCGAGGAATTACCGAGCGTATTATGGTCGCACCGAACTACTCCGAGAATGGCCACCAGTGAAATACCTTTTCAGCTGGTGTATGTCACGGAAGCCGTGATTCCGTTGGAGGTCGGCAATCCCTCTCTCCGAGTCATCCACTTCAAACCCGAGGTAAACGAGCAGAAACTGCGGGAAAACCTCGACTTAGTGGACGAGATCCGGGAGATTGTAAGTATCCGAGCAACGGAATACCAATGGCGTATCACTCGATACTACAACTCTAAAGTCTGAGATAGACACTTCCAGCCAAGGGACTTCGTCCTGAGAAAGGTTGAAGCCTCTCGACCACTGGAGGCGGTAAAGCTAGCCCCTACCTAGGAAGGCCCCTACCGAGTGGTCGAGACGCTCGGGAAAGGAGCATACCGATTGTCCACCATGGAAGGAGCACCCGTCCCTCGGACATGGAACGCGATAACACTTCACAAGTTCTACTTTTGATCATTGGGCAAGCATGCACATGTAAGCGAAGTAGAATAAACGCCATTTCTTATCTTTTCATTAAACTTTGATGTACATCAAGTAGGCCACAGCCAATACAATATACATGTACAACAAACAAAAAAATTACATCCACTGGTACTATGATGCAAGCAGAACGCTCGGCCAACTCAGTGAGCACTCCTACGTCCAGCCACTGACTCTACCTAGTGCGAAAACTGACTCGGATAAAGGATGGCCGGCCCCGTTGGTTTGAGAAAGCTTGGAGGAAAGGTGCCAGAGAAATTGGAAGGACAACAAAAAAAAGAGAGAGAGAGAAGCGGAAGGAAAATAAGTGAAGGCCTCCTCTGCCAACTCTCTGGAAGGAGGACGGATGCCGAACAGAGAGCAGGCATCCTCCAAAGAGTGGGAGGGGGGGGAGGGGGAGGCTGAGGTGAGGAGGGAGCTTGAAGAGCTCCCGCTACCCTCAGGATGGCGTCGGCGGGTCAGGGACAGGAAGGCTACATTCTCCAGCATGTCGAACCCTCTCCCAAACTGACCTCCGACTGTCGAACCCTCTTCCAAACTGGAATAGCAGGAGCTTCCCTCCTACTACCGTCTGCATCATCATCTTCTAAAGCGCCTTCCATGCCCCGCCGAAATGGACAGCACAACGCTTCGCGTAGACGGAAGAAGGAGAAACCGTCAAGGATGGCCTTAAGCGATGAAAGGAAAAGGAGACGCCCCTCCGACCTTTTATAGGCCGAAGGGGGATCTGATTGCCTTAAATGACTCTCCCCTTGAAAACACGCTAACGGAGCCTTCCCTAAGGCGGTTACCTCATTTCCCAACACCCCCTCCAAGCGGGACGTGCGAAGCGGCAAGTCATTTAGGGCGGCATGGAAAAGTCAAAAGGTGCCAGCGCCATGTCAGCTATTTGACAGATCGGCATACGTGATATCTGTAGAGAAAATCGGCACATTCTCCAACAACTACGGATACGGTAGTCAAATCACACCAAAAGTGATAAGAAACAGTCAATTCAGCACTTAATACTGCCACTACTATACTTTCCAAAAAACAAAAAAGTCTTACACGACTACATAAGGGAAAGGAAAAAGAAAGAAAGAGCTAGTACATCAGGCCTCGGGCCTGTTGTGCCCATGTGGTCAATTAAGTCATACTGTGGTCATTTGAGTCATTCGACATCATCCTGTGGTCATTTGAGCTATTGGACATTCTTGGTTTTGATAATGGCTTGGTTTTGATAATGGCTAAACACTATAAGTCATTGTTATTTTCCACTCTCATATGACTGACATATATAATGTTTTGTTCACGACAGATAAGCCCATGAATGGACACAGAATGGAGTGGAGATGACAAATGTGAAATTCTAATGATCGCACCCAAGCAAGGATGGAAATCCTTTCAAATCATGATCAATCAAACGATCAAACTCATGGCAGTCGCCTGGCAAACCAAACGTGTGGATAAGCATCTTGCCTCTCTACCATTCAATACAGGTGGTATATGCCATTTACTGTCAAGCACCATTGGTAAGATTCTTACGTTGTCATAGCCATCAATCTCACCATGGGTATTCCATATACCTCTCATTTCTAAACTTCATTCATGATATTTGAGGTTCACAATGATAACTTGGTTTGATAACTTACAAGTTCACTCTTCAAATGTATTAGTTTCTCATTCCAATCATGGTAACATGCTCAAATGATCTAATGCATAAATCAAACCCAAAAATGCATGGAATTGATAAGGACATGAGTATCTTGACTTATGGACATGTTTCTTTGGGCTAACACTTCATTTTTGCAGGTATAGATCTTTCCGGTCGACCAAAACACCTTGGCCGGTCGACCAGATTTTCCAGAGACGAAGAACTTCAGAATTTACAGGTTCCGGTCGACCAGTGGGTAGTGGTCGGTCAACCAGTTCTTCCAGAAACGAGAAACTCCAATTTTTACAGGTTTCGGTCGACTGCCCCTAGGTGTCCGGTCGACCGGTTTTACCAGAGATGAAAAATCAACCGACTGTAAAATTCCGGTCAACTGCCCCATGCCTTCCGGTCGACCGCCAGCCCCGAGGCCCCCTTTTGTTGACTTTTGTTTCAAACTCGAGGAGAGGTCTTTCTACCCATTTGTTTAACCCCAAAGTCACCCAATCCCCCATGGATTGTGGATCTGGTCTGGGGGATGTCCAAGGACCATTCAAAGTCTATAAAATCAACACATGAGGGGTTAGAAACCCTAAGGCTTTAATTGGAACAAGAGAGATCAAGGGAGGCTAGAGGAGGTGATTCACGGGTACTGTAGCACCTCCGTGAACAGTGCTTCGGGCTGGAGTTCTTCATCCATTCCAAGTTGATTCAAGTATAGATCTGAAGCAAGCAACCTCCAAGGAAGCTAGAAGCAATCAAGATTCTCAAAGGTGATCAAAGCTGCATCCTTAAACCTCTTCATCAACTCAAGAGGATCAAAAGAAAGATCAAAGCTATATCCAACACTCTCTCCATCAACTTAAGGTGTTTCAAGCTCATATCAAAGTAAGTAATCTCCAAGGAAGTGCAGAGGCAAGCAAGGCTATCAAGGTGATCCAAGGAAGTTGATTTCACAAGGTTTTCAAGGGAGATCAAATCTGCATCCTTTATCTTCTTCATCAACTCAAAGTGATCCAAGGAAGATCATTTCACAAGGAAGAAGATACCATTGAAGAATCAGATTCAAGCTGCAGCAATCTCAGACAAGATCTTTTCTCCTTGAGCATATTCTATATCTTGTTTGAGTGTTTTCATGTTTGTTCTTTTTCCATTTCATTCAAACATTTGAAACTGAAGATCGTCCCTACCGGTGGTTAGTAGGAAGGCAATCGGAAGTTCTCTGATCTGCGGTGTTGACGTCCCTACCGGTGGTTAGTAGGAAGGCAATCGGAGGTCTTTCCGATTTACGGTTCAGTGCGTTGCACTAGTGGAGCCTCACCAGATTTGGTGAGGGGTGGACGTAGGACTGGGGATTCAGTCCGAACCACCTTAAAATATTTTGTGTTGTGGTTTGCTTGTGCGATTGCTTCGTGATAGATGCATGCTTAGGTTCAATATCTATATTACTTATTCATCTTGCTAAGCGAATCGTTGTGTGCCATGTTAAGCTAGTTATATTCCGCTATAATTCTTTGTATCTAGCTTTAAAGAGGGCTATATTTCGAAAAGAGGGGCAGATCTATTCACCCCTCCCCTCTAGATCCGCCATCCACTACTCAATAAGTGGTATCAGAGCGAGGCTCTGCCATTCCCAGATCCAACGATCTGTAGGGAAAGATCCTGGTGTATTTTATTTAGATGGCTTCATATGCTACACATGCTTCGATGGTTTCTCCGCCCATTTATGATGGTTCAGATTTTTCCACATGGGTAGGGAGAATGTTCATCTATGTTAGCTCCATAGATCCACAATTATGGACTCTTATATACGATGGTCCTCATGAGCTACCATCAAATTCAATTGATTGGTCAGCCGAACATGAGACAAAACATAATGATAATCTTGCTGCATATAACTTAATTATAGCTGCAGTTGATCTCAGACTAACTCGTCTTGTGTCCTCCTGCAGCACAGCCAAGCAAGTATTGTACAGGTTGGTGAAAATCCATGAAGGGAAGGAACAAGAACAAGAATGCTTCATGGCCGACCGTGTAGAACAGTCCAGTAATACATCCTCATCACAGGTAAACTCTGACTCCGAGGACTTCACTTTTGAAGAGCTTATGGAAGCTTATGATGAGTTGATTACACAATACAAAAAGGTGAAATCAGAAAACAAAAATTTGAAAAAGGATCTCAAGAAAAGTAACCAAAATGAAAGCTCTTTTTGTAAAAATTGTTCTACTTTTGAAGAGCTTAACGACACTCTTTCTTTTGATCTAGATACGCATAAGTAAAGCATTGCATGTCTAAGGGATGAAAATGAAAATCTTCATGATGAAATCACTAGGTTGGAAGAAATTGTAATAAAACTTCAAAACTAACCTAAGTCAATCTCCAATGATCAAACTATGGCCGATGGGCTAATTCATGATGAGAGGTTGATTGAAGAAAGTAAGAATTTTGAAACTCAAAGTGAAAAGGTCCTAAAACAAACTGAAGTTTCATGCTCTGCTAATTTTGCATGCAAAGAATGCTCGTTCTTGAAAAGGATAAATATGGGTCTCTATGATAATCTTGAATGGTAACAAAATCTGATTGATTCTCTGAAAGAAGATAATAGAGAATTGTTGAAAAAGAAAATTAAACTTGAACAAGATGAAGAAGAATAGAATGAAAAGCTGGTTGCACTTGGAAAAGGTAAGACTATCATTGATGATTGCTTTGAAACATTGCATGCTTTAGAACAAGAAAATCAAAATCTTAAAGCGGTAAATGTCATGCTCAATGAGCAATTGGCAGCATGCGAAGAGGGTCTTGATGAATCTAAACAGCATATTTCCTCACTTGAAAATGAAATTCAAGGTTTGAATGATTTCCTGTCAATGTTTGCCCAAGACCAAGATTCTGGCTCATCAGAAGCCACCACTTCCTATGGTCACCAAAAAGGGCATACAGCTTGAAAGAAAAGTAAAATTCAGCATGCTCATCCAACATGCACCACAACAAGTCCAATGCTAAATACCATGCTTTCCACAAAATGAATGTCCATTGTTATTATTGTGGTAGACATGGTCACACTGTGCATGATTGTTTCATCCTGAGAAATGATGAGCTTAGAACAGGACAACAAGTGAAAGGGCAAGGAAAGAAACAGGTCAACACTGGCAGAGGGCCTGCTCAGCAGAACTCTGCATAGAATCGCATGGAGAATCAGAAGTGTCGACATTCCCATCCAAACAGGTCGACACTCCCCATGGCCTTCAAAAGAAATGCTTCTCTTTACTGCTTTCATTGTGGTAAGACTGGTCACACTGACCAGGAATGCTGGCATCTAAAAGAAAGATATCGCCCTCATACCATGAAAGGTAAAAATCATGCTCGCCCACAAAAGCGTAGTCCACATGCATACGCACATGAATATAAAAAGAAAAATCAATCTTTTGTGTGTTGTTTCTATTGTGGGAAAAATGGGCATGAGATATATGATTGCCTCACAATGAGTGAGGATGATGTGATTGCCCTAAAAAAGATGGGCCAAGATGCTAAACATGTTGCTAACCCACAAGGACCCAAGCAAGCTTGGGTACCTAAAAATTCCAAATGAGAATTTTAGGTGCAGGATGTCTTGGAGCTTAGAAATGAATGGTCAGGTAAATAAAAGCTCAAGGCACAGGTATGTAAATATTTTTTATCATTTTGCATGTTTAGTCTTGACATGTAGATACTACATCATAAGTTTGCCCATTTTGTTCAATAAACTTCTGCAAACTGAATTGCTTGGTTGAAATGATGATTTATCCCCCATGGTGTGGAGATGAACACATGAGCTAGATTAATTGCTCACACCCTACTTGACCTCTGGTATTTCCAATGGTCGAGAGTTGAAAGGCAAGTCATGCTTGCCCAGAACTCTTACTATGCGTAAGAAGGATCTAAGATCAAAACCTCCGCCGTGAACCAGAGATCAATTATTTCAGCTGTTTAATTCATGAGAAACTTGTTATGCTGATGAAGTTGATGTGATGATGAGTTGTTTGGTACCTGTTATCAGCCACATGAAATTCTTAGATTTTGGTTTTGATGATGCATATCATGGCTGCATTTTCAACTCGTTATTCATGTTAGCATTGTTCAAAGGGGGAGTCTAACATTTGGCATCATAATGTTGCATTCAGTTCAAAATCAATTGTGAATGATTTGTGTTTGCATCATCGTGTGATCTCATGTACTTCTATGCAAATCATGTTTAGGAAAATAAAAAAAATGTGCAATCATCATGCAGCATCTTCATTGCATTGTGCATTCACATAAGTCTTAGGCTGCATAGTTCATTGCCAACCCATGCATGCTTTCAGTAGGAGTCAACATCTAAAACCAAGCTACATGCTCTCTTAGAATAAAGTTGTATCAAATGGATGCAAAAAGTGCTTTCTTGAATGGTTTGATCAAGGAAGATGTCTGTGTGGAGCAGCCCCCTGACTTTGAGAACGATAACCATGCAGATTTTGTATACAAGCTAGACATGGCACTTTATGACTTGAAGCAAGAACTAAGAGCTTGGTATGAGAGACTAAGCTTGTTCCTCATTGAGAAAGGGTACACACGAGGTAAGGTAGATCAAACACTTTTCACCAAGAAGCAAGGTAAGAGTATTTTGATTGTTCAAATTTATGTTGATGATATTATGTTTGGCTCTACTAAGTCTGAAATGTGTGAGGAATTTGTTAATCTCATGACTAGTGAATTCGAGATGAGTCTAATGGGAGAACTCCAATTTTTCTCAGTTTACAGGTCAACCAAAGAGAAGATAGGTGCTTCATAAGTCAAGCCAAATACATCAAGGAACTGCTGAAAAGATTTGACATGATGAATAGCAAAATTATTGCAACTCCTATGAGCACCTCAACATCACTGGATTCGGATGAAAATGATAAATTAGTGGATGTAAAGATCTATAGAGGTATGATTGGCTCCTTACATTATTTGATTGCATCCCGACCAGATATCCAATTTAGTGTTTGCCTCTGTGCTAGATTTCAAGCTAGTCCTAGAGTAGGACTAAGCATATTGAGATTAGGCATCACTTCGTTAGAGATGAGGTTGTTAAGAAAAATTTTGAACTGCATTTTGTTGATACTCTAAATCAAATTGCTGATATCTTCACCAGGCACTTGTGTAATGACAGGTCTACAACACTCAGAAGGGAGCTTGGTCTTTGCCGACCTCAAGGCCAATAAAAAATTGAACTGATGATCTTTTTCGTTTTGGCTGTGTGCTGTTTGGTATCCATGCATTGTATATATGTATCCATGTCATTCTGCACTCATTTGCATAATCACGTTGAATTCATGATCATGATGCATTGCATAGCATCATTCTTGCATGGCTATGGTATATTAAATGTTGATGTATGGAAAGGCAGGTAATACTTGTCTAGAAGCACTCAATATGCGTGAGGTTTCACCTCCGCCAAACACCATGCGTCACTATCGCATATATGCCATATAGTAAGGGGGAGTTATCTTTTTGAAGCATTCATGCATATTTTTCATCTTCATTCTGTTGACTTTCATAAGTGTACAGCCATGTGTTGGGTCATGCATTTCATTTCTGCCAACTTCATGTTCGATCAGGTCAACCCATGCTTGGTTCTAGTCAACATCTCCTTGACATTCGTCATTCCACTTGATTGCCAACATAACTCCTTGAGTGCATTCACTGCATATCCTTAGGGGGAGTACTACTGCTATTCTTAATCTCTTGCAATCTGAACTTCATGGCTTCCAGTTTGAAAATGAGATCATGAGACCGACAGAATTATGGTGTAAGAGCTTTCTATTATATGCACTGATGATTATCCATCAAATGAAAATGGTTCAGATTTAATGATTCCCTGGAAGTTTTGATATATCTTTTGAAATCATCTATGTTCTGTGGTTCTAATAGATTTTAACTAGAGGTTGCATGTTGTGCATTGAATGACTATCCTGAAATCTGAAAATTCAAACGTCATTACAACGTTGGTTGAAGATGCTAAAGCTTAGTATTGTTGTTAAACACCTTGATGAGGTGGAATTCCTAAAAATCAATTTGACAGAGCAATGATATTGTTGCACGGAGAAATATGTCACGTCCTCAAAACAAGTGACGAATGATATGTCATAATGTGCCCCTGTTATCTCTGTCTTAATTCATTTGGACTCTAGACAGAGCAATGGCATACTTGCTGAGAAATGTATCTTCTCATCAAAGAAATGAGATTGGATATGTCATGACGTGACTTTGCTATCTCTGTTCATTCTGAAGCATAACAGTCAGTCTTACTAAATACCTAGGAATACTGGCGTTTAAACAACGTGTATTCTTACAGCTATGAGGCATGTACTAGACTCGATTGCTCGTAAAATATGAGTCATATGCATAAACCTGCAAAAGATCATGCAATACAGTGCTGAATTCATAAAATTCCATGCTTTAGTCATGCTTGTTTCACCTCAATACTAGTTGGTGCTATTCCCGATGAAGTTATTGAATATGAATGTTTAAGACAAAGGAAAGTTCAGCACTGTCATGATATGCCCTTCTGGTTCATTTCTATTAAAACATGCATATAGATGGTTTTGGAACTCTATTGTTGATCTCGGATTTCATTAGCTTTGAACCATGTACAATGCTCACGGCGTGTTTTCGGTTTGCATATAATGGCTTGCTCTTAGCTCCAATTCAGCTCTGGTCTCACCTTCTCTCCCTTATCCCTCCTTTTTGCTACTGTCAAAGGGGGAGAATGTCTTGTTGTGAGTCCGTCCTTTGTGCAGCCTTTGTAACTTGTCAAAGGGGGAGAAGCGAATTGTGAATGGGGGAGAGTCAAAGGGCATCTATGCATACATATCCGCATTCACATACTTTCATCATCATGCATCTTGAGCTGCATATATTATAAAATTTGCCATCTTGGATATCACTGCCACATAATGACTCACAGTGTTGTCATCATAAAAAAGGGGGAGAATGTTGTGCCCCTGTGGTCAATTAAGTCATATTGTGGTCATTTGAGTCATTCGACATCATCCTGTGGTCATTTGAGCTATTGGACATTCTTGGTTTTGATAATGGCTTGGTTTTGATAATGGCTAAACACTATAAGTCATTATTGTTTTTTACTCTCATATGACTGACATACATAATATTTTGTTCATGACAGATAAGCCCATAAATGGACACAGAATGGAGTGGAGATGACAAATGTGAAATCCTAATGATCGCACCCAAGCAAGGATGGAAATCCTTTCAAATCATGATCAATCAAACGATCAAACTCATGGCAGTCGCCTGGCAAACCAAGCGTGTGGATAAGCATCTTGCCTCTCTAGCATTCAATACAGGTGGTATATGTCATTTACTGTCAAGCACCATTGGTAAGATTCTTACCTTGTCATAGCCATCAATCTCACCATGGGTATTCCATATACCTCTCATTTATAAACTTCATTCATGATATTTGAGGTTTACAATGATAACTTGGTTTGATAACTTACAAGTTCACTCTTCAAATGCATTAGTTTCTCATTCCAATCATGGTAACATGCTCAAATGATCTAATGCATAAACCAAACCCAAAAATGCATGGAATTGATAAGGACATGAGTATCTTGACTTATGGACATGTTTCTTTGGGCTAACACTTCATTTTTGCAGGTATAGGTCTTTCCGGTCGACCAAAACACCTTGGCCGGTCGACCAGATTTTCCAGAGAAGAAGAACTTCAGAATTTACAGGTTCCGGTCGACCAGTGGGTAGTGGCCGGTCGACCAGTTCTTCCAGAAACGAGAAACTCCAATTTTTACAGGTTTCAGTCGACCGCCCCTATGTGTCCGATCGACCGATTTTGCCAGAGATGAAAAATCAACCGACAGTAAAATTCCGGTCGACCGCCCCATGCCTTCCGGTCGACCGCCAGCCCCGAGGCCCCCTTTTGTTGGCTTTTGTTTCAAGCTCGAGGAGAGGTCTTTCTACCTATTTGTTTAACCCCAAAGTCACCCAATCCCCCATGGATTGTGGATCTGGTCTGGGGGATGTCCAAGGACCATTCAAAGTCTATAAAACCAACACACGAGGGGTTAGAAACCCTAAGGCTTCAATTGGAACAAGAGAGATCAAGGGAGGCTAGAGGAGGTGATTTGCGGGTACTGTAGCACCTCCGTGAACAGTGCTTCGGGCTGGAGTTCTTCATCCATTCCAAGGTGATTCAAGTATAGATCTGAAGCAAGCAACCTCCAAGGAAGCTAGAAGCAATCAAGATTCTTAAAGGTGATCAAAGCTGCATCCTTAAACCTCTTCATCAATTCAAGAGGATCAAAAGAAAGATCAAAGCTACATCCAACACTCTCTCCATCAACTCAAGGTGTTTCAAGCTCATATCAAAGCAAGTAATCTCCAAGGAAGTGTAGAGGCAAGTAAGGCTATCAAGGTGATCCAAGGAAGTTGATTTCACAAGGTTTTCAAGGGAGATCAAATCTGCATCCTTTATCTTCTTCATCAACTCAAAGTGATCCAAGGAAGATCATTTCACAAGGAAGAAGATACCATTGAAGAATCATATTCAAGCTGCAGCAATCTCAGACAAGATCTTTTCTCCTTGAGCATATTCTATATCTTGTTTGAGTGTTTTCATATTTATTCTTTTTCCATTTCATTCAAACATTTGAAACTGAAGATCGTCCCTACCTGTGGTTAGTAGGAAGGCAATCGGAAGTTGTCCGATCTGTGGTGTTGACGTCCCTACCGGTGGTTAGTAGGAAGGCAATCGGAAGTTCTTCGATCTGCGGTGTTGACGTCCCTACCGGTGGTTAGTAGGAAGGCAATCGGAGGTCTTTCCGATTTGCGGTTCAGTGCGTTGCACTAGTGGAGCCTCACCGGATTTGGTCAGGGGTGGACGTAGGACTGGGGATTCAGTCTGAACCACCTTAAAATCTTTTGTGTTGTAGTTTTCTTGTACGGTTGCTTCGTGATAGATGCATGCTTAGGTTTAATATCTATATTACTTATTCATCTTGCTAAGCGAATCGTTGTGTGCCATGCTAAGCTAGTTATATTCTGTTGCAATTCTTTTTATCTAGCTTTAAAGAGGGCTACATTTCGAAAAGAGGGGCAGATCTATTCACCCCTCCCCTCTAGATCCGCCATCCACTACTCAACAGGGCCCATCTCCAGGCTCGATAGACAAGGCTCCCTCAGCACCTGATGATCTGCCCCCGGTATTCTCGGCGACGATCAACCTAGACACTGACCCCACCTGAGTTGGAACTGTCTCAGTCGTGTGCCCTCCCGAGGTTGCTGGAGTTGGCAATCGCTCGGATGAGATCGAGGCCTCCCGACTCCCCTCTTCGCTCGATGTATAGTGGGAAGAGTCGGTGGAACCCCAGTCCGAGTCATAGCATTGCCCGGAAGGAAAAATGAGCCCAGAGGCTTGGGCCTCCGCCTCTATGGTGGCCCGATTGAAGTCCTGGGTGAAGCCCTTTCGAAGGCCCCGATGATAGCCTGACTCGTAGTAAGGAAAGGCAGTTTGCTGAAGAGCAGCTTGGTAAGCCTCTGAGCACCTATGCTGCTCGAGCACTTCCATCCCCGCCAGCTCCGCCTTCCTCTCGAGCTCGGCTATCCTCTATTCTGACTCGGACAGCCTTCTCTCGGCCTCGATCCCTGCAACCTCGGCCCCCCGGACTCGGTCCTCGAACTCTTTCTGCTCGGCCTTCCACTGCCCGTCGCGCTCGACCTGAGCTTTGCACTCCGCCTCCAGGAGCTCATTCTTCAGATCGACCATACGACAGGCCTGGGCCAGCTGTTCCGCCAACGATTGAGCCTCCGCCTGGCTAGACTGCGCCTGTGGTCAGAGCGGGTCCACCTCCCAACAAAGGTCCCCAAGATCGAGGGTCAAATGCCCAACCTTTCGATCAAGCACACCACAGGCCCATGAAAGAGTTGCCCGCTCCGACTCCACCCAAGCGTACGCGTCCACTGCCTCAGCTCCTAGCTAGGCCAGGACCAGGCCGCATGCCATAAGTTGCCCGAAAAGTGCAGAGGGGGGACCCTTCCGGAGTTTCTCTCACATGGCTTCTGAAGCTATGGAGTGGCACCTCCGGTACAAAGACCCCGGACGCTGAAGGCACCGGTCGAGGGAGGGGAAATCCTCTCCAGAGCTGTCGGGATTGGGGCACCTCCCCCGAGCGATCCCGCCTTAGGGGCCCCACTGGCTGGCTCAGGAGGAGCGGCCCCGCCGCGTACCTCCCCTGCCTCGGTCGGTTGTGGTTGAGTCGCTTCATCCTGCGACCCTCCAGCCTCGGTCGGCTCAGACCAAGCTCCCCCGTCTGGCGGCCCCTCTGTTTCTTTCGGCGTCCCGACATCGGCCATGACCCCTTCATCGTCGGTCCCCTCTTGTTCTGTAGAGGGGAGAGCTGGCAGAGAAGCCTCTTCGACCGGGCGGGCGACCTCCACCTTCCTCGTCCGCTTCTTCTCGACAGACACCGCCTGCATCAAAGACCTTAGCAGTTGCGCCACGGGATCTTTACGCTTGACCCCCCGACGTTCGAAAGTGTCATCCCGGGTGACCCGCTTACCCTTATCCCAGGCACAGGATGAGCCCTCCGAAGGTTGGAGATCACTCGGAGCCGGCGTATCATCCACGTCGATGACCTCCAGCTCGGCAGGCAGAGCCTCCTCCTCAGCCTCTCGCCTCGCGTCTGAATCAAGGAGAGCAAATTGAGAGAAGGAAGGAACTTGCTTGACAAGAAAGAGAACAAGTCCCTGAGATCCTTACCTGTCGGCAACAGCGCTCGAGAAAGGTACTCCTCAATGTTGGATGGGTCACCAAATCAGCAGTCTCCCGACGATTGTGCAGAAGGATGGCAGCATCCCTCTACACCTCTGGGGAGGCCTCTGTTTGCTTCGGAGGAATGTTCGGGTGAAAATTGGGCACCGTCGAGAAATTCCAGACCACACCGACTGTAGATGTGCCCACCCAGAAGTATTGGGTCTTCCACCTCTTGTGAGAGGAGTCCTTCATGGAGAGGGATACGCAACTCCTCTTCCGCTTCGCCTGTATGAAGAAGAAGCCCTTCCCCGCAAAAAGGTTCTCCATCAACTCAAAAAAATAATGAAAGAGGTCCAGCGAGGTGACCACCCCACACTGGCCACAAAGGAAAATGAAGGAGAAGATAAGGGTATAAGAATTGGAGACCAGCTGAATGGGAGCTAGCCGGTAGAACCGAAGCAACTCGACGAAAAAGGGATGAAGGGGCAGGCAAAAGCCGCACTTCCAGGCCAAGAGGAAGGAACAAAAGAGGCCAGAACGAGTGGCCAGACTAGACTCATGAGGCTCAGGCGCAAGGAACTGGAATCGCCAAGGAAGCCCATTATGGTTCTCCAGCCGCTTCACATCAGCCGCTCCCAGCTCACTGCAGAGAGGCTCCGACGGTACCAAGAAGACCCTAGGGGCCGGTCCTTCCTCCCGCCCGACGGTCTCAAGATTTCGGTCTGCCATAGATCAGATGGGAGAACCATAAGAAGACGGGGACAGCTCTGAGCTTGAGGACTTCTGAGGAGAAGGGAGCTGGCGTGATGGGAATCAAGCAAGCTGCCAGGCCAAAGCGAATCGAGGAAGCTGCCAGCCCAAGGATGAACGCGCTACCCTTGGGTAGCGCGACCTGAAGAAGGCGCCAGTCAACCCTAGCGCGATCTCAAACAGAGACGCAGTAGCAGACGGTCCAACTTCCCGGTGCTGGAACTCCAAAAGTCTTCAATGTTTGATGTTTTCCATGGTTGTAATCGATGCGCTAGCATCGTTTTGTCTTCCCCTTCCCCCTATATATGTATCCCATTTCATTTGATCAAAAATAAGCAATGAATATATGAAAGTTTGATTGAGTGTAGCCATGGCTATCTTCCCCAATCTTTGGAAACCCACTTCATCCGTCCCTCTCTGGGTACGAGACCCAATTCTGTTTCCCTGATCCTCTCCCTTTCCCCTTCAATGGAGGATGATCGAAGCCCTGGATGCATCGGCTCTGAGATGGGGTCGAGTGTGAGGCTCCATTCGGAGCTTCGTTCTTCTTCCACCAACGTTCACCTCCCCTCACCACCGCCAAGGATGTTGCTAAGGTTAGGATGGAGCTCGGTTGCACCGTCCCTGCGAAGGGTTCGGGTGAGAGGCCCCAACCAAGTTTCCTCACGGCCCTAGCATCATCTACGTCCACATTTCCTTCCCTCGCCACTCACCCCACATCCGCCTTCACCAAAGTTATCATAGCTAGTATTAGGTTGGTTTGAATTCAATTTAAGCATTCCCAGTGTGTTATCCATCATCCTGTGTGCTTTCCCCTTGTGTTTTGAACCCCCGAAGTCATCCATGGGAGCCCCAACATCGAGGTTCGTTGATAAGTGTCCATTTCTTATGATAATTCATCGCATGTACACCATTTTATGTGCATATAATTAGGTAATTATGCATATTTCATAGTTAACCCCAACTCCGCATTTAAATTGGAGCTTTCACGTAAATTGATTAATTTGGTGATATTATTTAATAATAAATTAAAGTTGAGGGCCATGAATCTCCATTGCATAACCATGAGTATTTGAGATTTATGTGCATATCGTGAAAATTTTTATGGACTAAAGTGCAATTATGTGTGTGCAGGATACCGAAGGTAATTACAAAAGAAGCCGGGGGCAAAACTGTCACCACCACTTTGACCAAGTCAAAAGCACATATTTTGGTTAGAGGGAAAAGAAATTTTAAAAGTTTAAAATTGAGGAAAGGAAACACATATTTTGGTTGGAGGGAAAATTGAATTCAAAATTTGAAATAAAGGAGAGACATGATGAGCCTTAGGAAAGGGGGTGCCCAAAGTCTAAGAAATGGAGTGCCCACCTACTTTTCCTCTTCTCCATGTATCATATTCTACCTAAATCCCAGCCATCCATCTCCTTTTGATACAATCTTCACCCTCTATCTACCCAACTTTCCCTATAAATAGCCCATGACAAGGAGGAGAAAGGGGAGTTCTTCTTTAGGCAATTTCTCTCCCAGCCTTAGGTCGCCGAGTTCTCCCACTTCCATTCATTTATGTTCATGCACTCTGCATAAAAGTTCTTTTTTTAAAGTCCTCTATAACTTCTTCTTCTGCATCATCTTCTAATTCCTTCTGATTTGCAAGGTATTTCGTGTTCTTTACTATTCTATCATGTGCATTTTCAGACTACATTCTTCTATGTTCTTCCTTTGTTTCTCCTTCCTCCGTCCGTATTCGCCTCTTACTTTCTTCACAAAAGTTCTTTGTTGTTAAGTTATATACAACTTCTTCTTCTACATCATCATCTAATTCCATCTGGTTTTAAAACTATTTCTTATTTTTCACTGTGCTATCCTATTCATCTACGAATCAGTGTTCCTCTCTTCTTTCCATTATTTCTCCCTCTTCCTTCCACTTTCTCCTCCTACTATCTTCATGAACGTTCTTTATTTTTAAATGTTCTACAACTTCTTATTCTGTATCATCTTTTCATTCTTTCAGATTTTAAAGTTATTCCCCATTTTTCACATTGTTATCCTGTGAGTTTACTGTTCATCCGAAGTGCTAGAATCTGTTATTCCTTTGTTTTGAAGCCTTTATTCTCTTCTTTTCTCTCTGAGTCTTCATAAAAGTTCTTCCTCTCTTCCTCCTCTTCAACTTCTTCTTCTTGGGCATCCCTAATTCATCTTGGTTTCAAAGTTATTCACCCTCTAAAGGCGACTTCAACGACGAAGGCGACTTCCTCCCGGTGTAGACGACATCTTCCGCAAGGTGGTTCATGATCCAAGGCAAAGAGAGGATGACGCCGTCATCCCCATTGCTGCTACCATCTTCACACCTCAGGCTCCTTTTATTTTTATTGCTTTAGTTTTATTTTACTTCATTGTAATCTCGTCACATCTTTGTTGTAAGCTTGTCTTGCACTTCATGTACTAGTTTCTTTATGATAATGAAAGAGTTGTTCTTTTGATCTAGTTCTTACTCTTCTTCCCTCTATACCTCATTCTTATATCTCTTCTTTTCACTTTATGCAATTATTTTCTATAGCATAGGCGCATAGTCATAGGTGTTTTTAATTAAGTGTTTAGTTTGTTCATCATTTCACTATTTTTTTAAGCAAAGAAAAATCATAAGTGTTTTTCAAATGACTCCAAGGTTTTTAACTCTAAAAATCTCTTCTTCCCTGTGGATTCGACCCGTGCTTGACATAGTACTACGTTCTCTTTTGATCATTTTGTGCGAGTTCGATTTTAAGATTGTTGATATGTGTGTTTTAAACGACGAACTTTCGCGTTATCAATTTTTGGCATCGTTACCGGGGAAGAATGATGATTTTTGATTTAAGAACTTTATTCTCCTTGTGTTTATAGTGTACTAATAAGGCTCTCTTTTCTTATTTTTTTTACAGAAAAAAAGAAAAAATTTAAAAAAAAATCAGAGGTAAGTTTACCTTTCATTCTTTCATCTTTTGATTTTGTCATTCATTTTAAAAATAATGAGGGATCACTTTTTAAGTAAGTATCCAAACTTTCCCTCTTTCATTCTAGTTTCATTTTTTCATTTTACATATCTTGTGGTTAGATAGGTTCATTAAAAAAAATTTTAAAAAAAAGCACTTGCACAAAAAATAAAAGACTTCATTCAAGAGTAGAAACCACACCATTCATGTTCTAGGCCATGCATCATTTAGCATAGGTTTTTTTTCTTTTTATTTAATTTCTACATTGTATTTTGGAGATTGCAAATGGCAAGGTACGTTCTACTTATCCTATTCTAGCATGCATATTACATAAAAACCCCTTGTTTAAAATTGAGGTGTATATTTCATTTTAAAATATTCTATGGGTAACACCCCTAAATAACATAAGGTGGGGATTTCATCACCCTTCCTTAGCCCACAAATCACATTTCCCTTGCATCTTTGCATGACCTAAGCTTTAAATAAAATTCAGTAGACACTGGCCCTAGGATCACACTATGATTTTAGTATGATTTAGGCTTACCCTCTTGTGGAAACCGGTGCCTAAGGAAAGACGGTCAGACGGTAAACGCCTTAAGCGGGCTAGTGGTTTACTAATTAGGTCCCTACGAAAGTAGGGGGAGCCTCCCACTACCCCACCCCTTATCTGGCCGGTGAAAATATTGAGGGTGAACTTAAGTTGCACTTTAATCATTTTGTGAAACCACATTTGTAGGTTTAGGTCACATCTAGGTCATTAGGTAATTTGTGTGTTAACTTGTTTGTATTTACATAAAAATAAAAAAAGAGTCAGCAAAACAAAATAAAAAAATACTCCTCTTCTCTCTCTTCGTCCTAGTTAGTGTTACATATATATATATATAATAAAAACCAAACAAAAAAAAATCATGTCCATAGATCGGGTTTTTAATCAAACTGGTTGCTTGACCCAAAATCAATTCATCCCAATGGACCCAAGCTCCTTTACACCACCTATCTTTCAAGATGATTACACATGGGCCCGTCCTGCCCATTATGTAGGTGAGTACCCGACCCAACACCTATCTTCCACCCAATTCAATGAAAGCCCATATTTTTGGTCAGCCCAACAAGAAAACTCCACACGCATGATGGCCCAATATCCTTTTCTCCCCCAAAATAAGGACCAATTTGCTCAATCCTATTTAGGGGATCATATGCCATTCCTTCCTCATGAACATGCTTTAACATGCCTAAACCTCCATACACCTTCTTACACCCCTTTCCTTGAGTGGGGAGATCAAAATAATTTCTCGGAAAAATCCTGAATATCAAGATCCATGCCCTCCCGAGCCAAATCTCTAAATCCAATTTGATCAAAATTAATATGGAGGGCATGACACATTTGTCCCTTATCAATACGACCCTCAACACATCCATTCCACCCTTCCATACAATGGTCCCAATGATGAAGAAAATTTCAACCAATTGATTCAAATCATCTTGAATAATCAACAAAGCATTGGCTCCCTCCAAACCAAAGTGGACCAACTCACAAGAGCCACACATGAATTGTCAATGGACCAATTGCCTAACCCCCTTGATGAAACCTTTAAAGATCAAGTCCCTCAATTCACCCAACAGATTTATTCTTGCCAACAACCCGTGGTTCCTTGCTGAATGAAACTCTTGATCAAGGTAATGAGGGAATTGAGGAAGAATTACATCAAACAGAATTTGGGGTGACTAGCAAGATGGTTTATTTGAGTAAGGAGTCTACACCCATTTATGAGGAGAGTCACAATGAGTTGGTTGAAGATAAATTGGGGAGTGAATTAAATGATGTGCCAAAAGATGTCACTCAAAATTATGAGATTAAGAATATCAATGACCCAATTAAGGAAAAATGTAGAAAAGAGGGTTATCTAGTTGAAAATGATGATGACGAGGTATTGGAATGTGAGCCTCCTAACTTGGAAGAATATCATGAAAGGACCGCATTAGAAGATTTCTTATTTCATCTCACGGTCCCACAATTAGAAGCATTGATTGACATTTTCCCTATGATAGAACAATGTGAATACTTTGATGTGGAGAGTGCCATCATTAACTTATGTGAGGAAAAACATAAAGAAATGGGTAAAATTGATGTTGCAGATATGTTGAATGATAACCCTCATGAGGAAGAGAATGGTGAAGGACCTTTGAGTGAAAAATTCATCTTTTATTTAGAGGCCCCACTTGTGGAGAATAAAACTGATAATCTCATTTTAGAAGATATTGATAATGGGGCTTCACTTGAAGAAATTGAGAGCATCACTCCAAACATCAAAGGCCCATTTGAGGAAACGCATGAAGAGGGGGAGTACTTTGTGGATAATAATCTTGTTGATTTAATGAAGACGAATTCTGAACATCCTCCTCCTGTTGATGAGTGTGATGAAGGGACCCTCTTAGAGAAATTTACATTTGAACTGATCTATGATGAAGGGTCCGAGCTGGAAAGATTAACATTTGATCTTTCCACCTCACCATTGGAACATTCGATTGATATTCTTAATGTAATTGATGAGGGTGATGAAGGGACCTTGTTGGAAATGTTTACATTTGGTCTATCCACCCCATTACTGGAAAGTTTGATTGATAAACTTCATTCGATTGATGAGTTTGATGAAGGGGACTTCTTAGAAAATTTCACGTTTGATCTAGCCCTTGAGCCCTACCCCATAAAGTTTGACTCATCAGATGGGATAGATTTTGGGCTCACACCTCCTTCCACTTTGATCCCCCTGCAAGCTAAGCCTCTGCAATATGACACTCTCAAACTTGAAGAGGATATGTCAACCATATTCACATTTGATTTAACTCCCCTTCAGGAAGATCAATTGACTAATACCCTTAATGCTCATGAGCTGTCTGTCTTTGACCAAGTTTCTTTGGAGGAAGAAGTCATTAAAGGGGTAGTCAGGTGGGTAGATACAGGACAAGAAGATCGATGGACAGATACTAGGCAAAGGATCCATCCCAATCTTGAACGTTTACTAGCCATTGATTGTTACATACCCCTTAAAGAAGAGAACTGGCTCACACATATGGCTAATTTTAAAATTAACAATGTTCGAGACCCGCACATTTTTGGGCCACATGCATACATATATAATCTTGTCTTCTCGTGGCACAAATACTAGAAATTGAAAGCAGATAAGATAACGTGGTGGCTCATTCTTAACTCAACTTGTTGGTTATGGAGCATGCACCTCTTATGCATGCGTCTAGCTGAAGACGTTAAACTTAGCACTTGTTGGGAGGCAACCTAACTATTTCCCTTCAATAATCTAGTGAGTCATTTTCATTTGTGTTTGTAGGAGCTGGAAGAAGTCGTTCGCAAAGCTGCCTGCCAAAATATCCACGTCTGCGCACCCCAGGTTGTACTTTTCCTTTCCAAGCATTCATGTATGCATTGTCCTGTTCATATATTCTATATGTCATTGAGGACAATGTCATTCAAGTTGAGGGAGAGAGAAAAAAAAATTTATGATGCGTATAGTACAACCTGATAGGAGTCATATCTTGCATGTCATCGTTACATGAAAGTAGACAGATGTAAACCTCATTTTGAGTTTCATGATTCATGCTTAAATTAATTCTGGAATAGAAAAGATTAGGGAGAATGATGATGGGAAATTTAGACAATCTAGTAATGGAAAATTGATATAAGAATCCTTTTAAAGTTCATGTGTACTTTAGAATAAAAAAGAAATTCACATTGCACACTAATGAAACAAGCAAGACAAGTCCCCTGTCATTTTAGGTATGATGTCTGATATTCTGCAATTCTTAAGAAAAGAGATCTTTTTACAAAGCTTTCTATCAAATTATCTATCAAATAAGTGCAATGGCACTATGGAAAAAAATAAAAAAAATACCATGAAAAATACCCCTAGTCTTAGTAACCGGGCCTACTTCACTTAACACGTATTGAGGTTCGCGTAAAACGGAAAAGGGAATCTGGATCTGCGAAACCGGGCCTACTTCTCCTAAGGTAAGAGTCGAGGTTCACGTTAAGTAGTGAAGGGTAGTGCAGTATCATGTGTGGTATAAAAGATCCCAAAGGGACAAAGCAATAAGACAGATAAAAAATTAATATACTTAATGCTCTGATCTAAAAGGTGTAGGGTTGAAAGATATTTGCTTGGAATAGCGAATGGGGGATGCAATTGTCAAAGTTGTGGATTTGGTAGTTACACATGCACAAGTTCTATTGAGCTTTGATTTGAATTCTTGATCATGTGCTATTAAGTTCCTACATAAGGCTAGTGTGCATTAATTATTCCAGATTCGTAATCTTTGGTTCATTCTATGAAGGGAGAACTGGATATGAGAGTATGAATTTTACAAACTCTTGTTAGTCTTAAATTTTAATTTATTGACATTGCTAAGGGACTAGCAATGAGTAAGTTGGGGGGTGTGATAAGTGTCCATTTCTTATGATAATTCATCGCATGTACACCATTTTATGTGCATATAATTAGATAATTATGCATATTTCATAGTTAATCCCAACTCCGCATTTAAATTGGAGCTTTCACGCAAATTGATTAATTCGGTGATATTATTTAATAATAAATTAAAGTTAAGGGCCATAAGTATTAATTCTCCATTGCATAACTATGAGTATTTAAGATTTATGTGCATATTATGGTAATTTTTATGGACTAAAGTGTAATTATGTGTGTGCAGGACACCGAAGGTAATTACAAAAGAAGCCGGGGGTAAAACTGTCACCACCACTTTGACCAAGTCAACAGCACATATTTTGGTTGGAGGGAAAAGAAATTTTAAAAGTTTAAAATTGAGGAAAAGAAATACATATTTTGGTTGGAGGGAAAATTGAATTCAAAGTTTGAAATAAAGGAGAGATATGTTGAGCCTTGGAAAAGGGGGTGTCCAAAGTCCAAGAAAGGGGGGCCCACCTACTTTTCCTCTTCCCCATGTATCATATTCTACCTAAATCCTAACCATCCATCTCATTTTGATATAATCTCCACCCTCCATCTACCCAACTTTCCCTATAAATAGCCCATGACAAGGAGGAGAAAGGGGAGTTCTTCTTTAGGCAATTTCTCTCCCAACCTTAGGTCGTCGAGTTCTTCAATTTATATTCATTTTATGCTCATGCACTCTTCATGAAAGTTCCTTTTTTCTAAGTCCTCTACAACTTCTTCTTCTGTGTCATCTTCTAATTCCTTCTGGTTTGTAAGGTATTTCGTGTTCTTTACTATTCTATCCTGTACATTTTCAGACTACATTCTTCTATGTTCTTCCTTCGTTTCTCCTTCCTCTGTCCATATTCGCCTCTTACTTTCTTCACAAAAGTTCTTTGTTATTAAGTTATATACAACTTCTTATTCTACATCATCTTCCAATTCCTTCTGGTTTTCAAACTATTTCTTATTTTTCACTATGCTATCCTATTCATCTACGAATCAGTGTTCCTCTCTATTCTTCCCATTATTTCTCCCTCTTCCTTCCACTTTCTCCTCATGCTGTCTTCATGAAAGTTCTTTATTTTTAAATGTTCTACAACTTCTTATTCTGTATCATCATCTAATTCTTTCATATTGTTAAGTTATTCTTCATTTTTCACATTACTGTCATGTGAGTTTACTGTTCATCCGAAGTGCTAGAATCTGTTATTCCTTTATTTTGATGCCTTTATTCTCTTCTTTTCTCTCTAAGTCTTCATAAAAGTTCTTCCTCTCTTCCTCCTATTCAACTTCGTCTTCTTGGGCATCCCCTAATTCATCTTGGTTTCAAAGTTATTCACCCTCTAAAGGCGGCTTCAACGACGAAGGCGACTTCCTCCCGATGTAGACGACATCTTCCGCAAGGTGATTCATGATCCAAGGCCAAGAGAGGATGATGCCGTCATCACCATTGCTGATACCATCTTCACACCTCATGCTCCTTTTATTTTTATTGCTTTAGTTTTATTTTACTTCATTATAATCTCGTCACATCTTTGTTGTAAGCTTGCCTTGCACTTCATGTACTAGTTTCTTTATGATAATGAAAGAGTTGTTCTTTGATCTAGTTCTTACTCTTCTTCCCTCCATACCTCATTCTTCTATCTCTTTTTTTCACTTCATGCAATTATTTTCTATAGCATAGGCGCATAGTCATAGGTGTTTTTAATTAAGTGTTTAGTTTGTTCATCATTTCACTATTTTCTTTAAGCAAAGCAAAATCAGAAGTTAAGGACTCCAAGATTTTTAACTCTAAAAATCTCTTCTTCCCTGTAGATTCGACCCGTGCTTGCCATAGTACTACGTTCTCTTTTGATCATTTTGTGCGAGTTCGATTTTAAGATTGTTAATACGTGTGTTTTAAACGACGAGCTTTCGTGTTATCATTCGTCGTTCTGCCAACGTCTGTGAACGCGCTAGAACGATATAGTGCGTTCTTCAGAAGGCGCAAGGAGACTATAGCGCGACCTGGACAGCGTTCTTGAAGACCCCCAACTTCCTTCCCGCATCAAATGTTATCAGAGCTTAAGGAACCAGGCTGTTCTCACAGACTGGGATCTTGAGCTACGAGGTTCGAGGATGAACCTTCCCAAGTGGAGGGGTTTTGATGGGAATCAAGCAAGCTGCCAGGCCGAAGCGAATCGAGGAAGCTGCCAGCCCAAGGATGAACGCGCTAACCTTGGGTAGCGCGACCTGAAGAACGTGCCAGTCAACCCTAGCGCGATCTCAGACAGAGACGCGGTGGCAGATGGTCCAACTTCCCGGTGCCGAAACTCCAAAAGTCTTCGATGTTTGCTATTTTCCATGGTTGTAATCGATGTGCTAGCATCGTTTTGTCTTCCCTTTCCCCCTATATGTGTATCCTATTTCGTTTGATCAAAAATAAGCAATGAATCTATGAAAGTTTGATTGAGTGTAGCCATGGCTATCTTCCCCAATCTTTGGAAACCCTCTTCATCCGTCCTTCTCTAGGTATGAGACCCAATTCTGTTTCTCTGATCCTCTCCCTTTCCCCTTCAACGGAGGATGATCGAAGCCACGGATGCATCGACTCTGAGACGGGGTCGAGTGTGAGGCTCCATTCGAAGCTTTGTTCTTCTTCCACCAACGTTCACCTCCCCTCACCACCGCCAAGGATGTTTCTAAGGTTAGGATGGAGCTCGACTGCATTGTCCCTGTGAAGGGTTCGGGTGAGAGGCCCCAGCCAAGTTTCCTCATGGCCCTAGCATCATTTACGTCCACCTTTCCTTCACTCGCCGCTCACCCCACATCCACCTTCACCAAAGTTATCATAGCTAGTATTAGGTTGGTTTGATTTCAATTTAAGCATTCTCAGTGTGTTATCCATCATCCTGTGTACTTTCCCCTTGTGTTTTGAACCCCCGAAGTCATCCATGGGAGCCCCAACGTTGAGGTTCGTCGTTCTGCCAACGTCTGTGAACGCGCTAGAACGATGTAGCGCGTTCTTCAGAAGGCGCCAGGAGACTATAGCGCGACCTGGACAACGTTCTTGAAGATCCCCTACTTCCATCCCGCATCATGGCGGATCGCCGCCGCGGAAAACTCTCCTAGCTCCGCAAAGGCCGCAGCGATTCACCGCTCTTCCGAACTACTCTCGCGGCACAGGAGCCCCCTCAAATATAAAGGCAAAGAGAGGTAAAACCCTAAACCCCGGAGATAAAGGGATGTAAATAACGTGTAATGCTTATAACCCCTAGCCGGAAGCGGCGCGGCGTCCGATCTCCCGAGGAGGGGCCTTCTCTTATTCATCATAACGGGCGTATTTTCAGGGCAAGCCGCATCATGTGGCCCCTATCAGAGAGAGATCTCTACCCAACCAGAGCCACGAAAAGTCTAGCCTAAATGCTATTCATCCGAGCTTAATTTTGGCTCGGGAGTAGGAGGAGGATAAGTGGAGAAGGAAAATCTAACCGCCCGTACGGAGAGGCCAAACGAGGTCCAACCCGACCCAACGAGGCCCAGCTCCTTGAAGTGGCAGCCCCTAGGCCCACTCAATATAAGCCCAATAACTCACTCGGAATAAGCACTTCTTAGGCAGCCTTCGGGTTGAGAAGTCCGAGTATCAGTTCGATTAGGAAAGCTCCTTTGGAGCCCGCTAATTCCATGTCCCGACCCCGCACTCATCACTCGGGAGACCTCTCCTGGGCCAGTGCCTATCGCTCAGGCTAACTGATGGAAGCTTATCTAAACGGCCCTTACGAGTCCCTTAATAGCGGGGAGCTCAAGGGGATAGGGGAGATCAAGAGTCCACGTGTTATAAGGAGCCTGCAAGGAGGACGTAACCCCCCCCCCCCCCTAAAACTCCTCAGCTTACAAGGATCATTCATTCGACGAGCCACTACTTAAATCAGAAGGGCCCTACTACGAGGAGGTAAGCAAGGCAAAAGCAAAAATCCTGAGTAGGAACCACTTCACCTTTTGGTGGAGAGGGATCTCGCACCCCCATCTCTCTCCTAACCCCTCCCTTCGCACCAGTGCTCTACTACGCTTGCTGACTTAAGCATCGGAGCGTTTTTCCCGGGGATCCATCCCAGGGCACCTCTGACCTATTTCCCGTCTTATAGTTCACACTTCAAGCGTACGTGGTTACCCTCTTCCCCGCTCAGGAGTAGCGCGAGATCACCCCCTCTTCATGTTGTTTGGTATCGGGATAAAAGTTGAGGAGAATAGGTGTAAGTCATTCTAGGATAATTTATGTCTACTCTTTTTCTCATGTACGTTTGGTACACAAGGGGTGAAATGAGATTAGAAAAATGGGGATAAGTCATTCCAACAAAAGGTTGGAATGACTTGTCCACGTTTCCAACCCCAAAATCGGGGTTAACCCTTTTTCCCTTAACCCAGCTTATTCCCGTCCGTTTTAGTCATACCAAATGTAAAATGAGATTAGAGCGGGGATATCCCCGCTCTAACCGGCATGTCAGAAGAACCGCACCACAAGACTTCTCCGCTTAATACGCAACCAAACTTTTCAACTCTCTTTCTAAAAAGAAATATAAACCAATTATGTATTAGGATTCGTTGATTATGAGTTTGGATATGCTTATTTAGTTAATTATGAGTTTTGCTATCTTATACCATATAAAATTGTGAGTGACTTTTTCAAAATTTCAGTTCGAAATTAAATCAAGTCCATTTGGTCTTTGTTTTGTAAATGAATTCCTCTTCAAATCTACCTGTCCACATTTATTTCTTTAATGTCGGAAGAACTGCACTTCAAAGCTCCTCAACTTAATACCCAACCAAAATCTTTCACCTCTCCTTCTATAAACAAATCCAGAACAATTATGAGTTTGGATTCCATAATTATGAGGTCAGATGTGCTTAGTTATTTAAGAATAAATTTTTTATGTACAAATTTTAGTTTAAAATCAAGTTCATTTGGGCTTCGATTTTTTTTTTATGATGGCAACCTAGCAAGGTTAGCAAACTCCGAACTCCAATAAGACCCCCCGGGAGTCAACTCGAGATCTCCCTACCATGAGGTAAGGTCATTTAACATTCGACTCACTCAGGATCTTGAAACATAAAAACTATTGTTCAACATAAATGACCTCCTTTCCTAACATATATGTCCACCGTAGTCTTAGCGTCTCCACCTAATGTGCAACCAAGGTCTCTTACCATCATTCTAGAAACAATTTGAAAAATAAAGTATCCAATAAATTAGTTATTGTGAGTTAATTAATTAATAATAAATTTATTATCATATAAATCATGAATAAATTTATGCAATCATGAGTTTGAGTTAGATGTTATTAGAGGGGATATTGGTTTCTTAGATTTAAATATGACTATAGCAGTTGATATAATTTTTTGACGGAACAAGATGCATGTAGTCGACCTCAAACAATGGAATAAGGCTCTGATGATGATGAATTATGATCAACACATCCAAAGATTTTTTGATGGAGAAGGAAAGCATTGTCGGAGAGGGACATGTAACCACCAATGAGGGGTTAGAAGGAGTCCTGGGAGCTACCCTAGGGGGCAAGCCTCCGACAGTCAAGTCAGGCAACGGTGGAAAGAGGGCGAATGCTCGAGCAAAGCGAGAGAGGGAGAGGTAGACCAGAGTAACAGAGAGAGAGGGGGGCATCGAGAGGATGGAGTTGCATACCTCACATGGCCATTGGGGCAAGGTCCTACTTATACCATCGCCTGGGAGGGTTGACTGTTGGGTTGTCGTGGCTAGAGGAGAGGTGAGCCGCCCAGCTTGCGTGCCTGACGAGGCAGGGAAGCATGGGTGTTGACTCATCGTCTTCCTGCTGGAGGGGTAGCTCTACCATTAATGCAGTAGGGCTCGCCGAAGAGGGCGTGGGGCTACGTCGTCAGGGAGAGTGGGGTGGGCGGCATCCTCCCCTCATCGTCGGACTGGTGCGCCTTGCATTATTAATGCACTATAGTATACGTGCACCGTGGCCGCTGACAAGGAAGGTGCAAGTAGGTACGGTGCCTTCGCTAGTCCTGTGCTGGGGTTGGCAGAGTGTTCGGCCAGCAAGCGGCATAACGGGCCCGGAGGACTGGGTCCCTATTGTGGGCTAGATGGACGGTCACTAATGGGCTGACAAGATATGCCCTCCTCATCTTTTATCAAAATTTTGTAAGCATCCCTAGATCGAACTAATTTTTACTAGAAAATTAAAGTGCGGAGGGAAAATCCGCACCTTACCTCCAATTGGGAACAAAGAATCATGGATGATAATGCCCAATTGATTATGACTGGCATCATTTCATGAGCATAACCATCATAAGCAACATTATCATAAGATCATCATTGACATCATATTCAACATCATCATCATCATCATTCATGGTCATACGAGCATCATAATCTCATCAAGTAACCATCGGGATCATGATAAATGGGCATCATGTTGAATATTGTAGCGGTTGGGAAATGGTTGTCCACTTCTAGATCCACACCTCCAACAATTTGTTTGCTCAGGACCGAAAGTCTCATCGGAGAGGGGAAAGGTCAAAAGGTGTCCCGGGAGTTATCCCAAGAGACAACACTCTGATTGTCAAGTCAAGCAACGGTGAAGAGGGAGTAGAGTATTTGGGAGAGGGAGACATAGAGGACGAGAGAGTTCTAGGAACGGTTTCTCGCGAGTGCGTCCTACCTCCTGGCCGTTGAGCTAGGGTCCTACTTATATCGTCGCCAAGGGAGTTGACCGTTGGGTTGCTGTGGCTAGGTGAGACGTGAGCTGCCCATCTCGCGTGCTTAACGAGGCTGGGAGGCATGGGCGTTGACTCGCCATTTCCCGCTGGAGAGGTAGTGTAAGACCCAGAGTCTTTCGGATCCTTATCGGAGAGTTTCAGATCGCTTTTGTAGGTCCTGAGTTGTGTTTTCCGATCTACGTGGATTTTTCTCTCGTACTAGTTACGGAACCCCGTGGTTAGTTTACTGTTCAATTCATCAACTCGAGGACGCTACAGTTGTGTTACATTCTTTCCGAGGATCGTTTCAACTATTTTTCCGTATTTTTCTGAATTAGTGCATTTTCGGGCCAAAAATCGAATTTCACAAAAATTAGCAAAATCCCTAATTTCTATTTCATTTTTATTTCTTTCTCACCTTCCTCTCACCTCATTTCTCACGTCGCCTCTCTCTCTCCATTCTCTCTCCTCTCTTCTCCTCTCTCCGCGGGGTCCGCGATCGCGGCGAGGTGGCTGAGGTAGGGACGTCGTGGAGTTGACCTGGCGCGTGATGGGGCGAAGGATTGGCGTTGGCGCGATCCCTGGGTGGATTCAAAGCCGACGTGTCGAGCTTGAGAGATGGTTTTTGGCGTGGTTTAGTCACTTCGGCGCGCTGAATCTTCGGTGGAGGTAGGGAGACGGATACCCTACTCTTCTTCTACGTTCTCCCGCGATTTCGAGCTATCCGGTGCGAGAACGAGCGGGTTTAGCCGTGTTTTGGGTAAAGCATGCTTTGGGGGGTGTGAGATGAGTTTGCTATTTCAAGTGACGGTTTCTAGCCTAGTTAGTTTTATTTCAATCCCTGGCATGTCTGCATCCCATCCCCGCTAGTTTCATCGTGTTTGGTAGTCATTTGGGACCGGTGTGAGCCCGGGAACCCATGTGACTCATTTAGGGTCGATTCAGTGGAATCACCCGTTTTAAGTAATTTTGTTGTCGTTTGGACCCCTTCCGGTCTGTGGAAGGCATGTATGCTCATTAGGGTTGTTTCCCCTTCGTTTAGAAGCGAACGGGGCATGGAACGGCCGAGATTGGCCAATCCCCTGTTTCTCCCACCGTATCGCCTTTGCGGTCATTTCAGAGACCGTTTCTTACCTCTCGTGGTCCATCAGTCGACCGCTAAGCTTTGAGGTATGTCGGTTTAACGATAAGTCGGTTTGGGTCTTCGCAGTCACACGATAGACCATTTCTGTGGGTTAGCGGTCCACAGTAGAACCGTTTGATCCCTTCAAGCGGCCCAATGCATGATCGCTTGGATTTAAGTGATTGTCAGTCCGGTTGAGCGGTCGCACGATAGACCGTGAAGCCTGCCTTAGTGGCCCTTTGTTCGACCGCTAAGAGTCATGTGGTCTTTGGTCAATGGTTTGAGTCGGTTCGGGGTAGCAGCCTAGCCTTCGACCGTTTGGAGTTATAAGCGGCCCTCCTATAGACCGCTAATCTCCATTTGACTTCGGTGAATGTTTTATGTCAGTTCGAGTTGGAGTCTTTGGTGGCCCATCCATAGACCGCTAAGCTCCATGTGATGGTCCTATTCTAGACCGTTTGGTGGTTTGACTGGGTTATGTCGATTCTGGGTTGACTGGGTTTATCGGTCATGACCGTGACCGCTAGCGACCCTAAGCGGCCCTGCGATAGACCGCGTACCCTTGTGTTGTTTTGTGTTTAGGTAGCAGCCCTTTGGATGATCGCTAGGCCAGTCTAGCGGCTAAGGGGATGACTGCTATTATTTCCTTCTCTGTGCGAAAGTAGTGGTTCATTAGCAGACTGCTTGGTTTACCTAGCGGCCTAGCATATGACCATTTACTTCCCTGAGCTTGTTTTCCTGATGTTTGGCTTCCGTCTATCTTGGCCTTACCTTGTGGTTTGCTCGTAGTCCCGTGGATATCTTGGATGTCCTATGAGGGTGATGATCATGTTGTGGGGTGGCCAAGGAGTGCTATTGTATTCCGTGGTGCTCCGTGCTGTTTCAAAGTCATGATTGGTGTCTGGTCAAACCGGTGTGATCTAGTGGTTGACATATGACCCTGTGGTTATCTCGGTGGTCCTGCATGGATCGAGACATGATGTTGGACGTCGTGAGGTGCTATCTTACCTCAATTTATGTGTCCAGATGTCTTGAAGGTCTTGGTGATCCTTCCGGTCTCCGTGATTCGTGTTAAGCGGAGACATGGATCGGGTGATCCTACGCCGTGTCCTTTATTGGTGTTTTATCGTGTTGTGGCTTAGGGATTAGACCGATTGGCGGCTTGTACCGCTTTGTGCGATGATCTTGACCCCGAGTATCTTGACTCAAGGATCGTTGTGTCTGTAGGTCTAGTTGTCTGTCCTGAGTCTGGTGGTAGTCTGGTATGCTACCTTGTGTTTGGTGCTTCGTAGTACGTGCGACAGTGCGTGTCTAGCATGTCTTTACTTCAACACTGGTGTTTTGGAGTCTTCGTGTCTTGTGAGCCTCCACTAGTCCTAACCTGACGACGCGCGCGTTCCAGTGTGTCGGCCCACCTCGGAGTGGTGGCGGGGCAGTTCCCAATAGACGGTTCGTAAGGTAGTTTTCGTGGGCTCCTTGCCTTACAGTAGCATCCTACTAGGGGAGAAAGCTAGCTAGAGGCTTGGCTCAAGGTGTTGAGCTTGTGTGTGCACACGTGGTCCGGGGCACTTGGACAAGCGCTAACGAGCGTGACCCTGATTAGTCACTCGTTACTATTGTTCCTTGTACTCTGGTTCAGTGAGTGTCTCAGTTACCGTCGTTCCAAACGTGTGGGAGATACTTGTGGTGCACTGTAAGATGTCAGTGGACGCATCTGGCTATTCTTATAATGAGGAGGTGCTCCTATCACTTGACGCATGACTCTTGTGTTTCTCGTGTCTCGTGATGTGTGCTTCATCATTGGGTTCCGAGTAGCCGAGCGTGGCTTTACTCGAGGTATAGTCTTGTGTAGCGTATACGACGATCTAGTTGTGTATGTTCGTGTCTTTGATTGTGTAGGTATTTTGTAGGCTTTTGCCTATTTTGGTAGGCTTTTAGTTTTGGAGCCTATGTTCGGTTGACGGATCGGTAATGCCCGACTTTGTGATATCGGGGTTCGCCTGTCTGTTGCTGTTTGGAGTAACTTAAAGAGTCATGGTTTGGGTGGCGGCCGTGTTTCTGGTTAGTACGGCTTCTCTCTCTCTCTCTCTCTCTCTCTCTCTCTCTCTCTCTCTCTCTCTCTCTCTCTCTCTCTCTCTCTCTCTCTCTCTCTCTCTTGTCCTTTCTTCTACTTACTCCTGCTTTTTACAGCTTTACTTTTGTAGTTAGTATTGTTGTTGCTCCTGCCTTTCTTTTGTCTTTTCCTGCTTTCATGTTTAGCCTTGTTGTTTTATGTTACTGCGTTGTTTCCAGTGGGGATCCGCGTGACCCCTACTGAGCCAGTGACACAAGGCTCACCCCTGCTTTTCAGGTGTGATCATACTTCTTCCCGGTGGTTCGTGACGCGGTGCGTCAGTTCGTTGTTGCTAGCTTTTCCAGTGTTCTCTATGTCGGGCTTCCCCCGACTTGAGGGTACGTTTTAATTTCTGTTGGGCTATACTTGTCTTTTATTGGACTGGACTCTGATAATTTAAACTGTTAATTGAAAATGTAATTTTATTTTTTGCTACTTTCGTAAACCTGATCAATGAAATATTAATTACTTACTACATTATCTGGGACTTCAATGTACCTCAATCACTCCTTTTATCCCTTCGAAGCTTTACCGCTCTTGGGAGGCCTCGCATGATCCAAGTGTTATCGAGTTTACCCGGTATCCAGAGCTTGGGTCGTCACAGATGGTATCAGAGCTGTGATTGAGTGTGGTACATGAGAATTCGAGATATTGCAGTATTCAGAGTCCTTAAAGTCCAGTACAGCTGACAGTTGGCATTAGCGTTGGCAACGGTTTTGCAATTGTTTGTCACTTTCTTTTCACGTGTGGTCTTGTGCGTGCTGTGTTGGCACTATGCGAGATGGTTTCGCTCTTGTCGGGATGTGACGGAGTGCTTTTCTTTTCTCGTGGTGTCTGTCTCGATTATGCCAAGTACAGTAGAATTTGTCGGTAGGCGTGAATCTGTGGTGCGGTGTTCGAGATATTTTTCATAATTTGTTTAGGCGGCTGTGACTTTCTCGTTGGTGTGATGGCCGTGCACATTTTTATGTTGCTTTGGGCGTCCCAATTTGAGATTTGTTCAGCCTCTGAGGTGTTAAGCTGTGTCGTGGTGTTCGATTAGATGCCTTGTTTGGAAGAATGCTCGAGCGAACCTAGGATTTTCCTTCCTAGTGAGTTGTTGTTAGTTGAGCTTGATTCTTCTCACTCTGGTTGGTGGCGTCTTTTCGAGGTAAGCCTTGGAAGTGTTGTCTTGGTGAAGCCTTTGTCCTGTGTCTGCTTAAGCATGGATAGTGTTAATTCTGAACCTGATTTGCCTTTGTTCGACGGTTGCTTGGCTTTGGACCCAGATTTTATGTTTAGGAGCCGTTGTGCACCGTGTCCGCTGTGCCGTGTTGAGCGGATGTTGTGCTTTGAAGGTTCAATAACCGTTCTAGGACGTGAGGATAAGCTGAGATTAGCATTCTTTGTGCTTTGTGCTGAAGCTGGTGCTCTTCATGGTGTGCACTTTGGCGACTTGTGATCGGCTATTAGCAGGATCGGTACTCGAGGCATGGTATATTGGAATTTCGTGTGTTGCGATGGCGCCGTGTGTGTGCTGAGATGCAGATGCCAAGTTGTCCTTGATGCCTGTGTGCGTGTGTTGAGAGTGCAGCGGAAGCGTGTGGGCTGATAACCCATGGTTCAGGATCGTGAAGTTGGAAGATTCTGATCGGCTGAGAAGTTGTTTCCTCGGCATGATTATCGTCTTGGCTATGTGTGCCTGGATGTTATTGGTTGCTGTGCCATTTGCTGGACACATTATGTTGGGACGCTTAGGGTGATCTAGAGGGGGGTGAATAGATCAAACACCCGATAAAAACTACTACAGCAGAATCAAATGCGGAATGAGAAATTCTGCTAAACAGATAGAATTCACAAATCAAAGACCAACCAGAACTGCTGAAGAACTTAAACAAACATCTACTGCGCAGAGTACTAGAATAAAGAGGCGATGCAAACCACAAAGCAATCACACAGTAGACAGAGGTTTTTAGGTGGTTCGATCCTCCATACCTACATCCACCCCACACTCAACCCGAGTGTGGATTACTGCTGACTCACAGCTTGAACCGATGGGCACTACAACTTGCCTACAACTCGCTGAGCCTCACAGCTTGTTGTCCAGTGGAATCCTCCACTGCAACCCCTGGGGATCACAGCTTAACCCGTCCAGAGGCAGCACCTCTGCAAACGCTGACTAATAGCTTGATGAAAGGAGTTCGAAAAATAAAACAGAAACAAACGAAAAGGAAAAAGTATCCCTGCAGGGAATGTAGCTCAAATAAGTGAGCAACCTTCAGATCTGGTTTTGAACCAAAGATCTGAGGAATAAAACTCTCTCAACTCCTCTCTCTCTCAACTCTCTTTCTTTTCTCTCTTTCTTTTCTCTTCTGCTGGATCGAAAGGGCTCTCTGCTCTTCTGCTTTTCTTTCAAGTCTTCTGTATTCGATCAGTCTTCTTCAGATGGAAGAAGCTTGGTATATATAGCAGCAGCTAGGGCGTGTGTCTTCCACATTTCCCGCCCAGAAGGTTCCTTCACGTGTCATCATCCTGTCAGCCCTTTCAGCCTCGGATCACGTGCCTTCATTAAGCTCAACGAGCAGTACCTGTCAGACAGAGAGAATTATCAGTTTGAGTAAGCAAAGTATGTACATCAAGAATGAATGCACAATGGCTGTATGGACTTTGCGTTCTGAACAATGTACATACTTGCCACCTGAAGTGTGTAATGCAGTGTGTAGACTTTGCAGTGTATGGACTTTGTAATGCGAAGATAAAGCATGTACAGACTTGGAAATGCTTGAATCACAGAATGCACTGGCTAGAGTTATGAGTGTATAGACTATGCTGCAGTATGCATATGGTGAAGTATGTACATTGATGATAAATGAGATGCAGCTTAATAAGCACAGACTTGATGCTCACACGGCTGTACATACTTACATGAGACGTTGGGTGAGACGCAGGATGTCTTAGCCGAATGAACCACAACCGGCGATGTACATACTTGGCCAATGTACAGACTTAGCAGTATAGCATGAGACGCTAAGTGAGACTGACCGATGTACAGACTTTGCCAATGTACAGACTTTGCAGTATACTCATGAGACGCTGAATGAGACGGTGCATGCGATGCGATGTCCAGACTTAGCATGAGACGCAACCTGAGACACTCAATGTATAGACTTAGAGTCCGTGCATGCTACAGTGCTAATGTATAGACTTAGAGTTCTGCAGCCAGACAAATGAATGCACAGTCAATGTATAGACTTGCTAACATGCATGAACAAGTGGCGATGTATAGACTTGGCCAATGTAGCGATGTATGGACTTGCACAGTTCTAGCTAAGGGATGTATAGACTTTATGTGATAGCCCAATGTACAGACTTGGTGTTCTGAATGTAGGTAAAGATAAGGAGTGTATAGACTTGCTCAGTTCAGAACGTAGGTAAAGATGCAATGTATAGACTTAACATATGCACTTGTTGTACAGACTTAGCCACGAGCTGAACTATCGGATGTATAGACTTTGCTCAGTTCAGCTGGTGGATGTACAGACTTGAGATGAATGCATGAACAATCCGATGTTCAGACTTACCACCTAGACGATGTTCAGACAAGGCTGCAATGTGTAGACTTGTGACAATGTGCAGACTTGCTAATGCATGGTGTGCAAACGTTGCAGTAAATAATGTATAGACTATATGGCGTGCAATGCAGCAAGGCAGCAATGCAATGTATAGACTTTAGCAATGCAATGTATAGACTTTATGCATGAGCAACGTATGGACTTGCTAGCCAGACACTACAAAGACTCTGTACAGACTTTAGCAATATATTGACTCTGAACGCATGCAATGCAGCAGGGCAATGAATACTAAGCACAATGACTGGCTCACTGTGATACTCTCACTGTGTTGCTATCATCAAAACAAAATATCATATGCTTGTGCCTAAGGGGCACAACACATTATGGTTGTTGGCACTGGCATGTGTGAGGATTAGGGGAATCTGTCGGCGTGTTTGCTGGTTGAATACCCTTTTCTTCCTCTGTATTTTCTTGGATGTTGTCCTCTCGGGACGTGATCATGGTCCTCGTGGTGCGTTTCCCGAGATTATTGTTATTATCGTTGTGGGTCCTTATTGGTAAGCTGCTCACTGCATGGCTAGTACATTTTAGTCGTGTGTTCAGCTGTAATTGTGCCGTGATGTGACCTAGCTTGCAGTTGTGTCCTGTGGTTCTATGTGGAGAACGGAGTCGGGATCCTCAGGTATTGTTATTGTTGTTGTTGTTGTTTGTTGGTGGTTGTGTTCAGCTTGGGAGGAGTTCCCTGTGAGTCTGATTTGGCATTGTGTGGACCGAGGTCTTGTCAGTTGATTTTGATGTACTCTTCTGTCGTGATGGAGTTAGCATGCAACTCAAATCAGATGTAATGTCTGAGTGAGGACTGACTTGATTGTGCTCGTGGTCCAGTGCTATCGTTGGCATTCTGCGTGCCAGTCTTGCTGTTCTTGGCACAGAAGCCGATGTAGTTGAGCTGTCAGCGGAGGACTATGCTTCCTTGGTCAAGCTGATGCTTGTTGTGTCTCTCGTGTTTTGTCGATAGTTGTTTTCATGGCATGAGTCATGTCTCCTTTCCATGTGAGACATAAGGGACGTTGCCTTGTTTCGGAGGTGTCGGACTTGTGTTCACTTGGGTGCCGTGCTCGTTTCATGGATCGATTTGTCTTGAGATCCAGAGCTTGTACCTGTGATTGTAGTCCGACAATGTTCCTCTAAATTGTGTTTTCGAGATTTGTGTTACCGTTTCCTAGATATTGGTGTTGGATGGAGCTTGGTGATCATTGCCAGCGTTTGGGTTGTTCTTCCCTGCTTCTTCTTACTAGCCCCTTTAATTTCGAGGATGAAATTCTTGTAAGAGGGGGAGGACTATAAGACCCTGAGTCTTTCGGATCCTTATCGGAGAGTTTCGGATCACTTTTATGAGTCCTGAATTGTGTTTTACAATCCGCGTGGATTTTTCTTTCGTACTAGTTACGAAACCCCATGGTGATTTTACTGTTCAATTTATCAACTCGAGGACGCTACAGTTGCATTGCATTCTTTCTTAGGATCGTTTCGGCTATTTTTTTGTATTTTTCTGAATTAGTGCATTTTCGGGCCAAAAATCGGATTTCACAAAAATTAGGAAAATTCCTAATTTCTATTTCCTTTTTATTTCTTTCTCACCTTCCTCTCTCCTCATTTCTCACGTCGCCTCTCTCTCTCCGTTCTCTCTCCTCTCTTCTCCTCTCTCCGCGGGGCACGCGACCGTGGCGAGGTGGCTGAGGTAGGGACGTCGTGGAGTTGACCTGGCACGTGATGGGGCGAAGGATTGAGCGTGGTGTTGGCGCGATCCCTCGATGGATTCATAGCCGGCGTGTCGAGCTCGCGAGATGATTTTTGACGTGGTTTAGTCACTTCGGTGCGTTGAATCTTCGGTGGAGGTAGGGAGACAGATGCCCTACTCTTCTTCTACGTTCTCCCGCCATTTTGAGCTATCCGGTGCGAGAACGAGAGGGTTTAGCCGTGTTTTGGGTAAAGCATACTTTGGGGGGGGGGGTGAGACGAGTTCGCCGTTTCAGGCGACGGTTTCTAGCCTAGTTGGTTTTATTTCAATCCCTGGCATGTCTGCATCACATCCCCGCTAGTTTCATCGTGTTTGGTGGTCATTTGGGACCGGTGTGAGCTCGGGAACTCATGTGACTCATTTAGGGTCGATTCAGTAGAATCGCCCGTTTTAAGTAATTTTGGTGTCGTTTGGACTCCTTCCAATCTGTGGAAGGCATGTATGCTCATTAGGGTTGTTTCCCCTTCGTTTAGAAGCGAACGGGGCGTGGAATGGCCAATCCCCTGTTTCTCCCATCGTATCACCTTTGTGGTCATTTCAGAGACCGTTTCTTACCTCTCGCGGTCCATCAGTCGACCGCTAAGCTTTGAGGTATGTCGGTTTAACGATAAGTCGGTTTGGGTCTTTGCGGTCACGCGATAGACCGTTTCTGTGGGTTAGCGGTCCACAGTAGAACCGTTGAATCCCTTCAACCGGCCCAATGCATGACCGCTTGGATTTAAGTGATCGTCAGTCTGGCTAAGCGGTCGCACGATAGACCGTGAAGCCTGCCTTAGCGGCCCTTTGTTCGACCGCTAAGAGTCGTGTGGTTTTTTGTCAACAGTTTGAGTCGGTTCGGGCTAGCGGCCTAGCCTTCGACCGTTTGGAGTTATAAGTGGCCCTCCTATAGACCGCTAATCTCCGTTTGACTTCGGTCAATGTTTTATGTCGGTTCGAGTTGGAGTCTTTGGCGGCCCATCCATAGACCGCTAAGCTCCATGTGACGGTCCTATTCTAGACCGTTTGGTGGTTTGACTGGGTTATGTCGATTCAGGGTTGACTGGGTTTAGCGGTCATGACCGTGACCGCTAGCGACCCTAAGCGGCCCTACGATAGACCACGTACCCTTGTGTTGTTTCGTGTTTAGGTAGCGGCCCTTTGGATGACCGCTAGGCCGGTCTAGCGGTTAAGGGGACGACTGCTATTATTTCCTTCTCTGTGCGAAAGTAGTGGTTCATTAGCAAACTGCTTGGTTTACCTAGTGGCCTAGCATATGACCATTTACTTTCCAGAGCTTGTTTTCCTGATGTTTGGCCTCCGTCTGTCTTGGCCTTACCTTGTGGTTTGCCCATAGTCCCGTGGATATCTTGGATGTCCTATGAGGGCGATGATCATGTTGTGGGGTGGCCAAGGAGTGCCATTGTATTCCGTGGTGTTCCGTGTTGTTTCAAAGTCATGATTGGTGTATGGTCAACCCGGTGCGATCCAGTGGTTGACATATGACCATGTGGTTGTCTCGTTGGTCCTGTATGGAATGAGACATGATGTTGGATGCCGTGAGGGGCTGTCTTACCTCAGTTTACGTGTCCAGATGTCTTGAAGGTCTTGGTGATCCTTTCGATCTCCGTGATTCGTGTTAAGCGGAGGCATGGATCGGGTGATCCTACGCCGTGTCCTTTATCGGTGTTTTATCGTGCTGTGGCTTAGGGATTAGACCGATTGGCGGCTTGTATCGCTTTCTGCGACGATCTTGACCCCGAGTCTCTTGACTCAAGGATCGTTGTGTTTGCAGGTCTAGTTGTCTGTCCTGAGTCTAGTGACAGTCTGGTATGTAACCTTGTGTTTGGTGCTTCGTAGTACGTGCAACAGTGCATGTCTAGTCTGTCTGTACTTCAGCACTGGTGTTTTGGAGTCTTCGTGTCTTGTGAGCCTCCAGTAGTCGTAGCCTGACGACGCGCGTGTTCCAGTGTGTCGGCCCACCTCGGAGTGGTGGCGGGGCAGTTCCCGATAGACGGTTCGTAAGCTAGTTTCTGTGGGCTCCCTTGCCTTACAGTAGCGTCCTACTGGGGGAGAAAGCTAGCTAGAGGCATGACTCAAGGCATTGAGCTTGTGTGTGCACACGTGGTCAGGGGCGGTTGGACGAGCGTGACCCTGACTAGTCACTCGTTACTGTTGTTCCTTGTACTCTGGTTAAGTGAGTGTCTCAGTTACCGTCGTTCCAGACATGTGGGAGATATTTGTGGCGCAGTGTAAGACGTCAGTGGACGCATCTGACTTTTTTTCTAGTGAGGAGGTGCTCCTGTCACTTGATGCATGACTCTTGTATTTCTCGTGTCTCGTGACGTGTGTTTCGTCATTGGGTTCCGAGTAGCCGAGCGTGGCTTTACTCGAGGTCTAGTCTTGTGTAGCATACACGACGATCTAGTTGTGTATGTTCGTGTCTTTGACTGTGTAGGTCTTTTGTAGGCTTTCGCCTATTTTGGTAGGCTTTTAACTTTGGAGCCTGTGTTCGGTTGACGGATCGGTAACGCCCGACTTTGTGAGATCGGGGTTCGCCTGTCTGTTGCCGTTTGGAGTAGCTTAGAGAGCCGTGGTTTGGTTGGCGGCCGCATTTCTGGTTAGTATGGCTTCTCTCTCTCTCTCTGTGCTGTCCTCTCTTCTACTTACTCCTGCTTTTTACAACTTTACTTTTATAGTTAGTACTGATGTTGCTCCTACCTTTCTTTTGTCTTTTCCTGCTTTCATGTTTAGCCTTGTTGTTTTGTGCTACTGCGTTGTTTCCAGTGGGGATCCGCGTGACCCCTACTGAGCTAATGACACGAGACTCACCCCTACTTTTCAGGTGTGATCGTGCATCTTCCCGGTGGTTCGTGACGCGGTGCGTCAGTTCGTTGTTGCCAGCTTTGCCAGCGTTCTCTGTGTCGGGCTTCCCCCAACTTGAGGGTACGTTTTAATTTCTATTGGGTTATACTTATCTTTTATTAGACTGGACTCTGTTAATTTAAACTGTTAATTGAAAAGGTAAATTTATTTATTGCTACTTTAGCAAACCCGATCAATGAAATATTAATTACTTACTGCATTATCTAGGACTTCAATGTACCTCAATCACTCCTTTTATCCCTTCGGAGCTTTACCGCTCTTGGGAGGCCTCGCAGGATCCAAGTGTTATCGGGTTTACACGGTATCCGGAGCCTGGGGCGTCACAGGTAGCTTCGCCATTAATGCGATAGGGGCACCAACCATTAATGAAGCTGGGATTGCCGGAGAGGGTATAAGTGTGTGCTGACAGGGGAAGTGGCACGGGCGACATCCCGATCTTATCGCCAGACTGGAGCACCATTCGCCATTAATGCACCGCATCTGTCGTGTACTATGGCCACTGTTAAAGAAGGCACACGTGGGTACGGTCTCTGCTCTGGGCCTGCATCGGGGCAAGGGGTGCACTGTGCTGCCCAAGTAGCACAGTGGGCATGAAGTGTCAGGCTCTCACGATGGGCTGGAGGATGGGCGTTAATGGGCTAGCGAGATGGGCCCTCCTCACTAGCCCCCCACTCCCAAGCAACGAGGGTGCTCAGTCTTGGGAGGACCTTGGGACCCTTCTCGCCTCAGGAGAGAGAGTGACGCTTGGCCTCTACATCTGGCACCTCGGGGTTGGGGCATGGAGCTTTAAATGTGCCTGCCAGTCGCCCGTCAAACTGTCTGGTGCCGACATCATCGTTATGATGGTGCAGCCCCTATCTGCTATGGGGGCATGGGATTGGACGGCGAAGAGACACGACCTAGGATTTTCCCGCTAATTAATTGTTTGAGTCATGTAAATGCTTCAGTCTTTTTACATGCATTGAACTGTGAAGAATATAATGCCTGCTAATTAATTAATTAATTAATTAAGCAGCGGATGATTAAAATTAGATCATGTATTCATGAGTACTCATGTCATTGAGAAGTTTTAATTACGTCGGATCTATAAGAAATGAAGTAACTAGAGAAAATACACTGCCGTGCATTTTTTTATTAATGGAGAGAGATTGATTTTGTCGGACATGACTTATTCAATATTTTTCTAAAGAATTGCATGTCACCCGAAGCAGGGTTTGCCGACCCGGCCGACCCGGTCTCTGCGCAGGATGGGTCGGGCGGGTCGCACTGCGACCCGGTCCGCCCCGGTGCCTCTCCCACCTCCGGCGCCCCCCGCCCCCTCCTGCTGCGGCCCTCCGACGCCTCTCCCACCTCCGGCGCCCCCCCGCCCCCCTCCTGCTGCGGCCCCCCACCGCCCCCCTCCTGCTGCGGCCCTCCGGCGCCCCCCGCCCCCCTCCTGCTGCGCCCCCCCCACCCCCTCTCCCACTTCCGGCGCCCCCCGCCCCCTCCTGCTGCGGCCCCCCACCGCCCCCCTCTCCCACCTCCGGCGGCCACCACCGCCCCCCCACCTCTCCCACCTCCCCCTACCCCTCCTGCTGCGCCCCCCCACCGCCCCCCTCTCCCACCTCCGGCGGCCACCACCGCCCCCCCACCTCTCCCCCGTCCCCCACCGCCCCCCAACCTCCGGCGGCCCCACCACCGAGATCGCTCCCCCCCCCCCCGCCCCCTCCCTCTCCCACCTCCTGCGGCCCCCCACCACCCCCTCTCCCACCTCCGGCGCCCCCCCCGCCCCCTCCTGCTGCGACCCCCCACCGCCCCCCTCTCCCACCTCCGGCGGCCACCACCGCCCACCCCACCTCTCCCACGGTCCAACCTCCCCCTCCCCCTCCTGCTGCGGCCCCCCACCGCCCCCCTCTCCCACCTCCGGCGGCCACCACCGCCCCCTACCTCTCCCACGGTCCCACCTCCCCCTCCGGCTGCGGCCCCCCACCGCCTCCTGCTGCGGCCCCCCACCGCCCCCATCTCCCACCTCCGGCGGCCACCACCGCCCACCCCACCTCTCCCACGGTCCAACCTCCCCCTCCCCCTCCTGCTGCGGCCCCCCACCGCCCCCCTCTCCCACCTCCGGCGGCCACCACCGCCCCCCCACCTCTCCCACGGTCCCACCTCCCCCTCCGGCTGCGGCCCCCCACCGCCTCCTGCTGCGGCCCCCCACCGCCCCCCTCTCCCACCTCCGGCGCCCCGACCCGCCCCGACCCGCTCGTACCGAGCCGGGTCCCGCCTCGCACCGCACCGGTACGTGGCGAGACGCACGGGACAGAGCGGGTCGGTCCGTCCCGTCCACGACCCACGGCCCGTGCGACCCGGCGCCCGCCTGGGTCGGGTCGGGTCGTGCGGGTCAGTGCGGGTCGGGGCGGGATGGCAAACCCTGACCCGAAGGCGTCAAAATGCAGGCAGACTTTTGTTTGCTTATTATTTGGCCATTAATTTACAACAACAAAATACTCTGTACACTTCTTTAGCTGTAAGTTTTGTAGTTGAAAATTTTATGCTAATTAACAAGACTCACTATAAAAAGGTCTGAACTAGTTACTCGGAAATTCACAACTACAATTTCTATTGTTAGAGTAGCTAAATTAAAATGAGGGGGGGTTTGCAACTACATCTTTATAATTAACGTAGCAATTATTTTGTGCTAATTAACCACTTAATTATTCTTAATGATATTCTTATATTTAAAAGAAAAAGATGTATCATGCGCCATTTGTCGACGTAAGGATAGAAATAAATTAATAGGTGTTTTGTGCTTAATTAAGTAGCACACTTTGAAAATATTTTAAATTTAAAGTGCCGTTATTAAATATTTTGATTATTTTCTTTTCAAATAACTTTTAACGGATTTTTGCCAACAAACACTCCTTACGAGTTTATTTGCAGAATTATCCAAAAATTTAAGTGTACACACGGAAGTAGAATATTCTCTGAATCTTCGATGATGGAGGTTAATTATAGGGTATCTTTGACATTATTATTAAAAATAATATGAACACAGCAGGGGTAATTCCAGAAAAAAAAACTTGTAACGAGGGTAGTTTGCAAAAAAAATTTAAAGTTTTAAATTGGTTTAAAAAAAAGAAAGAGGGTAGCGGAAAAGATGGTTTCTCCTCCCTTTCGTTCAACTAACCCTCCAACTTCTTTATATAAGGAGGACGCCACTTCTGTGTTTCCCGGCCATCCTCGGAGGGAGGATACAGCACAGGCGGCGGGGGTAGGGGGGAGGAGGCCGGGCTTCCCAAAGCTGTGGGAATGGGGGTACGGGGAAAGTCTGCTCCAGCCATCCCTGCGGCCCTTCTCACGGGGACGAGGCATGGATCTCTCCCTATACCAACCAATCCTACAGTTTTTGGTTGCCTCTCCTTCCCCCAGACCTCCCAATGGAAGGCGGCCTCCATCTCCTTCTCCTCAGTTCATCTGCTTAGGGAAAGGTAAGGGCCTGTTTCTCTGAGTCTTGCTCGGCCTTAGATTGTCTCTTGTGGCTCCTGTGTAGGTCAATGTGGACGGGAAGGCCGTCCTCCCTCTTCGCCGCATGCCATGGGAATTCCAGGCTGATGCATGCTTCGGTGGCTTCTTCCCTTGGTAGATATGGTCGACGGGTGTACTGGAGAATTGAGTTGGAAACCATGTTACAGGTTGCATCCTGGGTGGAGAGTAGAGATTAATCGTCGTTAATATGCTCAGGATTTGTGAGTCGTGGGTTCTGCGTTCGGAAGCTGGGATCGGTTGGATTTGCAGTGGAATCTGGGGAAACCATGACATGGCCTTCTGTAATCTGACGGCCGGGCAATCAAAATGAAACCGAGGCTTTGTTCTTCGAGTCCTCAAATATTTCAGTCCTTTTTTGTTGTTCACAGACACATTGTATGACTTTCAAATCTGAATGCGCGATCCGAGATTTTCTAATTCGTCGAATTCCTCGTCGCCAAAGGAAAAGAGAAACATTATTATCCCGAAACGTGTCGCCGTGACATTTTTCCCCATAATAATCTTGGTCCCTAAAAAAAATTATCTATTGTTATTCGAGAAAAATCAAACCCACATTCCAATTAGGATAAGCAGATTCTCCGGATAACTTGTGCCATGGTCACTTATTTGACTCATCTGAATTCATATACCTTTTAATGACATCTGACATGATGAGTGGGTGTCGAAGGATAAATATATTTAGGATTGTCAACGAGTCAGGCCGATGCCAACCTAACTTTGGCGTGATTAAGAGTACTCGCACTATATCATTTAAGCCAAACTCGCATTTAGTCATTGTCCTACCCTAACCCACATTTATCATATATATGACCATCGCCAAGAACATCATGTGGGCACATGGTCATAAAATCATGATAATCCCATCATATGATCATCAACGACATCATATATATGTACACCCTTCACAATCGAGTGAAGTAATTTGGTAATCATGTAATGTGACTAAAACTAAAATTTTTCGCCACCTTCTTATAAAAAGTATGAACTAAAATTCGTTAATCAACATTCATTTCTTTACTGCAAGAAGGTCCGCACTTCGAGCCTCTCCAGTTAATTTCCAACCAAAATCTTTTGCCCACTCCCCACAAACAAATCAAGAGTAATTATTCATTAGGATTTGGCAATTACTACGAGTTTAGATTTCTTATCCCTTTGATAATAATTTTGTTATCATATATTATATAAAGTTGTGAAAAGATTCTTATGAATCTCGATTTGAAATCAAATCCATTTAGCCTTTGTTTGGAGTACAACATAAATGAAATCCCTTTCCAAATCTATCGATCAGTATTTATCTATTTATTTATTTATTTATTTATCATCGTACCATTATAGTTCTAACCTCTCCACATATATAATATGCAACCAAAATCACCTACCTTCCTTCTAGAAGCAGATCCAGAGCAATTCTATATCCGGATTCAGTAATCTTGAGCTTAGATATACTTGGTTATTTTATAATAAATTCAAATTTAAAATCAAGTCTGTTTCGTCTTTGTTTTTTACAGTTTAACATAAATGAATTCCTCTTTAAATATATCATTCAGCATTTATTTCTTGAGTAAAAACTTTCTCCAACACTCTGGCTAACATGTAACATTCTTTATTTTTAAAAAAATAAGTGATCCTCACACCAAATTAACTTAGTATGTCGATAACGTCACCATGTGACGCAATCTAAAGATCAGGTAAAAAAAATACCTCTTGTGAATAATAAAAATGATCACATTTTCACTATTCATAAAGTTGAAGTTTTATTTTTACTTGATCCTCACGTCACGTAATTCAGTGATATGACCGACACACCAAATTAATTTGACATGAGAATCACTCAAAAAAATAAACATAAATAAAAAATATTACACGTGTAATATCCGGAGATGTAATTACTCGAGACGTTACACAAAATTTTACTATTATTTCTTTAATGCCCGAAGAACCGCAACTCTAAGCTCCACCACTTAATACGCAATCAAAATCTTGTAACCATTCTTTCTAGAAACAAATCTAGAGCAATTATGTATTAGGATTTGGTAATCATGAGTTTAGACATCCTTATTTATTCAAGACTAGTTTGTTATCATATATCGATTGAAACTCTGAATAACCTTTTATAAATTTCAACTTGAAGTCAACTCTATTTGGTCTTTGTTTTATAGAGTTCAACATAAATGAATTCCTTTTCAAATCTGTCTGTCATCATTTATTTCTTTATTAATGCCCGAAGAAGCACACCTCTAAGCTCCTCCACTTAACACATGGCCAAGTTCTTTTAACGTCCCTCTAGAAACAAATCCAGAGCAATTATGTTTTTGGACTTGGTAATTATGAGTTTAGATACCCTTATTTATTCAAGAACATTATGTACTATATAAAAAATGTGAATATTCTTTATAGATCTCGATTTTAAACCAAGTCCGTTGGGCCTCTGGTTTATAGAGTTCAACATAAATGAACTCCTTTTCTAACAGTATTATTTCTTCGCAGTAAGAAGAACCGCAGCTTTAGCTTCCCTGCTTAACATCCAACCAAGGTCTCTTAAGCTCTTTCTAGAAACAGTTCTAAAACTATGAGGATCTGATAACTATGAACTAGGATTCGGTAATCACGAGTTTGGATACACACATTTGTTTAGTAGTTATTTTAATATCATTATTATATAAAACCATGAATATCTTTTGTAATTATGAGTTTAAATATACACATTTTATTTAACATGAACGCATCTTAATATAGTAACAGGACTCCGATACATAACCTCTCATTCTATTCTTTCCCACAATGCTTCCATTAAAATAAGACTAGTCATCTATTAGAAATGGTTTCAAAGAAAATGGGAGACTTACCACAATATATATATAATGATCAGATAGTGATGTTTGCACTGTAGTTACAGTGAGGACGCCTCTCTTTAGTTTCATTTCATGGGATTTTATAAAAAAAATGGGTGGAATTAAGGTATCCTAATTAACTTGGAGTAGGGACTAAGTCACCTATTTTATTTGAGATACACGATAATAAAAAAATAGATGTGAATAGTTATTATTATTTATGTGAATAGTAACGTGAATTATAATCGTCATTTATATTTATTTTTCTTTTTTTCTTGTCGTACACCCTAAATAAAGTAGGTGACACCTTGGACTCCACTTCAAAAAAAATTAAAAATATATATCTAAATTTGATCAAAGGGGTTACATGAGAATCGGAGTTCTAAATTGACAATTCACATTTTTTTTAGTCTAGGAGCGGATGATCCTGTTAACTAATAACCTGACTTTCGTGAATAATTCGAGGCGAGTGATCTCACTCTACACGCCGGAGAACGGAATTGAACTCATGCCCTCCCCATTGTGAGAGAAGATGATGAACCACCGATACACACCTACCTCGGGTTCATAATATCTATATTAAGATACGTTAAATTAGCCTAAAATTTCAACCCAACAAACTAAATTCAAACCTGCCTATTGGCCACGTAAGAAAATTATGCATAGCAATATATGACAGATGACCGATCGATAGATTTTCAGCCATTGTACATCAATATTGATATTCGACACTCTAAAAATTTTAATATCAGAACTAATAGCAAATTGCAATTTATATTCCAACCACACGAGACCCAAAATATTGACGTAATAGTGTAGACCCTAAGCCCTAAAATATTAATGTGCTAACATAATAACATGTGTGATCATAAAATATTAATATATTAAAATAGATTATTAAATCTTTGAAGAAAATACTTTAATATCTTGTCTTGAACATACCGACAACTGATATCACTTTTAAATATTTTGCTTCAAAAAATTTAAAATTCATATTTATATAAATCTAAACCAAGAAAAACTATTTGTGAAACAGTTGAGTAGATTATCAATTTATTTTTTATCTAGTCTAAGCATGGTGCCTTTTTTATATATTTTCAACTTAATATATTTATCAAATACTCTGCCTTTTTTATCTTTTTAAGTATTTTTTAAAAAATTTAAAAATTAATTAAGATCCCTTGACAAGGTCTTAACTTCATTTCTCCGCCACTCAAAGTATCTCTTCCCCCCACCATCTTTGCTTTATCTCTCTCTCTCCTCGGCCCCGACGCCTCGACAACTTCTTCTTCTGATCCGTGATCTAGGGCAGCCAGCGCCTCCTCTAGTGCGTGAAGGTCGACTCCATGGGCGGCTCTCGCTCTCTAGACCGAAGATGGGCAACAGTGAAGGATGATGACCTCATCAAGAGGCGATGGCAGACGTGGGTGCCCCTATCTTTGACTGCACGAAGGGGGTCAGATTAGGGATGTCAAAAATACCCGCAAATCCGATTACCCGCATTACCCGACCCGTGATGGGTCGGGTAATACCCGAATATACGGATATGGTTTCGGGTTCGGATACGTTTAAAATACCCGTTTCATATTCGGATAGGGTATGGATTTAGTGCACCCAAACCCGTACCCGATCCGAACCCGCTCTTAATAACTTATTGTGCATGTTAGGCCTATGATTTTGACATGAACCCAATCTGTTGTCCGTTTTGTTGAGTTTGTGAGTTTAGACTTCTTGCTAAAATTATATGGTCGTTTTTATAAAATATAAAAATTACTTTAGAAATGAAAGAATTGACCGGATTTTTTTTTCTAATTCTCATAAATCTCACATTTCTTTGGATGTGAATGTGAACTCATGCTTTATGGACGGATACGGATATCCACGGATATATCCGTACCCGTGACGGATATACCCGTATCTATACCCGCGAAAATAATAGGGTACTATCCGGGTATGGTATTAGTAAAATTTTCACGGATAAGATATGGTATTGGTCTACCCGAGCCGAACCCGATCCATTGACATCCCTAGGTCAGATCGGGTACAAGAGGAGGGACAGGACGAGCACCTAGTCATGTTCGTCAACTCGCTAATGGCAAAGTTGCATAAGACCGTCGAGAGGGTCTCTCTACCCTCATCGTTTGGAGCGACGCTGACAAACTATGAAGAGGTTAAGGAGCTATCTGACCTAACTCAATCAGCGACGAGGTAGAGGTGTCGAGATCATGGAACCTGAGACTGAGGGGGGCGGCTTGGAATTAGGGCTGTCAATGGGCCGGGTCCGGGTCGGGTTTTGGTCGGCCCAACCCGGGCCCGACTTGTCAATATTAAAGCCCGAGCCCGGCCCGGGCCCGACTTATGTCGAGTCGGACCCGACACTATTAAAAAAATACAAAACCCGACTAAGACCCGGCCCGACACGATAATTTAAATAAAATAATAAAAATTAATATATTTAATGATAAAAATTTTATAATCCTACTAAATTAATTAAAAATTTGATATTAATTACATAATTTATATGAAAAGAGAATTTTAAAATTTTAAATTAAATAAAAGAATATAATTTTAATTAAATAATTTACTCCCGTAACTACCAACAATACCATAGACTGTGACCTGTTTCCTTTTAGTTGTAAAATGATCTCCACTTAACGAATGAACCCAAGAGATGCAACAGGGGTGCTTAGATAAGAAATCATGTTGTTGGCGTAGAAATAATGCATGAAAGATAAAGGAGAGAACCAGGTCCCTCTCCTTTTTACTTGCTTAGACATATTCTGCTATAACAAATGATTTTCTTCCCTTCCTGAAAACTAGTTAATTGAACTTCCTGCATTTGATTGATTATCAATCACCAGCATAAGCATTCTGGTGTAAAAGGGCATCATCACTTGCTCCACACTGTAAAATTACAAAGTGGATAATGTACAAACAACTATACAACACTCCCATGAATGTAAACTTGACCGTCGGACTTGAAACAGCTGTGATCATGCAAATAAGTGTTTTGCACGAGAGAAACTCCTTCAACCAGCCAAGGGAAGAAACTAACTAGCTTCCCCCTTTTTGCTGGCCATCGGAAATGCCTTCTTTCACAAAGAAGAGCAGAAGCTAAACAAATTCTTTTGTTGGTTGAAAATGTCAGTCTGAGAAATCAAATATCCCACCAGTGTAAGGTGAGCAACAAATATTTCGCACATGGAAGCATGAGAACATTAATCTGAAAAAGGAGTAGGAAGTGCACCGGAGACAAAACTAGACGGACAGGAATCACTCAAGTTCTACCTAGAAGTATCATAATGGAGAATATATGTCAATCACACATTTCCACTCTAGGCAGCAGCAAAATTGGGCAATCACATGCAGCTTAGACATCCTAGGAGGGGTTTGGTATCTAAGGAGATCCATTTATGTTGTTTAGATGTCAGATTTTTCATAATAATACGAGATATAAGGTTGAAGATTAATTTTTAAAATTTGGAGTGATAATAAAAAAAAAGAACAGATCAGGTCGGTGCATAGATCGAGCTCAAAACTCGAGTCTGACCCGCGAATCTAATCGAGTCGAGTTTTTAATCCCTACTAAAAGTTCACATATCGAAGGAGATCTTACGATCCAATCTAAAATCGGGTCAGATCTGTAGACATTGAATAGGCCATTGAATTAGTTTAACTCAATCTTTTATGATATAAATCGGCGACACCCAATGTCACGACGGTACGGACCTTCCGACAGCGCAGACGAGAGAAAATATTTTAAACAGGGGCCTGCGAAAGGGGCGGTTTTAGTTAAATTATCCCAGGTTTTTAACTGAATTTGAAAGTTTTTACACATCGGGAAAACCACTCCACATGTTGGTAAAAGGACGGGCTGCGGCCGCAGGGCTGGTTCACCCTCCCTCTGCTTTAATCTCCGGGGTCTTCATATGGGCGCCAGTTCTGCCGTTCTCCTCTTCTCCCGGAGCGCATCATGGCGCGTGGGGGGCAGAGGAGGGGAAGGAGGCTGGGCTTCCCAAAACGGTGGGAATGGGGGCATGGGGGAAGTCTGTCTCCCCCATCGAAGAAGGGCATGGATCTCTCCCGATGCCACCCATTCCTACGGTTTTTGGCTGCCTCTCCTCCCCCCGGAACCCCCAACCGAAGAAGAAGACGAAGAAGGCGGCCTTCGTCTCCTTCTCCTCCCCTCCTTCGTCAAGGGTAAGATTTTGTTTCTGGGTTTTGATTGGCCTTTTTGTCTCTTGTTGCTCTTGTGTTAGTGCAGTAGAACAGTTCGGTGATGGACCCATCATCTCCGATTTATGTATCATCCATCCGGTTGGTGGCAGTCGCCTCTTGAGTCCAGCGCACCCGGCTGCCATGGCGCCACCCCTTCGACAAACCCTGCCGCGCGAAGGTGGCAGTGGTGGGGGACTTCATCCGGAACAACACCATCACCACCCAGAGGAACACAACCCATTAGTTGTTTTAGGGTTTTTTCTTTGGGGCGCGCGCGCGCGCGCACACACATATATATATATATATATATATATGTATATATATACATACATACTGATTTGTACGGATTTCTTTGCAAAAGAAATCTGAAATGAAAAAGAGTATGATGGCTCTCCTTCTCGATCTTCTGCAAACGACCTGATGGGTACCAAGACAGAACCTGGAATTGGATTTGATGGCTTTTGAGTGGAGGATGCTTAAACTGATTTCTTTTTATTTGTCTACACACAGAAGTGCATGTGGTGTACCTCTCGACCACTGCGGGGATCTCTTTCTGTGCGTGAGGGAGATCGGCATTGGAAGGGTCAACTAGACCGACGGGAAGGGGTGTCTACGAGAGAGAGAGAGTTCTCTTTGCCTTCGGTGAATACATGGAAAAGGAAATCATAAAGTGTGCTTGTGTCTGTTAAAGTTTGTTAGTGTAATGTTTGGAGGTAAGGTTTGACAAATCTTTTATACAAGTCGTACCGATCTTTTATCAACGCGGTACGGCTCGATTTGAGTATGAAAGTGAAAAAAAAATTATATATATATATATAATATGTAAAATAATTTTTAAAAAATTTAACTCAATTGCGTTTCTAATTGATGAGTCTCCTCTTAAATATAAGATCTCTAATCAACTCGTCTACAAAATATCTTTAATATCAAATAAAATAAATAATATTTAAAATATATGAGAGCGTATCAATTGTGTATTATAAATTAATCATATCTATTTGTGATTGGTACGATGTGATACGGGCGGATACTATATTGATTTGTAAAATTTTGTCTGGAGGTACAAAGGTCATGGCCACCTGGTCTGTAGTAATGTGGTGACTAAAAACAAGCTCTATTTTCTCCAAAGGAAAAAAATTAAAAGAAAAAAGGATAGTATAGATAGCTCAGCGTTTTATGTACAATTGTCGTATTAAATCAAACCTGCATTCAACTCTAATTCGATAAAGCTCAAACTGACATTTGGTTGGCGAGAGGTTCTTAAGATAACTGGTATCGTTTTTTGTAAGAAAATTTTACATGAAAATTATTATTAAAGATGATTTTATAAAAAAAAGTGTTTTTAAAACTATAGTAACATATATATTACTGAGTTAATTCAAAGTGTATAAATATCATTTAAATGTAATTTTTATAAATTTTTGACAAAAAAATGATGTCTACAAATAAATATGATATTTTTACATAATTTAGATTTACATATTGATATGTCTGTTAAAATATTTTTAAGAATAAATTTTTTATAAGTTAATCTCTAATAATAATTTTTATGTAAAAAACTTTGTTTTTAAGTGGGTAGCAGATATATTGGCCACTTGGCTTGCCTTCTGTCTTTTTAACAATACTGTCGTGGTCAGGGACCACCGGGAAATGAATTGACTGCAAAGCTGGGAGTTCTAAACCCCCGGTATACCTACAAACCCCCCATATATACCTACAAAGGGGATAAACGAGGGATTGAACTTACGACCGAGAGAGGTGGCAAACCAATGTCTCTGGTTTTTGTTCACTTACTTTGGTTCATCTAAACTTAGATACCTTATAATGACAACTGACATGATAACTTGACTTGTGGTGACAGATCTGATGCATCACCGTGGGCACAAACATCTGTTTGTCTGGCACCACGTTACAGCGTTAGGGAAAACATGAATGATTATTACATTGGAAGAGTCCAAGGGAATCGCCCGTGGATACAGACAGATCTGCGCACTCCAACCTGCAATCTGTTCAAAAGTTTGATAAGATCAACCACAAATAGAAGGTACAAGGGCAAGAAAATTTTGGCTCATACGCCTTCCGTCACCTTGCACGGTAGCGATCGGTCCACCAACCAATCGAGCAGAGAAATGGAGATAGCGATAACTCTCCCTTACTCACTGGAGAAACAGAAGGCAAATGGTGGACTCTACCCACCGATATCATCATATGATACAGATAAATTCACAAGATGTAATACCACGCATCCCAAAGAGTCGAGAATTCTCATTCCATGGGTGTGTTTCCTTCAGTAACAAAAATACACTTCACCTTCTTAGATCCTCAATGAGATGAAACTCGCTACCACATCCAAGCTCCATTATTGAAAATTTTGTACCCCACATCACTTTTGATAAAAACTGTGACACAACGTAATCTTCGCGTCCTTGAACATACAAAATAGAGAAAAGAGATCAACTCTACAGGATGTCCATTCAGTAGTAGAATACATTTCACTTTGTTAGTGATAATTCGAATGTTAAGTAGAAACTGGGTAAAAAAAAATAAGTAGAAACTGGCTACAAAAACATAGGTCGCATTTTCTACGGTGACATTCGGATCTTTTTTGTTATACATAAATAACATCTGCACACAAAAAAAAAAACTAATGATCATACATTGCTTTAATTTTAAGACTAAGAATGAGCACGTTTGTTCCATGATCTTTTTTTTTTTTTGTTCAGGCCCCATGGACTATTACGTGGATACAAGAGAAAAACAAAAAAAATGGAAAAAAGGAGAACTCCAGCTGCTTCTTCATACAAATTAGTGTGATTTGAAATGAACTTCTATTATATCATCATCCTCCAAGCCGAGGCTGTCTGGAGTAGCTGATGGACTAACCTTGTCACCATCAAAGCAAAATGCTAGGCATTCTAAGTTGCAGTTGATACGATTAGCATACATTTTGAAAAGCCTCTCAAACTTGTCATCCTGCATGAAAGATAGACTCCAAACTTAATTCTCAGTATAAAGAATGAACAATGAAAATAATAAATAAAAACTAGAACAAAGACTTCAAATGCCCTGAAATGTACAAGTCAAATAGGATTAAGATGATGCTGTAGGAAAAGCTGGATTACAAGGAGAAAAAGGGAAAGCTAACTGATTCTACAGGAAAGATGCAGAAGAATATCACAAGGCAATGAAAACTTCCAAGATGTTAGGTGCATCAGAAAAGTGTCAAACACAGTTAAACCAGTGAGTAAGATCATGAACAATCAGCAATTTGGGAAATTTAGCCGGCTTCAATTCACCTCCTTGTGATTTTGACACCATTTCTGTGGAAAAAATATGTGGAAAATATATGTGGGCAATTAGCAGAGGCACTCAAATCTCAACGAGCCAGGACGACACCTCCCTGTCATTATGTTTTCATTTTTCATTCATTCTTCAGCTAAGGGTTGCCTTAGAGATGATCACCTATCATTGTATCAAACTTTTGTAAGCACCACTAGACCGGATTTTCTTATACAATTTAAGTACGGAGGAAGGAAAATCCCACCTTACCTCCAGCTGGGAACAATAAATCATCTAATGCTCATTGACTATCAATGGCATCATTTCATGAGCTTGATCATCATAAGCAGCAGTTTTGCGTGATCATTATCATCACATGATCATCCTCGATATCATACGAATGCCATCATCATTATGGTCATATGAGCATCATAAGCACATCATCTGACCATCATGATCATGATGAGCATCATAATGACTGCATCATCACATATGCATGTTCATCATAAACAGAATTATCATATGATCATCATCAAGAACAAACATCACATGTACATGCATCACAATTGAGTGAAGTAATATCGTAATCCTGTCATTACAGACTGCAGTAGCGAGGTTGTCGTCTTCTAGCCAATGAAGAGGAATATAGAGACAGGCTTCTGAATGTTGCAGGGTCCATTGCTGTTCAATAGATTGCCAACCAAGGAATAAAGTTTAAGCTAAAGTGATTACCTTGAACACACGAAATTGCTTATGCCCATCTTTATCCTGAATAGAAATAAGGATTTTTGGCCTGTCGACTTTTGGTTTTACAGCTTCTACTACTTCAGCTTCAAGGTCATCAGATTTTGCCAAGCTATTATTAAGCTCTTTCTTTGCAGACTCAATTACAGTCCTCATCACATCCTCCGCTGACCAAGTAAATGATGCCAATTCCTGCTTCTTCAACCTTTACATCAAAATATACATTAACACAGAATCAATGCAGAGGAAAGAACCTGAAATAATGTAGGCCCTAAACAAACAACGTATGCACGATTATAAAGAGCCAATACAGAGTAGATTGGATATGCAGTTTATTTCCCTCGATTTGTTTGATGAAAGAGGTCATGATTACAATTATTCTGTCAATCCAACTGAACCACTCCATCAGAAAAATTCTTCAAATTTTTATAATACTTTATTCAGGTAGCTTGGACAGAACTGAAAAGGTACCATATGCACCCCTAATGATTATTTACTAATCTAGTATCCAGTTACCGACATAGACTGAGCAGAAAGTGGACTGCATTTTCAATTTGACAATTTTTGAACAGAACAAAAGATACATTGCCTCACAGTAAATTTTTATTTACACAATGTGTCCTTAAAGCATGGAAAGGTAACAGGATTCAGGTTCACATGTACCAGAAACATGGGTAGCTTATGACTTATACACAATCGAAACATGCAGGGAGAGTAATTTCACAATTTCTGAATTTAATCTCAGGTGCGGATCACACAAGTGACAAAAACTATATTTACTTGAGGTTTCTAAATGAAAGAACTTTGACAATACTTCAAAAAGGAAGAAATTATAACCTAAACTAAGGAGTGAGGATCACCTTGCTTATTCAAAAATGCGAAAAATTAATTGCAAGAAATCCACTAGGAAAAGAATAAAAGAGAATGTGATTTTTTATCCATGAAATGAGGTATAAATAACTTTCTAGATGTCATTTGCATTAAGTTGTCCTCACAGAGAAAAAAGCAAGCTGATGCATCAGGTCTTTGACTTGTAGAATGTCAGGAGTTTGATTATTGTACAAATGGAATAGTACTACAGTATACGCTTACAGTCTACCAGACAAATGATTCTCCCACAGCCCTCCTCCGTGCCCCCCCCCCCCCACTAGAATAGCCATCTTAGCCCCCAACAGCATCCTTCCATCATTGTTTCCACCTATAGGCTGTATATATATTGGCTGCACCCTTCTTTTCCCCTTCTCTTTACTCTTCACTCTACACTCCTCTATATTCATAACAAAAAACAATTAATTAGTTTATTCTTTTCAACCATATCTTCTGCCTGTAAAAAATTCTCAATGGTTTTAGTACAAACTTGCGTATCCATTTTTTAAAAATATAAATATAAACCACATACATGATTATAGCCCTAGATATTACAAGAATGTTAGTCCCTCCAACATATTCCTTGTCCAAGTAGGACAAAAACAAAAACAAAAGGATGTTGTTGAAAACCAATCCACTGCCTAAACAATTGAAATTGAAGAATTCAAAAATAGGATGCCTTTTCCCTAACTTACCGCAAGAATACATTAAAAAACCACATTTGTATCAACAAAGTGAAAGAATGTGAGAACACAAGCATTTAATTCTTCATGATCACTTGCAACCATGGAATGCAGAATCGGCCGATCCCAGATTGGTTAAGCTGATTCGGATAACCCAATCCCAATTTGAAATTTAAAAAAAAATAAAAAAATAATTAAAATGATTGACTTGGTTCGAATCAGTCCAAAATTGGCCAAAATCAGCTGATTCTTTTTATGTATAGGCCGATCCTTACCTATTGGGGTTTGATTAAAAGAGATAAAAGTGTCTTTAGATTATTTATATTTGCATAAATATACTTTTGTCAATAAATATCCTTTTTATTTATTTAAAACTCCTTTTAATTATGTAGATACTTTTTAAACCTTTTCTTGTTCCCTTGCATCGGCTGATACGACCGATCCGATCCAGATTGGGATCGAGCATACCCGATCCAAGTGCACAATCCGATACCACATTCCTTTCTTGTAACCACAAGTGCCCTGAAAGAGGACTTCCATGTTATTAGACTTAGCACACCATTAGAGGAGCCTTCAAGCCCAAGAGCCATAGCATGTAGAAGATCAGTGTCACCGTCCCTTCAAGAATGATAGGCACATAGCTAGAAGTCACCAATAAGTCAATGCAGTTACATGGTACCAACACTTAATACTAAGTGCCAACAAAGATGTGTCACACGTGGCTGCCATAGGCACAGAAAACTGCAGTCAAGAGGGGTGGTACTAAGGTCCAAAAGGTCTATAGCAGCTCTACTCATGCAGAAAACTATGTCTGTTTGTTGGTGCAAGAGCAGCTAGACTGGAAGAAAATAGGATAGAGATGTTGTGTCATCCAAGAGAAAGAGAGAGATTGACAACAAAAATTCCCTAATAGATGGCAACTATGAACTAATTGTGCCCATCAAGAGCTATGTAGTCAGAGGTGAGAGGCAACCGAGGCGACCAAGGGGTCGCCTCATACCTCAAATGCCTAGATGATAGCCTAGACATTTGAGACGATAGTTTATTAAAATAATATATATTTCAGAAATATAAATAGATGTCGAAATATCACAAAAAATGCATAAAAATCAATAAACTTCTTACATTCATTCATTCCTAAAATCAAAAAAATTTAAATAAAATTAACAACAAATCATAGTTGTCAAGGCGACAAGGCGATCAAGGCGAGCTTGGGGTCCTCGAGTGCCTAAGCGGCGCTTAGGCATCAAGTTCATAAAAAATATTATCATTAATATACACATAATTTTTATATATAAATTAATCATGATTATTACAAATATGGGAAACAACACTAGTATGAATATAGAAATAAAAATTAATAGAAATGACATTGCAATAAAATATCAAAATTTATTTTGAGATAAAATTAACAATTAAGGCATACAAAATTCTAATTAAAATTTAAAATATTTTATTAACAAATTAACCCCATTATTAATTGAAAGGGGGGAAGGCAGGATAGAGAGAGAGGGACTGAGAGAGATAGTTGCGAACTGTGTGTGTGTGAGAGAGAGAGAGAGGAGGAAGGGTGGAGGAAAGAGAGAGAAGGGGGCAAGGGGAGAGAAGAGATAGACAGACAGAGAGAGGGGGGTAGGAGAGAGAGAGGGTGGGTCTCACTGTGAGTGTGAGAGAGAAATAGAGAGAGTGTGTTAGAGTGTGAAGCCCGAACTCGCCATCGTGCGCTCTCGCACGCGGATCGACCTGCGCGGTCAGGTCGCAGGGGGCAGCGCCCCTTGCGGGGGGTTTCCGGGGGCGGACCCCCCGGAAGAAAATTTCTATTTATAACAGGGGAGAAGAGGGAGACGAAGGTAGCAGGGGGGCGCCTAGGCGCCGCTTTGGGCGCCTAGGCCGCCAAAGCGGCGCCTAGGCGGGTGCCTAGGCGGCGCCTTTTTCAGGGGCAACAAGGCGTGGGGGCGCCTTGCTCCCAAAAAACCGCCTGCCCGCCTAGGCGCCGCTTAAGCGGCACCTAGGCGGACGCCTTAACAACTATGCAACAAATCTAAACAAAGTTAAACAAAAAAATCAAACGGGCCGGGGAGTGCGGAGGTGGGCGGGCCCACAAGGCCAGATTGAGGCAATTGCGGTGGACACGAGGCGACTTGTGGCCATCTCCATTGCCTTTGATAACATAGATCAAGAGAAACTCACTAAATAGCCACACGCATTTACTGCATACTGCTTCCATTTACCCCAAAGGTAGATGCCTTGAACATACTTTCTTGTACATGATTAATTATAGACGTAATATGTAAATGAGTAAGTTGTCCTCATGTTAATCAAAGGAAAAGGGCACTCTTCACTAAGTGGTGGAAACATGCAGAGGCAAGCCAAGCACTTGCACCCTCAAGCTCGACTTTGAAACAAATGGGCTTGAGTTCAAGCTCGACTTGATAAAATCTTGCATTGTTTGTGCTCAGTTGATTCCAACTCGTCAGACAATTGCAACCAAAGGAAGTTCAAAGTTGAGCCAAATCAAGGTCAAGTCCCACTCAGTTGAGCTCAGTGCCCAACAGCCCAACCGAGCCAATCAGGTTTGGGAAAGTAATTTTACATTTTTAAAATATCTGTATAAATATATATAGGAGAGTGATAAAGTCTGTTGCAGTGCTGTCGCGTCTTAGTGTGCTGAAAGGGCACTGTATCCAGCTGCCCAATTTCATTTGTGCATTGAGGTAGAGAAGGAGACACATGTCCTGGCAAAAACACATGGTTGTTTGATCACACAGCACGTGATGAAACAGCATCCTGGGTTTGCCAAGGATGCATTTCCATGCATATTTTTCCTTTTAAAAAAAAAAATCCTCTTCTCCCCGTCTACCACCTACCCCCCCCTGAATTTTTGGGTTCCTAAGGCACCCAGCATGGAGGAATCCTTCATACACTGCCAACAACTTTACATAGGGGAGCTCATTATATGGATAGAGTTATCCCATGATCCAAGCAAGCTGAGGCTGACCATGTTCAAGTATGATCCATTTAGCCAGATAAGCCTCATTGTCACTTTGTTATATGGCCCAAGATCAAGCAGCAGCGCATGAAGGGCTGGCTTCCCACTAGCCCCACCCTTTGTGGGCTGTCCTCAATCCAGGTTCACCCTTGCCCTTGACCCTCAGTTCAAGGTCTCAAATCTCCCGCTTAAGCTGTTAGGCAATAAAGGTGTCATCACTATGTCAGAAAAGGAAAAGGACAGGAGGAGGACTCTATGATTCATGGCTGCTCCCAGAGCCAACTTTGTCTGCACTTCAAACTACAAATCTGCCAGCAATGAGACGGCCATAGAATAATACTCACCCTCAGTTTCTAATATAAGGAACCATATCTCACTTCCTGCCGTGCATAGGACAAAAGAGAGCCACCTAGACAAACACAAGTTAACAGTGGAATAGCAATAACCAATAATTATTATTGGTGACACTAGCTCAATTAGAATCAGTAAAGGCTCGAAGCAGTAATGAGGAGAATGAGGACAAGAACAAACAAGGAACCATTGACAATGATCATGCTGCGAAGGTACCAGAGAATGAGCAGAAGCCCAAATGAACAAGACATTGTTAGGAACCATTTATCCTTTCCCAAAACCTAGGCATTGAGATAAGGGATTCCTTTTTCTTATAAGCCGGTCCAACTCTTTGTAGAATCTAATGAGGGACTAAAGCCGCTGACAACTCTAGTTGGCTAGCAATAACCTTACTGCCGTGCATAGGACAAAAGAGAGCCACCTAGACAAACACAAGTTAACAGTGGAATAGCAATAACCAATAATTATTACTGGTGACACTAGCTCAATTAGAATCAGTAAAGGCTCGAAGCAGTAATGAGGAGAATGAGGACAAGAACAAACAAGGAACCATTGACAATGATCATGCTGCGAAGGTACCAGAGAATGAGCAGAAGCCCAAATGAACAAGACATTGTTAGGAACCATTTATCCTTTCCCAAAACCTAGGCTCAAGGTAAGGGATTCCTTTTTCTTATAAGCCGGTCCAACTCTTTGTAGAATCTAATGAGGGACTAAAACCGCTAGCAACTCTAGTTGGCTGAGGGCCTCACTCACTCTCTCTCCGGGTGCTCAGACCACCCACCCGTAACAATACCTCCCCCTTTACAAGGCCGACGCCCTCGGTGTATTGATACGCCACATTGGACCGACAAAGGTTGGGCTCAGACACCATTTGTTAGGAACCATGTATCCTTCCCCAAAACCTAGGCATTGAGGTAAGGAATTCCTTTTTCTTATAAACCTGTCCAACTCTTTGTAGAATCCAATGTGAGACTAAAGTCGCTGACAACTCTAGTTGGCTGAGAGCCTCACACTCCCTCAGGGTGCTCACACCACCCACCCGTAACAGACACGGTGGAATGAAACTACAGAAATACTAAAACATAAGATGACTTGCATGGGTACAGCATGAAAACACAAGACAGTAAACTTGGGATAAAATAGGACAACACTCTCAACGAAATGGAATTTGGGATAAAAGAATGAAAATAGGAAGAGTAGGTAAGAGTGTAAAGGTGAATGTACACAAAGCGGAATAAAAGCTGAGGAGCAGAATCAAAATCTGGGTACTGCGCGATCTACAGAATCACCGAATCCATAGATAAATTAAATTAAAAAGAATGTTGAAAATTGAGACCTATTGGAGAATCTAAATAGAACTTTGACATCTCTCAAGTCAAATCAAAACCCACCTCAGCTCTTGTATAGTCTTATCCTTTGCCAATTCCGCCGAGCAATCTGAGATGTCCGGCGGGGGAGGAGGCAGCCAATCTTCCTCCTCATCCCCATTTCCCTTGTCACCCTCCAGAACCACAACTTCATCCTCCACCTTCTCCTCCAACTAAGCCGATCAAACATTAGCACAAACGCAAAATGAAAAGAGAAAAGAAAATGGCAGAAAAAACAACCCAACACGTCGGACCGACCACACAACTCACCGCAGTATTCGAACACTTCTTCCGCTTTGGAGCCTGGGAAAACGCGGACGAATCCGCGTCGTCATCTGCTAACCACACCACGAACCAAACAAAAAGGGGGCAAGAAAGAAAAAAGGAAAAACCTTTATTAAATCACAAACAAGAACAGGGAGGCGGTAAGACGCCGATTCCACGGCAACAAGGACGAGAAGGGCACACCGTCATCTAGGGCGATACAATCCGCCGGCTGCACGCGGCTGTAGTCGAAGAGCGGCTCGAGCTCCTCCTGCACCTCCTCCTGCGATTCCACAGGAAGGTTTCAGCCATGGGGAAGAACATCCGAAACCCTAAACCCTAGTGAGATCTCCATCAACCGCAGTGGGGAGAAGGGAGGGAAGGGGCGAGGAGGAGATCGTCGTCACCATTATCAGGGCTCCAAGAACGCGGAGAGGAAGCCGTGGGGATCTTCAGCTCCCTTTGGTCGGGATTGGGCAGGGCGCAGATTGGCGCGCGCTCTGGGGATTTTACAGGCATTTTTCGAAACTTTGAAACTGCCAAGCGAAGGGGATTAAGGAATAAGGATATCATAATTATAAGTTTAGCCCCAACATCTAACCGTATTTTATCATTATACCCTGATATTCACCAAATTATCGTGTATACTTTTACAATAAATAAATACTATTTTATTTTTTTTCGTTCCAATATTATTAAAATTGAATGAATATTTTGTTGAAACTATGATTGGGACACAGATCAAAAGTACAAAATGACGAAAAATAACATCATAAATCGGTATGATGATGCTCTAATGTTTCGTGATCATGTGATCAGCTGAATGATGGTAGAGCTAGGAGTGGTGAAATAATTAAAGTTTCAACTCTACGGAGTCTTTATCATTTGCACTACCGTTGTTATTATTAACTAAATTACTTATTCCCTTCAAAATAAATTAAGGAAAACTTAATTAATGTGTTACATAAATTTTGAGACTCTAACAAGGATTTAAAGCTTCTATTATTACTCTCAATTGATAATTAAAGTTTTGCTAAAATTTACTACAACTTGTCGACGATAATTGTAAGATACTCGTTAAGCTATAAAAAAATATCGCGGGTAATCTCCGGATAATGCTATGCATCATCGTAAAGGTTAATAGAGTGTTTGGGAGTATTTTTTTTAAAAAAAATTCTTCTTCTTGAAAAAAATATGTTAGGTTGATTTTTAACTTATTTTTAAAAATTGATGAAAATAGATAATTATTTATTTGATAAAAATATTATAATTTTTAAATTTTACGTGAAACAAGTTCATGACCCTTTAAAGACCAAAACACCGTGATCATGGTGGAGACTAACGAGGGAGGCGAATCCCCAAGTCATTCTATCGGTGCTCTCTCACCAGGACAGGATAATGGCGCCGTCTCGACGAGCAGATGAGGACGAATTATCTGAAGGAACAGAAACAGCAGCATTCTACTTGGTAGGCTGGTACAGCGTGCTCCTCTCGTTCACAGCCTGAAGGAGAACCTCCACTGCCTTGAGCGCCCCCGCCACCGCGTCCAGAGTCCCGTTCTATTTCCCCCAAATCCTCACACCCCCCAAATCCTACCTTTCTTCCTCTTCTTCTTCTTCCTCCCCCTTCCCCTCCACGATTCCTGCGTACAGCAGTAGCAGCAGCAAACCCCCCCCCCCCTTTCCATCCTCTTCCTCCCCCATCCCCTCCAGCCGGCTCTTCTCGATCTCCTTGGCAGTAGCATTGGACTCCTGGGGGCTGTATTTTGGGTTACAGGTGGACCCAGTTCTTCTATCCATCCCTAGTTATGGAATATGATCTGCATTCCAATGTGTGACATGTTCACACTCGATCCATACATAAATAAAAACTACATATGCTTGTGCTTCTTGTTAGCCATTTCCCGTCTCATTCCGTGGATGGTCCCCCTCCTTTTGGTTCAGCCGCTCATGTCAGGTTCTGTCTCCCGGGTGTTTTAGATCTATTTGTGATGACATGTTGGAACGTTTCAGGAGGAAGAGAAAGCGAAGCTGGCGGAGACAACTGGGTTGGAACAGAAGCAGATAAACAACTGGTTCATCAACCTGCAGAAGAGGCACTGGAAGCCGTCCGAGGACATCCGGGGTGGCACTCGTAGATGGAGTGAGCGGCGGCGGGTCGAGCACGACCGGGTACTTCGACACAAGAACCATCGGCCCATGATGACACTCGACTTCGTCATCTCCTCTTCCTCCACCTCGCATTCCATCATTAATCAGTTCTCGTATTGCCTGCACCACCTTGATATCGCTGACCGAGAGAGAGAGAGACGGAGTGCCAGAGGGGAGAGGAGGGAGGGAGGAGAGGCCGGGAGAGAGAGAGAGTTAGGAGAAGCAAATCGGGAGAGAGAGAGAGGGAGTGCCGGAGGAGAGAGGAGGGAGGAAGGAGAAGGGGGCCTGGAGAGAGAGGGAACGTTGGGAGGAGGAGATCGGGAGAGAGAGAGGTCGCGGCTCTATTAACAAATATATGAAAAGACTTATTTTACTTTGAGAGAAATTACTACACGATGAAATTTCATCTTAAAAAATTGAAGATCTCTTATCAAATGTGGTGAAATAGGTTATCTATTTTTTATTTTTATTTTGAGAGAAAAAAGAGGTGAAAAATTACAACCTGAGGAGGGTAAAATGTCTACGGCGCATGCATGGCCCGTTAGTGCCAGACCTGTATCGGCCCAAGGCTAGGGAAGCGCATAACGGAGCCCCAACAGTCACAGCCCATGCCAGACAGCCTAATAAGGTCAGCCATCAGATTCACCAGCCCGTAAGGGACATCGACCCGGATATATCGGACGCCGGATGATCCTCTCACGACCGAACGTTACTCCCTAACATCACCATCCTCCACTCCAGTAAAGGCGAGCACGTCCCACGGGAGCTGTGAGACTCGCCTGAAGATCGTTCGACCTCGGAGGAACAGACGCACAACAGGAAACTCCCCACGATCGCGGGGAGACGTTACCCCATGATTCACTCCCTTCCCTGTTAAGGGATATTTCTCCACCGCCAGGACAACCCCTATAAATGGACCTTCGACCAAGGAGAGACACGGACGGATAGAGAGGCTAAGGCAGATAGACACTGTAGGAGAGATGCACACGCATACTGAGACAGACAGTCATAGACATCGACAGAGAGATCTAGAAAGCCTTCTACTGAGGAGAGTCCAACCTTCTTCCGAGCACTCCTTCAACCTAGCAGGCATCCTCAGAGCACTCGTAGGGTGTGGCGAGCACTTCTCCAAGAGTCAAATCTCCACTCCATGCTTGATCACCCAACTCTCATCTTCCTCTCTCTTCTCAGTCCTCCCTTGATCCCCACTCATCAAAGTCCTAACTTAAGCATCGGAGGGTTGTCCCCTGGGATAATGCTCAAGACTCCTTCTGACGCTGTTTCTCTGGTGTTTGCAGGCTTCCACGGGTGGTCGGACTATCTTTCTTAACAAATAAATATTAAAAATATGATACGAGATTCGAGAGACTATTTTCTCGCCTCTACACAACCAAACATCCTATAAACTTAGACACCGAAGAACGCGTGTGAAGGGAATAAGTAACGATGAGTCATGGTCATAACAATGCAGTAGACACATAAAAACTTACATCAGACTAATTTGTAAATCTTACATTTTTTCTCTTTCACTTTAATACCAAGAACTATATTTCCATATTTCAATGAGTTAATACTAGTCATAATCATCTAGACTAGCTCTTGCACTTTAAAAATTAAGTAGTGTGAATTTCAAGTTTATGTATATATGATATCTATTTAGAACTTCTTAATTATTTTTGGCTGAATTTATGTAAACAACACCTAAACATACCTGGTGACTCTTTAAAACTAGCCCGATTTCAAGAATAAGTCCATGCATTTTGACGCGGCGGCGACGTGGAAGAGATCGTCGGCACTCCGAAAATACGAACGGGACGAGATAACCACTGCCTCGCGCAGCTCGATCTCACACCGGACGATCTTTCACCGGACAATCACTCTCTTCTCACAAAGCAGTTGGAGGGAAGGGAGATAAGAAGAGGGGAAACTCTCTCGCGTACAAACTTCTTCTTTCATTCAATCTATCAATGAGCAAAACGATACAACTAGTCTCCTTTATATAAGGATGACCAAATTACACTAGGACAAAAATACCCCTAGACAATTCAACTAAAGATATCTATATCTTATGACTATTGACCTAATAAAATAGAATACAACAACTTTTGACTATGCGCCAAAATAAAATAAAATACTTTGACTAGTGGTTTAATAATACAATATCACCACGATACAAATAAAATACATAATCAGGACGTCGAGTCTCCGAGCCACAAACTCGGTGGTGTCAAGGTGGTGCGGTGTCGACTCCGTGTGACTGGTCCGATGTCCCCACCACATTTAAGTGAACAAAATTTCATGTCCCGATATATTTTCGTGGTTAGACTATTGATTGGCCTCGCGCATGAGTAAGAACATGAGATAATTTATCAATAAACCAGGCTGTTTCAAGAGAACGGCAAGGAAATATCTCCTAATGTGGATGAGGTTAAAATGTTCGCGGACTACAGCTATGAAATCAAGAACCCAATTCTTGGTTGTACGGAGGGGAGAAGCTCCCTATCTTGCGCGATCGATCAAGACCGTGGTGCTGTTGTCTAAGCGCTTCTGTGTATGTATATATATATATATATGGAGATGTGCCCCGCACATGAATGGATGCACGTCCAATATGTAAAAGTTAAAGTTTAAAGCTCAAAAAAAATTGTTTGCAAGATTAACTATATAATCTGATAATGTGGATATTGATGCATGGATACGTAGAAATGCATGTTTATTTTACTTCTGAATTCTTTAAAAGATGTGTGGAAGGAAATTGATGAACTCAAGAATTCTGAGTAGTAAGTCTAGAAAATCAACATGATTATAAGCTTTCTTGTTAATACTCCTTGTGATAGTTGTGTAAGTACAAGATGACCAACATCAAAGTATATTGTAATACTAACTACCATGTGAATTGCAAAGATTTATTATATTGTAATACTAACTAGATGGGGGCGTGACACCGAATCCACTTGAGCGGAGTTGTCGAGGTAGACGTAGCTGACTTCAGTGCAGAAGACCTGGACCAAGGGAGGGAATCTCAGTGGAGACAGCAGAGGTGGATCTAACTGAGCAACCATAGACGAGAGCTCTGTTATCCCTACGACACAATAGAAGATGTGAGAGATCTCTTGGAGTGATGAAAGACCATCTGATCTGATGCCTAAGTTAGAACATTAGCTAAGGTTTGGATCTAGAGAGAACAAAGAATCTCCACAGTCAAGTCCCTTTGCTACGTGCCTAAGACTCACCTTTACATCTTAGGGGATTGTATAATTTTCTTGAGATATTCGATATGGGATTATCCAATATTATTCAGAAGAGGTGTCAAGTGAACCCCAACCTATAGTTTGACGGTTTACTCATCCCATTTGAATGAGATAAGTCGTGGGTTCAAATCTCGCAAGCGCCGGTTGAAATTGCAGATTTTTTTCACCTTTGCTCTTAATTTACCTATCAAAAAAAAAAATGTTCTCCAAAAGCAGGGTTAATGGGACTGCTCTTATTGGTCGCGCGAGCATAATGGGCCAACCTTGTGGGCCGAGCATAATGGGTCATCCTTGGTGAGCCTACCATGATGAACCAACTAATGATAGACCAAGCCTAGTAAGTCATTGAAAACATGTCCATTTGGCCTTTGTTTTAGAGTTCAACATTTATTTCTCTACTGCAAGAAGAACAGCACTTCTAAACCACCCTCCTCTTAACGCGCAACTAGTTATCTTTTAACCCACTTTTTAGAAGGAGATCTAGAGCAATTGTATATTAGGATTCGGTACGTATGAGTCTATTATTTAATAATAGTTTTTGTTATCACGTATTATATAAAACTGTGAATAATGTTTTTTTATAAAATTTAATTTGAAAGTAAGTCAATTTGGTCTTTGCTTTGGAGTCGAACGTAAATGAATTCTTTTTCAAATCCATCCTTTACTACCAGAAGAACCGCACTTCTAAGCTCCTCCACTTAATACGCAATCAAAGTCATTAGACCCTCCTTCTATAAGAGATGCATCAGGATTCGATAATTATGGGTTTAGATGTGCTTGTTTATTCAAAAAAAATTGTGACCATATGTTATATAAAATTATGTATACATATCAGGATTCGGTATGAGTCTAGATATACTTAGTTTTATGTTATTTTATTTTATTTTCAAAAGTTTACTTTATTAATAACAGAAAATAGGAAGGCGGACTAAAAGTCACGTACAAAGACATTGGGGCATAGGCAAGATGAAGGTTAAAACCCTCACGGCAATGTGAAGGTCAGCCCAAAGAAAAAAGGAAATCTAAATTAAATGATTACGTGACAAATGCAAACAATATATCCTAAGTCAGGGAGAATGATCTCTACTATTTATAAAGATGAATGATCCCAATAAAAAGTACGGCGAAGTAGGGATCGAGGACGAAGACTCGGGCGACGGGGGCAGCGATCTTCTTCGTCATCTTCTTCTTCTTGATCGTACTACTCCGACATATAATATCCAACCCAAGTATTGTGTGTTGTAAGAAAGGCTTCATATCTCAAGAATTTTGATTTCGAACCTCTAGAGGGGTAAACAGGACAACATTAACATTTAGAATAGGAATGGAGATGTCAGTCGGATCCTTTAACATTTGACTCCACGAATTTTACAAAAATGTTGTTGAAGTTGAATCCATTATTGGGCAATTAGTAGTAGCAATGCAAGGAGGATTAGTAAGCTCGGGAGAGCAAGTCTGAGATCATTTGGGCATGCAAATTTTGACTGTACCTTTACGATTGGGACGAGAGACATATCTCTGACGACCTGAAGATGTTGAAGTACTACCCATCAGAGAAGAGAGGTCCGATGAAATCAACGTGAGATCTTGAACATCTTCATAAAGAGAAGCGCCGTCAACGGGAGCATGTACATCGGTAGCTTGCAAAGGCTTCGATTTTTCCAAGATAGGCACAGCCTCCAGCAAATGATCATGAATCGGGGGAATATATGATGCAATAGTAATAGTCGAAAGATAAGTAGTAGAACCCAGTGGAGATGATAAAAGTCTGGGGTCTTGGCAGGCCGCATGAGTAAGAACAGGAACTTGCAGACTAGAACTAGTAGCAACAACTGGAATCTCCATCTGTTCAAAACTATTTTCCATCAAGGACTCGGAGCAGTGATGGACATTAACAATATTCGTCAACTGAGAGATAACAGCATCATCGACTCGTGGATTGGCTAGAGGATTTCTTGAGTCCGGTTGAACCACAATAAGCGAGGGGACCGGTACATCTTCATGATCCTTCTCCTCTTGAAGAAAACCAAAGGAATTGCTCACATACACCACCGGAAATCCAGAATCACCTGGGGATTAATTATCATCTACAGCACGAGATGGAACTGGTGCAATTGGGGAAGGCAAGCGAATGCCTGCACAGCGCCACTCAGGCCGCGATGGGATAGGTTGCACCGACATACGCTGCGAAGGCTTGAGAGGAGGGGCAGGAGCGACTGGGGTCCCCGATGTCGTCGTCTTCTTGCATGATGCAGTGTTGTGCCCCAGACGATTATACAAATCACAATAAGAAGAAATATTGGGAGAAACAATCAGTTGCCATCCTCCTCCTGGTAGACCAATATTCAAATCCGACTAGAGGGAGGTTTGGAGACATCAAGTTCAACAAAAACTCGCGCTGCCACGGTGTTAGAGAGAGTTTGAGTGTTCTTGTCAATCTGAAGGATCGTTCCAATATTGTTGGCAAAGGATCGAAGAAATGTTCCTTGGTAAAGATTAGTCAGCAGCTGAGACAGTTCCAACCAAACAGACACAACAGGTGAGTCCACTGAGGGGGAGAACTCCATGGCAATTTGTGTTATTTAATAATAGTTTGTGTTATCACGTGTTATATAAAATTATGCATATTTTTTTTATAAATTTCAATTTTAAATGTAGTAAATTTGTGTCTTTACTTTGGAGTTGAACCTAAATGAATTTCTTTCCGAATCCATCTTTTACTATCAGAAGAAACGCAGTTTTAAGCTCCCCCTTAGTGCACAATCAATATCTTTAAACCCTCCTTATGGAAACATATCCACAGTAATAATAGGTCAGGATTCGATAATTATGAGTTTAGATATGCTCACTTTTAAAAATAGTCTTGTAATCGTATATTATATAAAATTGTGAATATTTTTTCATAAATTTCAATTTAAAATAGTATATTTGGCCTCTGTTCTAGAGTTCTTTCCTAATATGCCTTGTCTGGTATTTTATTTGTTTACTTCCATAAGAACCGCACTTTTAATCTCCCCACTTAATACGCAACCAAAACCTCTTACCCTCAGTTCTAGAACTATAATGATCCAATAAGTATGGATTAAGATTAAGTAATTATAAGTTTGGATGCACGCACTTGTTTGATAATAATTTTATGAACATGTATCAAGAAACCATGAACACTTTTCTATAAATTTCAGTTAGAAATCAAATCCATTTGGTCTTTATTTTAGGATTTACCGTAAATTAATTTCTTGTCAGATTTATTGGGTAATTAATATCAAGTGAATAAAAGAAAAACCCCAAATTCATCCCATTTATCTGCTTATCTGATAATTATATTGGATCAGATATGAGTCCGGATGTACCGAAAATCATTTAACATGTTAATATATTGTCATATTCATGTAGTAAGATGTCACTATATTACCACATTAATGTCGACTTCGATAATAGAATAAAGAACGAATAGGATGACTTATTTCGCTTACTCACCCTTAACTGAATTTGGTAGCAGGGTTAAATTATTTGGGATCAATTAAGGTTAAGGCTCTTATTCTAAAAATGACTTACTCTATCATTTCATATGGAATGAATTATTCTCAGGATAAGAGTAAATTATCAAATTAAAAAAAGAGAAAATTCAAAGAATAACTCACCCGGACTCACCTCGGATAATTTATCCTAACCTATTATCAAAGTGGCATTAACAGAATAAGATATAATGAGGATATAGTAAAAACATATTAAGATATTAATCTGTTAAACAAAATAACGTGGTAAAATATGAGGTATTAAAAGGTTAATATGATAAAATATTAAAAAAACTAGATTAATAATTATGGTAAGATATTGAAGTAGTAATATATTAATATTATATTAATAAAATTAAAATTAAAATGTTGATATATTAATGTAATGACATGTAGGAGTGGGGGCCATTGATCCAATTTTTTTTTAAACGCATACCACCAAATTGAAATCAAACGACCCTTAGTTGGGTACCAACGGACAATAAGAACATGTCTCAAGTGCACGCTATTTTCTCTGTAATCCGGAATGTAATACAATTTTTTCTAAGACTCGATCTAAGAGTAAATTTGGGCACCTGACATATTGAGTTTCGAGTTTAATAAGATTATTTATAAATATATTAACTATCTTTTTACAATTAACGTTATTTTAAGACTGTGTTTGCATTTGTCCAATAAAATATTTAAAAATTTCTTAAGATAAAAAATCATAATGTCAAATAAAATCATTCATAGTTTAAAATATCAAAAAGGATATTTTTAATTTATGTTTATAAAAGATAAAAGATATGCTTTTTTTTCTAACATACTACCAATAATGCCCTCAATTGTCATACAACAAAATCTTTTAACCAATTCTATATAATACAATTTAAACATAACAAAATAAAGAAAAAAAGAGTATGATTATTATATTTGCTATGGTTAAATTTTAAATTTACCTTATTTATATTATTATACCAAAGAGAAGATGATTGAATGAAGTATGTTATTTTCATATGTAGAATATTTTGTGTTTTATTTATTTACATGGTTCTCAGCACCTAGTTGGAGTGACTGAAATAGATTCAAGATATGATATAGGAAATTACATCGCTTTTGAATATTGTGTTAAAGAGTTTAAAATTCATATTTATATACTCAAAATTATTTGCGAAATACTTGAGGGCATTATCTGTTGCAAAGTAGATTTTGTGAAAGTTTTCTCTTTAAAATAATTTTGTAGAGTTTTAAACTTGATTGAAAGTTTTTATGGGTCTGTCAAAACCAGAGTGCCACGTTGGTAAAAAAGAAAAAGAAAAAACAGGTAGGTGAAAAGGTGGTTTCCAACCCTCCATCCTCTTTATGAAGGTGCCACTTCTGCTTCTTTTTGCCATCCTTGGAGCACAGCATGTCAAGGGAGATTGAGGGGAAGGGGGTTGGACTTCCAAAAACTGTGGGAATGAGGGCATAGGGAAAGTCTTCTTCTGCCTCCCCACTGCCTTTCACATGGGGAGGCATAGATCTTTCCCTACGCCACTCGTTCCTATGGTTTTTGGTTGCCTCTCCTTCCCCTAGAGCTCCCAATGGAAGAATGACTCCCATCTCTTTCTCCTCCTCCCCCCCCCCCCTTTCATCTGCTCTATGAAAGTTAGGTTTGTTAACTTGTTCGTTTTGCTGGGCATTTTGTCTCCTATGACTCTTGTTTTGGTGCAGAACAGGGTAGAGAGATCGGCAACTCTCCCCTCCTTGTCTGTTGCCTTGATGCATGCATGCATGCTTTTGGTAACTTCTCTAGCAAATGGAGGTGTGCAGGAGAGATCCCACTTTGCAGACCGCATCCTGGGTAGTGGGTTTTGCGCTAGATGTTCGTCTACTTCTTCATCTTCTTCCAGTCATGGAGGGTTTTGCCTTAACAAGAAACAAGGTTCCTTTTTTTTGGGTTAACTATCCCTATACCCTTGAAAAATTGTCCAATTACCCCTATACCCCTATTTTTATTATATTTACCATAATACTCCTGAAATCTTTAAAAAATAGTCATTGTGCCCATCCACAGGGGTATAGGGGTAATTTTCTGTTTTAAGGATCCTTAAGGATAAGGGCACAATGGCTATTTTTTTAGAATTTCAGGGATATTACGGTAAATACAATAAAGGTAGAGGTATAGGGATAATTGAACAATTTTTCAAGGGTAATTAACCCTTTTTTTTTTTTGCTTTATTTTGAAATGTTACGTGGAGAAGGAAAACTGGAGATCGATCTTAATTAGCATCCCCATGATTTTTGAGAAGTGGTTTTCTGCGTTTAAATGTTAATGATGGGTTGGTTTTACCTACAAATTTTACTAGTTGGACGCGATCTTTTATTATCCCACGGCAATTCAAATGAGATCTGAATTTGTGCACTTACAGTTACAGTACTCTATTTGTCTGTGGATCAGACTTTCTTTCCTTTTTCTTTTTTTTTTTTTACCTATCGTGTCTATGCCGACTTGATGCATGCATTTTGTAAACCAATCATTTAAACTTATTTATATGTCATTTAAAACTCATTTATATGTCAATCCATAATTACACCGATATGTTAATACCTCGCTAATGTTAATCCCATATTTATTAACCTAGCATTTAACAATGGGAGGAGAGGCGGGTACGGGGAAGACAAATGCTATTTTTATGTTTCAAAAATCTCTGACGTTCCTCAGATGACAAGGTGGTAAGAGATTTCTGAGATTTTTGCTCCAATCTCGCATACTTCAGCCGAACCAAATGTTGCTTAAATTTATTTCATATTTTTATTCTTGCTATCATTATTTTAAACTCTCATTTAACGTGCAAAGAAAATAGAAGATCGTGAGTCATCTTTGAAAGTTTATCCTTTATGATCTCAGTGTTACCACTAATTACTGCGGCAAAAGAAATGAAAACAACAATGATTTCAAACTTCTAAGTAATATCTTTCATTTAATAAGTTAGTATATATTCCGTGTTTTTAAATTGTTATACTTAAAGTATATTGAAATTCTATAGATATATGATATTGACGTGAGTGACTCTGATTTAACGGGTCTAACTGGAATGATTGAATCGTGATTCACGGACTTATTCGAGTCAAAAAAAAAGGTTAGATTTAAATTTTAAAACATTATTTTGCAGGCTGCATGCTGGGTGTAGATTGTTGCTAAGAATGGTCCTGTACTTCTTCATCTTCTTCCAAACAATGATGGTTTTGGCCTTAAAAAATGGAGCTTTTCCCTGATTTATTTTGAAATGTTATCTGTAAGTGGAGACTTAAGAGATCTATCGTGATTAATGTGACATGTGTTGCCTTTAAAAGTTAATGATGGGTTGCGTTTGCCTCAGAATCTGGAGCGCTGATGACGAGAGTATGAGGTCTAAAATTCACATCTCATGAACTAGAATTAAATGGAAAAATAAATAAATATGAACCCCAAATCTGATGGACCATGGCAAAAGAGCGATACATCCTAACATTTCTCGGGGGGAAAAAATCAGTGAATCATACACAGGGGGTGAAGTCGACAATTCATAACTAGGTCAAAAAGGGTGCGGGCGCACCACCATCTACCGCTAGGAGATCTGCCAGCAGGACGCGGCTCTAGTCTATAAAAAGGTTTCAGCAACGGGGAAGAACATTTGAAACCCTAAGGGCGTCTTTGACAACCGCTTTATCCCTCGGTTAGCCGACACCGGCTAACCGATGGACCCCGCCTCCGCTCGCCCTCCCCCTCACAGAAGTCCGGTAACCGACCCCGGGTACCGTAATCGACCCTTCGGGGTCGATTACGGCACCCCCGTAGTCGGTTATCAAAGACGCCCTAAGCCTCTCTTGGGTAATGGATTAAAGTTAGTCAGCATTAACTTAAGTGATTTAAATTAGGCCATGCTTGGTATCACTTCGAAGAAAGGTCAAAAATTTAAAATCATCTCCTCCACACAAGCATTTATTGAGGATGAGATTCATCGGATTTTGTCGACTCCATTTCCTCCATGTTTCAAAGTCCCCATTTGACATTTGGCATTGTTAGTACCCGCTACAGTAGTGATTTGGCAATGGACAAATTAAAATACCCAAACCTCAACCGCCCGAGAAGGAAGAGAAAGGGGTGGGGGAGTGAAGTCGCTCCGCCTTGGAATCAATTTCAGAGGGAAATCGCTCACAGATGGAGCGAGTTCAGACTTCTCTGTCGCGAAAAATGCTCTCAGACGAAACGAGTCAAGTTGGAAACCTATTCCCACTTCATCGTAGGGAGAGAGAGGGGTTCCAACAGGGTGGGTTGGCGTCCTCGGGTGCGCCGGGTGATGGGTCCCCAGCACTGGAGTTGTTAATGTCGTAGCCCTTGCTGTTGCTCTATCATGGTGTTTGAAGGTGCAAGGGCGCGGCCATGGTGACCCAAGAAGATGCAAGGAGAAGACACAGTGGGTCAAAATGGGGTTTCATGGCTGAGAATCTGCCGCCACTCTTGGGAAGCTCGCCCGTGGGAGCTTATGCGGATTCCGCAACGAGCACCTTACTGTGTCTACATTCTCTCTCCTAGATTTTCAAATCCTGACATAAGTCAAGGTCAGTTCATGCGCCTTTGGTTCGGCTTATACGCTATCGGGGATTCCCAATGATTGGAATCTCCTTCAAAAGTGATACCAAACGTGGCCTAATCCACTTTTATTTCACTTTACTTTGTTTACAAGTGATTTAACCCAGTTAAGTTAGTGGATTAATCCCGTAGATAAAGGTATGATTTGACAAAAAAAGTGAGTTAATCCTTGGATTTTTATGTAAAATGACAAAAATACCTTTTTTTTAAATAGTCTCTCTACGTGTGTGAGTGAGTGAGAGAGAGAGATGCGTGGCCGGCGGGTGAGGGGGAGGGAGACATCAGGAGGGAAGGGGGCTGTGTCGACAGGTGAGGAGGCAAAGGAGGCGATCGTGACATAGGGGGAGGGGAAGGGGGCATGGCCGATAAATGATGGGGTGGGTTGAATCGGGAGGGAAGACCTGTCGACAATGACGAGTGAGGGGGAGATCGGGAGGGGGCGGCGCCGATGGGTGAGGGGGAGATTAGGAAGGAGTGGGGGAGGGGGCGATGGAGAGGGCATGAGAAGTGGGGGCAAAAGGAGAATTTTACGGACTGGATTAAGTTATCCCACCTCAATACCATTTTTAACCCGATTAGTCAAATTTGTAGCAACAAGGTCGAGAAGGGTGCAGGCGCACCACCATCTACCGCTAGGAGATCTACCAGCTGGACGCGACTCTAGTCCATAAGAAGGTTTCAGTCACGGAGAAGAACATTTGAAACCCTAAACCCCAGGCCTCTCTTTGATAACAGATTAAAGTTAGTCAGAATTAACTTAAGTGATTTAAATTAGGCCGCACTTGGTATCACTTCGAAGGAAGGCCAAAAATTTAAAATCATCTCCTCCGCACAAACATTTATTGAGGGTGAGATTTGTCGGGTTTTGTCGACTCGATTTCCTCCGCATTTCAAAGTCCCTATTAGATATTTGGCATTGTTAGTATCCACTACAGTAGTGATTTGGCAATGGACAAAAATACCCAAACTTCACCCGCCCTAGAAGGAAGAGAAAGTGACGCGGCGGCGACGTGGGAATGTATCGACGGCACTCCGGGACGCGAACAGGACGGGACAGATAACTGCTATCTCACACAGCTCGGCCTCACGCCGGACGGTCTCACACCGGGCGACACACGCAAATCCCACAAATGGAGAGAAGAGGGAAGGGAGGAATAAGGCAAACACCTTAAGCTAAGCTTTTCTCATTCATTCATAACATACGTAACAAGCATTGGCCTCCTTATATAGGAAAGGCCCTATTACATGAATACCTTCACACTTCCACTAATTGGATTTATACCCTAGCCTAACAAGACAAACTCACCAACCAATATTTGACTTGTGGGTTTTAATCAAATAAAATATAAAAATTACACACATGGTATTTTGACTTAGACTAGCCTAATAAGACGAAAAGAAAAATATATGTAGGGATACATGTATACATACACACAAATACAGATACTCGATACGCAATATACCACCGTAGCCGTAGGCCGAGTCTTCAGGAAGGATCTCCGAGCCATAAGCTCGATGTTGGGGCAGTGCGACATCGACTCCGAGTAGTGGGTCCAGTAGTGGACCCGGTGTCCCCACCAACCCTCCCGGGGCGGCTGGAACTCGACTCCGTCGAGTAAGGGGGGACGCTGCTGTGGTAGTGCTCCAGCAGATCTAGATCGAGACGCTGGAGATCTTCCCGGCTGATCCAGGAATCATCAGAAGGTGGACGGTCCCGCCAGCGGACAAGGTAGCGCTGGTACACCTTACTCCGTGTAGTGGTCACCTGCTCATCTAGTATCCTCTCAATGTGCTCGCGCGGTACTCTCGATGCTGTAGGACGCACAGGGGTGGGCTCACTCTCAATGGGAGGAGATGGCTCGAAAGGGTCACTAGGAATCGCTGTGGGTTCCTTGTAGGCTACTAGATCTGCCACATTAAAGGTCGAGCTAATCCCATATTCGGGAGGTAAGTCCACAACATAAGCATTGGAGCCAATCTTCCGCAGAATTGGGAAGGGTCCATCACTACGGGCTTGCAACTTTTTAATGGCTCCCGAGGGGAGTCGTTCGGGTCGAACCCGTACCATAACCAAGTCACCTTCTTGAAATTCATGGTGACGCCCATGCGAATCAGCCAATTTTTTATAAGTCTCATTACTGAGGTTGATGTGCTTGCTAATTGATTCATGCAGACTCGTGACATGCTGTGCAAACTCCTCAGCTGACTTGGATATCCTAGACTCAAGGGGAAGGGGAATGAGATCCACAGGTTTCCTAGGTTTGTATCCATGCACGACCTCAAATAGACTCATACCTATGGATCGATTGACCGAACTATTGTATGCAAATTCGGCTCTGGGCAAAAGAAGATCCCAAGTGCCAGAATGTTCCCCTACAAGACACCTCAACAGATTCCCTAAGCTCCTATTGACGACCTCAGTTTGCCCATCAGTTTGGGGATGATAGGCAGTGAAAAACTTCAGTTTGGTGCCAACTATGTGCCAAAGTGTAATATCCCGGACCTTTCGGATCCTTCTTCGTGGGTCCCGGATCTAGTTTTCGGAGTGTCTGGCTCCGTTGTGTCCGAAATTTCGTTTCGGACATCTTTCGTGTTCGGATCGGCGCGATCCGGAGTCGTTTCGGAGGCCCAGAGGCGTTCCGCGGCTTTTCCGCGCGTGTTTCCCGATTTCCGGCGCGGGTTTCGGCTTTTCCTTCGGACGCTCGCTGCGGGTTAACTGGGCCGTTCACCCGGGCACGAGTGGTACCGTTGCGATCGGTGCGTTCCGAGGATTCCAGAAATGTATTTTTTCTATTTTTCGGTATTTTTCCAAAAATTCAGATTTTCTATAAAGCCCTAATTCTTTTTCTTTTTCTTTTCTCCTTTCTCTTTCTTCTTCTTCCTCTTCCTCCGTTTCTTCCCACCGTGACACCCTCTCTCTCCCTCTCTCCCATTCGGACGTGGCAAGCCCCTCTCCGGCTACGGACGGCGGCGGGGCGACGGCGCGGACGCGTGGGCGACGGTGAGACAATCTCGTGGGCGTGCGGCAAGCGTGGGGAGCGTGGGGAGTTCGTGAAGCTTCGAGCATTCTTCGTGATTCGTGATCGATCCGGCGGAGCATTCGCTCCATCGAGGTAGGGTGACGTTCCTTAGCCTCATGCCGATCTTTTCGGTGATTTATTGGCCGCGGGGAGGCCGAGAGGGGATCGTTTGAGCGTTTTTGGGTTTTTCCATGATTTGGGGAGAGCTCGCCCGATCTAGGGATTCAATGCATGGATTCGTATTTTGAGGGCCTAGAATCATGCTAGGGGTCCCCAGGGGTCTTCCCCTTTATTTTCCCCCTCTCCTATGGAGGTATGGGGGCGTGGTTAGAATTTTTGGGCGTTCTTACCGTTTTCGGCCGCGGACTCAGAACGCGCTATACTCCAGTAGCGCGTTCTTGGAGGTCGCGCTGCCCCGACCGAGCGCGTTCATCGGAGAAGATGAACAGTTTGGCGGTTCGTGTCGCGCTATAGGGTCCTAGCGCGATCATCCTTGTCGCGCTAGGAGGACCTAGCGCGATGGTCGTTGTCGCGCTAGGGTTCCCTAGCGCGATGGTCCCTGTCGCGCTAGGGAGACCTAGCGCGATCTTCCCTGTTGCGCTAGGTTTCCCAAGCGCGATCTTGCCTGTTGTTGGGTGTTTCCCTTGGGCCGTGTGTGCGTCCCGGGCACCCCGTGGAGTTCCGTGACCGTGTCTTTGGTGTCCGGAGGTTCCGTTTGCCTCGGTCAGGCGTTTGACCGTGGGCAGTGCGTCTGTTTCTTTTCCGACCGTGGTCACCGTGCGACGGGGCTGGTGCGTGGGGTGATTCCCACACATTGTCGGATTCGGACGTCGTTTTCCGTTGACTCGAGAGTCTACTCCTTCAGTGACCCTCCACTAGTCGTAGCCTACTAGTACGCGGGTGCTAGTCGCACCAGGGAGTGGTGTACGGGCCGACCTTTCGAGACGGTTTGTGGACCGGTTACCGTTGGGCCCCACGTCTTGCAGCCAGAGTCCGGCTGAGGGGAAAACCGGTCAGAGGGCCAGACCTGGGACGCGTGGTCTGTGTGTGTACACGTGGTTGGGGGCGGTTGGACCCACGTCGACGGGCGTGACCCCAGCTAGTCACTTGTTTGTGGTTACTTGTACGGTGTTTGCGCCTCGGGTAGGACCTACCACGTCAGGCGGTTCACCTGCGGTGCGGTGTAAGACGTCAGGGGACGCTACCGGCTGTGCTTCTAGTGGGTGGTACTCCTGTCGAGTACGGAGTGGCAGACTGTCAGTCGTGTGTTTCCGACTTTCAGGTTTTGGCGGTTCGACCGTTGAGTTTCGGTCTTCTCGTACCGTGGCACGTGTGTCAGTTTGCGTGCCGTAGGGTCTAGTTCTGTAGAGTACAGGGCTTTCCTTTCCGAGATACTTTCCTACCGCTAGCGTAGTGGTTTCTCGTTTTACGAGGTAGGGTTCGAGTGATCCCTACTGAGTCTTGTTCCGAGACTCATTCCCTGCGTGTTTTCACCGTGTTTCAGGTGAGGCGCCACCTTCGGGGAGCGCGTCAGGAGCGCAGCGTGGTGCGGGTGCCCAGAGATAGTGCCAGAGGTCAGAGCCGGGGGATGCCCCGTGTAGCTGTACTTTTCTTTCTTGTCACTGTACTAGTCGTGGACTACTGTTGCTGTTGTTGTTATTTTATTGTGGACCATGTAAATTGTTAATTTATTTTCTGCTTAATTTCTGCAATTATCTGTGATGCTTGCGTAGTTTCCACACCATCCTTTTAACCCTTCCGAGTCTTCGGACTCGTGGGTGACGGTGCGAGTCTCTGGTTATCGGGCCTTCCCGGTAATCGGATTCTCGGGTCGTTACACAAAGTGTCTTCCAAAAATAGCTAGTGAACCAGACATCCCGGTCAGACACGATGGTTTGGGGGAGACCATGCAGACGCACGACTTCATCAAAGAACAAATGGGCTACTCTAGATGCATCAGATGTTTTATAACATGCAATAAAGTGGGCCATCTTAGAGAACCTATCAACGACAACAAAGATGGAATCATGCTTATGAGCAGTGCGTGGTAACCCAAGGATAAAATCCATGCTCACATCAACACATGGTCGATCAGGGACGGGGAGAGGAGTGTAGAGACTAATATTCTGTTTGACCATCGTGCATGTCCTACACTGGGCTACAATCTTGGCCACATCTCTCTTCAGGCCAGGCCAATAGAAGTGCTCCTCCACAGAATGGATGGTCTTGTTGCGGCCAAAGTGACCAGCAAGACCTCCAACATGCATTTCCCAAATCAGGAAATCCCGAACAGAAGTCCTCGGGACACAGAGTTGCTGCCCTCGAAATAGAAAATCATCCTGGAGTAGATAGTCAGAAAAGACTGTCGAGGGTCCAGCGGACAGAGCAGAGTAGGCAGGGCCAAAATCAGGACGCTCTCCATAGAGTTCCTTCATGCGGTCAAACCCGGTGACCTCTACCCTAACAGTGGAAAGAAGGGAGACCCTTCGACTCAAGGCGTCGGCCACCTTATTATCATTTCCAGCCTTATGTTTTAGGACAAAGGTGAAGGACTGGAGGAATTCGACCCACCGACCATGCCTTGGGTTTAAGCCCTTCTGAGAGCTAAGGAATTTCAAAGCCTCGTGGTCCGAGTATAAGACGAAGTCTTGTGGTAAGAGATAGTGTCTCCAGTGTTTGAGGGCTTGGACCACGGCATAAAACTCCTTATCGTATGTGGAGTATCGAAGCTTTGCATCAGAAAACTTCTCACTGAAATAAGCCACAGGGTGGCTCTCCTGGCTAAGTACTCCACCTATTCCTACGCCAGATGCATCACATGAAACCTCAAAGACTTTGGAAAAGTCTGGTAGGCGGAGGACAGGGGCTATGGTCATAAGCTCCTTTATGGCCAGAAAAGCCTGGGAGGCGGCTTTGGTCCACTCAAAATTCCCCTTACAGATGCAATCCATAATGGGTGCCATAATGGTGCTAAATCCCTGGATGAAGCGTCTGTAGAAGGTGGCTAGCCCGTGGAAACTACGAACGTCATGGACATTCTGGGGCTCCGGCCAGTCTACTATAGCTCTGACCTTTGATGGGTCCACAGACACTCCTTGACTAGAAACCACAAATCCAAGGAAAGTGACCCGGTCTGTCATGAATTCACATTTCTTGAGATTGGCAAACAGGGTTTCTCTTCTCAAAGTCTCGCAGACTTCCCTCAAATGATGAATGTGGTCCTGAGGGTTGTGGCTATAGATGAGAATGTCGTCAAAGTAGACGACAACAAAGCGACCAATGAGGGGTCGAAGGGTTTCCGTCATAAGCCGCATGAATGTGCTGGGGGCATTGGATAGCCCAAACGGCATGACGAGCCACTCATACAGACCTTCTTTGGTTTTGAAGGCTGTCTTCCACTCGTCCCCTGGTCAAATCCGGACCTGATGGTAGCCACTTTTCAAGTCAATCTTGGAAAAAATGGTGGCTCCACTCATCATGTCAATCATGTCATCAAGACGGGGAATGGGAAATCTGTACTTGACAGTGATTTTGTTGATGGCGCGGCTATCAACACGCATCCGCCAGGTGCCATCTTTCTTTGGTGTGAGCAAGGCAGGAACAGCACATGGGCTCTTGCTCACCCTGAGGAAGCCCTTTTGAATAAGGTCCTCAACAATTCGTTAGAGCTCAGTATACTCCCTGGGGTTTAATCTGTAGTGGGGGAGGTTGGGTAGGGTGGACCCAGGGACAAGATCAATGGCGTGTTGAACATCACGAATGGGAGGGAGTGTCGAAGGCAAGTCTTCCGGGAAGATGTCTTGGAAGTCCCGCAGGATTGCCTGGACTTCAGGTGGGACGGAGACCTGGGACTCCTCAGAGGTAATGGTGACGACAACAGTCCAAACAGGGGCACCCTCGGCAACCTCTCTATTCATCTCACGAACACCTATGAAGTTAAGGCGCCTAATCAGGTCATGGTCAACCTTAGAAGCCTTAGGGATGGATATGACAGGTGTAGGAGAGGAGGGAATGGGAATGGGAAGCTTCCCTTTGGTAGGGGTTGGGGCATTCTCCCGAATTTTGGGGGATGCGGCGGGTGTGGAGGTAGGGCTCTTTCCCGTGGCTACCTTCGGGGGTGTTGGGAGCAACTGAATCATCTTCCCATTGTGGGAGAATGAACACTCATTGGACCGACCGAATGTAGTAAGGTTTACATCGTAGATCCATGGCCGTCCTAAGATGATGCTCCAGACCTTCATAGGCACTACATCGCATAGGATTTGTCCTTGGTAGGACTGGAACTGGATGGGAATGACACATGTAGTGGTGACTAGGATAGACGTGTCGTCAACCCAAGCCACGTTGTATGGCCTCGGATGAGGATGGGTAGGTAGACCTAGACGGTATACAAAGTCTGAAGAGACTGCATTGATACAGCTCCCGTTGTCAAAGATCACCTTGCAGGGTTGAGTTTTGACCATGATGTAGGTTTGGAAGATGGAGGTTCGACGCCAGTCATCCTCCTACGGGTGTGCGAGGATGCAGCGAACTATACCTAGTCTTCCTTGGTTTGAACTTTCGGCAATTTCCTCCACTTGCATGTACTCGACATGCGTTCCATCATACCCTTCATCTAATTCGTCAAACTGGGCCACGAGATCAGGGTCAGGCTCATATCTCTCAAGGGTTTCTCCTTCCTGAGGTGGAAGCTCCATGGATTGGGGGTCGGTGATGACCAAGGCTCGGGTGGGGCAATTGGTGGCAATATGCCCTAGGTTATGACACTTGAAGCATCGGACTCCTGAGATAGGGGCTGATTGGGAGGTGCTAGGGACGACTCCCTTTCCCTTGTCATCTCTCCTCTCAACTGGTGGAGTATACTCCAGCCTAGGCACAGCTGCGGGTGTAGGTAATGGGTTCCGTGGGAAAGGAGCCGTAGGGGCAACGGCCCTAAGTGGGGCAGCAGTAGGGACGTAGGAGGTGGAGGGGCCAACTCTCTCAGTATAGCGGACTATGGAGTTTCGGGTTTCAGGTTGGCGGTAGATGGGAACCCGAGGTGGGACCACCCTTTGAAACCTCTCAACATCTCGTGCAACCTGGTAGGCGTGCTCGAGGGTGTTAATCTCCCGTAAGAATAATTCCCGCTGAATACTCTCGTGTAGGTCAGCCCTAAGCCGAGAGAGGGTGACGGAGGCATCCTCCATGACTCGACTCCGAAGGAAGAAGTCATCAAATTTGGTGATGTACTCGTCCACAGACTTTCCATCTTGGGTGAGTTTCTGCCATTGGTCTAAAAGACGCTGATGGTAGGAAGGTGGCAGATACTTCTCCCTCAATTTCTCCTTCATTTCTTCCCACGTGCTAATAGGCTCCTCCCGTCTCCTGGTTAGGAGATTTTCAACGTTACACCAGTAAGTTTTAGCTTGACCCAGGAGTTTCATTTTGACAAACCTCACCCTTGTAGCAGGGGTCATGCGGCGATGCCAGTCAAAATATTGATCCATCTCGGTCTCCCAATCAAGATATGTAGCGGGGTTGAGGGACCCATTAAAACTCGGAGCGTCAATCTTGACGTTCCGTAGGATAATATCCTCATCATCGTGGTCCCTCTCTCGAGACGTACGGGCCTCTTGCTCTCTATCTTGGGGAGCCTGATTCGGGCGGGCTCGCTCTCTATCCTTCCTAGGATTGGCTACGGGATTGCCGTGGCCATTCACTCGTCCTTCCTCTCCCTTTAGTCGATCCTCTAAAACTCGGATCCTCTCATCTAGCTCGGCTCGAAGTTGTCCAATGGATTCTTCAAAATGGGTTAGAAGATTATGCTCGAGCTGAGCCAACATAGCACTCACGCTCTTCTGATCCATGTGGGATTGTAGAGTTGAAGGGCGCTCTAGACGGCCGGATGAATTCCTAGACCAACGTGGCATGCACGACTTCGGACCTAAATGATGCAGTCCTGGGACCGACAATTAGCAAGGTGTGGACCCAGCTGATATGCAAAGGGTCAATTTGAAGGGATCGATCGGGAAACGTTGCTCGCCCGTAGGCGAAGTAGTTGTGGAACTACCTTCTGACAGTTAGGGTGCCCTAATGCGGCAGTCTAGGGCCTATAGGATAGGCTCAAGCAAGCTCTCGCTTTCCGTCTACAGCGATGCACTCAGGAAACTGGATGCATGGATCGGGCTCTCTCTCACTTCGCGCGGCAATTGAAAAGATACTAAATGAGTAAGTGAGGGGAGCACGCACCTAGCTAGACTGAAAAGTCTAACTCCGACCGGAGACGAAGGCGAGCGGGGACGTGCGTGCCCGCACGGCATCGAAGAAGCTTCACCGGTTACAAAGAATTCACTCCACGCAGGGAGGTCGCAATTATTACAAAACCACGTGACTTAAAATCTCCCACGCAGGAGAACAAATCATTCCAGACTTTACTCCGTGCAGAGAGACTTAAGGGCACTCACACTCAGTGAATTACGGACTGTGTGTCGGCTATCCGGCGACTCGGGCACTGGGCAAGTCGTCGTTGCGGACTTCGGATGCCACAATCTCTAATTTAATCAAGGGGTATAAATATAGATATATATAAGTATATATATATATATATATATATATATATATATATATATATATATATATATATATATATATATATATGACATTACATATATATACACAATATATATATGTTAATCAACCCTTTTTTTTCAACCTTTACCTACTTCTTTTGACTTCTCACACACACCCCTTTTTTTTCACACGTTTCCCTTTTTTTTTCTGACTTTTCAAATCTCTTCTTTCAAACCTTTCGGCTGATCACCCAGCCAACACTGGCTGCCTACCAGCTGGCGAGGGCGGTAGCACGTGGGCGCACAAGTGGGCGCACATGGCGCAGGCAACGCGGGCGCAACGCGCCAGGCGGGCGACCGTCCGGTCGGGCACGGGCGCGGCCAGGGGCGCGCTGGGCGTGCTCGGGCGCTGGTGGCCGCGGCAGGAGGGCTCACGCGGGGGGAACAGGCGGAGGCGGGGCGCGCTTGGGTGCTGGCAGGGGCGTGCTCGGGTGCTGGCAGGGGCGCGCTTGGGCGCGTCTGCTGGTGCACAGGCCGGCGCTCAGGCGCAGGCGGGGGCGCGCTCGGGCCGGCTGGGCAGGCGCAGGCGCGAAGGCCGGGCGGGGGCGGGGCGCAGGCCGGACGGGCGCGGGGCGCGCGCTGGGCGGGCGCGGGACGGCAGGGCGCGCGACGGCCGGACGGGCACGGGGCGCGGTGCGGTGCGGTGCGGGCGGGGCCGGGCACTGGGCGCGGCGGCCGGGAGGGGGAGGGGTTGGCCGTTGCGGCCGCTCCCGCCGTTTGAACCCGACACGTGTGACGAGGCCCCGTGCCGTGAACTGGGCTTTTTTTCTCCTGTTTCTACTTCAACCGAGAGAGAGAGAAGGAGAGAGAGAGATAGAGAGAAGGAGAGAGAGAGAATATGGGAGAGAGAGACAGAGCGCGGGAGAGAGAACAGAGAGGAAAAAAAGAGAGAAAGAGAGAAAGAACACATAATTTTTTTTTCTTTTGCTAAATTTTTTTTTTCTCTATTTTTCTTTTCCTCTCAATCACAGATCCTTCTGTTACTCTTCTTCCTTTTCTTTTTCTTTTTTTTTCACTCTAGCAAACTAGAGAGAGAGAGAGAGAGACGTCGGGTCGACGGAGGCGCCGTTTGTTGGGCTCTGATACCAATTTGACGCGGCGGTGACGTGGGAATGGATCGACGGTACTCCGGGATGCGAACAGGATGGGACGGATAACTGCTATCTCACACAGCTCGGCCTCACGTCGGACGGTCTCACACCAGGCGACACACTCAAATCCCACAAATGGAGAGAAGAGGGAAGGGAGGAATAAGATAAACACCTTAAGCTAAACTTTTCTCATTCATTCATAACATACGTAACAAGCATTGGCCTCCTTATATAGGAAAGGCCCTATTACATGAATACCTTCACACTTCCACTAATTGGATTTATACCCTAGCATAACAAGACAAACCCACCAACCAATATTTGACTTGTGGGTTTTAATCAAATAAAATATAAAAATTACACACATGGTATTTTGACTTAGACTAGCCTAATAAGACGAAAAGAAAAATACATGTAGGGATACATGTATACATACACACAAATACAGATACTCGATACACAATATACCACCGTAGCCGTAGGCCGAGTCTTCAGGAATGATCTCCGAGCCATAAGCTCGGTGTCGGGGCAGTGCGGCGTCGGCTCCGAGTAGTGGGCCCAGTAGTGGACCCGGTGTCCCCACCAGAAAAGGGTGGGGGAGCAAAGTCGCTCCGCCTGGGGAGCAAAGAAAATCACTCACATACGTAGCGAGTTCAAGCTTGTCTGATGCGAAAAATGCTCCCAGACGAAGCGAGTTAAGTTGGAAACCTATTTCCACTTCATCGGAGGGAGAGAGGGGGGTTCCAACAGACTGGGTTGGCGTCCTCAAGTGCACCATTGATGGTGTCCTCGAGTGCACCAGTGATGGCTCCCCAGTGCCGGAGTTGCTGATGCCTTGGCCCTTGCTGGTGGAGGTCACTTGTTGTTGCTCTATCGTGGCGTTTGAAGGTGTAGGGGCGCAGCCATGGTGGCCAGAGAAGATGCAGGGAGAAGACACAGTGGGTCAAAATCAGGATTTCATGGTCGAGAATCCGCCGCCGCACCTGGGAAGCTCGCCGTGGGAGCTTTTGCGGATTCCGCAATGGGCACCTTAATTACTGTGCCTATGTTCTCTCTCCTAGATTTTCAAATCCTAACATAAGTCGAGGTCGGTTCGGGTGCCTTTGGTTCAGCTTATATGCTATCGGGAATTCCAATGATTGGAATCTCCTTCAGAAGTGATACCAAACACGGCCTTAGACCACTTTTATTCCAATTTACTTTGTTTACAAGTGATTTAATCTGGGTTAAGTTAGTGGATTAATCTAGTAGATAAAGGTATGATTAGACAATAAAGTGAGTTAATCCATAGATTTTTACGTAAAATGACAAAAATACCCTTGTAGTCTCCTTGTGTGTGTGAGTGAGTGAGAGAGAGAGAGAGAGGCGTGGTCGGCAGGTGAGGGGGACGGGGAGATCAGGAGGGAAGGGGGTGGCATCGGCAGGTGAGGAGGCGGAGGCCGGCGGTGATCAAGACAAAGGGGGAGGGGAAGGGGGCGTGGCCGACGAATGATGGGGAGGGTTAGATCGGGAGGGGAGACCCGTCGGCACCGACGGGTGAGGGGGAGACGGGGAGGGGGGAGGGGGCAGCGCTAACGGGTGAGGGGGAGATTAGGAAGAAGGGAGGGGGAGGGGGCGATGGAGGGGGCATGAGAAGTGGGGGAAAAGGAGAATTTTACACACTGGATTAAGTTATCCCATCTCCATACCATTTTTAACCTAATTAGTCAAATCTATCTCACCAAAGTACGTAAATTGAGCTAACTTTGGGGTTAAGTCAGGTTAGTCACGAGCTAAGTCCGAAACAAAGTGATGCTACATAAATCTGTATCAACATGAGTGGAGAAGAGAGGGAGGGAGGGAGCTAGGCGGAGAGATCGTTGTCACCATATCTAGATATTAGGGTTCTGAGGAAGCTCTTCAGCTCCCACTTGGGCTAAGAGCAGATGGGTGCGCGCTCTAGGGTGTCGTTGGCTTGTTCGATCGATAAAGGGAACCGAAAAGATTTACGGATAATTATATGCATACACCAAAATTTTATAGTCTTCCATTGCTACACACTCATATTTATCATATTATTATGTATAGTTTTATACAAATAATTATATCGATTTTTTTGTTCCAACATTATTAAAATTGACTGAACACTTTGCTAAAGATGTAACTGGGAGATAGTCAAAGTATAAAATGATGAAAATAATATCGTAAATGGGTGTGATAACGCTCTGCCATTCCAAGAGTAGGGTATGTCATGTCATTTTGAGTATGTCAAAGAGATTTCAGCATAATCTCTTTCTTCCCTTACCTGCTCAAAGTTAAGTAAAACGCTGAATGATGGTAAAACTACGAGCCTACGAATGTTGAAAATAAAATTTATTGACCAAGTATTCATGATGTTACAAAGAATATGAAAATCCAAGATATATAGTATATGATTCATTTCGAAGATATATGTATAACTATATGAAAATTTTAAAAGAAGACAGTTTCCTAAATTTGCTAGCTGAGAAATGTTAGCAGCTTACTATATTCCGTGTGACCGATGACGAGAACTGTCTAATTTAAATTTTAATTTATTTTGGGTACTCACTTACATTGGAAAAGATGAGGGGAAGCAATATGGGAGACAAAAAAAAAAATTTTAATATGAGCCGTTCGTACGTACTTATTAGCTTGTCATCTTATGGTTTTTATGTTCATCTATTGGATCAATGCGTTATATTTTTAACCAGAAAGCATAGAATCCTTCAGTTAAATGGTTTCACATTTTTTTTCAAGTCCTCTGATATTTTTTTTTTCAAATCGGATCCCAAATAGAAAAGTGGAGAAGTTTAGTTTATGAGATCTTTACTATTTGCATACTGAGGTTATATTAGCTAATTAAATTACTAATCCCTTCAAAATAAAAGAAAATTTAACTAAACGAATGTGCGATATAACTGTTGAATTTAAGCTTTTGTTACAACTTTTAATTGGTAATTAAAGTTTGCTAAAATTACAACCCCCCAATGGTAGTTTGAACATACTCATCAGTTATAACCCTTCGTAGGCTTTGAGCCGATGACGTCGTCCAATTCAATTCGACTCAAAAGGCCTGGCCTCGCCTTTTAATTAAGATAAATTAAAATTTTACTTTACCAAAAAATAATGAACTACAGAGTCTCCAACAAGATTAATTTGAACCTAGAAGAACCTTGGCATATCTAGTAAGAGTACTGCTCTTGCATCGAGTCCGATGCGTAAAGTCACGTCAAAACGTAACGGTTAATTCTATTGGTTCAAAAAAAAAAAGAGGTGAGAATACTCTCTCTACGTAGAAAAAGATGTCGGCGTCAGATCTCGTACGACGTATTTTTTTGAACATTAAATACGGAGCATGTTCGGTGAAAAAATGTAAGAATAAAATATTTTATGAAAGAGTGAAATATTTTGTTCCACAAATGAAATATTTGGTATAGAATTGAAATATTTTGTTAAGTTTCGTTCTTATAACAAAATATTTTTATTTATGTAGTGTTTTAACTACTATTATCAGAATCGGACCGGATCGGCCGGTCGGACCGGTTCAACACTGGTCCGACCGTGAACCGGTCCAGGAATCGGTCCGATTAGACCCGATCCGGTCAAATGGTAAAAAACCGTCCGAACCGCTGAATCGGTTCGGGCCGGTTCGACCCTATTCCCCCGCCAAAAAAAATAAAAAATGGTTAACCCAACCTGCGGCACGGCACAAATAAATAAATATATTATTTATTTATATTTGATCAAACCATTTAATTCGACACACAACTCAAACTCACATTTTATATCCCTTGGGTCCTGACCCAAAGGTGAGCTCTCCAACATATAAAGCTAAGTAAGTATTTCTAACTTTCAATATGGGACAAACATAAGGACTCTATTTCCAACATATAAATGAAGATATTTGAATTAACATAAAGACTATTTCCAACCAGTAGTTACAAATTATTCTTTATATACATGCATGTTTATTTATTTTGATTATTATATCTTATTTGAGTTATTTCTTATTGTATTAGGTTATAGAATCGGGTCGAACCATATATCAATATTATAATGACATCACGGTTCAAACCGGTTCGAACTAACGGTCAAACCGGTTCGAACCAAATCAACTTATTGTCTGGTTCAGATATCGATCCAATTCTGATAACATTAGTTTTAACCTTATAACAAATGTTACGCTCACGAAATATTGTATTCCTTCATTTTCTTGTTGAACGTGTTCCATATTTAATATTAAAAAAATATGTCGTACAAAGTCTGACACGGGCATCCTTTTCTACGTAGAGTCTTTTCAACCTTTTTTAGGTCAATAGGATCAACCGTGACATTTTGACAATTTTACTCATCCAGTAATGAAAAAAAATTACTATAATATAAGCCATTAAATTACATTTATTTCTAGCCAATCGATCTATCCTGGGCATTGGCATCAAGTTCAGACCGTCTTGTTCTCTTATCATTCTACACACCGGAGGGACAACAGCCAACCAACACGTTATTCCCACGTCTTCCTGTTGGATTTCTTCTATTCGAACACCAGTGAAGAATGGTCTTCACGGTGTTCAAGTATCACAGTGCCACCTTCAAACGGCGCCATATATTGGAAATGGATCAATGGCTGCCTTCCAGTGGCGGAGCGAGTAATATTTAAAGGGGGGAGAGGGGAAATAAAATTAATATAATAAAAATTGTTTATTTATATTTAAATAGAAGATATTTTACAAGTGAATTATTCATGACGGATCTTCATATTCTAAAAATGTTATATTATTGTCTCATTGTCAATACTCTCGAATGTCTCCTTCTTAATATATGTCACAAAATTATCATTCATCCATTGATCACCATAAAAATTGATTCACTTTCAAAATCAAGTGCAGTATTTCCAACGAGTGAGAACTGACTTTGTATTATATAATTGAGATAATAAATCACAAATAAGAATAACTGAAAGGAAGAATCAAGTTAAGCTATTGAGATATACAAAATCTTAGTGATTGAAAATACATGAAATAAGAATTAACAAGAAAGATAAAATCAAAATCCTGAATGAAATGTCTTCCCCAAATAAAATCCCATAGTAAAGTCCTACGATTCAGCAAAAGCCACCAAATAATAGTCAAAAGCAAAATCTCCTTTAACAAAATGAATCATATGATTTTACCGTCAAATTTTTTTTCTGAATCTTTATTCCTTTGTGAAGCATATATAGAGATTGAGCCACTGTTATTGCATGGCTGTGAGCATTTGAATTAGCGATAAAAAGATGGGAGTTGGCATGCATGGATGGCCTGATAGTTTATATTAATAGGCATGCATGGTGATAATATGTTATTATCGTCAATTTTCTATTATCGTATTGTTAAAATCTCTTGAGCGGTGATAGAATATTTTATGAATATACTGATGGAAGCATATACATGATATTAAATTCATGTGTAAAGAAGATATATATTATGAAGGAAGTACAAATGCAAATGTGAGTTGAAATTTCATGCAAAGTCATCCTTAACAAGGATATACATGCAAAAAAATCCCAATAAACAACCTCAAATCTGAGCTTATTGACACTAGATAATTTAATAATATTTATGTTATTATTTTATTCATTAAATAAGTCCTAGAATTTTTATCTAATTAATACTTAAGTTATGCATAGGCTAACATTTAGTATTATCATACTTGCATTCATCACTGTACTGGTTTATTCATTTTGAATGGATTGTCGATTTTTGGTACCACTACTAAACCTATATATCCGGTGCTTATTTGATATAATTCTAAGATCAAATGTGCCATTTTAGACAACATTCATTAAATTTTCAGTTTTATTCTTTATCATGTTCTATGACCAACTATAATGTCAATTAGTTGAGTCAATTAATGAATTTCCGTTATCATGTGTCCCTGTTGACAAGCAACCCGATTATCTCTCTATTAGTTACACAACTGATATTAGCATTTTGTTATGTGATCAAGCGACTCAAATGATTGTTTACAGGTCATTTTTAAATGAGGATAGGGTTGACCGACACGGAAGGTTAGACCGACTTTAACTCGTTCCGATACGATATAAGTTGAATTGACTCAGACTAATTCGTGCCGAATCAGGTCGGGCTCTTAGTTGCTTCTTTATCCACATAAGCTAACTCAATCGACTCAAATCGATCTAAGATTTCATGGTACAGTACGAGCCGACCAACTTACACCTATATCCATAATGTACGATCAGTTGGCCAATTCCGAGAGGGGAGAGTTTTTAGCAAGGAAGGCAGAATCGGGGATCGGATCGCCCGATCCCAAACCGATCCGGGTCAGTGAGATCGGCCGATCCCGGTCGATCCCGGACCGATCCCGGCCGAGTCAGGACAACTAACTCGGCTAGGGATACAAGTGTCTAAAAAAATCAAAATAAATCTGGAAAAATCTAAAAAAATAGGAAAAAATAGAAAAAGCATTCTAACATAGATCTATATCAAATTTAATGTGAAATAGTTGATATTTGCTCATTATTTTGTGAAATAGGTGCATGCATTGATTAAGTGCATGTATATGTGTGCATCAGTCTTATGGACTAATTGGAAGTCTGCAGATTGTGTGACCCATTTATTGGTTGGGATTCAATAATTTAAGAGTGGAAAGATATATAATGCATGCTCTTTGCTTGAACATCAAAGGTAGAGGGAACTATCAACAAGGTCTCAGATTTAGTTTGACTTTAGTTGAATATTTGGTATTCTAACTAATACCAGAATGGTTAACCTGTTTATCATCAGCTTTACATATTTGCAAGCTTGAAACAAGGAATAACTTAGGTTTCCTTCAAAATCTGTGCAGACACATCATTGAAAATGATTTTTTATTTGCTTTTGGTAAGCTGAACATGTACAAAGGTTAATCAGAAAAAATGAATATCAACAGAAAAAAAAATTGACACTAAAAACATCATCAATTCTGTGCATGATTGACAATATGATAAAGCCTTTGCATTCAGTTAACCCCATCTGTCAATGTTGATTGAAAATCACATCTCAGATGATCTAAAATCTAAAATGAGTATGATGTATTTCAGAACAAGAGGCATTCCATAACTTTTGATAGCCAATTTACAAAAGCAGTGCATATGAATGTGTTTTGGACACAGAAACCAACTTATAAAGACACATCATAACTTTGACAATCAAAGCACAACTCAAAAAGTTCATGATTTTAGTGATATATGAAGAAGTGATGCATTTGGTAATGGAATGCAGAATCGGCCTGGGATCGGTCGTCATGGGATCGGCCGATCCGGGCCGATCCGGGCCGATCCGGCCGATCCCGTCCAATCCGGCCGATCCTGGGCATGGATCGGGTCAATTGGGATCGGGATCGGATCGTTTCGCCCGAAATCCGATCGGATCGGGCGATCCGATCCGATCCCAACCGATTCTACCTTCCATGATTTTTAGTCAAACAAGTTAATATTTGCCCCTCATAGAAAATAATTCTCCTCCATTATTTTTCGACACGCAGTCAAGGTGGCTTTTTTTTAGATTCGTGATTATTATTGGAAAAAAAAGGACTCGGGGTGGATATGATGATAGAAGATCTCTCTACTAAAAAAGTAAGAGTTCTTAAGTTCGATTCACTTCAGAGAGATTTTATCTGACTATATGTTAAATCCTCAAGAGATGCGTGACTTGTAACTTTTTTATTCGTCCGTTTTCTCGTCACAAAAAAAATATTAAAAAATAATTATCTCACGTAGAAACTCATATATTCTACAATGTTCAAACCCATTAGAACAATTATACCATGCTTAATTGGTGGCAACTGACATTACTTAATACAATCAACGTCAACATATCATGATCTTATCAACAATCTTAGAGTTAGCAAGCAGCACCGTTCCCATCCGCCCAAGTGGAAGGCACTGCCCATTCTACAGTACCTCTCTCTCTCTCTCTCTCTGTGTGTGTGTTAGTGGAAGTACCTAACCAGTGGTTGCGACTTGTGACTACACGCGACACGCGTCAGCCAACAGACCAACTATATCCACCACCCCAAAAATATCCTCCAACGTGGGTTCCAAGTATGATCCGGACACATCATCGTCCATGTCCTGAGAGAAATCAAGTACCACTATTTAAAATTTCCAGAACTATAAATATATATATATTTTTTAAAAAAAGGCAGCACCGTCAAAGAGCATGAAAATGACACCACTCTTTATTCCTCTACGATATTTTATTGTATTTCACTGTGATTTTTTATAGCGCTACATGCCACGTCTCTTATAGCATCATCATCGTCGATGTAGCGTCACCTCATTGGATGGAACCACCGGAAGCTTCCAGAAAACCGAAGTATCTCTGGGCCGGCCGCATGCAAGAATGCCACATTATCGGGGCCACGACGGCACACATCAACGGCTGTTACGTCAGCACGTCACTCGGAAGGAAATCACCCGGGGTTCAATTTTGTTTGTCACCACGATCACCGTTGGCGGTCTGCATCATCACCAGCTCGGGACCGAAAGGGGGATCGCTGCACTCTGGATAGGGACGGTCATGATGGAGACCACCGCCATCACCACCATGTGTCTCCACCCTATCGACCTGATGTTAAACAATCCAATTAGATTCCGTCGATGAGGAGAGAGGGTCAAATTTGACGAGTCAATCATGTGGTCAACCCAATGGAATGATGAATAATAATATATAACTTGCAATTAGATCAACAAGCAAATCGTTCTCACACGTCACCGTCCACACATGCTTTACTGTTGTAAGAGCTTCCTCTCGCGCTCCTCCCCTTTATCTTCTCTTATGAAAAATGAGGATGCATGTTTGACCTTATCGTTTATCCACTATATTAAAACTCAATTAATCTGTTCGGTTGATTCGTAATTTGATTTTAAAATTGAGTTAAAATTTTGTTTAAGATCTAAAATTTGATTAAATCTAATTAACCTAATTTAAAATCAATATGATCCAACTAGATTCGAGATATATTTCACATTTTTTAATTTTCTATCATTGAGTTAAGTTTTGATTCATTATGTAAATAAATATGAAAGATGAGAAATCATCTTTAAAATTATATCTATGTGACCTAAATATTTAATAATATAAACATAAGTTTTTAAATTTAAAAAATATCTTGATTCTATTTCTTTCACTACGTGTAAAAAGAAATAAAGAAAATCTAAGACTAAAATTAGTGAACTCCTTTCGTGATATCGTCGCATGGAACAACTTACAAGTCACCAAGTAAAAATAAAAATCATAAAATATAGAAAAAATATATCTTTTGTATTTCTAAATTATTACTCAAAGTATATTAAAATTTTATGAGTACATAAATTTAACATGAGTAATTCTAATATTACGGGTCATGGATAAATTTAAACGATTAAATTACTGATTAAATTACTGACCTATGACTCATTAATTTATTCGGATCAAAACTAGAGTTAAATTTCAAATCATTATGTTTATCTTTTTCTCTCTCAAAAGATAAAAAATAAGTTCACCGATCAAAGATCAAGTGTGAATCATATACATAATCTAAGTTTACGTTTGAAAACGTATTGGTACATAATTTTTGAGATAAAACCATATGATAGCTTTAAAATTTTTTTAAATAGGTAAAGTTTATCTTGACTTCCGTGTAAAAAAAAAATTTGAGGAAGAAAGAGAATCAAACATAAAAATACCGAGTTCTCTTAATCTGGTAAAATAGTCTCATAATTGATTATAAAAATTTTAAATAATTGAGAATCATGGAAATACTCTGTATGTAGTAAAGTCGATAAAATTTTTTAAAATGTGTCACTCTCATCTTTTAAACGCATGCGTATAAGTGATAAATACGTCAACCGTCTAAACCTTACCAATCCAATGAAGCCTATGAAGTCAGAACTCACGTGAACGCCGATTTTGCATCCACTCTGTATTTCTTATGTCTTTTGGTGGAATTTGAAGTAACGATCTCTCATTTACCCAAGAAGTACTTATTTTTAATTAGAGAGACTCTCTCTCTCTCTACCCATTACTTGATAGCTATCTCACATTTTAACTATCTTTAGTTCTCATGACGATGTATACGAACCCTCTTTTTTTTTTTTTTTTTTTGACAGAAACACGTTTTTCATTTCATAACATACATAAGGCACCGTACATATATAAGTCTAGAGATCACACCAAACTCGAGAGCCATACCCTGACTTATACCGTCAACTATCTCATCATAATAAGAAAAGATAAAATAAGTACTGTAGAGATCGAAGACGCTCAAACAAGTTGGGAGCTCCTGAAAATCGCAGGGACGAGACAGTCGCAACCGAAGGTAACGGGTTCCTTCCTCGAGTAGCACGAGGCTGTCGAACCGCTCAAGCGAGAGACAGTGTGAGAGGGACACTCGGGTAACAAGCATCCAGTGGGATGTAAGGGGGATATGCGCTGGATCTCCGAACTCCCTTGAGGTCGAGGGCATAAACTCACTATCTGCATCACAGAGAAATTGACCCATGTTTCGTCAAAAACTTAAAAAAATGGCTAACGCCGTGAGAAGGAACTAAACGGGAGTAGGACGAAGATGGAGGGAGAGACGATATACTTGAACGGGGGTTTACATCGGGGGTTGGGTACAAAGAGGGAGTGACCTTTAAAGACAATTAACACCAAAATACGAATGAAAAACGGTGAACACGGAGCAGGCTAAATAAGAGAGAAGACAAGAGGAGATAATTTCTAAAGGAGACTCGGAGAATTTCTAGATAGATTTTTGATGAGTTCGGAAAAATTCATCTGACAAAAACTCAACAGAGTCTCAAAAAAAACTCGCCTGACAAGAATTTTCTACGGAAGGAGGAGGAGGAGGAGAGGAGAGTTTTCGATGGGAGCTCTCCCCGCCGGATGTTCTACCGAGAAGACTTTCCTTGGGCTGCTCCACCAAGAAGAAAGTCGGTGCGGCACCAGCGGCCTCGCTCTCTCCACAAATCCTCTTTCTTGCGGCATTGGTTTTTACTTCATCAATCAAAAACTATCAAAACGGAAGATCCATTGGCCAGAAAGGAACGGCGGTGGGTGGGCGGCGGGTGAGGGTCCACACCTCAACTTGTCAAATCCAAAGTCGTCACGTCATCCACGTTACGGGGCTCCGCTCGGATTCACCCGACAAGCGTCCACGACTTACTTGACGGCCCGCCGGGTCCCACAACCCACCTTCCTCACTCTCACGATGTCGACAGCACGTGATCAGGTGACCGCCTTCCCAAGGGGCGGCGCGGACCACATGAGCCGTGCCTTTCGAACAAAACGCGCGTCGCTAAGCCGCTACGCCGTGGGGCCGCCTCCCGTCGTTGACGGAAGGTGCGTCGCAGAGCGGGTGCACAGACCCGAGCTCCGTGCCCAGCGCCCCCACCTCACCCGCTCGGCGGCTCATGCGGATTGGACCGGCCTGTTAGACCGCCGATGGAGGATGAGTAGGCGAGTAGCTGAGTTTTGTTTGATACCCATCTAAGCTGACCATACAATCTTTTACTCGTATAAAATGATCGGGAACATTATAAAGAAAAATTATATGCATTGAAATCTAAGGTCTTTCACATATATACTTTTGTTAAAAATGATTTTTTTATAAAAATATATCATGTAACTATATTTATATGTATATCCTCCTTATGTAAATCAAATACCATGTGTATTTTTATGGTCAATTTTTTGTTAAAAAATCGTCAAAGCCTCCTAAGGAGCAACGAAGAAGGTGACAGCATATTCTATGAATATTCTGACTTGAGTTCACTAAAAATTGTATATATTTACGTAAAAAGAGTATATATATGTAAATATAAATAGATAATAAATTGTCACAAAAATTCTCGTTTAAGAATGATATTCATGAAAAAAATATATCTTTAATCTAAGATTTGATAAATCAATATAATACGGTTCGTACCGTATGTATCGAATCGTGCTAGTCGATGATCAATATGATCGGTGTGTGATACACAATCGTTACGTTCTCATATATTTTAAATATTATATATATTATTTTATGTTAGAGAAATTTTTGTAAGTGATTTGGTCATAGACTTTATGTTTAAATGTCAGTTCACCGACTCGAAACACATCAGTCGCATAAAATTTTTGTTTTTTCTCGAGATTAAAATCTAAGACATCATATAAAAAGTTACAAATTACTTAATCAATTGAGATACGAGTTTTTTATATTATTTTATATTATATATATATTATTTTTTTTATTTTAATAAATAATATTATCAAATTATATTACGTATCGTAACGATAAAAAATCAGTACGATCGACATAAACAATCTCTCAAATCTTGCTTTACTGTTGGGTGATAATCTCGATCTACACATCATTGTGGAAAATTTGTCCTCCGAACGCTCTGAGATAATACCGAACGAGAGGGGTCCATTGAGCAGGGGATCCCATCAGCATAAATACGGTGGACCCCAGATGGAATTTAGGACAGTTTACGTGTCAGCATTGCGCGCGGCGCCCAGGGCGACCGTCTGATTTGGCCTTTCCTCCTGGTGTGAGTAGATGGATGGATCGGGCGAGTCACCGGGTCAAACAGTTGGGTGGCCACGGCCACCCGTTTCTGACCGGGCCCGCAACGGAGACCCCACATATAAATATATATATATATACACCACCCCCCCCGGCCCTCACCTTCCGCTTCTACTCACCTTCTCTCTCTCTCTCTCTCAGTCTGTCTGATCGCGCGGTGGTGCTGTGGTGGCTACGATATGTCGGCGCCGGCGTGCCGGGTGTGTGGGAACGACTCCACCGACGGTTGCGTGAGCAGCCTAGAGACGCCCGCGGCGCAGAAGCGTGAGATCATGGGGCGCATCCAGTCAGAGGACGAGGAGTCCAGGGTCCAGGCGGCGATGGAGATCCGGCTGCTGACCAAGGCATCTTCGAAGCACAGGAGGGAGCTGTCGGGTGCCATCGAGCCGCTCGTGGGGATGCTCCGGTCGGACGCCCCCCATTGCAGCGAGGCCGCCTTGCTGGCCCTCCTCAACCTCGCCGTCCAGAACGAGAGGTATGATGGGGGTTCCTCCTCCCCCGTCCCCTGATCTCTTCTAGATGAATTGTAGTCTCTGTTGTTTGGTACTCGTCAAAATCCTATTTTGATGCTTCAGCTTCTTCTTTTCCGGGGTGGGATTTTTCCCCCTCCTTTCAAGCGCGGTGTGGATCGAATCAACGGATTCATCAATTCAACTAGCATATAGACGTGGGGTGTGCTCACAGGATTCCTCCTCACATCAGAAGCCTTCATTGTTTCTTCTAATTAGGATCATATTTTACTTAATATGAGGGTACACGTAAAACCCAGTATAGATGTCAAAATATAGTGATTAGTCGAAGGGTTAGAACGTTTGAATACTAAGGAATTTGTAATTAATAACCCATTTAAGGGTGGTACCTGTCATTAATCAGTAAAGAAAGTCTACCCGCCGATGGTTTCTTGCAAGAGAGAAAGGGCAAATCCCATCATAATTACAGGTTAGATATAGATAAAAAAAAACTGAAGGCAATGATTTATGGATCTGATACCAACATAGATGAAAGTGAATATACACAATCATTTTTTATGATCTTGACAGGTTGAGTGTGACCTCTTTTATTGAGCTATGACGGAAGGGTTGAAAGGAAACTATGCATGAATGATTGGCATGATGAAGTAGCTTTTGGTTTTAGAATTTGAGAATTATGTTGACAAAGCCACAAAAAACAGAGACAAGTTCCTTCGGTTAGGACCGTCTGATGGCCCATGCGGGAGTGCACACTCCCAAGGGATTTGAAAAGAAGATCAGCATGCCCTCTTCTATGTGTAAAGAGCAAAACCACAAAAATATGCCCTTCCAATGGCGGTGAAGCATAGACAGTTCTAAGATTATGCATGAACTGATTCATCCATGTGGTGTGGACTGCCAATCCTTTCACTATAAAACTTTCTGAATAGATATCTGTGAGAAGGAAACTTCTGGGATAGAGATCTAGAGACGTTGGCCTTTGTACGGCCCTGCATCTTTACTATATTGGATGGCTGTTGTTTCCATATGAACCGAACCGCCATGTTTTTTTTCAGGACAAAGCATGGGTTTTTCCCTGAAAATTTTCCAAGTAGTCTTCAATTTTTGCACTTTCATTATGTTTGGACCAGACCTTTCAATTCTTTTCATAATTCTCTTTTGAGGATTCATGGTGTTTAACATACAAAGGTCTTCTGCTCAGCTGCTATTTGGTTATTCGATTATGCAGGAATAAGACCAAGATTGTCGATGCAGGAGCGCTTGAACCACTAACTGGCTTCCTGCAATCTACAAGCACAACCCTGCGGGAACATGCTACTGCAGCCATACTTACTCTCTCTGCCTCTTCCATCAACAAACCTCGCATTAGCACTGCAGGCGCCATCCCTCCCCTTGTAAACATCCTCACAAATGGGAATCGGCAAGCAAAGGTAGATGCAGTGCTGGCTCTTTACAATCTCTCCTCACTCCCACATAACCTTCAAATCATCCTGTCAGTCAAACCCATGCCCCCTTTGGTCAGCTTGCTGAAGATCTGCAGGAAATCTTCGAAAACAGCTGAAAAATGCTGTGCCCTTTTGGAATCCTTCCTGAAGTTTGACGAAGGAAGAACTGCTTTGACAGCTGAGGAAGGCGGTGTGCTTGCACTGGTGGAAGCTCTGGAGGAGGGATCTCCCCGATGCAGGGAGCATGCAGTGGGAGCTCTACTGACCATGTGTAAAAGTGATAGGTGTAAGTATAGAGAAGTCATCCTAAGAGAGGGTGTCATCCCTGGCCTTCTTGAGCTCACCGTTCAGGGGACACCCAAGTCTCAATCACAAGCACATGCTCTCCTAAAGCTACTCAGGGACTCCCCTTACCAGAGAGCTGAGTTGCAAGCAGAAACATTAGAGACCATTGTTTGCGACATCGTCTCCCAGATCGACAGCAGCGAAGAGTGTGGGGAGAAGGCTGTGAAGATATTGGCTGAGATGGTACAAATCAGCATGGAGCAGAGCTTGAGGCATCTGCAAAAGAGGGCTCTGATGTGCACCCCCACCGAATTGCCGCTCCATAGTTGTCCTCCTCCTCAGGTTCCTTCAAAGTAATTTACTCGGCAAGAGATGCTGTTGTTCTGAGGTCCCTTCAAGAAGTTACAGGGCAATTGCACAGCGATGGAGATTGTTCAGTTTACACATTTTTCTTTCATCATGTTCTTGTGGGGGTCAAAGTCCTTTCTCAGGGGAGAATAATAAGAGTGGGACGCCAGTCCAGGCCATTATGGTAACAGGTGACTGGTGACTGTTGTTTGATATTTAGACCTGCGTCTGGTCATGTGTGGGTTCTCTCTCTGTTGCAGAGCAAACTCATCTGTTGTAGAGCAAACTCTCTGTCAACGGATTTCATCTCTCTTTCGCTCGTTTTTGTGATGCTAGAAAGTGAAGTGGTCAATTAAAATTATAAGGAGACCCAACAACCTTGGTCGACAATATAATTTGGGGGGGGGGGGGGGACCAATGCCGTCCGCACCAATTGGCGTTTGACGCATGTTCTTCCTATACCATGACTGGGGAACGAACGCGGCACCAAGGTGACCTACGATCAGCCATGCAGTGTTTTCCCTCCTTGCCATTACGTTCTGTTTACTAACGGTAAGTTGCATTCTTTAGACTGGATCGCAGCGATCTGCCTGTGATGGTTTCACTCTTTTCTTTTTCCTTTTTTCACACGGAGGGGGGGAACCCGAGACCTCTCTCTTGCAAAAGGAGAGAGTGTTCACTCCGTCACCGACGAGGGACATGATTTCACTTTTCAGTAGTTACCGGGGTGTACAAAATGCAATACTGCCACGTTTTTGCCCCACTTTTTGCTACACTTTTTTTGCGACCTGTTTTACCGTATGATCCCGAGACTCATCGGCCCATTTGATTTGGGGACAAGGGTGGGGATATCCCCACTTTAACTCTGTTCTTTGTTTGATAAGGTTAAAATTTATGGGTACGATTCTTTGGAAGTTAAGCTAAGAGGATAAACTTAATCGAGGGTAGGGTATTCCAAAAAATAAACTATTTTACTTTGATCGAGAGATAAAGATAACTTAAGATATTTTCTCGAGAAATGTGAAAATTCTTAACTCCATTTATTCCAACAACCTACTTCACTCTTAACTCGGATAAGAGTTCATATATCTTAACCCTGGCGAAATATTTTGTATGTGCACCCAAATCATTTAAGATAGATAAGACTGGGTACCCTCCCTTATCCTTCAAACAAAGGGTATAAGAGAGTTAAGGAGAACTGAGCTATTCTCAAAAATAGGATTAAGATCAGGGATATTTATTCACACCTTCTTATCTCCATTTTTGCTCCCTATTATTAGTGATAATTAATTGTATTAATATTAATTGATATTATCAATAATAATTATTCATGTTATTTAATCTCATTAATGTTAATTAATAAATATATTGTTTAATTATCATTAAATAATTAATTACAATAGTGCTACTTAATATTATTAGTGCTAATTAATAATATTATTTAATCTTATTAGTGTAAATTAATCGTGCTAATTAATTTTATTAGTACTAAATTAAAAATATATTATTTAACCATTATTAAATGATTAATTATTACTGTGCTACTTAATCATATTATGTTAATTAACATTATTAGTTCTAATTATCTATGCTAATCAATCTTATATATTCATTAATCATGCTAATTAATCTTATTAGTGTTAATTAATAACTATATTGTTTAATTATCATTAAATAATTAATTATTACATTGTTACTTAATCTTATTATACTAATTAATATTATTAGTGCTAAATAATCATACACATTAATCTTATTTATACTCATTAATAAATATATTATATAATTATTATTAAATAATTAATTATAACTACCTTGCTGTTATTAATGAAGAATTAATCATGTTAAAATTAACAATATTAGTACTAATTATGGTTGAGGAGGGTAAAAATGGCCCGGCCCATGACCGTCCCAACAACGACGGGTCCAAATCGGCCCCGCATCCAGAACACGCCCAAGGGGCACTCTGCAGTCACGGCCCATTAGGATTCAACATCGGATTCGACGGCACAGGAAAGCTACGGCCCAGGCGCGATGATCGCCGGAGACCCCTCCGACGATCGACCGTTACCTGTCACGACGTCGGCCTCGACCCCACAACGAGCGAGTATGCCCCACGAGCCCCGTAAGTCTTGCCCAAGGACCAGCCGACGCCGGGGTAACCGCCCTCCAACGGGAAACTCCCTCCAAAATCGTTGGAGACGTTACTCCACTACGCACGCCCTTCCCCGCTATGGGATATGGCTCCTTCTCTAGGACAGGCCCCTATAAAGAGGACATCGACAGAGAAGAGAAGCACAGTGGTTCATTCTGTCAAATCGCTACCCAAGAGCACAGAGCTACTAGCCTACTCACAGAAAGAGAGAGGTCACGATCAGAGAGAAACGCCCTCCTGCACGACCTTACCACCCAGCGAGCACTCTCCGAGTGGACACTGGGAGCGGTGAGCACTCGTTTGAAGGATCTTCAGGGCTCCCCGATCTCCTTCCTTGACCTCTGTCTCAGACTCTCTCTAGCTCTTCTCTACTCTCTATTAGTCCATTACTGACTTAAGCATCGGAGGGTTATCTTGGGATAACACTCGGGACTCCTTCTGACGCCCTTTTAGCTTCTGGTGTGTGCAGGCTTCCACGGGTGTCGGAGGACTTCCACACTCAACAAATAGAGAAGGTGGTACATAGCATAGAAACCAGATTTCAGCCTCTACACTTCTTGGCGCCGTCTGTGGGAATCTCGAGCGAAAAGCCATGGCACCGCGTGGGAGCCTTCGCAACCCCAACAACCGAGGGCGCGGTTCCCATCAGGGACCCAACTCTCGCCATGGGTCGCAAGAAGCTTCCTCTACCCGCCCACGGCAAGAAGTCACGTCGGGCGACCTTGACGAGATCTGCCAGCAGATCCGAGCCCTGATCGGACTATATCAGGAGCTCCTCAACCAGCCCGCGGCCCCTCAGCAAGTCCCGTCGGAACGGCGGCATAATGAGAGGGTCCGGACTAGGGAGAATTCATGCCAAATGAGGGAAGCCTCCCACACATCGGTCACAAGGACCCGACAATCGCGCAACTCGCTCGCCCCAAGGGTGCGCAGCCCACTGCACTCCACAGAGATAGACCGTCAGCTTCCACATATCGACGAGATAGAGGATAAAGTCTAGTACTTGGACGACGTCCTCCTAGCCGCCAAGAATCGCGGCCTTATCGACGATGACCAGGACTTTCATGCTCCCTTCTCCAAGGAGATCATGGAAGCTCCCATCCCGCCAAAGCTCCAGTTCCCGTCATTCTCCTCCTACGACGGCACCAGCGACTCGGCCGACCATATGCACAGTTTCGAGTCCCACCTGGTCTTTCACCGGGCCTCGGATATTGTAAAGTGTCTGGCGTTCGTCACGACCCTCCGGGATAACGCTCGGACCTGGTTTGAGTCTCTACCAGCTGGGACCATCTCCTCCTTCCAACAGCTCAAGAAGCTATTTAAGGATAACTTCATCGGCCGCCGAAAGGTAGCTAACTTAGCGGTGACCCTGCTCACTCTCAGGCAGGGGAAAGAAGACATGTTGTGGGACTTCGTCTCCCGCTTCCGTGCGGAGGCACTCTGGATCCCGCATCTCGATGTCAGCATCGCTGCTACCACACTCACCCAGGGGACGCGGGACCATATCCTCCGACGCGCGCTCGGAGTCGAAGCCTCGGCGACCCTCACTGATCTCCTCGCCCTAGCACAGAAGCACGCACGTTGCGAGGAAAACACAGTGGCCCTAGGCCACGCAGCCGGAACCGAGCGATCTGATTGAAAGAGATCCGCCGACTCACCACGGCAATGATGGAACAAGCGGGAGTGACGAGACCGCCGCGACCGCCCAGAGAAGGAAAGGGGCAATTACCACAACTACACGCCCCTGACGGCTCCCCCCGACCAGGTCCTGATGGAGATCTGAGAGGAACCCTTCCCCAGATGGCCTCCCAAGATGAAGTCGGATCCGAGCACGAGGAGCAAAAAGAAATTCTGCCGCTACCACCGCGACCACGGCCATGACACGGCCGAGTGTATCAGCCTGAAGGACGCGATCAAGGACCTCATTTGCCGAGAACTCCTCGATAAGTTCATCGCAAGGGCCGCGGAGAAGCGACGGCACGAGCAAACAACCCCGCCCCTCGACAACCGGCCAAACGGAAAGGAGATCATGATGATCTTCGGAGGGCCGGTAGCAGGTGGGGATAACTCCAGGAGACGATGGCAGTACGCGGCCGCCATCAACGCCACCGGGCATAGTGATACCAACGGGCGAGAAGATGTCACTCAGGAGCACCCCAAGGATCCCATCGTCTTCTCCGACGATGATCTCGATGGTGTAGCTACTCCACATTCTGACGCCCTGGTGATTACGGCCACCATAAATCAATGTACTGTCTGACGGATCCTAGTTGATAATGGAAGCGGTCCTGATGTCATTGCGTACGACTGCCTTGTGCTCATGGGTGTAGACCTGTCTAAAATCACATTGTTGCACACACCATTATATGGCTTCTCCGGTATGACAGTCCACCCTGAGGGATGCATATCACTCCCGATCACATTCGGGACCACGCCGAAAGAAGTAACCTTCCTCGCGGACTTCACGGTTATCCGCGCGATGACCGGGTACAATGCCATCATCGGGCGAGGAATCATCGGCACCCTCCACGGCGTTCCCTCCTCCTATCACCAGAAGCTCAAGTTTCCCACTCCGCGAGGAGTGGGGGAAGTCTGAGGAGATCAGAGGGAATCCCGGAGGTGCTATCTCATCTCAACCCGCGATCCGCAGCCCGAGGAGACACCACCCGAAAAAAAGGCAAGAATCGAAGACCCAAGTCCGAGCGCGAGCACTCCAGCGGAAGACTTATACCTCATCCAAGTGGGAGAAGATCGAGCAGAATGCTGAGGATCGGGGCTACTCTATCCGAGCACGATAAGGAAACATACGTAAGCTTCCTCACATCCAACCAGGATGTGTTCGCTTGGTCTGAGGACACACTCTCCGGAATCCCACCAGAGGTCATTACACACCAACTTAGGTTGGACCCGACTTGCTGCCCGGTCTAGCAACGCCGAAGGCGTTGTAACCCCGAGCGACAAACCATCATTAGCGAACAAGTAAGCGAGAAGTTGCGCTCAGGGCTACTAAGGCCCACCCGGTATCCCGACTGGGTGGCAAATGTGGTCCTGGTTCCCAAGAGCAATAGGAAGTGGTGAATGTGTGTAGACTATACTGACCTCAACAAAGTCACGCCTAAAGATAGCTTCCCCATGCCTCGAATCGACCAGCTGGCCGATGCAACGGCCGAACATGAGATGCTGAGTTTTCTGGACGCCTACTCTGAGTACCACCAAATCAGCATGCATAAGCCCGACCAAGACAAGACAGCGTTCGTCACCGGCCATGGCTTGTATTGCTACACTCGCATGCTATTCGGGTTAAAGAACGTGGGAGCAACTTATCAGCACCTCGTCAACCATATGTTCGACTCGCAGATCAGCTGCAACATGGAGGTCTACATCGACGACATGCTCGTAAAGAGCCTCCAAGCCGCCGAGCACTTGGGAGACTTGGCAGAGACCTTCGCCACACTCAAAAGGTACAATATGAAACTTAATTCAGCTAAATGCGCGTTCGAGGTCAAATCAGGGAAGTTCTTCGGTTTCCTCGTCACCCACCGAGGGATCGAGGCCAATCCCGACCAGATCCGTGCGGTGCTAGAGATGAAGAGATCGGGACGAGTGAGGGATGTACAGTGCCTCACCGGACGTATCACCGCCTTGACTCGGTTCCTATCCCAAGCAGCCGAGAGGTGTCTCCCCTTCTTCCGACTAATCAAGCAGGCCAACAAGACGTCGGAGAAGAAAGGACAGATCGACTAGGACCAAGAGTGCGAGTAGGCATTCGAAGAACTGAAGCAATACCTGGCCTCTCCTCCCATCCTATCCAAACCACATAAAGGAGAGCAACTACTCCTATATCTGTCGGTGACGCTGAGCACGATGCGTGTTGTGCTCGCTCGAGAGGAAGTGGGTGTCATGAAGCCCGTCTACTACGTTAGTCGGGCGCTACAAGGGCCGGAGTTCTGGTACTCGCGGACTGAAAAGTTCGCCCTAGCCCTAGTCACGGCCGCCCGCAAGCTGCGACCATACTTTCTGGCTCACCCAATCGTCGTCCTCACCGACCAACCCCTACGTCAAATCCTCCAGAACCCTGACGCCTCAGGAAGATTGGCCAAGTGGGCAATCGAGCTGAGGGAGTTCGACATCAAGTTTCGCCCGAGGACTGTAATAAAAGCTCAGGCCCTCGCCGACTTCGTTGCTGAGTGCACATTACCTGCCGAAGACTTGCCCGAGCAATCCTCGGGACCTATATGGGAGTTGTATGTTGATGGATCATCCTGCGCAGCCGGTAGCGGGGCAGGACAGGTCTTATTGTCGCCAGAGGGGATAGTGTAAGGTTCCACACAGCACAGTACGGGCAACGCAGCGGATAACAAAAATTATTTACCAGAACCCGGCTAGATGGAATCCTAGATTTGTGCTCTAATCGATGCATTAATTACCCAACCCATAACTACGGGTTACAGATTTCACCTTGCGCGGAACGACGCCGTCCGCTATGCCCGATGCAGAATCTCACGGACACCGAGCCGCACAGAAGTACAACCTCTAGAGCAGATCCACACGGATCCTTGCGCAGCGACGGTACCCCCGGGCACGACCTTCCCAAACCCTTTCACCTTCTGGAGAGAGAGATAGCAAGAGAGAGGAAGGGGGGAAGAGTTAATCTCTTCTTCCCTTGCCTTAATGCTTGATTAGACCAAGAGAGGGGGAGGAGTCTCGTAACATCCATATATATAGGATTTGGCCTATTTTTAAAAGAGCTCCAAAGGACCAAAACTGTATATATGTCCTTCCCACTATTATACATATATATTAAGCCCCTTTTATATGCCTTTCCAAAAGGAATGAAAGAGAATTAATATATGCATTTGTATAATAATAATCCGTCACCCAAGAATCCATTGTGTGTGATCCTCTAGGCCCATAATCACTCTAGTTTAAGGCTCATTAACTTCTAATTCCCAATTAGAACTAAATTAAACTTATTCTTCGCTTCTACTAGAGCCGAATAAGAGTTTAATTTATTCTGAACCTTTGATCATGTTGGGTGAAGCAAATCCGCATGATCCTAGAGGACGCCGAGTTTAAACCAGCCTGTCTGGTACCTGTAAGTCCACAGTTACCGCATCGCTAAAATCTCTCGCTCCTTCAATGAGTCTGGTACGATCTAGGGTATGGTTTCCGTCAAACCCCATGATCGTGCCATTTGACCATAACCTCCTTAAAGTGTATGACGTCCGTTCTAAACGAACTCACACGACCCTGGCCAAGGATTTAACGGAGCGTCAATGTCATGACCCATTAACTGTCTGATATATACCCGATAGTGAGCGATCCCCTCTTGATCATTGATGATCTTCACACGTATCCTGGAGTGATTAATGACTCGGCAACTCATGACTTATGGTTAAAGTCACTTAGCCAAGTAATTAAACCATTCCAGTCCTCGTGTAAGATCCGATCAATGTCTCAGGTCAAAGGACCAACGATGCTACTGAGACCGTTGGATCTTCAGTTGACATTAGGTATAATTAATCATCTGAAGATCCAATAGCGAATCAGTTCAATGCACTTCCTCCCAGGACTTACACCTACACATATGTGCTGGTGCCCCGCACCAATGACCATGAGACTAGTCAGTCACACATCATGTGTACTGGTTTAATAGGTAATCAAAGTCCCCGAGTGTTTACCCTCCAACCAGGAACAATTTAAGGTATGTATCCATGTAAAGTCAGTCTCATGATCGAGATCCTATCTCGAGTTGATTTTACAACCACATATCCTAGGGACATCATAAAGTAATATATGATAAGTGTCCATTTTCTATAGTAATTCATTGCATGTACACCATTTTATGTGCATATAATTAGGCAATTATACATATTTCATAGTTAACCTCAACTCCGCATTTAAAATAGAGCTTTCACGTAAATTGATTAATTTGGTGATATTATTTGATAAATTAAAGTTGAGGGTCATGGGCATTAATTCTCCATTGCATAACTATGAGCATTTGAGATTTATGTACACATTATGGTAATTTTTATGGACTAGATTGTAATTATGTATGTGCAGGACACCAAAGATAATTGCAAAAGAAGCCGGGGGCAAAACTGTCATCACCACTTTGACCAAGTCAAATAAAGAATTCAAAATATTTTGGTTGGAGGGAAAAGAAAGTTCAAAATTTTGAATTTAAAGTTTGAAAAGGAGGAATTCAAAGTTTAAGTTTGAAAAGGAGGAAAATGGCATTCAAAGTTTGAAATAAAGGAGAGACATGATGAGCTTTGGGAAATGGGGTGCCTAAAGTCCAATAAAGGGGTGCCCACCTACTTTTTCTCTTCCCCATGCATCATATTCCACTTGAATCTCAGTCATCCATCTCCTTTTGATACAATCTCCACCCTCTATCTACCCAACTTTCCTTATAAATAGCCCATGACAAGGAGGAGAAAGGAAGTTCTTCTTTTGACATTTTTCTCTCCCTCTCACATCTTTTAGTTCGTCGAGTTTGTCCTCTTCCGTCCCTCTTCTCCTCTTGCTGTCTTCATGAAATTTCTTTATTTTTAAGTCCTCTACAACTTCTTCTTCTGCATCATCTTCTAATTCCTCCTAGTTTTTAAAGTATTTCGTGTTTTTCACTGTGCTATCCTGTTCATCTCTGAATCAGTGTTTCTCTCTGTTCTTCTCCTTATTTCTCCCCCTTCTAGTCATTTTCTTCTCTTACTATCTTCATGAAAGTTCTTTTTTTTTAAGTCCTCTAAAACTTCTTCTTCTGCATCATCTTCTAATTTTTGCTAGTTTCCAAAGTATTGTGTATTTTTCATTGTGCTATTCTGTTCATCTCCGAATCAGTGTTTTTCTCTATTCTTTCCCTTATTTCTCCCCCTTATAGTCATTTTTGTCTCTTACTATCTTCATAAAAGTTCTTTTTTTAAGTGTTCTACAACATATTCTTTTACATCATCTTCCAATTCTTCCTATTTTGAAAGTTATTTTTCATTTTTCAACTTGATGTCATGTGATTTTACTGTTCATCCGAGGTGCTAGCTTCTGTTATTTCTCTATTTTGAAGCTTTTCTGCTCTTCTTTTCTATCTGAGTTCTCATCAAAGTTCTTCCTCTCTCCCTCCTCTTCAACTTCTTCTTCTTGGATATCCCCTAATTCGTCTTGGTTTTAAAGTTATTCACCCTATAAAGGTGGCTTCAATGACGAAGGTGACTTCCTCCCGGCATAGACGACATCTTCCGCAAGGTGGTTCGTGATCCAAGGCCAAGAGAGGATGACGTTGTCATCACCATTGCTTCTACCATCTTCATATCTCAGGCTCCTTTTATTTTTATTATTAGATTTTTTGCATGAAAACCATTATTAAAAGTGAATTTATAAAAAAACCATTCCTAAAAATGTATTAGCAGGTATATCACTGAGTTAATTCAAATAGTGCATAAATACTATTTAAGCGTGATTTTCTTGTAAGTTGTTGGTAAAAAGAAGTGATATGCATGTAAATACATATGGCATTTTTACACAATTCAGATTACACAGTGATATACCTGCTAATGTATTTTTAAGAATGATTTTTTTACAAATTCACTTTTGACAATGGTTTCCATGCAAAAAATCCTTTATTATTATAGTTTCATGTTACTTCATTGTAATCTCGTCACATCCTTATTGTAAGTTTATCGTGCACTTCATGTACTCTTTCTTTTAAGTTAATAAAAAGAGTTATTCCTTTGATCTAGTTCTTGATCTTCTTCCCTCTCTACATCATTCTTCTATCTCTTCTCTTCACTTCATGTAATTATTTTCTATATCATAGGCGCATAGTCATAGGTGTTTTTAATTAAGTGTTTGGTTTGTTCATCACTTCACAATTTTCTTTAAGCAAAACAAAATCACAAGTATTTTCTAAAGGACTCCAAGATTTTTAACTCTAAAAATCTCTTCTTCTCTGTGGATTCGACTCTTCTCGCCACCATATTACGTCTCTCTTTCATCTAGTGCGAGTTGGAATTTTTAAGATTGATACGCATGTTTTAAACGAAGAACTTTCGCGTGATCAATTTTTGGCGCCGATGTCGGGAAGGAATGATAATTTTTTGTTTAAGAACTTTATTTTCCTTGTGTTTATAAGTGTACTAATATCTCTTTCTTTTTCTTATTTCTACAGGTGAAAAAAAAGAACGAGGGAACATACTTCAAGAATTGAAGCTAAAAAATCAAAAAAGAAGAAAGAAAAAAAAGAGAGCAGTTAAGAGGTAAGCTCTCCTCCCTTTCCTTAGTCTTTTTGTCATTTCATTTCAAAAAAAAAAGAGAACGAGGGATTGCGCATCAAGTAAGTCTTCAAACTTATTCCTCTCATTTTGTGTCATTTTCTTAATGTTCTTGCATATTGTGGTTAGATAGGTTCACAAAAAAGAAAAACTCTTCACTTGAACTCGATAAAAATCTTCATTCCAAGAGTAGAAATCACACTTCCAGGTTTTAGGTCATGCATCATTTAGGATAATATTTATTTTCTTCTTGTTACTTAATTGTTGTTAATTGCATTGTTGAAGATTGCGGGAGGCAAGGTGAGTACTCTAACTTTTCTAATAGCATGCTCATGCACTTCCATGTTTGCATAGAACCCCTTGTTTGAACTTGATTTGTTGTATATCATTTCAAAGTATCTTAAGGGTAACACCCATAAGCAATATAAGGTGGGGATTTCATCACCCTTCCTTAGCCCACAAACTACAATTCTCTTGCATCTTTGCATCACCTAGACCTTAAATAAAATTCAGTAGATGTTGGCCCTACGTTCACATTATGGTTCTTGTGTTATTTGGACTTACCCTCTTATGAAAATCGGTGCCTAAGGCAAGACGGTCGGACGGTAAACGCCTTAAGCGGGCTAGTGATTTGACATAATTAGGTCCCTACGAAAGTAGGGGGAACCTCCCACTATCCCACCCCTTACCTGGCCGGTGGAAATATTAAGGGTAAACTTAAGTTTCACTTTAGCCATTTTGTGAAACCCAATTTGTAGGTTTAGGTCACAGCTATGTCATTAGGTAATTTGTGTGACAACTTATTTGTGTTTGCATATAAAAAATAAAAAAATTCTCCTCTTATCTCTCTTCGTCCTTATTTGAGTCAAAACAAAACAAAATATAAAAAATATAAAAATCATCATAAAATAATTCTCTCATCTCTCATCTTTAACCTTGGTTTATGCAAGGGAGAAGATCTCAACACATTGATTTAGTTGAGCCCATTAGTGAGATTGAGCGATTCATTTTTAATCCGGCTCAAAATCAAACCCAACCTATGGCTGAACAACACCAATTAGGGGTGTCCAAACAGATGAAGGAATATTTCATTCCTTCGAATTATCAGACATCCACTTGTATCCAACTGCCTAATGTCCCTACTTTACACTATGAGATCAAATCTAGCACCATTCAGATGCTCCCATCCTTTTATGGGAAGACCAATGAAGATCCCTATAAACATCTGGATGAATTTCTAGAAATTTGTTCTACTGTGAAAATTCAAAATTTCACAGCTGATGCTCTCCGCCTGACCTTATTCTCTTTCTTACTTAAGGATAAAGCCAAATACTGGCTAGGGACCTTAGGGAAACCTATTGGCACATGGGCAGATATGCAGCATGAGTTCCTTAAGAAGTTTTACCCCATCGGAAGAACCAACACCATGAGACGTGCAATCACAGGATTCGCGCAACTCCCAAATGAACAAATACATGAATCATGGGAGAGATTAAAGGAACTCCTCAGAAAATGTCCACATCATGGGCTCTCCAAATGATAAATAGTGCAAGCTTTCTATGAGGGCCTAGATGATCAAGTTAGGCAGATTGTTGATGCATCATGTGGTGGGGCCTTTATGAGCAAGAGTGAGGATGAGGCATATGCCTTATTTGAACTGTTGAGCGAGAATTCAATCAACCACGCTTCCTTATCCTCATATGAGAGAATCATTGGGTCATCTAAACGGGCCATGATGTATCGTGTGGAACCTGAAGGTAGAGTGGATGTGAATTTCATCCATCAAAAATTGGACAAGATGGATATCATGACCCAAAAGCTAGAACAAGTTGATATGTTGACCCACAAGTTAGACCAGCTCCTGGCCCAAAACAAACAAGAAACCACCATCTTACCTACGTCCAACCCATACTCGGACCCAACACACCATGAGGTGTGTGCTTTGTGTGCTAGTCCGGACCATCATGTGTCCGATTGCCCAACAGCAGCCCAGTTACCACCTTTATACAAAAGTATGTCCAAGCAGCCCAGGGGTTCTCTAAGCCCAACTATGACTCATTTTCTAACACATATAATCCGGGCTGAAGGAATCACCCCAATTTCAATTGGAGAAATCAACAATCTCCCAATCAGCCCACCATCCCCTCTGCGTCTCAAACTCACAAACCACACATCCAACACCAATTTAAAGCACAGTCACCATTTCAAGGAAATGCTTATGGTCGGGGACCGCAAGCCCAACAACCACTTCCCCAATTTAACCAGGGTCAGGTCCCATACCAACCTCCTCAGCCCAATTACGGGTAATCTTCCAATTCCCACCAAATCTATCAACCTCCTCCGCAACACCACCAGGACTCCCAAACTGATGATAGATTCCATCAATTACAACAACTAATTCTGGCCCAAAATCAATCCTTCCAACAAACCATGCAAGCTCAAAATCAATCTTTCCAACAGACCTTCCATGCCCAACAACAAACTATTTCTAAGTTGGAAACCCAATTGGGCCAATTGGTTGAAGCCACCATGAGAAGGGAAATGGGCCAATTACCAAGTCAGCCTATTGTTAACCCCCGCAATCAATAACCTCCAGGCTTCCCTCTAAGAGCTCCCATTCTTCCTCAACCCAATCAGCCCAATCAACCTCAGCTGCCCCCTCCTATAGGTCCTCAGTTTGAGAATGCCAAAGCCATCTCTACCCTTAGAAGCGAAAAAATTCCTAATGATCCTTATCAGGCTAAAGATGTGGGTAGTAGTTCAGGCCAAGACGCCCACAAGGAGAGTAATAGTGAGGATGAGGAGCCTGTGATTGTGCAAGAGAAGAAAAAGGCATAGGGTGGAGAGAAGAAGCTGGAAAAAGGCAAGGTGAAAGTTGATGAAGGACCCCAAGAATATGTGTCTACGGTCCCTTTTCCCGATGCTTTAAATTGGCATGAAGAATTAGTGAAATTGTTTAAACAAGTGAATATCAATATTCCACTTTTGGATGCAATCAAGCATGTGCTGACATATGTAAAGTTTTTGAAAGAGCTTTGTACTCCAAAGAGGGAGCTAAGGGCGGTGACTTAAAAGATCCGCTTGTCTGAGGATGTGAGTGCTGTTTTGATGAATCATTTACCAAAAAAATTGAATGACCCCGGAGCCCCTTTAATCTCATGTGATATAGGTGGAGTCACTTTTGATCGAGCATTGCTAGACTTAGGTGCTAGCGTGAATCTTTTACCCACCTTTATCTATGAGCAGTTTGATCTAGAGGAGTTAAAATCCACTTCAATCATTCTCCAATTGGAGGATAGGTCGGTTAAAACACCAAGGGGTCTGTTGGAGGATGTCATTGTTAAAGTCCATGAATGTTATTTTCCGGTGGATTTTATCATTCTTGATATGACCTCGTCCCAGAATTTAAAGCACACACCTATTATTTTGGGACGTCCTTTTCTAGCAACTGCTAAGGCCAACATCAACTGTGCCACGGGAATGATGGATATATCATTTGGAGGTGAAAAAGTTTCTCTGAATATTTTTAAGGCTTGTCAGTATCCGGATCAAGGAGATGAATGCAATGTCATTGATATCTTTGAGGATGTGATTCCGGATAACATTGAGGACACCCTACAAGAGGGTAGCATGCTTCAGGATTCCCCTCTCTCTTCTACACCCTGGTCTAGGGTTGAGTCACTTCCTCCATTACAATCCGAACCTACTCTTCCATCTCTGGATCATCCACCTACTCTTGAATTGAAACCTCTGCCAGACTCCCCTAAATATGCATATTTGGGACCTAACCACACTCTACCTGTCATCATTGCCTCCAATCTCACTTCTGCTCAAGAATCCGAACTCTTAACTATTCTTAAGGAGCATAGGGGGGTAAGTGGTTGGTCGATGGCGGATCTCAAGGGGATCAGTCCGGATGTTTGTATGCACCATATCTATTTAGAGGACAATGTCAAACCGAGCAGGGAGATGCAACGCCGGTTGAATCTGAACATGAAAGAGGTGGTTAAGCAAGAGGTGATGAAGTGGTTAGATGCCGGAATTATATATCCCATCTCTGATAGCAAGTGAGTCAGTCCTACACAAGTTGTTCCAAAGAAATCTGGGCTGACCGTGATTCAAAATGAGAAGGGTGAAGAGGTGCCGATAAGACTACAAACGGGATGGAGAGTCTGTATTGATTACAGAAAATTGAACTCAATGACAAAGAAAGATCATTTTCCTCTCCCGTTTGTAGATCAGATTTTGGAAAAATTGGCTAGGCAAAGATATTTTTACTTTTTGGATGGATACTCCGGGTATAATCAGGTTGCTATCTACCCAGAAGATCAGGAAAAGTCTACATTCACGTGTCCGTATGGCACGTTTGCATTTAGAAGAATGCCGTTTGGGCTTTGTAATGCCCCTACCACCTTTCAGCGGTGTATGATGGCAATCTTTTCTGAAATGGTGGGGGATTTTTTAGAAATTTTCATGGATGACTTCTCAATTTTCGATGACTCATTTGATTGCTGTTTGGAGAATTTGCAGAAGGTGCTGGCATGATGCATTAAATCCAACCTTGTGTTAAGCTGGGAGAAAAGTCACTTTATGGTAAGAGAAGGCATTGTGTTGGGCCATGTTATTTCTGAAAAGGGAATAGAGGTAGACAAGGCTAAGGTTAATCTGATTTCCAATCTTCCTCTCCCTTCGTCTGTCAAGTAAATCTGCTCTTTTCTTGGTCATGCGAGTTTTTATAGAAGATTCATTCAGAACTTCTCTACCATTACTTATCCGCTCACTAAGCTCCTAGTTAAGGACACTCCATTCCAACTAGATGAGTCTTGTCTTGAGGCTTTTCACTCTCTTAAAGCGGTCCTCACTCAAGCCCCAATCCTACAGTCTCCTGATTGGTCACTCCCATTTGAAATCATGTGCGATGCATCTGACTATGCCATAGGAGCTGTCTTAGGCCAGAGAATTTACAAGAAACATGTGATAATTTATTATGCGAGTCGCACCCTCGCCGATGCTCAATTGAATTATACCACCACAGAGAAAGAATTTTTGACTGTTGTATTTGCCCTAGAAAAATTCCGCTCATATCTTTTGGGGGCCAAAGTCATTATTTATTCGGATCACGCTGCATTGAAATACCTGCTCACCAAGAAGGATGCTAAACCCCGTTTGATTAGATGGATTCTCTTGCTACAAGAATTTGATCTTGAGATCAATGACAAGAAGGGGTTAGATAATGTTGTAGCTGATCACTTATCTAGGATTGTGATTTCTGAAAGTGCTCATATGTCTGATTCCTTCCCTGATGAGCAAATTCTTTCCATCTCTCACAACTCAACCCCCTGGTACGCTCACATAGTCAATTATCTGGCGGTAAGATAGATTCCAGGAGGGCGGTCTAGACAGGAGAAGGATCGATTCTTTTCAAAGGTTAAGCACTACTTTTGGGAGGATCCCGAATTATTCCATGTTGGTCTGGATCAAATAATTAAGAGGTGTGTCCCCGAGGAGGAACACCAAAGTATTCTGAACTTTTGTCACACTCTAACTTGTGGGGGACATTTCTCGGGAAAGAAAATAGCTACCAAAGTGTTGCAAAGTGGATTTTTCTGGCCCACTCTCTTCAAAGATGCCTATGAATTTAGCAAGATTTGTCTTAGGTGTCAAGCTATGGGGAACATAAGTAAACGAGATATGATGCCACTTAACCCCATTCTAGTGGTTGAAATCTTTGATGTTTGGGGAATTGATTTTACGGGGCCCTTTCTGCCATCATTCGGATATGAGTACATTCTTGTAGCGGTCGACTATGTGTCTAAGTGGATTGAAGCCATTGCCACCCGAACCAATGATCATAAAGTTGTCATGAAGTTTGTCCGAAAGAATATATTTTCAAGGTTCGGGTGTCCGAGGGCGATCATTAGTGATGGAGGTTCTCATTTCACTCATGCCCAATTTCGAGCTCTTCTTTGGAAATATAGGATCACTCATAAGATTGCCACCCCATACCATCCCCAAACAAGTGGCCAAGTGGAGACATCCAATAGGGAGATCAAAAATATCCTGCAGAAATATGTTAGGCCCGATAGGAAGGATTGGTCTGAAAGACTAGATGACACTCTTTGGGCCTATCGGACAGCATACAAAACTCCCATTGGCATGTCTCCATATAGGTTAATCTTTGGGAAAGCTTGTCACCTACCCGTTGAGCTTGAGCATAGGGCCTATTGGGCTATTAAGCAGTTCAATTTTGACTTGGCCCAAGCCGGATCTCATAGGGCCCTACAACTAAATGAGTTGGAGGAGTTGAGGAATGAAGCCTATGAAAGTGTCAAGATTTATAAAACCCAGACTAAAGCATTCTATGATAAATACAATTCACAAAAAAGTTTTCAAATCAACCAAAAGGTCTGACTTTTTAACTCTAGGCTGCGATTATTCCTCGGCAAATTGAAATCTCGATGGGATGGATCATATGTGGTAATTAAAATATTTGACCATGGTGCAATAACAATTCTTGATCCTAAAACTGGTCAAACTTTCACTGTCAATGGTCAACGTTTAAAATCTTATATTGAAAATCTTCCAATGCTGCATGAGGACTCTCTCAGGCTGAGTGACCTATTATGAGCTATATTGTGTCTGGCTGAAAACGTTAAACTTAGCGCTTCATGTGAGGCAACCCAATTATCATGTCTATTTTTAAAAAAAAATTATGATTGATTTTCTTCTTTTGTCTAAGGAGCATGGAGCATGGAGTAATATTTCTTTGATGATGACATCTCTCTCTTAGGTCGTATCTATCCTTCCCTCTACTTTTTATGGTTTTATTTCATTTCTATATCTTATTCATTCCATTATGGACAATGTCACCTAAGTTGGGGGTAGCTTGAGCTCTATTTTTTTCAAAATAATTGTAACCTTTCATCACGCCTCTAACAAGTGTTTCATGTTCATATTTCATTATGTGAAACTTTTCTTAGAATGATAAGACTTAAAGTCTTACTCGTGAAAGTTGTAAGTTAAAGGGATGAATTAATTGATTATGTCTTTAGACTTTTCCTCAGAATACACCTAAAAATTCTATTGAACTTGCACACAATTGCACAATAACAAGATTGGTGGATGACAAACATAAGGATGATGAGAATTTTACTTGACACTTAGGTGATGATGGATATTATGCCCATTCGTTGAAAGTAGTCGTGAGGAAAAAGTTACTTGCCAAAAAAAAAGAAGAAAAAATACAAGAAAAATGTCCCTGAACTTAGTAACCGGGTCTGCTTCTCCTAAGACAAGAGTTGATGTTCGCGTCAAACGGTAAAGGGATGTGTAACACCGTGTGTCAAAAAAAAAGAGAAAAAAAAAGAATAAACGGACAGAGTGAAGCTACATGTAATTCGAGAAGCTTAATTCAAGAGGTGGGCAGAATTGAAAATCATCTTTAAGTGAAAGGTAGAAAACTTATTCATCTAGATTGTTTGGTAGTCACTAATCAAGTTATATCACTCATACACAAAGAGATATTTAATTTTGAGTGTATCATGAGGAAAGGCCTAAACACATGGACTGATGAAATTTATACCAAATACATACTACTTGAACTTGTAATACTCCAAAGTCTAAATCATTATACATAATGTTCTTGTTATGATCTGTGACACATGAGTGTTTGCTAGTCCTAATTTTATAATTATTTACATTACTAAGGGACTAGCAATGTTCAAGTTGGGAGGTGTGATAAGTATCCATTTTCTATAGTAATTCATTGCATGTACACCATTTTATGTGCATATAATTAGGTAATTTATTTCATAGTTAACCTCAACTTCACATTTAAATTAGAGCTTTCGCGTAAATTGATTAATTTGGAGATATTATTTGATAAATTAAAGTTCCGGGTCATGGGCATTAATTCTCCATTATATAACTATGAGCATTTGAGATTTATGTACACATTATGGTAATTTTTATGGACTAGATTGTAATTATGTGTGTGTAGGACACCGAAGGTAATTGCAAAAGAAGCCGGGGGTAAAACTGTCATCACCACTTTGACCAAGTCAAATAAAGACTTCAAAATATTTTGGTTGGAGGGAAAAGAAAGTTCAAAATTTTGAATTCAAAGTTTGAAAAGGAGGAATTCAAAGTTTAAGTTTGAAAAGGAGGAAAAGGACATTCAAAATTTGAAATAAAGGAGAGACATGATGAGCCTTGAAAAATGGGATGCCTAAAGTCTAAGAAAGGGGGTGCCCACCTACTTTTTCTCTTCCCCATGCATCATATTCCACTTGAATCTCAGTCATCCATCTCCTTTTGATACAATCTCCACCCTCTATATACCCAACTTTCCCTATAAATAGCGCATGACAAGGAGGAGAAATGAAGTTCTTCTTTTGACATTTTTCTCTCGCTCTCACATCTTTTAGTTTGCCAAGTTCTCCCTCTGTCGTCCCTCTTCTCCTCTTGTTGTCTTCATGAAAGTTCTTTATTTTTAAGTCCTCTACAACTTCTTCTTTTGCATCATCTTCTAATTCCTCCTAGTTTTTAAAGTATTTTGTGTTTTTCACTGTGCTATCATGTTCATCTCTGAATCAGTGTTTCTCTCTGTTCTTCCCCTTATTTCTCCCCCTTCTAGTCATTTTCTTCTCTTACTATCTTCATGAAAGTTCTTTTTTTTAAGTCCTCTAAAACTTATTCTTCTGCATCATCTTCTAATTTTTCCTAGTTTCCAAAGTATTTTATGTTTTTCATTGTGCTATTCTGTTCATCTCCGAATCAGTGTTTTTCTCTGTTCTTTCCCTTATTTCTCCCCCTTATAGTCATTTTCGTCTCTTACTATCTACATAAAAGTTCTTTTTTTAAGTGTTCTACAACTTATTCTTCTACATCATCTTCCAATTCTTTCTATTTTGAAAGTTATTTTTCATTTTTCAACTTACTGTCCTGTGATTTTACTGTTCATCCGAGGTGCTAGCTTCTGTTATTTCTCTATTTTGAAGCTTTTCTGCTCTTCTTTTCTATCTGAGTTCTTCATCAAAGTTCTTCCTCTCTCCGTCCTCTTCAACTTCTTCTTCTTGGGCATTCCCTAATTTGTCTTGGTTTTAAAGTTATTCACCCTATAAAGGTGGCTTCAATGACGAAGGTGACTTCCTCCCGGCATAGACGACATCTTCCGCAAGGTGGTTCGTGATCCAAGGCCAAGAGAGGACGGCGCTGTCATCACCATTGCTGCTACCATCTTCATATCTCAGGCTCCTTTTATTTTTATTATTTTAGTTTCATTTTACTTCATTGTAACCTCGTCACATCCTTGTTGTAAGCTTATCTTGCACTTCATCTACTCTTTCTTTTAAGTTAATAAAAAGAGTTATTCATTTGATCTAGTTCTTGATCTTCTTCCTGTAGATCTCTAATTTAGAATAATCCACTTAAGAAAAATATCAAAGAAAAGACATGCAATAAGCATCAATATGGAGGAAAATATATGCACGAGGTGCACAAGGGGATGTGATCGCCAGAGACGCGAGGCCTCAAAAATATAACAATGAAAGCATGGGAGAGATGAAGGAGATGCACCCTCAACGACAGCCTTAAGGGCTTGGATCTGTTGAGGGGTAAGATGATCTAATGCATAAATGATCTGGGAGACCTTCTCATCATTGGGACGAGAGGATCCCGAGGGAGTAGTGGCTCGAACTTGAGGAGGGGGACCATAAGAATGGACATTGCCCATGGGTTGGGCATGACCATAAGAATGAGGACGTGGTCCCTTGAAGGAATGGTGAGAAGGATGATGATTAACACGTTGAAATTGAGGATAAGAAGTGCTAGGTTGTGCATCCTCATGAATTGAATTGAACATGTTTCTATCATGGTAAGCCATTATATAATCAAAATTCTCAATAATATGGAAAGAAGCACACAAGTTGGAATGGTTACCTTGATTTTTATGTTTGATCCTTGGTGAATTAATGAATTTTAATAAAGTTTTGAATGATTCACACAAAGGGGGGGGGGGAACCTAGTTTCAATATGATTTGAACTTCAATGCCAACTAGGAACCCTCTCTCACCGTATAGGCCAACTAACTCGGGACTTCAAAAGGGTACAACCTGCCCGGCGTCCGTGAGGGAATCCACGGGTGCGGGGACTTACGGAGGCCTGGAAAAGGGATTTCCAGTCCAAAGAGACGGAATGCTCAATGGAGGGTCGTCCCGATTCCAAGAGGGTGTGTGGATCCTAATGAAGAGGAGGAGGCTCCCAAACCAAATGCAAATATGAATGCAACAGGGTAAACAGGCCAACCACAATAATATGATCAATCAACAAAGATAAGCATGAAATATCATGAAAAACCAAAGCTGGGGGGTTCTGGAAACCCACAGTAAAACACGCCCTGGAAGGGGGCGCTACTAAACAAAGACACGACGGTGTTACCGTCGTGAATAAACCTGAGCGGCCCAGGGGCTGGATAAAACACGCCTTAGAGTTAGGCGCTACCAATGAAAAAAACACCCTTGGACAGGGCGTGAAACACCAACCAAGTCAAGAAACGCCCTTGGGCAGGGCGTTAAAAATAAAAGGACGCCCTGGGGCTAGGCGTTAATTCACAGGCAGCTATATATCGCAAAGCCCGGAGGTAAGCTGGAAAACGCCCTGTCAGAGGGCGTAAAATATGCATAAGACGCCCTGTGTCAGGGCGTTAAATCAAAAAAACGCCCCTGTCAGAGGCGTGAATTCATGAATATCAAAAGGGCACGCAAGGGTGCCAAGGGGAAAGGGGTAATAAAGGAAGAACACAAAGGGTCCCACCGTGATCGCCAATTTGTAGATCTCTAATTTAGAATAATCCACTTAAGAAAAATATCAAAGAAAAGACATGCAATAAGCATCAATATGGAGGAAAATATATGCACGAGGTGCACAAGGGGATGTGATCGCCAGAGACGCGAGGCCTCAAAAATATAACAATGAAAGCATGGGAGAGATGATCGCGAAAAATACCTCAAAAGTGCGGGGATGTGAGTGCTTCCTTTCTCTTCAAATCGGCCGGCCGATGAGGAGAGTTCTTCCTTTGATTACCCTTGCAAAACAAAGACAACACCAATAAAGAAATTGCATTAGATATGTGGTGAGTGTAGCATCAATTCCTAAATAAAGATGAGCATGAAATCATGGTGAAGAACACACCTTAAGGGTGTTGGCCCTTAAACCCCTATGCAAAAAGGGTGTGGGAAGATATGATGAATGCATGCAAAAGATGATATAAGATAGGAATAAGGGAAAGAGCGCAAGAGATGCACTGTGGGGAAAGCCTCAACGTAGTTGAGTTAAAGGAAATGAATACTATGAATATGCATGTATGTAACGATGCAATAAAAAGAATAATAAAAATAAAAGAACAAAGGAGCCTGTTGCTTTTGGCTTCGATATTCAATGGGGAAAGAACTTCCGATGGGATGAAGACTTGATGAAGCAATGGAGCCTCTCCTTAGCCGAGCAACAGCAACCTGCGAAGGAAAAGAACAAGGAAAACAAAGCCAAAGAAAATAAAACAGAACCAGAAGAAGAACTGAGGGAGCAACAGAAGAAGACAGCGGAGGGGAAGAAAGGGGGAAGAGTCCAACCAAACAACAGAGCCATTGGCTCTATTAAATAGGTTGAGGAAGAGATAAACATGGACAAGAGTCCTAAGAGGGAAATGATAAGAATGGGCAAGAGCCCAAACTAAGTAGGCATCTATCGAAGCAAGGACTCTCTGGGGAAAGGGCTGCGAAGCCAGAAGGTGAAACACGCCTTATGTTAGGGCGTCAATTTATGAATTGACGACCTACACAGAGGGCGTTTCTCAGAAACACGCCCTGCACAAGGGCGTTTCTCAAAAACCAAATTTAGCAATAAGAACTCCCCATATTTGAAAAAAGTAAAACACGCCTTAATCAAAGCCACTTTTTCAAAAACGCGCCCCGGGGAAGGGCGTTAATTTCAAGAGCTCAAATGGGGAAGTCGGTCAAACCAAAAGAATTAACGCCCTTAGGCAAGGTCGTCCTTTCTTTAAGAAACGCCCTAGGTCAAATCATGTTTTAATAAAACACGCCCTTACCCAGGTCGTGAATTCAGAAAATTCATAAAATAGATAAAATGGGGGAGAAATAGATAAAATGGGAAGACACGCCCTAGACCAGGTCGTGTTTCAAAAAAAAAACGCCTCTGATGAGGGCGTGAATTCAGAAAATAGAGATAAATGCCCAGAAAATCCAGAAAAATAAGAAATGAGGGAAAAATAGGAGAAATTCAAGAAAAGTGGGAAAAACCACTCAAATAAGCTGATTTGAGGGTCAAATGGGGCATCGCAGAGCGATATGAAATATACTCAAAATAATGTCAATTTTGGCGTGTCTACACTTCCCTCTCTACATCCTTCTTCTATCTCTTCTCTTCGCTTCATGTAATTATTTTCTATAGCATAGGCGCATAGTCATAGGTGTTTTTAATTAAGTGTTTAGTTTGTTCATCACTTCACAATTTTCTTTAAGTAAAATAAAATCATAAGTGTTTTCTAAAGGACTCCAAGGTTTTTAACTCTAAAAATCTCTTCTTCCCTGTGGATTCGACCTGTGCTTGCCATAGTACTATGTTCTCTTTTGATCATTTTGTGCGAGTTCGGTTTTAAGATTGTTATACGCGTATTTTAAACGACGAACTTTCGCGGTATCAATATACAATCACACATTTACGCTCAAATATCACTTTATTAATAATGAACAAGAGCGTACATCTATCGGACGTACCTGACCCAAAATTGGCATGTAGCACACCAATACTAACAGATAGAGCTCGAGTATACCCTCCGCTTCAACTTCCCAACCATGAACAATGTAGCCGAGTATGAAGCATTACTCTCATGGCTGTGAATGGCCAAACACCTGGGAGCGACCAGTGTAAGGATATACAGTGATTCTATGCTCGTCGCTAGTCAAGTTCAGGGAGAATTCGAGGCACGTGAAGCATCCATGATCAAGTATCTGGAGAAAGCCAAGGCCGCGGCGAAAGAGTTCTCCCACTTCGAAGTGGTTCACATCCCTAGAGAAGAAAACATCTGAGCAGACGCGCTGTCTCGTTTGGCGTCTGCCACCACAGTTTCCAGCTCCAGATCAATCTTGGTAGAGGAGCTAGTAACATCGAGCATAGAAGAACCAACACCTCATGTGAACGCCATCGACTATGAGCTTTCCTAGATGGATCCCCTATTGGACTTTCTCTGCGACAACAACTCCCAAGCGACCGCACCGAAGCCCGTCGCACGCGGGCACGAGCAACCCACTTCACAGTAGTAAATGGTCGGCTGTACCGCCAATCCCTCTCAGTCCCACTGCTAAAATGCTTGTTCCCCACAGAAGCCAAGCAGGCTGTCCAGGAGGTCCACGAAGGGATCTGCGGAAGCCACGTGGGGGGGTGAGCACTCACATGGACACCGATCCGGCAAGGGTACTGGTGGCCTACCTTGCAAAAAGATTATCTCGAGTATGTCCGGAGGTGCCCTCAATGCCAGAAATTCTCCAATCTGTATCATCAACCGGCTACGCAACTACACATCCTGATGGAGCCTCGCCATTTGCTCGATGGGGGGTGGACATATTGGTCCCCTTCCCCGAAGCACAAAGGAGGAAGAAATTTCTCATGGTTGATATTGACTATTTCACCAAATGGGTCGAAGCTGAACCATTAAGAAAGATTATAAGCGAAAAATTTTGTGCTATGAAACATCATTTGTCGGTTTGGGATCCCAAGAGTTCTCACGATCGACAATGACAGATAATTTGCGAGCATCGCCTTCCAGGAGAAGTGCTTGGAACTGGGAATCTGGAATCACTATACTTCAGTGGGGCACCCTCAAGTCAATGGATTGGTGGAAAACGCCAATAGAACGCTCCTCCACGGTATCAAAACCCGGCTGGACCAAGCAGGCGACTCATGGATCGACTCAATCCCGAGCATCCCGTGGGCCCACAGGACCACTGCCAGAGCCGCTATGGGTGAAACGCCCTTCCACCTTGCATACGGGGTGGAGGCGGTAGTTCCAGTGGAGATATCCAACCCCTCGCTGCGAGTGGGACACTTCGATGAGGCCAGAAACAACTAGGCAATACAAGAAAACTTGGATCTACTCAAAGAAGATAGAGCAAGCGCCCAAGTAAAACTCATAGCATATCAACAAAAGCTGACCCAATATTACAATGCCCGAGTTAAGGAACGACACTTCTGCCCTGAAGATTGGGTACTACGGCGAGCAAGCGTAGCAAACCCCAAGGGAGCCCCTGGAAAGCTCGCACCAAACTGGTAAGGCCCATACCGGGTAACTGAAGTACTCAGCAAATGAGCATACAGGCTGGCAACGCTGGGGGGGCAAGAGGTACCTAGGACTTGGAATTCTGTCAATCGCAGGAAATTTTTCCAGTAAATCGTCACCAGCCGTATTCAACCAAGGTAGCCTACGGGTTCCCTACAGGCGCGCACTGCTCCCCTTGAAAACGATCAGGTAACCTACGGGTTTCCTAGAGGCGAGCACCGCTCCCCTTGGAAACACTCAGGTAACTTACAGGTTCCCAAGAGGCGAGCTGTAACGACCCGAGAATCCGATTACCGGGAGAGACCCGATAACCCGAGACTCGAACCGCCGCCCACGAGCCGGAAGGGCTCGGAAGGGCTAAAAGGAGTGTGGAGGCACAAAGAAATAGGAAATAAAGCAGGACAACAATTAACAGAAATAAACAAACAACAAACACACTTGAAAAGTAGGGAATGAGTCTCCAAAATAGAGACTCAGCATGGATCCCGCGGAACCCCAACCGGAAACAACTGTGGTAGCGGAAAGGAAGGCTACAAGAGCAACCGCAATAGTAGGAACAGTAAACCTGGTGGCCGGTCGAAACCCGGCACTACAACTACTCCTATTGTACCGGAAACACACCCCGAGCTCAAGGTCGGGGCTACCGAACTACACTAGTACCGTTTACCGAAGTAAAAACCCACAGCAACCACGCCGTAGATGCTTGTCTCCCATAACACGTCCAACCTGGACACGCTGTCCAAAGTGCAACCCTGACACCTGGTCACGGGTACCGCACGACAAGACGCAACCTCGGTAAAGTCACTAGCACTAGTCTCACGGTGCGAAAACTAACACACGCGCCACGGTGAAACAACCGAAAACTCAACGGTCGACACGACCGAATATCCGAAGGTCAAAGTTATGGAAATTGACAGTCTGTCACTCTCTGTCCAGAATAGGAGTACCTCCCACTAGAAGCAAGGCCGAATGCGTCCATTGACGTCTTAGTCTGCACCTCAGGTGTCTCCCTCCGGTCCAGCGGGAACTGAGACACCGTACAAGTAACCACAAACAAGTGACTAGCTAGGGTCACGCCCGTCGACGTGGGTCCAACCGCCCCCAACCACGTGTGCACACACCAACCATCTGCTCTAGGTCGGGTCCTCTAGCTGGTTTTCCCCCCCACCGGACTCTAGTAGCAAAGGCAAGGGGCCCTACGGAAACCAGCCTAAAAACCGTCCTCAGGGTAGCCTCTCCACCACTCCCTGGTGGGTCCACTCGCGTGCAGGCAGGCTACGACTAGTGGAGGGTCAAGGAGTAGACTCTCAAGTCAACGAAAAATAACGTCCGAACCCGACGAAGTACGGGGACCGTCCCACGTACCGGCACCATCGCACAGTGACCACAGTCGGAGAAGAAATGGGACTCATAGTCCACGGGCCGCACGCCCGGCCACACAGAAATGCAGAAACACGGTTCCCAAGGCAGCTCACAGGCCGCCAAACCAAATCCCACTCTCAGGGAAAGGCGGGAACCCTCCAGCCCCAGGCTGGGCAACTGGACTCGCAGTCCAAGGCCATACGCGTGGCCTACGCGGAAAGCACATAAGCATGATTCCTAGGGCAACGCACAAGCTGCCACGCCGATAACTAGACTCACAGTCCAAGGCCAAACACATGGCCCACTCGGGAATCATCTTCCAGGAAAACTCACGGCATGCGGGGGAGACCCCACCGCACCCCCACCGACACACAGTGACTTGGTCTAGCGTAACACGAAAGCCCTACACGTGAGAAGTCACCCGGACTCTCAAACCCACGGGCACGTTAAACGAGATAGCACGGTCCTCCCGACACCCTCAAAATACGGACACAGAATCTCACGGGTGTCTGGGGCACTCACGAGACCGCGAGTCAACCACTGGGTCGCGACCGGGTCGACTAGGGACCGACACAATGCGAAACGATCGCGGAGAACACGAAAACTCATCTCGGCACCACACAGAGCCTGACGGTCTAACCTTGGGCCATCACAGTCTGTAACGGTCCTAGCCTCGACCGTCACAACCATTCTGACGCACCAACAAAGGGCCGTCAGACGCTCGGTGCAAAGTTGGGTGTGATGCGCCTAACCCGGTGCGTCACAGTCTCTGACGCCCCAGCCCTGGTGCGTTACAGCCTGTAACGCGCCAGCCCTGATGCGTCACAAGACAAGATGAAACCAACTGTGACGCGTCCCGCTCGGTGCGTCACAGGCTGTAACCCGACCAACTCTGGTGCGTTACAAGGTGGGTACGCGTCCGCTCTGACGCACCCACACAGGGGCGTTACAAGGCTGTGACGCGCCAGCCTTGGTGCGTCACAGGCCTTGACCCCGAACGGTCAAAATCAACGAACGGAAGCCAACGGTCAGATCGTCCCTGACAGTCCAACCCAGGTGCGTCACAGCGCCGTGGCAGTCTATCGAGGGACCGTCACACCCACAAACCACCAAAAGGCTAACGGGCCCTGTGACGCACCCACCCTGGGGCGTCACAGGCTGTGACGGTCACTGGAAGGACCATCACACCCGTCCGAGCGCGAAACGACCCGAAAAACGTCCCACGCTCCCATACCTCCACAGAAGAGGGGGAAAACAAGGGGGAAGCCCCCAAATAACCCCTAGCATGCATCTACGGCCTCGAATCGGGGCAAAAAACGCAATGAAACGGTAGATCGGCTCACAACCCCAAAACATGGAGTTTTTCCCCAAATCACCCCGATTAGCCCGCTCGACTCACCACGGCCTACGAAACTCGCGGCAAAGGAAGAGCATGAGTTGGGGGTCCATCTCCCTACCTCCACAGAAGAAACAACGCGACGTGGACACCGATCCACGAAGAAAACGCCGTGAAAGCCTCGCCGCTCCACAAACCCACGCCCGAGCTTCCACGCTCCACCGGCCCTCGATCCTCGACCCGTTCCCCGTTCCTCGCCTCCCGTCATCGCCGCCTCGCCCTCCTCCGCCACCGTCGTCCGCCCGGGGAGAGGGGGAGAGAAAGAGATGAGAGAGAGTGAGAAAGAGAGAATGAGAGGGGGAGAGAGAAAAGGTTTAATATATATAGAAAAATCTAAAAATTCTAGAAATTCAGAAAATTATGAAAAATTACCTACGCGATCCTCGGAAAGAACACAACGCAGTGGTACTGTCCCGGAGTCGGAGAACGCCACGGTTCGCCCTGCACAGAGTTCCGAAGGTATATCAGGGAAAAACACGTGTAAAGCACAAAATACACTCTGAGACCCACTAAAATAATCCGAAAAAAATCCGGGGCATCACACGAGCACTGCTCCCCTTGAAAACGATCAGGTAACCTACGGGTTCCTTAGAGGCGAGCACCGCTCCCCTCGAAAATAATGGTAGCAAGCAAACAGAAGACACAAACACTGTGAAACATGCACACGGAAAAGTCACCCAAGGGCACGCAGGAGTCTTCCATCAAAAGGTACACATCGACATGGACCCAAACTAGATAATGTTATTTCTTTAGTCAGAATACAAGCTGCCAAAATCCAAAAGCAGTCAGGATACAAGCTGTCAAAATCCCAAAAAATCGCTCTCACACAGCCGTTGTACGAGCATACAAGAAAATGAGACCACGGAAGCACGATCCCATCTCCAACTCCTCATATCGCCTCAAGGTGGCGGTAACAGACGACCCCCCTCGGCCTACTTGTTCTGAGGAAGCGGACCAACAGTGGAAGTCGCCTATGCCAGAGAAGAGGGATGAACTCTCCACGCCAGAAGACCACACCTAACATCCCTTTTGTTTCGCGGAAGCGGACCAACTAGGACGCCGCTCGCGAAGAGGCCTGCACCAGGTGGGAAGCCCCACGATGACCCTTATAAACCACTCACAACAGACCGGCGCTTCCAAGCTGTGAGGCAGGTGAAAAGGCGCCCGTCACTGTCGCGGAACGGCCGACAATGCCATACGCCTGTTCGGCGCCCACGCTCCCAGACAAAACAGGACCTATGTCATGACTACAGTAGTGACGCCTGCCACCATCGGAGGCGCCTTGCGTGCCAAGCATGCCGCCAGACCCATCGATGTCCGCGCTACAAGGAGATCGACTTCGAATCCCATAGTCTAATTGACCCTCTCCTGCTCGACTCTCGGCTCCCAGCAGATTGCTCGGCAACTGAGAGTAGGGGGAAGTGAGGAGGGTAAAATTGGCCCGGCCCATGACCCTCTCAACAACGACAGGCCCAAACCGGCCCCGCATCCACAACACGCCCAAGGGGCGCTCTGCAGTCGCGGCGCATCTAGGTGCGGCCCATTAGGATTCAACATCGAATTCGACAGCACAGGAAAGTTACAACCCAGGCGCTATGATCGTCGGAGACCCCTCCAACGACCGACCGTTACCCCCCACGACGTCGACGTCGACCCCACAACGGGCGAGCACGTCCCACGGGCACCGTAAGACTCGCCCAGGGACCGACCGACGTCGGAATAACCGCCCTCCAACGAAAAACTCCCTCCAAAATCGTTAGAGACGTTACTCCACTACCCACGCCCTTCCCCGCTAAAGGATAGGACTCATTCTCCAGGACAGCCCCCTATAAAGAGGACATCGAGAGAGAAAAGAAGTACAATAGTTCATTCTGCCAAATCGCTACCCAAGAGCACAGAGCTACTAGCCTACTCACGAAAATAGAGAAGGTGGTACCTGACATAAAAATTAGATTTCAACCTCTACAATAGTCATTAAGAAAAAAAAAATTAAATATAATTAATAATACTAATGTTAATTATGATCATCGATGAAAAATAGTAACACTAATCATAATTAATAAGAAAGATAAAATGGTCTTTTTATCATGACTATTCTCATTTACACCTTTATTTTTTACAAACAAGATAATAATACTACCGTACTTATGTCTCGCGAATCAAACGTAGAATAAAGATATAAATAAATTAACTTGACATAACTTACACCTATTCTCCTCAAAAGTTATTCTCTAACCAAACCAAACGAGACCTTATTAAACATGTCATTTGTACACGAGAATGCTTGGCTTATGTTGTCGTCGTTGGAGTAGACCCCTGAGAGAACTGCAGCAAATATTACCTTCCGTATGGCCAGCTGCAACCAGCTAAAGGTCAATACAAATTATGTACACCTTCTCATCACGGTTGCAGGCTTTTGGCTGGGGGGGTGTGAAATGCCAGCTCCGATCATTCTGTATTTAACATCCCCAAAGTTGAAATCCCACATTCCGGTTGTGACGATTAAATCTGAAGCGTTTAAGAGAACGCCGTGTCAAGACATGTAAACTCGAAAAGTATGGCAACCGCAGCATGTCCATTGACCGAGCAGCTTTAGAAAGTTGGGTGCTCAATAACTCGGGCACCTCACAAGCTTGTGTTGCGTACAACTTTAGACCAGTGTGGCGACACTTGTATGAAAATAAGCTTAACATAAAATTTAGATAAAATAAAAATACATGAAAATAAGCTTAACATAAAATTTAGATAAAATAAAAATACTAATTATTCGTGTGAACAGGTAAATTTATTATCCACCTTGAACAACGTATGTAGTGCGTGGACTTCACATCTTATCAAGTTTACACGTATTTCTAATAAGATTTTTAATAATATAAAAATAATAAATAACTATTTAAAGATAAAAAATAACTATCGAAGAGTGATAAATAACTATGTAAAGATGACAAAAAAACATCTCACGTCAATTTTCACATATTTTTAAAATGACAAGCGAGATTTTTAATATTATTTAAAAATGACAAAATTATTTAAAATTAAAAAATAACTAAATATACAAATAATTATGTAAAAATGCCCAATAACTGATTCCTATCAATTTTCACACATTACTAAAATAACAAATGAAATTTCTAATACTATTTAAAGATGACAAATAATTATTTAAAATAAAAAATAACTATATTAAAATGACAACTAATCAACTAAAAGTGATTTTTACAGATTTCCGACAAATAAGACTTTCAATATCATTTAAATGTGAAATAATTATCCAAAAGTGGCAAATAACTATCTAAGAATAATAAATACATGAATAAAGATGACAAATATATGAAAATATTAATAAATATTTAAAAACTTTTAATAAATAAGACTCACATGTCAATAATATGAACCAAAACACATTAGAGGGATAACCTTTCAATCAATCCAAAGAGTTAGCTAACATTTCTCCTGGATAAATTGTTCTCTCCATTCAACAAGGCCAAGATGTCGAGAAGTTTAACTTTTATGATCCCAAACCCAAATCTCCGTTGACTGGTTGGGTTTAAGATAAACATCAATATTGCCACACTCCAATCACGGATGAGAGTGGCACTAGGAGACACGATGATGCAATTTCTTCACACGCTTCTTCAGCAACCCACATCATAGTACTTCTCGAAGCCCACCCATTTCAAAAACATGGCCACCACCTTTGTCATAATGTAGACATGGCCACAGATACCAGTCTGCCATATCCGGGTAAGTTTTAATTAAACATGGCATCAATTGGGTGAACAGCCCGCAACGACGACGATGATGATTCAAGTTGACATAAAGATCTTTTACATAGGCATTATCACCACATAGTACAATATATACAGAGAGATTGGGAGATACAAGCAGCAATGAGCTGGAAGTAGAGATCACTTAAACTGGGCAGCTCTGGCATTACCATGCATAACAGATATTATGAACATTTAAACCTAAAAGATTATTATCCCCAGTAAATAGAAACAGGCAACAAACAATAAAACAAAAATAACTAAAAATAACTTACCATGTAAAATCAGGATTCAGAGCTGCACTTCCGTTGCCTACCACCCACCCAACCCCCCACCAAAAAAAAAAAACACTTCATATAGCTTCTCAACGAGTGTTGCAAGTACTAGATGGCAATCCCCAACATACGAGAAAATAGCATACAGACTGACTTAGCGATACATAAACAATTAATGGGTTAAGAAAACCTACCGAATGCCAGCAAACAAAAAACAAAAGCCCTAAATAACAAAAACAAGATTTGCAGTGATGCGGAGGGCTGGGGCTTGGCGTTCGACTACAGTAGACATGCTGAAGTTTATCTACTAGGCCACCGGCAAGCTAATATATTGTACATCCTCTTGGGGAAACAAACACTACAGGATAAGCCGACGTGGGCAGCCGTTGGTATTCCACGTCTGGGAAGAAATATCAAAACAGCCTTCCGGATCATCACGACGGCACTGCAAAAGAAACACGGTATATAACACCATATCGGGCTCTGAATATTATGACAATACAGGCGGATGAACGAAACCAAAGAATGGCAATATTGCGTAGAAAGAGAACAGATGCAACGTGAGATTGAATCCCGAGATCTCCTAAAGTGGTCGATACCTCTTTTTATGGGGATGTTTGCATATAAACCATTCTTAAAACAAAAATGACAAATTTACCACTCCTAGATTTGTATCAGCACAGCATCATTATAAATGTAGATAGGGTACACCTTTTGCATATTAAAAAAAAGTGCCAAAAGACCACTCTGTGGTCCTTTCACACTATCTACATTTTTAATGATACATGTCCAAATGCAAATGTGGGAGTGGTAAATTGGTAATTTTATTTAACAAAGGTTTATAGGCAAAACCCCCCTTTTTTTCCTTTGACTTCAACTCTTGATGACTTCTTGTCTTTCACTAATGCTTTTGAGGAAGAGTTCATTTTTTGGTCCTACTCCCTTGCACTAAAGCGCAAATGCATCATACGAATGACCACACAGGACCAATGCTACATAACTGGGAACTTGTTTGTTTAAATATATTCAGAGTGGCATCAATTTTTTTCTTCTTAAAGGGTAATATTCTGCCAGAATTTTAATTTGTTTCTTGCATCAAAAATGAGATTGCAATAAACAACTTCACGGTATACATCTAGTCTATTTTAGGAAACAGTATCAACAGGGTTCTATTGGAGAAAAACTAAATACTTTTGCAGATATATTGGATTCAGCATTGTTTGAGAAAACTTTGATGCTTTCTCTCCACACGCTGGTGATGTAAAAGATTCGTTGGAGTGAACAACTGCATTACCATACTTGAGGGGAAGAAATACTGAATATACTAACAATGAGATGAAACAAACAGATGCACACGGTAAAGAATTGTAGCTTACTGTAAGTAGACGTGTCTATTTGCTCAGGCAGCTCCTTGATGTCAACTTCGAACCTTTCTTGAACCTAAATATGTGGAAGTAGGAAGTGAGATTACGGTTTCATAAATATCTCCGTAGCTGGCAATTGATAGTGGTGACAGACCTGATTAAGAACATCAGAATCAGAACCAGAAGACACGAATGTAATAGCAAGACCTTTGGTTCCAAAGCGGCCAGCTCTGCCAACCTGGAGTATTTCCACAAACCCCAAAAGAATGATGGCAAACCTTGGTCAAATTACGTTGATTACAATAGGTAGGAAGAGAGCTGACAAAGCATAACAATAAGAAGCATGGAGCTTTCACAAGACAACATCCAGAAGCAGGTGACATGTCATTGCCATCATGTTACAGTCAAGTAAAGATCATTTAATGGTTCAATCACAATTAAGATCATCATTAGCACAAGTCATGCCTCCTTGGTGCGTCGTGTTGGCCATTTAATAGCATTTGTTAGAACAATACAGGCAGATGAAAATATATGAAGATTACCCTGTGCAGGTATGTATCAGCAGAATCCGGCATATCATAGTTGATGACGATATTAACACGCTCAATGTCGATTCCTCTGCCAACAAGGTCCGTTGCAACAAGAATCCTTTTATGTCCTTCCTTGAAGCCCTTGTACCTAGTCAGCCTGTGTAATGCCCCAACATGAGATCATTCATGGGGATAACCAGAATAATCTGACAAGTATAGCACTTGTCCATCAGTTGGAAAAAAAAAAACAAAGCAAAATACATAAATAATCTACCTCTCTTCCTGAGACATCCCAGAGTGGATGCAGATGGATGGAAAATTACACTCCACGAGTAACTTGTTAAGCTCTGCAGCTCTGCTGACGCTCTTCACGAAGATGACAACTTGATTGAAATCAAGGGCATCCAAAAGATCATTCAATTTGCGGTTTTTCTCAATTTCGCTCAGTTTGATGTAGTGCTGATCAGAGGAAAATAACAGACATGATCCTCCATTCCACACAACAGAGAAAAACTAAAAAATGCACAATATCACAATAAATACCTGCACTAGACCGTGCAAAGTCAACTTAGCCTCATCATCTACATATATTTCCATAGGCTGAAAGGGAACAAATGTCAGATTGAAGAAAATTAGGGACTTCTCCTCAAGTTAACTGAATCCGGTAGCAAATGAATGACGCACGAAAAATCGCTCATCCACGATTCCACGCCGCCTGATAGAAATGATTGCTGCCTCACGGGAACATGCTTATCCCTACTGGAGGACCATGCATGACAAACCCAACAAGGCCACAGTGACAAAACTGACTCAACTTAGGTTTGAGTTGAGGCCTTCCTTCCCAGATCCCTATAAAGTACCTATTCTTCCCAGTTGGCAGTAGGCAGGACTAATCTCAAACTGAAGATGTAGTAGCCCAGGCAAATAGGTCTACGTTGTGTGAACATTATGCTATGGACTAATCCCTAAACAAGAAAATAACAATTTCTGGTCATCTCCCCAAGAATAGGCAGCTTAGAAATCTAAACCTATTTGAGGTACACAATGCCAGTACTTTCACCATCGCCACCATTGCCACAGATGAACAATCACCCTCGCAAGAACTCAGTGTATTAAAAGATGACTTCTAAGTTTGAGGAAAGCTGGCCACAGAACATTACATCTTGCATAAACCTCTTGCAAACAGGACGAATCTCCTTGCTGAGTGTAGCTGAAAACATCATAACTTGCTTATCATGAGGAGTCATCTTGAAAATTTCCTGGACATCTCTCCGCATGTCTATGAAGGATAAACCGCCAAGGAGCAAAGAAAATTGAAATACATTAGCCATTAGACACAAAAATAGATGATGTCCTTCTGGGATAAAATCCTCAAATGTTCATTGAAAATCCAAAAGACAAGCAGAACAGAGGGAGAGAGTAAACAGTAAGTAAAACATGTACCAAGAGACTCGAGCATTTTGTCACACTCATCGAGGATAAAGTGCCTCACATTCTTCAGTACAAGGTCTTTATCTCTGGCTAATGCAAGTATCCTTCCAGGCGTCCCAACAACAATATGAGGACACTCATTCTTAAGTAAATCCTTGTGCTTCTTGATGTGCACTCCCCCATAAAAGACAGCAACTTTTATGTCAGGCACGTACTTGCTGAATCTTTCAAATTCGTGACAGATCTGAAAAAAGAATGTAAGAGTTATAAACAATGTAAAATACATATGCACTAACTAACAATAATAAACAAATAATAATTATTCCACAGATCATAAACATATTAAGGAAAACAAAACAAGTCAAGGTTTTTTTAAGAAAAAGGACCTGATAAGCCAATTCTCTGGTATGGCATAAAACAAGTGCTGCTACTTGGCCAGAAACAGGCTCAATCTGCTGAAGAGTTGAGAGAACAAACACAGCAGTCTTCCCCATCCCAGATTTTGCTTGGCAGATGACATCCATCCCCAAGATAGCTTGTGGGATGCACTCATGTTGGACTGATGAAGAATCAAATAAAATTGGAGCGAAGTAACCCTCAGTAAGTAAAAATGGCCTTCTGGATCCTTTAATCGAAACTTACTAAATCAATTTCCCCTCCAAAATCAGGAATGCGGAAGTGGAGTATTACCTGAACAATCAACAAAAATGGTTTGGGTGTCACCAATAGGGAAACAAAAAAAAATCCAAACTGCATAACTAAGAGATGCATGCATGAAGACTGAACTAAAACAATTAGTTGAAGTAACACAAGTTTATGCCTCTCTCACATAGATGTTCTCAACTTTAGCAATTAAAAACACAGCTGCACAATAAAGACTGTGTTTAAATTGGACAGGAGGAGAAAATGCATTTGTCACTGATATCATGCACAAGGAAAGAATAGTGGTTAACCGATATGAATTAACCAAAATGGCTGAATGGGACTTTAATGTCAATTAAATGCCTAAAAGATATATGAAAGATCAGAATAAATGTAAGTAAACAAAACACATGGCAAACATCACAATTTACAAATGAGGGCAATGTTTAGTCAACCGATTCAACCAATCAGAACATAGTATCATACTGCTATGCCACTACCAGCTACCCCAAAAATATCTTACTAACAGATAATCACATACAACACCAATGGGCATTACTGTAAGGAAAATTGATTCATTCATAACAACATGCATGCCAAAGGTAATACTCAATAATAAAAAATATAAGCACGAGTGACAGATTATTAATAGAGTAGTAAGGTTTCTCCACAGTGACCTGGAGGTCATGTGTTGGAAACAGCTGCCTACAAAAGAGCAGGGGTAAGACTGCACATGCCAAACCACCCAATAAAAATATCTTACTAACAGCTACATTTTTATTTAAATACAGATGAAGAGAACTAGCTTAATCCTTGCCTTCGGAAGGATGCTCAAATCCTGAATCTACAATTGACCGCAGAAGTTCTGGTTTCAAGAGAAAATCTCTGAATCCAGAGCTGTGAATTCCAACGTAACCCCTGTTGCATAAAGTAATTCAGTTATAAGTTTACGTGAAGATTCCAAGATCAAATTAGACACCATACAAGATCAAATGTACTCAATATAACTGAACTGCATCATTGACATGTGCTAAGACAACATTGGTACCCAAAAAAATGAATATACTAACCAAGTAATCCAAAAACATTTGCATGCAGAAGCAGTACTTTACGAATAAAGTTTCAGATAATATTGCAAAACCTCAAGTATGTACAGGGTAACCTCATACAGCCTTGCAATTTGTGAACATTAAGGCTACATATTTGAATATACTAAATAAAATAATACCAACTCCAACACACCATCCGTTATAACAAAGTTCAAAATAAAGTATCAAAGAGATATAATCATCACACAATTTATTTAAATTTTAATATTAATAGAATAACAATAAACCCTGAAGGAGTTTCACAAACATATGAGTCTCCTTCAGCAAGGCTGATTCAATACAATAATGCTATATTAAGAGTCTAATCACTAAGTCACTTGTCATATTAAATCGGATGTAAGAAATACAAAATAAGACTATGGCTTTGGCAGCCAAAAACTTTTAAATTGGAAACAATTATGGTTTCAGAAAGATGAAACATTGTGCATGGACTCTCAAAAATAGAGGAAACACACAGATCATTTGATTGAGAACTGACCAAATAGAGATGGTGAAAAGGACTTCAAATATTATTCTAAAAAGAAACAGCACACCACAGAGCAATTGTGTTTATTAAGCACAGAATAATTCGAGAAGATGTCATTTCACAAAGATAAATTCTTGCAAATTCTTGCAAAATGATACAAATATTTGTCTGAGCATGTAAATCCCCGCTAAATTCCAATGCCGCAATTCAAACACAGCAAATCAGCGTGACAAAACATAAATATTACACAGCAAATAATCGAACAAGTAGGGGGTGAAGATTAGAAATTAATTCACAACCGTACTTTTTGGCCACATCACTGGCACCCTTGGCAACAGCGGAATCGGGGGCCTTCTCTTCATCCTCTTCGTAGTCAAGAAGCTCCTCCTCGTAAACGTCGTTCTCCTTGGCTTCTCCCATTTGATGAGCACGAAAGTCACCAACACCTTTTCTGCACATCCAATAGAGCAAAGAACATAAGAGAAAGCAAGATAAAGGGTTCTCAGCACAATTTCAAATTTGGCAAGAAATATATGTGATTTGAGCAAAAAATTCGAGATAAGACGAACACTGAAAAGCCCAAAAATGAGAACTTTAACTTCATAAACATGGATAGCTACAGAAAAAGAATGAGGGTAACATGAAACCGGCTAAAATTTTCCGCACAAGTGTTTAGGAAATGACTAGATTTCCTCGACAAGCTAATCTAAGAAGAAGATGAAACCGGTTGAAACTTATCCACGCGGGGATTTAAAAACTGACAAAACTTCCTCGACAAGCTAATACCATACCTACAACGCGGTGTTTGGATTCTTTGATCTCGTGTGGTAGAACCAAAAAGCCTGTAGAAATCAGAGGCTCCCTCAATACAACAGTAGCTTTGCCACAGTTGCGGTAAAAAAAGTTCCCTACTTCTGCAAAACATCTTTTCGGACTTGCTCGACAATACTTTCTCCAGAAGCTAAACAGAACTTTCTGCACTGCACGACCCGTATTCGTGAACAGGGCTTCCCAATTGCCAGCTAACTATTTCTCCAAGTATTTCACAAAAGGAGTTGTTCTGCCTTGATAAAACATGACCAGATCTGGGGAAGAAAACGCCAGAACAGCCAGATCTAAAGAAAAAACACAGCTTCCGACAACATACAATTCGAGAGTACAGATGCAAACGAGAACAAGAAGAAACAGAAGGAGGAGGAGGAGAAGACCAAAACTTATAGCAGAAAGGAGAATTAGGAGGGCTACCGTTCGGAAACCCTACAGAACAAGAAGAAACCCTAACGGAAACCTGAAGGGGTGTCCAAGGGCGCACCGTGCAAAACCCTTGTGAGGAACTCGTGGAGCGCCGCTGCGCGAGGTTGGAAGGCGGAGCCGGACGGTGGAGAAGAGCGCCGGAGCAACCGCGAAGAAACCCTAGCCGCCTGCAGAGCACAAAGAAGAGAGAGAGAGAGAGAGAGAGGGAGAAGGGAGTTGGGGGGATTGGTGTGGTTTGTCGTCTATTTGTGATAAAATGAACGGGTCAGATCTGAGATCTGAAAATTTGACGGTCAAGATGATTCGGCAAAGTGCGCGATGGGGGTTTGCTCCGGACGCATTTGCGGCAAGACCCAACGGAAGGACATTAATTGCAGATGTTGGCCTTATGTTTTATTAAAACGCCACGAAGCCCGATCCCGTGAGGCCCCAAGTGTGCATGGGTCACCCGTTGACCACCCTCTTGTAGACTTCCGAGTTTTAAAAGATTTTTTCGGCATGGAATAATATTTATCTAAAATCCTCATTAAAATTCCAAAATTAACTTTGGTGATGTTTTTTAAAGAATCACCCATGTAATTTTTCTTCGGGTGCCAACAAAAAATGCAATGGGAAAAAGAGAGACGAGGCCGCCTATATGTTAAGCTTAAATTTTGATCCAAGCAATTTTAGATTAAATCAACTTAACTCAAGTTAGTGTGACTTAATTTTGCTTGGACACGACATGACCAGGGTTTGCCGACCCGGTGCGTCTCGCACCGACTCGCACGACCCGACCCGACCCAGGCCGGGACCGGGTCGGTCGGGCCGTGGGTCGTGGACGGGTCGGTTAATTATTTTATTATTATAATATATTATATTTTATATATAATGTGTATTTTTCTATTTTATTTTATTATTTTATTATATATATATATATAAAGTTGTGTTTTAGAACGGGACGGACCGGGTCGGACCGAGACGGGAGCGACCCGACCCGACCCAAGCCGAGACCGGGTCGACCGAGTCGACCGGGCCGGCAAACCCTGGACATGACACACCCAATTCTCATATCTATTTCAAAAAATTAAATTTATCTACTAAGTCGCCCAATCCAAACACTCTAACTATTGGGATCCAGGTTAAGCACTAGCCTCTTTGATAATCGAATAAGAGAGGAATAAGGGGCCTTAAAATTCAGTTCGATAAGAATGGTGAAGTTTTCCACCCATAATCCTGATTTTTTTGGAATAATTAATTCTAATCAAAAAGTAGAATTAATTGTTCTACTTTAACTCAGATACGTATTAAAAATAAAAAAGTGAAAAAATAAAAATAATTTATATGAATTTAAGTTAACCCGATTTTTTCTATTCTATTATCAAAAATGTCTCTTATGTTTTAGCCTCAAAACCTAGTTATGACTCAATTATTAGTGAATAATATATAATGTATCACCCACCACCTCTTAGCCACCGTTTGATTGAGATGTTCGGGGGATTCTAATTGTTAGAATCTTCTATAAAATCTCAATCTCAAAATGTATTAACTTGGGTGTCGGATCAAATTTTAGGAGGTGAGAGAAATGAGACACTAGTAGGGGTGAGCACGATTTAATTTGATTTGAAGAGAATTTTTCTTAAATCAAATTGAATCGAATTAAGAATTCAACTCAAATCAAATCAAACTAAATCAAATCGAATTAATTTAGTTTTCTTCAATTTAATTCAATTTGAATCATATTCATGTCTCAACTCAAAAATTAGATTAGATTTAAAAAGGAGTAAAAAAGGTAAAGTAAAATAATTTCTATCAAATAAAGTAAATATGAAAAAATAACATCAAAAGTTATAATTTGTAAGACTAAATTTTATGATATTTTCACATAAAAATTAAGAACTTAAATAGAAAGTGATTTGAAACGTACTTCATAACATTAAATTTAGAAACTTCACCGGGACGACGAGAGTTAGACTTTTAGAATTACATTTAATATTTATATATATACTAAAATCCTCTTTAAAATTCCAAAATTAACTTTGGTAATTTTTTTTAAAGAATCACCCATGTAATTTTTCTTCGGGTGCCAACAAAAAATGCAATGGGAAAAAGAGAGATGAGGCCGCCTACATGTTAAGCTTAAATTTCGATCCAAGCAATTTTAGATTAAATCAACTCAACTCAAGTTAGTGTGACTTAATTTTACTTAGACACGATATGACACACCCAATTCTCATATCTTTTTCAAAAAATTAAATTTATCTACTTAATCGCCCAATCCAAACACTCTTAACTATTGGGATTCAAGTTAAGCACGAGCCTCTTTGATAATCAAATAAGAGAGGAATAAGAGGTCTTAAAATACAGTTTGATAAGAAGAGTGGATTTTTCCACCCATAATTCTAATTTTTTTGGAATAACTAATTCTAGTCAAAAATTAGAATTAGTTGTTCTACTTTCATTCAGATACGTATTAAAGTAAAAAAGTGAAAAGATAAAAATAATTTATATAGATTTAAGTTAACTTGATTTTTCCTATTCTGTTATCAAAAATGTCTCTTATGTTTTAGCCTCAAATCCTAGTTATGACTCAATTATTAGTGAATAATATATAATGTATCACCCACCACGTCTTAGCCACCGTTTGAGTGGGATGTTCGGGATATTCTAATTGTTAGAATCTTCTGTAAAATCTCAATCTCAAAATGTATTAACTTAGGTGTCGGATCAAATTTTAGGAGGTGAGAGAAATGAGACACGAGTAAGGGTGAGCACGATTTGATTTGATTTGAAGATAATTTTTCTTAAATCAAATTGAATCGAATTAAGAATTTAACCCAAATCAAATCAAACTAAATCAAATTGAATTAATTTAGTTTTCTTCAATTTAATTCAATTTGAATCATATTCATGTCTCATCTCAAAAATTAGATTAGATTTAAAAAGGAGTAAAAAAGGTAAGGTAAAATAATTTCTATCAAATAAAGTAAATATGAAAAATAAACATCAAAAGTTATAATTTGTAAGAGTAAATTTTATGATATTTTCACATAAAAAATAAGAACTTAAATAGAAAGTGATTTGAAACGTACTTCGTAACATTAAATTTAGAAACTTCGTCGGGACGACGAGAGTTGGACTTTTAGAATTACGTTTAATATTTATATATATACTTATGTTAAATTAACAAAAATAATGTTAAAATTAAGTTAGGTTTTTAATATTATAATTAATAGTTATATATATACACTTATATTAACTTTGTAAAATTATACTTAAATTTGAGTTATTTGATTTGGCTCGAATTTTTAGAAATTAAAGTTAAAATAAATCAAAATTTTTAATACGATTCATTTTAAATTTAAATTAATTTTTTAATTTAAATTTAAATTAAATCTACCTATACGATTTAATTTTTAAATTAAATTCAAATAATAATGTGAAAAAATGACCAGAGTCCAACTTTTTCACTATCTGCGGGGATTCTTACGCACAAATTATTAGAATAATCTCTCAAAAAATCTTGGCGCTTAGAATGATTCACAATGGTTAAAAGCAGGGTTTGACAACCCGGTCCGGGTCAACCCGACCCTCATGACTCGGACCGACTTAGGCACTGGGCGGGACGGTCGGGCCGTGGGTCACTACCGGGTCACCTTATATATTATATATATTATTTTAAATATAAAATATTTAATAGATAAGTTGATTAATTGATTTCACTCGTTCAAGGGCGATTTAAATTTAAATCCCACTGGTCACATGTATTTTTTTAAGTTTTTTTTTTAAATTTTTAATTAAAAAAACTCAAATGTAAAAGTACTAGTAAGACTCAACTCGAAAACCCATCAAAGAAGCGTTCACAAATAACTTAATTAACTACGGTACGAATTTTATTTAATTATTATATTATATATATATATATATATATATATATATATATATTACGAACGGGACGAAACAAGATGATACTATCTCATCCCGACAAAAAATTGAGACGCCCCAGACAACTGATCCGACAAACCCTCGTTAAAAGGGCCTCCTGTCATTTTACCAGGGTTTGCCGACCCGCCCGACCCGGCCGACCCGGTCTCGGCGCGGGACGGGTCGGGTCGGGCGGGTCGCACAGCGACCCGATCCGCCTCTTTGGCTCTCGACGCGATTTTTTGTGAATTTTTTTTAAAATTTTTAATAAATTTATTTTGAAAGATTAAATGTTATATATATTTAAAAATATTAGAATGTAGAGTTTATTTATGATAATAGATCTATGCTACATTATACATAATAAATTATATAAAAATTACATATTACACTGCTTAATTAAACAGCCTATTATATATAATACATAAAAATTTATTTCAATTACTAAATATGTAAAAGTAAACAGTGATATAATAATGGCATTCATTCATGAAGTATAAAATACAAAAACTCACTAATCCTCGTCCATGTGTGAAGCCCGAATCTCAAAACTCACTCATCCTCCTCATCTGTGTAACCCGAATCCCAAAACTCACTAATCCTCATCATCAGTGAAGCCCGAATCCCAAAACTCATCATCAGATACATGAGATTGATCACCCGTATAATCTAACTCTATCCTAGTGGGTGGAGGTACATGTGGGTGGGACTGAAAATATGTAACCATCTGCACAAATGATGGGTCGTATGCTGCGGTGGAGGGTACATGAAAATCTGTAAAAAAAAGTCCTCACTACATCTATAGCTTTAATTCTATCATGTGCGACTGGTGCTGGTGCTGGTGCTGCTCGAACTCTGGACGTGGAGGAAGATCCTGCTCCGCCCTGTGCTCGTGGTGGAGGTACCCGGGACGTAGAAGAAGATGTCATCGGTGTGCTACGAGAACCGTATCTATCCTGTAACTGTGTCCGAAAGGAATGTCGAACATCTCCCAGAACTCGGTCGCATGCACGAACATCGCGTCCCACTCCCGCAAGGTGCTCCGCAAACCTGTGTATGCCGGTGACGCGATGTTCGCAGTATCTATAGTGCACATGTCCATCACCCTCAACAGAGTATCCATGCTCTCACGCAGGGTGACGCCGTCCGTCCATGATGACCTGCAAATGATGTAAAAGTTTACATTAGTGATTTCAATGATAAATACAGAACTCTATATATGAATAAATCTACAATTAATTATTAGTTAGTTATAAATATAACCAAATGATACATACTAATTAAGAGTATGGACCCAAACTGGGCCAGTTCCCATCTCCAAATAATTTGACATTAAATGTGGTCCGCAGATAGGACAGATAGTCTTCATAGCGCATTGAACCTGAATAGTACTCCCAGTACATGCTGACGTAGTATTCATACTCCTGCGAACCTTGTGCGTACACGACCTCTACTGGCGTAGCTGCGGCATAAGGATATGGATACGATGGGAAAAATGAACTACTGTTATCTGAGTCGCCATGATACATCGGCTGCTGCGGCCATGACCGTCCATACGAGCTTCCAGATCCCTGGGAGTCATGTGTGCTCATCCTCTCAAAATCAGACAACATGTCTTGATAGCTTGTACTGTCTGCAACCGAACTTCCATAGTAGGGATCCCAATGATCAACTGCCCGCCTCGTCTCTGCCGGTGGAACACCGTGGTCCTCATCTTGCGTGGCATGTGTGAAGTGCTGCTCCTCTGTCCATGCGCCATGTTGACGGCCCACACGACCTCTACTATGACCACTGCTGTAATCTCTGCCACCAGCACTAGTATTCTCACGAGGACTCCGTTGGCCACCTTGAGAACCACCACCTCCATGGGATGAAGACCATGTGGGTGTACTATCAGCATCGGAGTCATGACTCCCACTAATGCGGGGCTCAACAGAGGGTTCGGGAGTGTCGTCATCTGCATTGGGATCTAATGTCTCCATGTCTACAATATCTATCGGATTTAATGGTGGTCCCTTGTCCTTCTTGCTGGTGAATAATGTGGTTCATGATGATTTTTTCTTCTGTGGAGCAGGGGGCGGCTTACCTGCTGCATGTTGTGTCCCTCTAGATGCCTGAGAAGCAGAAGCCTGCTTAGATAAATTTTCAACTTACTTTCTATTATGTAAGTCTGTACGTATACCTGAGACGACTGATTGGGTGTCTTAGCCTTAGATGTTGAGCGTCGAGGCGCAGTAGACTGAGATGGTTGTTTCGATGCTACCGAAGACTACACAATTGAAAGAAGAATATATTCAATTACTAATGAATTATATATTAACAAATGTATAAATGACAATATAATTTCACCTCTCTAAATGAGGAACTCCTCCTAGCCTCTCTTGAAGTGGATAAATTTCTTGGTTCGGCAGATATTGAATGCAGCGGTGCAGCAACTCGGGACCACTGTTCTCCCGCAATGTTGTCATTTATCGGATCGACCTGCAATATATTTCTTACATCATCATACATCAATCTATGACTACGTTATCTAATGAAATTTGTGATTCGATTTTCATGTATTAATTCACCTGAGGTGGCTCTTGACGCTCAAAAATTGGAGGTTGTATCAATCGCTCCTATGATGTATCATCGTACGCATACGATGTGTCTCCACCACTAATGACGAGGTCTTCATCTAAATTAACTTCATCATCACATCCCGTTGCTGACTCGTCACCACCCAAATGCACATGGGTGTCATCTCCCTCCCCCACTGCCTCTTGTACAGCCGATGCGAGAAAAGTATTAGGCCGTGGTGTCTCGCCAGGTTCTTCAGCCTCCTCGTCCAATTCTGCCTCACCACGCTCTGTTGTGGCTCTTGCAACCCATGCTACCATAGGGTCATCATCGTCTCGCAAGTACACAGCATCTGTTGGGTCGTAATCTCCCTCTCCTCTCCTTGTATCCATTTGTACATGCCGGACCTTTAGCCTCATGTTGTAATGAACAAACACCATTTTGTCTAGCCTGCGGTGTGTTAGCCTATTCCTCAGCTTAGTATGCAAGAAGGAGAACGTCGACCAATTCCGCTCACACCCACTCGATGAGGATGTTTGCGATAGAACTCTCATTGCGATCTTCCTTAATACGGGTGCACTTGTGCCGTAATTTAGCCACCACTCAACTGCGTTTAAGACAGATCACGTACAATATAATAATTAGATGTAAAAATTACTTCTCGAGATATAGAAGGTACATTGTGAAGACACATTACCTGGGTCGAGTCTATCACGACTGGCCACGGCATTAGGTGTCGCAAATGAACCAATTCCCTCTCTAAATATTTTCATCTGCATTATCAAAAAATATGAAGTGTATATTTCATTTAATATTGTCAATGTTAAAATATCCAAGTATACCTCATTCAACGCATCAGCAGCATCTGTTGGGGTGAAAGACAATCGGTCTACCACAATGTTGACCGATTCTATCAACGTATCGTCATAAGCAAGGGCCCGAGCATATTGGAAGGCCGGATGTAGATAGTACGCTGCAATCGTAAGATAATGAATTACATATTAGTATCAACTGAAAATCACAGCTCATTGATTGGACGAGAATATAAGTGTTTACCTGCCATGTGAAGATCGCGGCTCATTTGTCTGTCCCATCTGTCCTCCACAATCTCTAGAATGGTGGATCCATATTTTTTGGACGTTGTAAGGATCTTCCGCTTGGCTGCTTCTATTTTGCTGTACACCAACCCCATGGTTGGTACTCTATCCCCATCCACGCATCGTAGAACCTCATACAGTGGCTCTATCAATGACACTAATACCTTCACTCGTTCCCAAAAATTCGAGGTGTTGACAATCCCCTCGACCTCCGCCTCTTCACGTGAAGCAGCAAAAGAGGAACTCAGCCAGGTCTCACCTCTAAACATTTGCTTCAACCCATCTTTGTGCTTCAATAGGCTCTGCAATGCGATGTAGTTGGTGGCAAATCGTGTGATGCCAGGCCTCAACAGTTCGCCGCCACAGTGCTCCCTCATCCATGCCAATACAAGTGTGTGGTTGTAGATATATTTCGTGATTTTTTGTGCCACCTCGACCACAGATTTTACCATACGAAGCTGCCCAATCTCCTTCAGCATCAGATCTACATAATGTGCTGCACAAGGGGTCCAGAAAATGTGCCGTTTTTTCTTCATTAGCTCCTCCCCAGCCTTCTTATAGTTCGACCCATTATCAGTCACCACTTGTACAATGTACTCCTCCCCAATCTCAGTCACCACTTACTCCATCAATGATAAAATATATTGGTGACTGTGAATTTGACCAGACGCATCCACTGATTTGTGAAAGAATACATGTCTGTCACAATAAACAAGGAAGTTGATCAGGCTAGATTTTGTGGTACCCGACCATCCATCACACATCAGTGTGACTCCGTACTTTGTCCATTTCTACTTGAATGAGTCAATGTAACTCTTGATCTCAGCAACTTGTTCATCAAGGTATACGCCAGCCAATTCTCTCGCTGTAGGTGGCTGCACGTGTAGCCCTAGGACCTGTGCTTCCTGAAACATTGGCTTGTAGTAAGGGCTATTGGCTGCATTGAAAGGCAGACCCGCGTGGTGCCACCATTTTACAATAGCTTGACCAAGTTTTCATTTAGGTCCCTTCTGGCCATACGCATCGTCCATCCTCGTTTGCTTACCATGCTCTCGGGATAGTGCACCGGGCTCCACATCTTCAATGTTGATCGATTGTGTCCTTTTTCTTTGTGTCCCCGAGTCACCAGTCAATAAACTCCTTATGCCTCGTGATTGTCGAGTCGTAGATGAACCACCACTCCCTGATGCTCCGGTCCTCGCCGCCTCGCGACTACGGACAACAGTCTCCTCGGGATGTCTTGACTCTTCCCTGCTCTGACGTACTGCCTCACAAAACTGGGCTTCGTATGGATCGTTCACAGTGACATACACATCAGGCTGCTCAGTACGTGCTTGTTCGTCTTCGTCACTGGGTGTCCATGCACATTCCTCCTCATTGCTGCCACTTGGGCGCCCGCTCACTGCCGCTTGATCTCTTTTCTTCTTTTTTTCCTTTTCTTGCATCTCAGCTCTCTTCTCCCGCAGGTGCCTAGCCATTGCAAGTTTCACATCTCTAGGTACATGGGTACACCCAGCAACCTCAGAGTATCCTGCCCCGGCTCCTCCTGCCAAATACTTCTTCAACCGAGACACCCCTCCTCCCCGGTGTTCTATTTTACAATAGTTACAACGCCAACACCTACGGTTGCCATCCAACAAAACTCCGTGTGACCACCCAATATCATTTGTTCGTTCCTTAGGAGCCATATTAAGTACTTAACTGTATCTCCTAAATGTAAGAAATACAAATCATATTAAGTACAATATTTTAAATAGAGACTAACAATGAAAATAATATCATTATTTCTATAATATGCAAGACTAAATTCAATATTTACTACATGTCAATATAATTTAGTTCAAAATAATATCATTATTTCTAAAACATGCATATAATGCTAATTTTTTATTTAATACACCTACATTTAATTTAAATTTATTTGTAACATATTTATCAATAATTATATATTTAAATTATAAACATGTCTAATTAAATTACATTATATTAAATTATTTATCAGTAATTATTACATTAAATTTTAAACATCTCTAAACAAATTTTAAATTATATTATAGATCTAAATTAACTTTAAAATTATTTATAAAATATTCAACACTATTTACATTAAAAATATGTCTACTTAAATTACATTATACATCTTAATTAAATTTAAAATTATTTGTAAAATATGTATCAATAAATTTATATTTAAATTCAAAACATCTCTACTTAATTTAAATTATAAATATTACCTTTAATTTTTTGTAAAATATTTCTCACTATAGATATATTTAAATGAAAAACATCTTTAAAATTTTTGAATTAAATATTATGTTATTTTACGTCTACAACTAATAATGAAAATAATATCATTAATTCTACAAAATTAAAATTTAATTTTAATACATCTCAATTAAATCTAATATTTAAACATGAATTAAATAATATATCAAACATAAATATATTTCTATAACATGAATTAAACGATATTTATATTATTTCTACAACATGAATTAAATAATATATCAATATATTTAATTCTACAATATGAATTAAATAAAAATTATATTTTTTCTACAACATTAATTCAACAATACATCAAAAATAATATTAAACAATGACAATCTAACAAATTTTATTCTTTTACTTATTTAAATTAAAAAAGATATAAAATTTTAAAAAAATTAAATTTTTTTTCCTCCCCCCCCCCCCCGTCCCCCCATGGCGGCAGCACCCCCACCCCCCGTCCCCCCACGGCCCCACGGCGACAGCACCCCCCCCGTCCCCCCCGTCCCCCCACGGCGGCAGCACCCCCCTCGTCCCCCCCCCCCCGTCCCCCCACGGCCCCACGGCGACGGCCCCACGGCGGCAGCACCCCCCCCGCCCCCCCGTCCCCCCCACGGCCCCACGGCGGCAGCACCCCCACCCCCCCCGTCCCCCCCCCCTGTCCCCCCACGGCGGCAGCACCCCCACCCCCGTCCCACGGCGGCAGCACCCCCCCCGTCCCCCCCCCCCCCGTCCCCCACACGGCGACAGCACCCACCCCCCGTCCCCCCACGGCCCCACAGCGGCAGCAACCCCACCCCCCCCGTCCCCCCCCCCCGTCCCCCCACGGCCCCACGACGACGGCCCCACGGCGGCAACAACCCCACCCCCCCGTCCCCCCACGGCCCCACGGCGGCAGCACCCCCACCCCCGTCCCACGGCGACAGCACCCCCCCCGTCCCCCACACGGTGGCAGCACCCACCCCCCGTCCCCCCACGGCCCCACAGCGGCAGCAACCCCACCCCCCCGTCCCCCCCGTCCCCCCACGCCCCCACGGTGACGGCCCCACGGCGGCAGCAACCCCACCCCCCAGTCCCCCCACGGCCCCACGGCGGCAGCACCCCCACCCCCCCGTCCCCCCACGGCGGCAGCACCCTGTTGACACCTGGAAAATGAACAAGGGTGGAAGTATAATTGAAAAGAGGGTCTGACCAACAGTGAAAGACTAATGATGAAGCTTATCAACCTTTCACCCGGCTGAAGCCCTTGTCGGCCAAAGCCGATGCCCGGTGCCAATGTCACTCAGACGGCAGCACTGATAAAGCAGCAGTCACTCGACTAATGAGACCTTCCAGCTGTACTACTGCTTCGTCCAAGAAGTCACAGATGATATGTCAGGGTAAGTCAGATGTCGGCTTACTGACGGAAGTAATATGAGATAAAGATGAAGCCGGCACCGGCAGATGAAGATGGTAAAGGCCCCTGAAAAGATAGAGCAGAAGAAGAATCGTCTACACAGATTATACACCCGGCTGAGGTCTTCCCAGACTAAAGCTGATGTCCGAGCTCGTCACCATTAGAGTGACGATATTGATAAGATGATACCCGGCTTTGTCACCGTTCAGATGACAATCCTGATAAGACCCCTATCTACGGACTGATAAAACCCCTGTCTACGGACTGATGAAACCCCTGTCTACGGACTGATAAAACCCTGTCTGCGGACTGATGAAACCCCTGTCTACGGACTGATGAAATCCTTGTCTACGGACTGATAAAACCCCTGTCTACGGACTGATGAAATCTCTATCTACGGACTGATGAAATCCCTGTCTACGGACTGATAAAACCCTGTCTGCGGACTGATGAAACCCCTGTCTACGGACTGATGAAATCCCTGTCTACGGACTGATGAAACCCTGTCTGCGGACTGATGAAACCCCTGTCTACGGACTGATAAAACCCTGTCTGCGAACTGATGGAGATTGCAATCGCGATTTCAATACAAGATATTTCATAGATGATAGACCCTTTGGGATGATGATACATTTAAAGAAACCCCAAGTGGGCCTATATGAAGGTGGCGCCGAAAGCCCATGTCGAAGCCCAGATACGGGCGCCGAGAGATCAAATTTGAGCGCACCGGGAAGCCTGCCTCAAGCGCGCCGTGAAGATGCCTGCCGAGAAGGAAAAGGGAAAAGGGTTATAAAACCCCCTCCCTTCGAAGAGAGAAGCAGCGAGATAGCAAGAAAGAGGATAGACAGAAAAGAAAAGAAGAAAGAGACGAAGAAGAAAAGAGCGAACAGATAGCCAGAAAGAGAAAGAGAAAGGAAAAGAGAGGGAGAGAGTCTCCGTCGAAAGAAGAAGCAGAAGAAAGGAAAGAAGAAGGGCTCCAGGTGGGCTGATAGGGGGAGGGAGAGGAGTCAATGCTCCACCCTCCCCCCCATGTTCGATGTTTCTTTTTCTTCTTTTTACTGATTCTCCGTATGTAATAGTCGAAGTCTTGATGTTTAGATTATTCATACGATTCTTTCCCTGTTCCTCCCCTCTATGTTTCTCGATGTAAATGATGGTGAGATGAAGTAAATGCAATGGCCGTGATGGATTTTAGGCAATACTATCTTCTTTTGTCTCCATATGTATGCATACTGTTTGTATGAATGCCCCATGGGCGAAATGACTCAGGCTTCGGAGTCAGGTCTGTTCTTCGAACGGGGATGAAGGTAGAACCCCCACCCTTGTTCAATGGGTTGCTGGGTTCTATTCTCTTCTTTCTTCCCGCTTCAATAGCATGCCCTCCGTATGTATTTGAGTCTGTTCCTCAAGCCCCTTGTGCTGTCCGGGAACCAGAGACATCAATCTCTTGGTTCCCTGGCCCGCCGGCTATAAATGATGCATTTGAACCCGTAGACGAATGCTACCCTGGATCCCCATTCCAATCGTTGAATGATTAGGGTCTGAGGTCTCAGCATCAAGGGTTCTCTCATTGCAGATCTGCTTCCCAGATGATACCATGCTAGTCCGGGGGATCAGAGACAGCCATCTCTTGACTCCCCCAGACGTCTGGCAGTATACAGATAAAGGCTACTCAGCCCCGATGATGGTCTCTCCTCCTCCTGATGATCTGGCCTTTCAGATCCCTTGGCATCCTTCCAGCAGAGGTGTTCGTGGAATCTCCTCATACTCCCCTGATTCGGCCTCGATCTGAGCCATAAAACCCAGAAATCCCAGAAACAGAGCATCGTTTTTGAGCTCTGAAACCCTGAAATCCTTCTGCATATTCATCTTCTCGGCGTGCGAGTTTCCCCGCCGAGAACCATAAGGCCGAGAGGCCTTCCCCTCCTTTCAGCTAAATGACAAGTCCTTTTGTGAAGCACCCACAGTCCACAGCCTCCCGGCGCTAGGCTCCCGGCGCGGCCATGAGCGCGCCGGGAAGCCTTGTGCCGAGAGCTCCCTCCATCCACCAAATGCCCAGGTCGAGAGCCCCCCTTGGCCAACCAAATGTCTAGGCCGAGAGCCCCCCCCTTCTTTGACTGACCAAAACCCTAGCCGAGAACCCCCTTTCTGGCCGATCAAATCCCTGGCCGAGAACCCCTTTGGCCGATCAAACCCCTGGCCGAGACCCTCTTCAAGCCAATAAAACCACGCCGAGACCCCCTTGGCCAACCACTAAAACCATGCCGAGAGCCATCTTCTTGCCAATAAAACCACGCCGAGAACCCCCCTTGGCCAGCCAGTAAGCCACGCTGAGAGCCCACTTGGCCAATCAAAAAGCCACGCCGAGAGCTCCCCTTGGCCAACCAAGAAGCCACGCCGAGAACCCCCCTTGGCCAACCAGTAAGCCACGTCGAGACCCCTCTTCTTGGCCCAATGAAGCCCAGTCAGGGGACTTTCTCCCCACTGCCATGAGACCGTCATGAATGATCTGAGAAGATACAGTAATGGGGAGGACCTCCCTCCCCTACAGCCCTCATTCCCGATCCGGATTCCACCCTTATGAACCTAAAGGGCCATGTCGTTACATGCGTTCTGAAGGGTTTCAAGGGGATATTGACCGATGAAACAGAGGCAAGCGATGTCCCGGGGCCCGGTGCCCATCCTCATTCGGTTGTCATCCCGGCATTCCGTGGGTGATGACCTATCTTCTCTTGGCACAATCCAAGTCAAGGGGACATGCTGCCGAAATTCACACACACCTGGCCAGGTCACTGTGATATTATCTCTCAACCCCGTCGGCCCACGGAGTCATGCCTTTGTATGCCCTCCGATGGTCCCCTCGAAGGGGGGATATAAACGTGCTACCACACCCGTATGGGGCATGCCATGGCATGCCGGTCCCTATTCGGACTCCGGGTCAATTATGCCCGATCCTTTACGGTTCCCACTTTGCCACTGCATGGGTGGTTTCTTATTCCCCACTTGGCATCATCCAAGATGGTGGGAATATGCCGTCGGATTTGTCCCCGTAATTAACAAACCCCTGCTTTGCCCGAATACATTTAACGTCTTGCAAACAGATGAATTTTGTCTCCTTTGAGCATACGGCTTTACCGCTGCCTTCCTCCTACCTCTAGCGTTTAATCAAGGGTTGTCTTCCTTAGGGAGGACGTAATTAACGTCATAGCGTTCAGGGTATGACGGACTTCTAGTCCAGACACGATCACTCACAATCGACTGACCATGTCAGATCGAGCGCACAATAAAATTGTCACTTCGGTGACTGGCACGCCAATGAACCAATAAATAGATAAACCAATAAATCAATAAACAACCAATCAACCCAATAAACCAAATTAAATAAATAAACAAAGACTTCATATCCTCATCCACACACATGGATGACGATGACGAAAAAATCCGCGTCCACAAGTCTGGCACGCCCGGTGGGACTTAGTCTCCCTTCATCTTTACGCTAAGGTAGGAGGCCCAGCGGGCCCCCCTCAAATTTCTGATTCCGTGTGTTTCCTTGTTTCCAGGAAACTACGATGACAACACAAATCGCGTCTGTATGCTTCGACAAGCAACCGGTGGACATGCACGTCCAGGAGGGGTACCTGGCGGTACCACTGGCGTTCGGTTCGTTTCCCCCAGCTGTCGGGCTGCCCAACTGCTTGGGCGTTGTCTACACCGACCTTCTACAGGTCGATAACGAGGAGCAAGGCGCTGCTGCAAACGCCCCAGTGGAGGCCGCTGATCGCAAGGATGGCTTACCGAAGAAAACGGCCCCCACGGCCGTCGCCTGCTACGTCCATCATATCCAGAAAAGGGACATGGTCCCCACTGCTGCCCAGAAGGGGAAGAAAACCAACCGGAGGAGCCGGTCTACTGCTGTTGATCGTCGCCTTTCCAATTCCGGAAAGACGATAATGATGGGTGCTATTAGGGCGAACCTCGATGGTCGCCCCAGGGGAGTCCGGCCGGACAGAATCGTCCCGACCATCCCAACTGACAACAAGTTCCAGGTTTTGGCCGCTAGGAGGGCCAACTGGGAAGCTGCTGAAAAGAAGCTGCTGGCGCCCAAGCCAGCAAAATACAAACAGGTCTGGCGACCGAAGAGGATCCAAAGCTGGGCCCCAGCTGAAGACAGAGAGAACCTCACTGATATCACTGTTGCCCGCCTCAGAGCAGGGGGCAGAAGGGAGATGAAGAAAGATGAAAGAAATGCTACTGCTGTCTACCCCAGGACCCGGGGGAAGAGAGATGAGATTGAGGGTCAAGAAAGAAATATGATTGCTGTTCGTCCCATGATGAGGGGCGGAAGATATGAGACCAGGGAAAACTTCACCAACACCCATCCCATAGCCAGGGGCAAGAGATGGGAAGAGAAGAGCTACAATGCTGCTGCCAACCGCTGCCAAGTTGGCGATATGAGAAGAAGTGAACCAGTCACTATGCTTACTGCAAGAAGATCAGGAGCCTGTGCCAGACAGGCTGATATCTTCAAATATCCCAGGGCCGAACATCTGAATGCTCGGGTGACAAGACTAGCCCGGCAGCAAAAGGGCCAGGACAGACTGATGCTCCGACCTGAGCCGAAAAGGCGCGACCCAGAGGAGACTAAGCAAGTAGTCCAAGATTACTTCCACTACCTAGGGAGCTCTGCCCTAGGCCAGCAAAGACTATCCCGTGCCTTGGGCATCAGGGATGATGAAGAAGGAGAAACCTTCCAAGAAATGATGATCGAAGCCTCTTCCTCCGATTCAAATGACTATGAAGAAGGCCCCAGGGTCGGATATAATGAAGAAGACCTGTACGAGGAAGAAGCCAAAGAAAGAATATCGGTCTTTGACCGGCTCAGATATCCTAGTCAAATAAAAAGAAAGGTCTACAGGCGGAAAGGAAAGATGCGAATCTTCGCCTGCAATATGGCTGGACTGGCCAGGGGGCAGGATATACTACCAACTCAGCCAGAGGAATTGCTCAGGCTGGCAACTAGACCTGGTCCTGTCACAAGAAGAGGCCAGGCAGCAAAAGATAAAATCAAAATTGATGATGAAGCCCGCAGGGTTACCACTATGACAGTTAATGTGGTAACAGCGGAAGATGGAGATAACCCCTTCGTTGATGATGCTGAAGGGACTTCTGAAGATATACAAATTCCATCAACCATGGATCCCATGATCCAGATGATGTTCAGAAGATACCAACAGGAGATCAATGCTCTCCGAAGACAGCTCAATGAGAGACAGGAAGCTACATCAGTCTCGAAGCAAGCTGAACCTGCGGGGCAGACATCCAGCTCCACAGAAACAACTATCCTGGCTAATCCTCTCTTAGCTGATAAGGGCAAAGCACCAAGTCAACCTGTTCCACAGCAAACGGTAGCTCAGCCCTCTGTGTCTCAGACACAGCCTACCGCGCCCATCTTGCGCGCCACTGTGATGACAACTCCTCACAGCCAGCAACAAGCTCACTTCTTCCCAGAAGAGATAGATCCAGCTGTAGCCCACAAGCAGATGATTGAAAGAATTGTGGAAATGAAGCTGTCAGAAAAGACTGGTGGTGATGCGGGTACTTATGATGTGTACAAGGTACCGTATCCTCCCCAGTATGCTGCCAAAAGACTACCTCCAGGCGTCAGCAAGCCGCCAAAGTTTGAGAAATTCAATGGCCAGGGCTCCCCCAGAGAGCATATAGCCTACTATACTACCATCATGGGCGACCTAGCAGTCGATGAAGCCTATCTGCTCAAGTTCTTTGGCTCGTCCCTCACTGGGTTGGCCTTTGAATGGTATTCAAGCTTGTCAGCAGGATCAGTGGTTGATTGGCCCGATATGCAGAGAAAATTCCGCGACAGGTTTCATGTCACGGAAAGGGAAATCACAATAGCAGAACTGTATGCTACCAGGCAGAAACAGGATGAAACTGCACTGGAGTACATCAAAAGATGGAGAAATCTAGCCATGAGATGCAGAAGACCTCCTCATCAGGAGGATGCAGTGCAGATATGCAAGCAGAACCTCAGGAGGGAGGTACTAGAAAAAATGATCGGTGCAGATGTCAAAACATTTGACCGACTGAACAATATAGTGGCGGAGGTCGAGGCGTTCTTGTCCAAACGTCCGACCGTCAATGCTCCCGCCATGCCAAAAGGTAAATCCAATGATCGGCGGCCGTCACACTCTGAGGCCAACACCGTCGATTTTAGAACCTTTGAGCAACAAAAAGGGAAGAAAGGGGCAGATGAAGCTCCCCCGATGGCAGATACAGCAGAAAGAAGAGACAAAGTCTCTCTGAGGGACAGGATGAGAAGGGCTTACTCTTTTCCCAAGGATAAGACTGCAGCATTATTTAACTGGGCATATAAGTTCAATAAGGTAACATTGCCTGAACCGAAGAAGCCCGAAGATGCAGAAAAGAAAGATGATCCGATGTTCTGTCCATTTCACCGGGTGTTGGGGCACCCAATTGAGGACTGTTATGTCTTCAAAGATATCATGGAAGGAATGGTCAAGAAGGGTGAACTGCAGCTGGGAGATTACCAGGTGAAGCCTCCTCGGCCACATGAGCTTCCGCCCTGGAGGGTGGCCGCTAATATGATCTCAATCTATCAACAGCTGCCTAAGGAAGCCATTGAAGAATGCACCAGGCACACCTATGAAGCCTGCCTCCTCACCCCATTGAGAGATCAGGAAGGATGGCAGACGGTACCCACAAAAAGCAGAAAGAAGACTCCCGCAGCTAAAACCAACGGAGCAGTTATCCGGGGTGTCACCCCAAGGCCTGAGTCGCCTCCAATAAAGCCAATATGGCCTACAGTTGAGACCGGACCAGTCATCCGGATCCATACTCGCAACCGGAGGAGACAAACTCCCCTCCCTGCACATAAAGAAGAAAGTCCTGCAACCAGGCGTCTGCAGCAATATATTAATGAGCTTGATGAGTATGAGCAGAAAAAGCCGAAACACCTGTTGGTGAAAGACTGTATACTCTGGGAGCAGCTCGAAGAATTGAAAATTGAAGAGCAGCCGGAGGCAGAACAAAGAAAAGATGAGACTGAGTCCTTCTGGGGGCAGGAATTAGCAAAGCCAACTTCCCAGAAAAAGAAGAGACGGCCTAAGGCCAAAAAGGGAAAGAAGGTCACGACAGTACAATGCAATACTCTGTCGGTACTCTTTTCTCTGCCCGGGGAGGATGATGAACAAGAAGCATCAGATGCCCCGCTAGAAGCCAATCATGCTAAGGCCTCTACCTCAGCCCATGCAACACGGTCTGGGAGAAAATGGGGGCGTCCGCCACCAGCTAACCATAATATTATGTTCAGAGGGGAGCAACCCTATCAGATCCCGAAACCAGAGGTGCGCGGTGTCCAGGTTCCTCCCCCTGCCAGCTTGTACCAAGGAAAAGATAAAGCAGAAGGAGCCCCTTCATTCCTGGAGTTCCTGTCCAGCTTAGAAAATGAGCAGCCGTCTCATACTGCTCCAGCTAAAAGCGATAAATGCCAGCAGACAACAACTGGAAAGCAGAAACAGCATGAAGAAAATGAAGAAAATAGCCCTCTAGCAAAGCCAGGGGCAGTCATTACAGAAGAAGCCCTCCGGGGGACCGATGAAGAAAATGAAACTGGGACTGGGCAGCAAAGGCCACAGGCACCACATGAACCTCCAAGACCCCGGTGGGCAGAGGAGATGAGGCTGTCTAATGTTCGGGTTGGCAGTCGAATCATGAAAATGTTGAAGAAGCTCCCCACCAGATTCTCCATCTGGGAGATACTCTCTCTGAGTGAAGAGGCCCGCCAAGCAATTGTGGATGCCCTGCAGTCGCCGGCACAATATGAAGCACTCTTGGCAGAAGTGAATGCTGGACCATCAGTCACGTTCACAGAAGATGATATGCTGATCCCAAATGCCAGTCACAACAGACCGTTGTATATGAGGGGCTCCCTGAACTGTCAGTCGCTGAGCAGGATACTGATAGATCCCGGGGCTGCTGTGAATATTCTCCCGTATCGCATCTATCAGAAATACTACTTTGATCTGCAGCTTACCAAGGTCAGAGACATGAAGATTGCTGGGTTCAACCAGAAATGTGAAACACCTCTCGGGGTGGCTGATTTCAACCTCACATTGGGCGACCTCACTACCGTGGTACGATTCTATGTGATCGACTCCAACACCACGTATAAGGCCCTGTTGGGGAGACCGTGGCTGCATGAATATCAGATAGTGCCATCCACGCTACACCAATGCATAAAATACTGCCATGAAGGAAAGGAAGAAAGGGTGTTTGCAGACTTACATCCCTTTGAAGTGTTCGAATGCCATATGCTCGATGCCTCCTACTACACCGAGGTGTCACAAAAGGATGAAAAGAAAGAGGCTGTGATCAGCCAGAAGAAGCCGGCGACGAAGGCAAAAGCTTGGTCTCCACCGCCACCCAGGGGCTATGTTGAAAAGCATGAAGTAGCTCACATCTCTTATGCTGATGATTTTGCTCGGATCACCCCTCCTAGCATCCATCCAGATAGCACTGATCAAGAAATGAAAGAAAGGTGCATACAGGTGAAGGTCCCACGAGGTTTAATCAAACCCGTCGCCAGCCTAGAATACCAAACAGTGCTGCCACTGAAGACTATGGAAATCCCTCGCTTCTGCGAGCCACCTACCATATTCTACACCGGGGAGGCAGTCGAAGAAGACGATCAAGACTGCATGGTCCCTGAAGAAGCCGCAAACCGGATGGTGCCGATTACAGGCCTGGAGTATACTACCCAGCAGGTTTCGCAGATGTTCTCTAAGATGCAAATGCCATCACTACAATCTGCAGCCCAGAAGAAAGCATTCAGGGAGCTATGGGATCCGCCTCGAGATAATAAGGAACTGAGGAAGATCACACAGCATCCGGGATTGGGTTATACCCTTCAAGAATATTATGAAGCCGAGGTGGATGTCATCTCTACCTTCTACCAGCATGGAGACTCCCCTGGGATAGGATATGATCAATATCCCTTTGAGGATGAAGAGGTTATGTATCAAACCATAACAGACAATGAAGCCCAAGATGACCAGCCAGAAGCAGGGATGTCTGATAAAACTGAGAGGGGTCGGTGCTGGAAGGACCCGTCCTGCAAGGAGGATCTATTCCAGGCCGAAGCACAATTTGATACGGGAACCCCGGATGAAGACCAGATGGCCAAAGAACTGAGAGAATGCCTGGAATTTGAGCGCATTCTGGAAGAAGTCCGGGCTCTACAGAAAGATGACCTTTCAGGGGAGCCTGCAACAGAAAGATCCCTAAGAACGGAAGATTCCACTTTTGAATTCTCTTCTGAACCAGTCTCGTCCTCGGGGCAGACTGAACAGAATCCGATGGTATCGGCCTTATATGATAAGCCGACATCCGCTGATGAGCAGGATGACGATACAGAAGAACATGAAACTGAAGAGAATTATATCCCGGGAGGCTTTATTGATTTGCAAGAAGCCCCACCCGAAGTTGAGGACGGAGGCCAGGCCACCGTCGATGAGCTGATAGAAGTGAATCTGGGGTCAGCGGATGAGCCAAAGCCGACATTCCTCAGTGCACTGCTAGAACCAGCTGCCAGAGAACAGTACATACAGTTTCTGAAAGAGTTCCGAGACTGCTTTGCATGGACATATGATGAGATGCCGGGACTGAGCTCTGATGTGGCACAGCACCGATTGGCGATAAACCCGGGGGCAAGCCCTGTAAAGCAGCCTTCAAGGAGAATGCGTCCCGAACTGATAAATCAGATCAACAAAGAAGTCGACAAGCTGATCAATGTGGGCTTTGTTGAAGAGAACCAATATACTACATGGCTGGCCAATATAGTGCCCGTGAAGAAGAAAAATGGGCAGATCAGAATATGTGTAGATTTCAGGGACCTGAATAAGGCTTGCCCGAAGGATGATTTCCCAGTGCCAATTACTGAAGTAATGATCGATGCAACCATTGGCCATGAAGCCCTGTCATTCATGGATGGGTCATCCGGATATAACCAGATCTGGATCGCTGAAGAAGACAGAGTGCACACTGCATTCCGCACTCCGAAGGGGATATTCCACTATAAAAGGATGCCGTTCGGCCTCAAGAATGCCGGCGCTACTTACCAAAGAGCTATGACAAAGATCTTTGGTGATTTGCTCTTCAAAAAGGTAGAGTGCTACATTGATGACCTGGTGGTGAAAACCAGCAGAAAAGAAGACCATTTGCAGGATCTGAGAGTAGTGTTCCAGAGGCTGCGCAAATATGAGCTCAAAATGAACCCTATGAAATGTGCCTTCGGCGTGTCCAGTGGAAAATTCCTTGGGTTCATCGTCCGTCATAGGGGCATTGAGATTGACCCATCCAAGATTAAAGCTATCCAGGAGCTCCCTCCACCAAGGAATCTCCACGAGCTGAGATCTCTACAAGGGCGTTTGGCCTACATCCGACGATTCATATCAAATCTGTCGGGGAGATGCCACCCTTTTCACAAGCTCATGATGAAAGATGTGCCGTTCCTCTGGGACGATGGCTGTCAGGAGGCCTTTGAGAAGCTGAAAGAATATCTCAAAACCCCTCCAGTGCTGGGGGCACCTATTAAGGGCAAACCCCTGATACTGTACATTGCGGCCACACACTGTTCCCTGGGGGCAATGCTAGCATAGATAAATGAAGAAGGCAAAGAGCAGGCTCTATACTACCTGAGTAGGAGGCTGATCAGAACTGAAGAAAGCTACAGCTATATAGAAAAGACATGCTTGGCACTAGTCTTTGCCGTTAAAAAGCTCCGGCACTACATGCTGTCACATGAAATCAGATTAATATCTACAGCAGATCCACTCAAATACATACTGACTCAACCAGTACTGAAAGGCCGGTTGGGCAAATGGGCAGTAATTCTGATGGAATTCGATATCACATATATACCCCAGAGGGCAATAAAAGGACAGGCTGTGGCCGATTTCTTCGCAGAACATCCTGTGCCAGAGAATGATATGTTGGGGACTGAGTTACCCGATGATGAGACACTAGAAGCCTGCCAAGCTCAGTCAACTATGTGGCAGCTATTCTTTGACGGAGCATCTAGAACAGAGACGGACTCCGATGGAAAAATCAGAATACGGGCCGGAGCCGGTATTGTGCTGAAATCGCCGGAAGGGGAGGTTGTGCATACTTCCTGTTCTATAAACAAGCCCTGCACTAATAATGAAGCCGAGTATGAAGCCCTGATAATCGGACTGCATATAAGCCTCAACATGGGTATCCAGATGCTTCAGGTATTCGGGGATTCAATGTTGATAATAAAGCAAATCCAAGGTGAGTTCGAAGTGCGAAAGCCGGAGTTGAACCCCTACCACCAAAAAGCTGTGCGCCTCATGGCGAAATTCTATCATATTGAGCTCAAGCATGTGGGCCGTGCACATAATGCCCAGGCTGATGCATTGGCAAAGCTAGCCAGCTCAATAGCAGTCCCACCAGATGAGACACTGAACATTGTTGTCATAAATCGGCGGCAAGTCCCCAGCATGCTAGAAGGCTGCCCCGAAGAAAATGAAGTCACCACGATCAGTACAGAACAGGCATCTGATTGGAGACAACACCTGCTACAATGGTTTTTACACCAACAGCTGCCGCAGAAAAGAGAAGAAAAGATGAAACTCTTGCGAATCAAAGATTCTTATGAATTCAGGAACGGGACTCTGTTCCGAATAATGGCAGATGCACGCAAGAAGATTCTGCTCCGCTGCCTGTCCACTGAAGAAGCTTGGCAAGCGATGAAAGAAGTACATGCTGGGACAGCAGGTGCCCACCAGGCTGGTCCCAAGATGAAGATAGAAATCAAGAAGCTGGGCTACTATTGGCCCACTATGTTTGAAGACTGCTGCACATTTGCAAAGTCATGCCAGAAGTGTCAGGAGCATGCTGTTGTGCCTAGAAGGCCACCTACGATTCTGCACCCTACAGTCCCTAGCTGGCCGTTTGCACAATGGGGAACTGATGTAGTCGGTCCACTACCGACTTCCTCGGCCGGGCATAAGTATATACTGGCCATAACAGATTACTTCTCCCGATGGGCAGAGGCTATAGCACTAAGAGAAGTCACTGGTGAGCTGGTCGCCAGATTCATCAAGCAAAACATCATCTTCCGGTTTGGGATCCCCAGCCGAATAATATCTGACAATGGGAGTCATTTCAGAAATCAGAAAATCTATCGGCTTGCCGAGAAATATAAGATCGAATGGAGGACTTCCACTCCTTACAATCCACAGGCAAATGGATTGGCAGAAGCTTTCAATAAGACTTTGTGCACCCTGCTGGCCAAAGTCGTCAGTGCCAATAAGAAGGATTGGGAAGAAAAGATGTATGAAGCTCTGTGGGCGTATCGCACCGTCTTCAAAACACCTACAGGGTGCTCGCCATACTCCTTGGTATACGGCTCAGAGGCAGTAGTCCCACTAGAGCTGGAAGTCCCGTCACTCAGAGTGGCAGTCCAATACGACCTAGCCCATGGCGAACAAACCAATGCAGAAAGAAGATTAGAAGAATTGGCTGAATTGGAAGGGAAGCGCCTCCAAGCTCAGAAGAATATCCAAATGTATCAGGCCCGCATGGCCACTGCATTTAACAAACTCGTAAAAGGACGAGAATTTAAGAAAGGTGACCTCGTCATGGTCAAGAAAAAAGAAGTCATGGCGTCCAACCCGAAGGGAAAGCTAAATCCCAATTGGGAAGGTCCATATGTGATACAAAGGGTCTACGAAGGAGGGGCCTACATAGTTGTTAATCATCGAGGGGAGATCCAATCCTCACCACTCAACGGTAAACACCTAAAGTTGTATCATGCTGCACAGCTGATATTCCCCGAGTAATCGGGCAAGAGATACCTTTTTCTTGGTCTAGCGGCACTACGCCCTAGCCGAGATACCCTTTCCTTGGCTTAGCGGCACTCCGCCCTAGCCAAGATATCCTTTCCTTGGCCTAGCGGCACTCCGCCCTAGCCGAGATACCCTTTCCTTGGCCTAGCGGCACTCCGCCCTAGTCAAGATACCTTTTCCTTGGTCTAGCGGCACTCCGCCCTAGCCGAGCTGCCCTTCCTTGGTCTAGTGGCACTCCGCCCTAGCCGAGATACCCTTTCCCTGGCCTAGTGGCACTCCGCCCTAGTCAAGATACCTTTTCCTTGGCATAATGGCACTCCGCCCTAGCCAAGATATCCTTTCCTTGGTATAGTGACACTCCGTCCTAACCAGGTTACCACTTATCGTGATCTTGTGTCGTCACGATCTGACACCCTCTAAACAGGAAGGGGGGGATAGAAGAAAATAAAATAATAAAAAATATATATATATATAAATGGGGTTAAAAATAGAGATACCCCGCTAGTCTTGTTCGGACATTCTGAACAAGGGCAAAAATGGCTAAAACCCAGCTGTGGTGAAAACCCGAAAGGGCACTGCAGGCAAAATCGGGTACCCCGCCGTGCGAAAACCCGAAAGGGCGCACGGGCAAAAGCAAGAGGGGGCTGGCTCTGGTGAAAACCCGAAAGGGCACTTGGGTCGGTAATGTGGTAACCACGAAGAAACCCGCATAGCTCTTTACGTCCCGCCGTGATAAAACCCACCCAGTTTGGACCTTACGTCTATCCTGGTGAAATTTATAAAAAATTTCCTTGCATTGGTATAAACCCAATACCGATGATGAAACCCGTTGCTGATTGATTGGCGCATTGCCCGATCAGCGATGAAACCTGTCCAGTTTAGACCTTACGTCTACCCTGATCAAACCTATAAAAATCCTTGCATTGGTATAAACCCAATACCAATGATGAAACCTGCTGTTGATCGATTGGCGCACTGCCCGATCAGCGATGAAAACCTGTACAGTTTAGACCTTACGTCTATCCTGATCAAACCTATAAAAATCCTTGCATTGGTATAAACCCAATACCGATGATGAAACCCGTTGCTGATTGATTGGCGCATTGCCCAATCAGCGATGAAACCCGTCCAGTTTAGACCTTACGTCTATCCTGATGAGACCTATGAAACCCTTGCATTGATGTTAGCACCCACATCAATGATGACATATGCACAAGCTGCGTCCATCAGTTATAGAATCAAAGTTTCAATAAAAAAAAGGGGAAGAAAAGAAGAGACAAAATGGGGTTAAAAATAGAGATACCCCGCCAGTCTTGTTCAGGCATTCTGAACGAGGGCAAAAATGACTAAAACCCAGCTGTGGTGAAAACCCGAAAGGGCACTGCAGGTAAAATCGGGTACCCCGCCACGTGAAAATCCGAAAGGACGCGTGGGCAAAAGCAAGAGGGGGCTGGCTCTGGTGAAAACCCGAAAGGGCACTTGGGTCAGTAATATGATAATTCAAAAAGTTCCGTGCCAACCGGCACGATACCTTCATCTGCCTTCATCGGTAAAACCTTCCGTCGGTCATATGGCTCCATGCCCCACCGATGATAAAGCCTTTCTGGGACAGACCTTACGTTTGCCCTGATGAAATCCACATATCCCGTTCGCAGATCCCACCAGATGTTGCCATCACCATTTTACTAAAGCCTATCTAGCTCAGACCTTACGTCTGCCCTGATAAAACCTACGCATTTCTTGGCAAAGTCCCACCTGCGATAAACCCTACTCAGTTTAGACCTTTCGTCTATCCTGAGGAAACTTATAAATCCTTTTCGCATCGATATAAATCCAATATCGATGATGAAATCAACTGTTGATCGATTGGCACCTCGCCCGATCAATGATGAAACCCTACTCAGTTTAGACCTTTCGTCTATTCTGAGGAAACTTATAAATCCTTTTTGCATCGATATAAATCCAATATCGATGATGAAATCAACTGTTGATCGATTGGCACCTCGCCCGATCAATGATAAAACCCTACTCAGCTTAGACCTTTCGTCTATCCTGAGGAAACTTATAAATCCTTTTCGCATCGATATAAATCCAATATCGATGATGAAATCAGCTTTTGATCGATTGGCACCTCGCCCGATCAATAATGAAACCCTACTCAGTTTAGACCTTTCGTCCATTCTGAGGAAACTTATAGATCCTTTCTTGCATTGGTATAAATCCAATATCAATGATGAAATCAACTGTTGATCGATTGGCACCTCGCCCGATCAATGGTGAAACCCTACTCAGTTTAGACCTTTCGTCTATTCTGAGGAAACTTATATATCCTTGTTTGCATCGATATAAATCTAATATCGATGATGAAATCAGCTTTTGATCAATTGGCACCTCGCCCGATCAATGATGAAACCCTACTCAGTTTAGACCTTTCGTCTATTCTGAGGAAACTTATAAATCCTTTTTGCATCGATATAAATCCAATATCGATGATGAAATCAACTGTTGATCGATTGGCACCTCGCCCGATCAATGATAAAACCCTACTCAGTTTAGACCTTTCGTCTATCCTGAGGAAATTTATGAACTCTTCTTGCATCGATATAAACCCAATATCGATGATGAAACCAGCTGTTGATCGACTGGCATTTCGCCCGATCAATGATAAAATCCTATTCAGTTCAGACCTCACGTCTGCCTTGATGAAAACCACATATCCTGTAATCGTCCCACCTGCTATAACCTCTACCCAGTCTAGACTTTCCGTCTATTCTGATAAGGCCCTTTCTTTCACATTCCTGCAAATTGTCTCCCTCACAGCACATATTGCCAAGAGGGACGTTTGCCGCTACCAACAGAATCCGGTTTAAGCACCTCTTCGGATGCCGTCACGCGGTGGAGCGAGTTCCCCATCCTTTCTCTGAAGGGGTGGACGCTCTCCTGCCAGATACGAGCCATTCGCATGAGGGGTTGCTAAAACCACTACCCCACTTCCCTGAAGTGATAAAACCACATGGAAAAGAAGGCGGATACACATAAAGCAAAATTTTTCTTTTCATTAAGAAGTGAGTACATGAAGGGCCCCGAGGGGACATTGTATCACAAAAGAGCACCAAAAAAAAAGAGAGAAGAAGATAAGAAAGAGAAAATGATTCATGGCTGCCGAAAGATATCCTCGAATGCCAGAAGACCCACAGAAGGGGCGGCTCCTAGTTCATGAAGCCGAGCCTCCTCTTCCTGCAGTCGAACAGACTGGTCTCGAAAGGATGCCACCTGCCCCTCTAATAAAGCTGCTTCTTCCTCGAGCTGCGGTCGAGAAGTTGTTAGCTGTGGCAGCTCAGCTCGGAGATCAGACAGTTCAGCTTCCAGGATAGTTATCCGGTCGCGCACGAAATGCTCCCGCTCCGCCAAAGACTGCATTTGACGCTGTCGCTCCTGAAGGATAGAGTTCATCTTTGCCAGCTCGGACTTGCACTCCATTCTTTGCAACTTCAAGGCTGCCAATCTGTCCGACATGATGTGTGTCAAGAAATCCCGGCGATGAACAAATTTTAACAACAAAAGAACCCGCTGGGCCCATATTTCTGTGGGACATCCCATCGCCTGTAAGCCGGCGGTGAAGCGCCCGGCTATCTCCTTCAACTGTGAATAAGTTAGTCCAGGTTGGGACTCCACCAGTTGACGCAGCATGCCCAGATGTTGCCAGACAAAACTTTCAGGGGAAGTGAAGCCAGGCGAAGGAAGAGGAGCTACTTCAAAAGTTACTTCACTGTCTATATCCGCCCATAGGGTGATATCCGGCTGCGAAGAAGAAGACGGCAGGTCTGCCGAAGCCACCAACTGAGCTCCGCCCATAACCTCTGAGGTGGCCGGGAGATCTTCCACCTCCATCTCCTCGGAGGCGGCCATCGGAATACTCTCGGATGCAACTTCAGGCATCTCCTCCTCAGATTCTGAAAATACGGAAGCAGATTCCGTGGCCGTTGTAGGCGATACTCCCAGTTCTGCAACAGATACCTCTCCTTCTTCCATCTCGGTGCCTAGCCCCTGCAATGTCAAGGCTGCGGGGGCCACGGTCTGAAGAGGCAAAGGTTCGCTCTCCATGACTGATACTGTGGGAACTGTTGATTCTGGAGCGATGGTCATCACTGCAGCTGGCATAAAGGCAGAACCCCTGGCTGGGTCCATTTCAGCTCTGAAATCCAAAGCCTTGATGAGAGCCGGGCCTTCCCCTGCATTCCGCAGGTCCAATGATGCTAAGTCTGTGGAGGACTGCACCCTCACCGGCACAGGGCGAATTATCTCAAGAACGGCTGCCGAAGCAGGAACAATAGCCAGGGTGCCAGATAAAGTGGCTTCAACGGCTGCACTCGTAGCTGGGAGGGCAACGGGGGATTCCTGTGAACGAATCAATGCAGCGTCAAGCAGCAGATAAAGATGGGAAAAAAAGGAAACCATAAAGGGAAAAGACTCACTTCTAAAGTGATGCCAATATCCTCAAAAGACTGCAGGGAAGAAGAAAGCTCCGCTGATGAGACCACAAAAGGAGGAGTTATATCTGCCTCGGTATCCAGAGCGGCGAACTCTTCTGGTAATTCTTCTCCAGAAAATGGCACCACCAGCTTGGGGGGTGTAAATGATAAAACAATGGCGGTACATACGGATGGGGCCTCTGGTTTGGAGGCATCCTCCGTGTCGCTCCCGCTGAAATCTGTTTCTTCTCCACCTGCCTCAGAAGCGGCCGCAGAGCTACCGGAAGAGATTTCTACTCTGTCCATGGGCGGGGCCATCAATTCTAACATCTGCTTGGAGGAAGACCGGGTAACTATGCGCCTTCCGGGAGCGGGGCCCCATTTCGCCTGGGTCTTGTGACCCTCCCGCGGCTGAGTAATATCGCCAGCCGCTCCTGTAATCTCAGTCTCCTCCCCGGCCATCACTATAAAGAAAAGCCTGTGAGAGGGACGATGAAAAGTAGCTGAAATGAACAGAAAAAGATGAAAAGGGCATGCTTACCCTCCGCCTCACTAGTCGGCGTGGGAGAGGGCAACCTGGTCCCCACCTCGGAGGGCGCCGCGACTGGCTCTTGGGCTGTGCAAGAAGGAGTGGTCAGATTTAAACACTCCTCTGAAACCCAGCAAGATAGAATGAAGAATGCAATGGCAGAATATTGATGTTACCCTGAACTGATGCCTGAGCGGCCTCCCTCTGAGTTTCGAACTCATCAAATGAGGGAATGTCAGGGAGAGGGGTCCCGGTGTCCATCACTACCGAAGCCGATTGTTGAGCCTGAGCTTTCTTGGCCTTCCTGGCCTTCCCAACTGCAGCCTTGACTGCAGAAGCCTTCCTCTTCTTGCCAGGAGGCAGGGGAGTAGTGGTCGGTGCTGCAGCAGGAACTTCAAAGTAAGTAGGCTTCTCGGCCTGCGCAATAATCTTCCTGTAGAGCCCCTGCCGCTTTATGTCGGGCCGGTCTGTTAAGAACGGCAGAAAGATGATGGGATCAATAGATGCAAAATTCAGATGCTAAACAGAAAACACTGCAGTCAGAAAGGAAGAGATTATACCTGCTGGTCCATCATAAAATACAGAGAGCGGCCAGTACAGATAAGCCACTTCTTTGGAGCGGGAAGCAGCCTCCTTGATAAGCCAGCAAACATCGCCGAATATCTGGCATTTCTCCACTAAAGCTGCCAGGTCATTATGGCCATGAAAATCAAGGCAGCGAAACAAGTCAAGATGGTCCATGCCCCAGCCATCGACATAATGAAATGATATAAACAGCGGCTTGTTCAAAATGCCAGCTATCGGGCTTTCTGCAGATAATCCATGCAAACTCAGCAGAATGAACAGCCAGGACGTTTGCTTATAGTACGTCTGAGTTCTATCTTCCCGGCGTACAAACGTCCTATACGGATGAAATTTATCAACTGGACCCCTCCAATGAGCTACTGCCGGGAGCGGCTCTTCAACAGGAAATGGATACTGTTGTGCCTCCAAGCGATCATCTCCTATATGGCACAGATGTTTCAGGGTCTTTACGAAACTGTCTTCGTTAATAGCAGCAAAGACAGGAGCGGGCAGCTCAGAATTCTTTTCCTTCAGAGCTCGACGCTGAGCCAGATAGTTCTCTGCCTCCCTCGGGTTCTGCGAATAAAGCTTTCTCAGATGAGCCTCGGGGATTTCAAACACCGGCCCAGGCTGCTGTTTCAGGAAAGAGCGCTCTGCCACATCCCAGAAAGCACCCCTGCCATCCCTGAAAAAGCCGGTCCGAATGTTCCACCATTTGATATATTCTGATGTTACCCGGGGAACACGGTTGGAGACGGTGGGCACCCTGAAGATTGCGTCGTCCTGACGATGATAGAAATCCCACCACAACCGGCCGTCGCCGACAATGGTGGACCCGTGCTTGGCCCTGCTATCCAGGGGAAATTGAGCAACTGATGTAGGGATGTGCTGGTCATAACCAAAGTTCCGCCCAAATCGGAACGGATAGTATGGCTCCAACAGAAGCAGGCCACCCTTTCTGTAAACCAAAACACTGGGCCGAATTGCCATGGCCCATCTCACCAGCTCCGGTTCCAATATTGGCCGAGCAGTGTTGACCCCTGAGACAGGGTGGATATATGTCTCTATCTCCTCCAGCTTGCATTCTCTTTGAGGATCAATCAAAGGAGCTGAACCTGCTGCCAAGCTCCAGAAATGTATGCTGCCAGGGGCGTCCACTGGTACTTTTATCAGTCGGCCCCTTATTTTAAATAGCTGATCATAAAAGGGACCAGGCTCAGCGCTGGCAAATTCAATCATCCTGGGTGACACTGTATCCGCCTGCAAGGTTCTCGGAGCTAATTCAGGGAATATACTGCAGACCCAGGCATTGAAGAAATGAAAAGGACCCACGGTCCTCAAAGAACGGGGAGTCCGATGCTTGTGCAGGTCCCCCAAAGATTTATAAATCAAACACAGGGCCACTGGGCAGAGCGACAGCTTCATCCCCCAGGCCATCTGACAAGCTGGATATATGGCCTCTGGCCGAATGACTGTCTCGTCCCCTTGTGGAAGAGCAAAAGTACACAGCCAGAATGTGAAATAAGCTGCACAGTGTGTGATGGGATCTACCCCTGCCGGGTTGGGACCACCTTTGCCCGCATGGCGCAATGAAGATGGCAGTGCCGATTTATAGCGGGGAGCTCTTATCTGCTTGCTCGCAACAGGACCCATAGAGGGGAAATCTGCATATTTCAGGGGACCGTCGAAGAAGTACTGGAGCCACTGCCCGATCCGGACCCTCAGTTTGCTACCTTTCTCTCGGGGATGATAGCCTTTGGAGGATCCTCTACTATATGCCAGACAAATGGAGCGATAGACCTTCATCAGATATCGGTAAGAGAAGCCAAGGGAATACTTGCCTTCCCCATCAGAGCTGTCTTTCTCGGAGTCTGCCAAGCAGACTTCTTCATACGGTTCACCGTCAATAGGCAGACCGGAGAGCCGTGATAAACTCCAGAGGTCTAGGGATGTCTCACCCTCTGCTGTATAAAAAGTGTTGAACAAAGGACAGAACACTTCAAACATCCCACAGCATAACCCCCTGGAGATGGGATATCGGAATCTGGAAGCAAAAACACTGTGGTATACTCCCGCTCTGATCAGCAGAGGGGCATATTCCGTCAGAACAAATTCAGTAAATTCTACTGCCCCTACTCGGAATAGATGGGAGTCAGTGATCTTGCAGTCTCCGAACCAACCAGCCGACAAATGGTACTTGAACTGAATGGCCGAGCAATTTAGCACGAACGGCTCTTCGCGATATCCCCACTTTATAGGTGCCAAGAACATACCATAGCCGGGCTTCTCCCTATTAACTCGGCCGCCAGCATTGTCCCACCGAGCAGGTGTAAATTCCGGTGCCCGGGTAAGCATCTTCTTCTCCGGTTCTAGCTCCGATATTCCAAGGACTGCATCCCAGTCCCGCTTCTCCCCAGGAAGATATATGGCCTTGCTGCGATACACTGATTCCTTCAGGCTATCTCGCTCGGCAAGGATGGCAGCTTCAACTACGCGAGCTATCCGATAATCTCGCAAGCCACCCACTGTGAAGGTCCGGATGAACGGCATCAAGTGGCGATCCTTCGGGAAGTCTGGCCGGTAGTTATTATCCCGCCTGAAGCATGTCTCGGTCGCCGTGGAGTATACCCGGGCCGTCGACACTGTGTCAGTTTCAGAATCAGATGATTCGTCAACTGAAGCTATTCTATCATATCCATAATCCAAGCTGTGCACGTTCAACCAATTCACTGTGGCCCGAGATATGTCTGGCTGGGCCGATGAACTAGCTCCAGCAGCTCCAGAAGATGCAGCAGCAGAGCCAGAAGCCATTGCTATATCTGTAAACAAAAGAAGAAATGTGGATTAAAAGTCGGTCTTATAAGAATTGCAGCATGAGATTCTATAAAAATTTCGGCAGCATCTCCCCTTATTCGGGATCTGCCCAAAAGAATAGGGAGTCACCAACCAAGAGGGGGTGATCCCGGAAGCGAAGGGATTGAATCCCCAAAACACGTCACCCAGGACGGAAGGACTCGCGGCCACCGCCGAGAGGATGAAGACGGCTCGCGCCGAAGAGAGGAAATGGAGAAAAACTGAAGAAAGAGAAAGAATGGTGAAGAATGAAGAAAAACAGGCCGTCGGCGCCCTAAATAGGGGCCCAGGCGACCAGGTTCTCGGCGCGGTGAAACGCGCGCCGAGAACCTCTAGGCCGAGAGCCCCCGGCGGCCAGAAGGCGCGCCGAGAAGCCCCCAGGCCGAGAAGCCCCCAGGCCGAGGCCCCTCTGCGGCCAGGGCGCGCCGAGAAGGCCCCCAGGCCGAGAAAATCCCAGGCCGAGACCCCCTGCGCCAGGGCGCGCCGAGAGGGTCCAGGCCGAGAGCCCAGCCGACCAGGCCGCGCCGAGAGCCCCTCGCGCCGAGAAGCTTCGCGCCGGGAGGTCCTGCAGGCCGAAAAGCCCCAAATGCTGAAAATAATGACAGAAAATATGAAGAGAAGAAACATCGATGTGCAGAATACTGTTACAGCGAGATGATCAGGTCTGAGAACTGAATTGAAGACAAATTGAGGAAGATACCCTCCAATAGTAAAAGACACCTGCAACCCCCGTGGCGCTTATTCTGCGCTTACGCCGCCCGCAGGTGGGGGGCATTTGTTGACACCTGGAAAATGAACAAGGGTGGAAGTATAATTGAAAAGAGGGTCTGACCAACAGTGAAAGACTAATGATGAAGCTTATCAACCTTTCACCCGGCTAAAGCCCTTGTCGGCCAAAGCCGATGCCCGGTGCCAATGTCACTCAGACGGCAGCACTGATAAAGCAGCAGTCACTCGACTAATGAGACCTTCCAGCTGTACTACTGCTTCGTCCAAGAAGTCACAGATGATATGTCAGGGTAAGTCAGATGTCGACTTACTGACGGAAGCAATATGAGATAAAGATGAAGCCGGCACCGGCAGATGAAGATGGTAAAGGCCCCTGAAAAGATAGAGCAGAAGAAGAATCGTCTACACAGATTATACACCTGGCTGAGGTCTTCCCAGACTAAAGCTGATGTCCGAGCTCGTCACCATTAGAGTGACGATATTGATAAGATGATACCCGGCTTTGTCACCGTTCAGATGACAATCCTGATAAGACCCCTGTCTACGGACTGATAAAACCCCTGTCTACGGACTGATGAAACCCCTGTCTACGGACTAATAAAACCCTGTCTGCGAACTGATGAAACCCCTGTCTACGGACTGATGAAATCCCTGTCTATGGACTGATAAAACCCCTGTCTACGGACTGATGAAATCTCTATCTACGGACTGATGAAATCCCTGTCTACGGACTGATAAAACCCTGTCTGCGGACTGATGAAACCCCTGTCTACGGACTGATGAAATCCCTGTCTACGGACTGATGAAACCCTGTCTGCGGACTGATGAAACCCCTATCTACGGACTGATAAAACCCTGTCTGCGAACTGATGGAGATTGCAATCGTGATTTCAATACAAGATATTTCATAGATGATAGACCCTTTGGGATGATGATACATTTAAAGAAATCCCAAGTGGGCCTATATGAAGGTGGCGCCGAAAGCCCATGTCGAAGCCCAGATACTGGCGCCGAGAGATCAAATTTGAGCGCGCCGGGAAGCCTGCCTCAAGTGCGCCGTGAAGATGCCTGCCGAGAAGGAAAAGGGAAAAGGGTTATAAAACCCCCTCCCTTCGAAGAGAGAAGCAGCGAGATAGCAAGAAAGAGGATAGACAGAAAAGAAAAGAAGAAAGAGACGAAGAAGAAAAGAGCGAACAGATAGCCAGAAAGAGAAAGAGAAAGGAAAAGAGAGGGAGAGAGTCTCCGTCGAAAGAAGAAGCAGAAGAAAGGAAAGAAGAAGGGCTCCAGGTGGGCTGATAGGGGGAGGGAGAGGAGTCAATGCTCCACCCTCCCCCCCATGTTCGATGTTTCTTTTTCTTCTTTTTACTGATTCTCCGTATGTAATAGTCGAAGTCTTGATGTTTAGATTATTCATACGATTCTTTCCCTGTTCCTCCCCTCTATGTTTCTCGATGTAAATGATGGTGAGATGAAGTAAATGCAATGGCCGTGATGGATTTTAGGCAATACTATCTTCTTTTGTCTCCATATGTATGCATACTGTTTGTATGAATGCCCCATGGGCGAAATGACTCAGGCTTCGGAGTCAGGTCTGTTCTTCGAACGGGGATGAAGGTAGAACCCCCACCCTTGTTCAATGGGTTGCTGGGTTCTATTCTCTTCTTTCTTCCCGCTTCAATAGCATGCCCTCCGTATGTATTTGAGTCTGTTCCTCAAGCCCCTTGTGCTGTCCGGGAACCAGAGACATCAATCTCTTGGTTCCCTGGCCCGCCGGCTATAAATGATGCATTTGAACCCGTAGACGAATGCTACCCTGGATCCCCATTCCAATCGTTGAATGATTAGGGTCTGAGGTCTCAGCATCAAGGGTTCTCTCGTTGCAGATCTGCTTCCCAGATGATACCATGCTAGTCCGGGGGATCAGAGACAGCCATCTCTTGACTCCCCCAGACGTCTGGCAGTATACAGATAAAGGCTACTCAGCCCCGATGATGGTCTCTCCTCCTCCTGATGATCTGGCCTTTCAGATCCCTTGGCATCCTTCCAGCAGAGGTGTTCGTGGAATCTCCTCATACTCCCCCGATTCGGCCTCGATCTGAGCCATAAAACCCAGAAATCCCAGAAACAGAGCATCGTTTTTGAGCTCTGAAACCCTGAAATCCTTCTGCATATTCATCTTCTCGGCGTGCGAGTTTCCCCGCCGAGAACCATAAGGCCGAGAGGCCTTCCCCTCCTTTCAGCTAAACGACAAGTCCTTTTGTGAAGCACCCACAGCCCACAGCCTCCCGGCGCTAGGCTCCCGGCGCGGCCATGAGCGCGCCGGGAAGCCTTGTGCCGAGAGCTCCCTCCATCCACCAAATGCCCAGGCCGAGAGCCCCCCTTGGCCAACCAAATGTCTAGGCCGAGAGCCCCCCCTTCTTTGACTGACCAAAACCCTAGCCGAGAACCCCCTTTCTGGCCGATCAAATCCCTGGCCGAGAACCCCTTTGGCCGATCAAACCCCTGGCCGAGACCCTCTTCAAGCCAATAAAACCACGCCGAGACCCCCTTGGCCAACCACTAAAACCATGCCGAGAGCCATCTTCTTGCCAATAAAACCACGCCGAGAACCCCCCTTGGCCAGCCAGTAAGCCACGCCGAGAGCCCCCTTGGCCAATCAAAAAGCCACGCCGAGAGCTCCCCTTGGCCAACCAAGAAGCCACGCCGAGAACCCCCCTTGGCCAACCAGTAAGCCACGCCGAGACCCCTCTTCTTGGCCCAATGAAGCCCAGTCAGGGGACTTTCTCCCCACTGCCATGAGACCGTCATGAATGATCTGAGAAGATACAGTAATGGGGAGGACCTCCCTCCCCTACAGCCCTCATTCCCGATCCGGATTCCACCCTTATGAACCTAAAGGGCCATGTCGTTACATGCGTTCTGAAGGGTTTCAAGGGGATATTGACCGATGAAACAGAGGCAAGCGATGTCCCGGGGCCCGGTGCCCATCCTCATTCGGTTGTCATCCCGGCATTCCGTGGGTGATGACCTATCTTCTCTTGGCACAATCCAAGTCAAGGGGACATGCTGCCGAAATTCACACACACCTGGCCAGGTCACTGTGATATTATCTCTCAACCCCGTCGGCCCACGGAGTCATGCCTTTGTATGCCCTCCGATGGTCCCCTCGAAGGGGGGATATAAACGTGCTACCGCACCCATATGGGGCGTGCCATGGCATGCCGGTCCCTATTCGGACTCCGGGTCAATTATGCCCGATCCTTTACGGTTCCCACTTTGCCACTGCATGGGTGGTTTCCTATTCCCCACTTGGCATCATCCAAGATGGTGGGAATATGCCGTCGGATTTGTCCCCGTAATTAACAAACCCCTGCTTTGCCCGAATACATTTAACGTCTTGCAAACAGATGAATTTTGTCTCCTTTGAGCATACGGCTTTACCGCTGTCTTCCTCCTACCTCTAGCGTTTAATCAAGGGTTGTCTTCCTTAGGGAGGACGTAATTAACGTCATAGCGTTCAGGGTATGACGGACTTCTAATCCAGACACGATCACTCACAATCGACTGACCATGTCAGATCGAGCGCACAATAAAATTGTCACTTCAGTGACTGGCACGCCAATGAACCAATAAATAGATAAACCAATAAATCAATAAACAACCAATCAACCCAATAAACCAAATTAAATAAATAAACAAAGACTTCATATCCTCATCCACACACATGGATGACGATGAAGAAAAAATCCGCGTCCACACACCCCCACCCCCCCGTCCCCGCACGGTGGCAGGCGCCCAACCCCCCCTCCCCCACGGCAGCAGACGCCCCACCCCCGACCATTTAAAAAAAATTTCACCTACCTACCTCCGATCGCCACCCAACGCCGCCGTCCGCCGCTGCTGCACCGCCGCTCGCCGGTGGGAGGGATGGAGCTCCTCCTCCCCCTTCGGCTGGTTAAATGGGCGACCCGCCCCGACCCGCCCGTACCGAGCCGGGTCCCGCCTTGCACCGGAGCAGGACGTGGCGGGACACACGGGACGGGGCGGTCCAGTGCGACCCGTCCACGACCCCCAGCCCGTGCGACCCGGTGCCCGCCTGGGTCGGGTCGGGTCGTGCGGGTCGGGGCGGGACGGCAAACCATGCATTTTACTCCCCTCGCTCACCGATGGTGCCCAACGAAACAAATGGGCTTTTTGCGTGTCATGTTTTTATTTTAATCTGTAATATTGTAAGACCTCTTCCTTTGTGGGATTTTTTTAAAAAAGACACCCATCATCTCCGGTCGAAACAAACGCCATCTTATTGCTTGCACTTAAGACTAATATAATAAGTATTTTTTAGAAAAAAAAATTGACATTTCGTTCCTTACTCGATGTACGTTACCATGTAACCCCCGAGATGATGAGACGCCTCAAAAACTATAAAAAAATAAATAGCAATATTAGGCATGGTTTGCCGACCCGGTGCGTCTCGCACCGACTCGCACGACCCGACCCGACCCGACCCAGGCCGGGACCGGGTCGGCCGGGCCGTGGGTCGCCACCGGGTCGATCTATTATTTAATATTATATTATATGATATTTTATATATATTGTGTATTTTTCTATTTTATTATATTATTTTATATATTATATATATATATATATATATAATGTGGTGTTTTAGAACGAGACGGACCGAGTCGGACCGAGACGGGGCCGACCCGACCTGACCCAGGCCGAGACCGGGTCGGCCGGGTCGACCGGGCCGGCAAACCATGATATTAGGCCAATCATTTTTTGACTCATTAAAAATTGTATGTTGCTATCCTTTTTTCTCTACCTTAGTTGCCCCACTTTTTTTCTGTCTAGATACTGACTCTAGATTTTTCTGTAAATATTCCCAACCCATTTGCCATAACTCGTCAAATTATTTTATTTTGAGCTAGGAACCTAATAATGGAGATGAAAGGAATCACGTAGGAGAACATAGAGTGCAAGATCATTAATTTGGATGAGGATTTACACTTGACGATCTAATTCTGCCCCTAAGACCACATAACCAAAATAAATATAAATAGCAAAATCAATAAAAATAAGTGGAACTCAGAAAAGATTGTCCAAAGTTGGACCGAAACCAGCCAAATCCAATATGAATCAGTCGGCTCTTTTATTTATATTTTTTAATCATGGTTAACTTTAATTTGATCTGAAAAAAATAATAATACTCGTGAGTTAAAAAAAGACTCATCTCTTTCTCAATTTTATCTCCTCTCACCCCATAGACGGTCGGGGCGGGGCGTTGCAAGGGAGAACGGAAATTGGAGGGGGAGGTGATTGTGCGGAGGGAGGAATGGAACTGAGGAGGCGAGACTGTGCTAAGGTCGGAGGGGGAGGGGGGACTAAGGTTATGGGCAATGTGGAGGAAGGTGAGAAGAAGAAGAAGGAAGGTGGGGATCGAGGTGAGGTCGCAGTGGCAAGGGTAGCAGGGGGAGGGGTCCGATAAAGGAGGGGGTAGCAGGGAGAGATCCGACGGAGTTGAAGAAGGGGGGAGGGGGTGGTGGGGGGAGGGCTTCGATAGAGTTGTAGAAGCGTGGGAGGGGTCTAGTGTTGTGGAAGGGGAAGGGGGTAGTGGGGGAGGGCTCCGACGTAGTTGTAGAAAAAGGGGAGGGGAGAGTTGTAGGCGGCCATCGGCGATCAGAGCACACTACAGTGATGTGGCCATGTTGCCATAGCCCTGCATCTGGGGCACTATCTGACCCCGCAAGGCATCCGCCCCACCAGTGGAATCCATTGTTGCCTATTTGCCTCTCGCGGTAGCCCTCGCCGCCAGCATCTACAGGCCCTCTAGACTAATGTGCATACCGGCATGAGCACCTGGACACCCCAACGGCCATCTACAAACATCCCTCCACCCTGCAATCGTCATTGCCTGCGACCGATCTGACTGCTCCTTGCACCGCCACAGTGCGCCATGGCCACTGGCCGCTATCGCTAATAACAATAGATGCTCCAAGACAACTCCACCGGACTACGGCCAGAGCCCACTTGCACCCCCCCGCCAGATTGTCGACGCTCACCCGAGGTTCTTCTCTCTCTAAGACTCTCTCTCTCTCCTCTATGCTACTCACCCCCACCGAGTGGGTTGCCCGTGCCGGAGGGGAAGTCAACCTCTGGCCCCACCCCATCTCCCTTTCTTTGTTCTCTCTTCGTCTCTCTCATCTCTCTTTTGGTAAAGTGAAAATTTTGAGATTTGAGAAGGATATTTTAGTCATTTAATTACAAATGAAGAGAATCTTTGAATCTTTATAGAATATTATCTTCTTGTCGATAAAGGTTAATCACGATGACATTTTTACACTATTTGGACAAAAGTAAGATATCCCTGCTAATATATTTCACAACATGATTTTTGGTCATTTCAATTTTAACAATTGTTTATTTGCAAAAGATATAAAAATATATTATTAATCAAGATTGTTACTGGGCCTAGGCCCAATGGGTGCCCATTGGGCCATTCGGCTGGAGCCCGCCCAATTGGACACGTCAGCACGACCATCGCCTGCAGCGCACACGCAGGCACTTATAGGCACATGCTAGCGCATGGCCCGCAAGGGTCCCAACTGGCGGGCGCGCTCTGGTCACCTCCCTCCGCGCTCTGGTCACCGCCCCCACATGGTGCTTCCCTGTACGTTGGATCCCCTCACTGCCCTGTGATTTGTGATCTAGTCACCACCTTCTTCCTTATCTTCTTCTTTCCCTCACGTGGAGTTTCTCCTCTTCCTTATCACCTAGTCTCCTTTATCATCCACCTCCTCCCCACATGCTCTTATCTTCTTTCCCTTCCACGTAATCCTCTCTCACCTCCCCACTGTAAATACCCCCAAAGGTGTTTATGCATGGTGTGCCTTTGGGCCATGGGATATGTGTGCGTGGAAGTAAAATGGGTGTGTGCATGTGGGTGTATCTTCCTTGCCCATGTGTGTGTGCGCGCATTATAGGTTTTGTTGGCTAGTACGGAGGTGATGCTATCGACGGTAGGGGCCAATGTGTTAGAGGTACAGTACGTGTGCAAAAGTGTCTTGCATTGGTAAATGTGTGCAAATGAGTGTTACACATGATGGATATGTACATGGAAATGTGCCACTTATGTGTGATGTTCGCGGCTCATATATGCACGAGTGTATCCCATGTTGGGGGTAAGTTCGTAGTAAATCCGTGCATCTATGTGAAAGAGAGAAGCGAGAGATAGCAACGCTCGTAAAGGTCGCGGCAACCCGGCTCTCTCTCATTCTCTCTCTCCTTCTCTCTCTTAATTCTCTCTCGTCATAAGTCAAATGAGGACAACGAGAATAGCTCATCGCTCATGACACTGCGCTTCACGTAGAGGTCGTGAAATTTTATATTCTGACGATGGGCTTGGTAATGACTCCAGAGGATCATCATCACCATTGTCCTGAGGACTTTGAGGGTGGACTCAATGGATATGCTCATATGTAACCTACTCCGGACTCTGCCATTAGGTATGTGCATTTTTATTTAGTACCTACGCATGTTGTCTTCGGCTTCCGTAGATATTTTGCTTCCGCTGGCACGATGACGACAATGTGCGTGTCTACCGATTCCTCTGACAAGTGTAGTTTGTTTAAATATGATTTTTGTAATCATGTATTGACACCGGAGTTATCAACAAAGAGATATCAAAAGATCCATAGGTGACAATAGTTCTGATCAAGTCGTCTTAAAATTAAGTCACGAGCAGAGATTAATGAAACTTACTTGATTCTAACTAGATTAGGGGTTGCCTCTGAATCAAAGTATTGTGATATCCTGAGTGAAAGTAGATCAGGACAAGTTTAGACTAAACATATACATTCGATCATGCTACAATAGCCTAATCCAAAGGGGTAGATTTTGCAGAAATTTTTGACCATAACTTAATCCATTGAAAGGTGAAGGCCAAAATAATTCTACATAAAACTGACCCAATTTTAAAAATTTATGACTCAAATTCATCTGTTTGAGATAAAAAGGAAATGCGTGAGTTAGTCAACTGTTTGACTTGAATCTAATAAGTCTCTTACACTCCTCGTGAATTAGAATACTACTGGACTAGATTTCCTGTCATCACACAAGAAAAGGATAGCATCATCAAAACTCAAATTGGAGATCAAATGACAATTCCACACTTTGGAGACCACAACAGCTGTCAAGTACTTAAAACGACAGTTTAATTTCTCTGTAGGACAAGGTCATAAATATAAATTTAGTTTTTTATAAATGTTATGTGCAAATATCTCTTGATATTATCAAGGTTTTACATCTCGGTCCGGGTTAGCCTGACCCGCACGACCCGGCCCGTCCCAGGAGGTGGGCGGGACGACCGGGCCGTGGGTCGTGGCCGGGTCGCACTGGACCGCACCGTCTCATGCGTCCCGCCAAGTACCAGACTGGTCCGCTGCGGGGCCGACCTGGTACGTGCGGGTCGGGCGGCTCGTGTCGGTCTGCCCATTTAACGGGCCAGTGGGGGGGCATTGGTTGCAGGCTTGCAGCGGTGGAGGGCGGCCAGGGGCGGTGGACAGCGGCGAGCGGCGGCGGGGACCGGCCATCGGAGGTAAGTGAGTCACTTTTTGATTTTTTTTTTTTGTTTGGGGGAGGGTCGCCGGTGGGGGGCCATGGGAGGGCGGAAGAGGTGGGAGGCGGCGGTGGGAGGCCGGACGGGGACCGGGGGCGTGGGGAAGGAGCAGGGAGGTTGGCGTGGGGGGGCCGGCGTTGGGACTGGTGGGGGGGGGGGGCAGCCACCAGTGCCCATGGCCCCCTGGCCGGCCAGATCTAACCGGTGGGAGGCCGCAGGGGGGTGGGACACCGGTGGAGGACGGTGGGGGTGCGGAAGGGGGGGCGGTGGACGCCTGTGGAGGGCGGTGGGGGGGCAGGGGCGGTGGGCGCGCAGGGGCGGTCTGCTGCCGGTGGGGGTGGGGGAGGGGGGGCACAGGGGGCACGCAGGGGCTGTCTGCCGCCGGTGAGGGTGCGATAGGGGCGGTGGGGGGCGGGCAGGGGCGGTCTGCCGCCGGTGGGGGTGGGGGAGGGGGGGCGCAGGGGCGGCGGGGGAGGCCGGTGGGCAAAGGTGGCCGGTGGGGGAGGTGGAGGTGGGGCAGGGGTGAGAGAGAGGTGCGGTTAAAAATTTTAAAAAATGTTTATAATATGTGAAATTATAAATTATAGATTAAAATAAATTAAATTTTATAGTGATAAAGATTTTAGAATTAATTTTAATATTTTAGATAAAATTACAAATGGTAAATTATATTCAATGGTTCTATATAAATTTTCTTTGTAATAAAAGATGTAGATTTAATTTAGATGTATTAAATAATACATTTAGTTTTACATGTAGAATTAAATTTAATATTTTTATTAAATTTTTATTTGTAACAAAAGGTGTAGATTTAATTTATATATATTAAATAATATATTTAGTTTTACACGTTGTAGAATTAACTTTATTGTTTTCATTAAAATTATATTTGTAACAAAAATTGTAGATTTAATTTATATGTATTAATTAATATTTTGAGTTGTAGACGTAGAGCAATGAAATTTCATATTTTAGAAAAAAATTGCAGATGTTAAATTAGATTCGATGATTGCAAGTAAAATTTAATGTACATGTATTATTTAATCTTTTTAGTTATAGATGTTCTAAATTTAATGTTTTGGATAATTTTTTCTTTTGTAAAATATATTCGATAGTTGTATGCAAAAACTATTTTACAAAAAAAAATTTGTAATTTATATTACTTCATTATCAAATTTTGTGATATTTATAATTTATATTTCTTAAATTTAGGAGATACATTTAAGCACGCTATGGCTCCTAAGGAACGTCCAAATGACATTGGATGGTCCCACAGAGTTATGTTGGATGGCAACCGTAGGTGTTGACATTGCAACTACTGTAAAACAGAACACCGGGGATGAGGTGTGTCTCGGTTGAAGAAGTACTTGGCAGGAGGAGCCGATGCGGGATATTCTGAGGTTGTTAGGTGTACCCATGTGCCTAGAGATGTAAAACTTGCAATGGCTAGACACCTGCGGGAGAAGAGAGTTGAGATGCAAGAAAAGAAAAAAAAGAAGAAAAGAGATAAAGCGGCAGTTAGCAGAAGAGCAAGCGGCAGCGACGAGGATGAATGCGCATGGACACCCAGTGACGAAGACCTACAAGCGCGTACTGAACAGCCTAATGTGTATGTGTCACGCCCCGAGCGCGGAAGATTACCCGGAGGCGTGACGCGTCTATATAGATCGTGTCAATCATGTAAATATCAGAGTGCGCAAATAACTAAGATTTAACTCGAAACTTAATACAAATAGTACGAGCTGACAATTGTCACAATTAATCAAAGGATAATTACATGTGTTCCCAGAGTCCAACGACTAGGCTTCAAATCTTGAGCAGTTCTAATCAAGTTGACTAATACAAATGACATAGATGAATTGATACAACTGACATAAGTGAACTAATACAATAACAAAAAGGACATGACAATTTGATAACTTCACTCTAACACTCATCACTCAGTCTCATTCCCTTCCGAGTGTTGGTTGGCATACAAATTACCTGAAAATATTAGAAAACAACTAGATGAGCGAATCGCTCAGTAGAAATTACATCTCAAGATTTAACAGGCTTTAAGTGGTTTACAAGTTCAATTAATGTCAGTAAAACTATGCATGTAGATGAGTAGATATCAAGGATTGTAAAAATCGACAAGAACAGTGAAGGAATAACAAGTGAGAGTATAAGGATTCCAACTTCAATGCAGCAATAGCAAGAGATTCAAGCAAGTAATAACTGGAATTAACGAAATCTTTCTAAGAGAGTAAGAACTCATGTCAAGCAAGTAATAGAAAGTAATATAAATTCAAGCATGTAAAATTAGAATTGGCTATTTATCAATTTCATTCAAGTAAAAACTTTACCCTTCTGCGGGTCTCAAGTCAAATCAATCAAGTAATATCACGAGAATGAGTAGAATGTCTAAAGCCTAGCAAGCAAGTACTCCGGTACAATGCCAAACACCGTGGTCAATAAACTCCCATGGACACAAGTACCTTCGGGTGCTCCCCCCAGGACCAGACCGGGCCCTATATGCACAGCATTTATCATGTTTGTTGACATCCACTCTTATTTATAGCCAATATGGAATTTCAAAGTTTGACCAGTATGATATATAAGGTGGAATTATGGAATGGAGTCCAAGGGCGCATTTATGTGTAGGGATGAACTAGGAGTGGAAATCAGTAACATTTGATACACGAAAAAAACTAGATAAGAGAGGTGCCTTATGGGCCACCTGACAATTTTTTAGAAACGACACCCTCACTGTGGGATGCCATTCCTGGGAACTATACATGGTTTAGAGGACCCTGTCAGGAGTTAAATATCACTTCTCTGGCTGCCATCTATCAGTGGAGATGGCAAAAGAGAAGGCATAACGATCAGGTTAACGTAATGAGCCGGCTGTGTCGACTCAGTAGTTCATCGCGTCAACCATGCAGTTCATCGCGTCAACCCTGCGAACAGGCTGGGTCGACCCTGTGAACAGGCAGGGTCGACTCTGCAGTTCATCGCGTCAACGCGGTGAACAGGCAGGGTCGACCCTGTCAACAGGCAGGGTCGACTCTGCCGTTCACTGCGTCAACGCAGTGAACAGGCAGCGTCGACAGGCAGCGTCGACTCTGCCGTCAACGCATTGAACAGGCAGGGTCGACTCTGCCGTCAACGCAGTGAACAGGCAGCGTCGACCCTGTCAACAGGCAAGGTCGATACTTCTTTTGTTCCCCAATTTTCATGCCCTTCCAATCCTCCTTTCACTCTAAGTTCTTCACAAAAGTTCTTCTTCTCTTGTAGATATAGATTTTCTTCTTCTACCATATCCTCCAATTCTTCTTAGTTTTTAAGTTATAATTAATTTTCTACGGTTCTATTTTTTACTCGGTAACTGTTCACCTGCGCCTATAGATCTCATTTTTTCACCTTCTTCCTCTCATTTTCTCTCTCTGCACTCTTCATAAAACTTCTTCCTAACCTTCCAATGTATGACTTTCTCTTCTTTCACATATTCTCATTCTCTCTAGATTTTTCATTATTCTCCTTCTTAGAACCTCCTATTTTCAATATCATTTCATTGTGCTTTCAACTTGGTCTTTTTCCACTTGGCCTCTTTCAACTTGGTCTTTTTCCACATTTTTCATCCTCTTGACTACAATTTCTTCATTCACTATTTTCAGGCTTTAGTTTCTCTCATATAACATCTTTAACATGGTGGTTTTAGTTTCACAGAAATTGACATAATGACAGGCCCTGTATTAAAGCATGAACTATATCAAATATAGATATTAGCTAATACATGCTAATCGTACTAGATTTAAGCTAACACATGCTAATTATTCTAGGTATGAGACTAATACTTGCTAATACTTGCTAATACTTACTAATTATTCTGGGTATAAGGCTAATACATACGAATTATCTTAGGTATAAAGTTAATACATGCTAATCATCTCAAGTATGAAGCTAATGCATGCTAATCGGCTTAGGTATGAAGCTAATACATGCTAATCATCTCAAGTATGAAGCTAATGCATACTAATCATCCTAGATTTAAGCCAACACATGTTAATCATTCTAGATATGAGACTAATACTTACTAATTATTCTGGGTATAAAGTTAATACATGCTAATTATCTTAGGTATGAAGCTAAGTCATACTAATCATCCTAGATTTAAGCCAACACATGCTTTATAAACACTAAATATCGCATGGAAATGAGCCTAAGACTAAATGTCTAGACTAATCATCCTACATTAGCTATTAGTTTAGTTAAAAGTTGAGAACACCTACTATAACATGATGTGTAACCACTAAATACCGCATGGAGATGAGACAAATCACTAATTTTACATGTTAATATAACCTAGATTAACTATGGTTTGGTTAAAGCTCTAGATCACCTACCTCTGTGTGGTGGCAGAAAGGGTACATGTGGAAGAAGAAAGTAAGAAGATCAACTCCTTCCCTCCTCTACAATGTTTCAGAGAATGCTCCCACGTTCTCTGCAGCAAGGCTTCGAATGTCAGAGAAGGCAAGAGTCTCTGCCTCAATAGAGGGGTATAATATAGGGATTTTAGGATTTTTGGTAGACAGGAGGGGAACAAGATCTGAAATAATAGCATCCCATAGTGCGATGCCAACTCAAATAGGCTGTTCGTGTCTCTTTTACGAAGTGCTGTAAGTTGGGGTGCACTATTCATAAGTTAAGATTCCAAGTTAAACTTCAAAGATTTTTATCTTTAAAAATTGATGGAGTTAGTTTATGAAATTTCATGGATATGATCCTTATATTTTTCTCTATTTTTACATATAATTTTTGTTGAAAAATTCTTTTTAAATAAAAAGTGGTACTATTCATGATACTATTCACGTTAGGAAATAATGGTGCTTTTGCGAGAGATAGAGATAATGTTTGGACAGCTAATGCATGGCCCATCTGTCTATAACATATAATTATTTGGCAAAAACGTAAATGGTGGATGCTAGGATTTGAACCATGGTCATTGGGTTGGAAGACAAATTACTTAACCAACTACACTAGGAAGCCACTTGTTAAATGAATAACCTTTACATATGATAACTTCGTGTTCCACTTCTTACATAAACTTCCTAAAGAGTTTATTTAATATTTTTTTTATTTGGTAAATATTAATAATAATAATAAAAAATTTTTTCATTTTTTTTATAAGGGGTGCTACACCCTCCCCTACTTAAAAGAATTTGGTCCCCAAATTCAATTGTATAAGGGTAAATTCAACTACATAAGGATACTTTAGAAAGTATAAGATACTTGCCGACTAAAATAGTTCTGGGTATCTTCTCTTCATAGATTCCTCGATCTCCCAAGTTACTTCTAGCTCCGAACATCCTAGGGATCGTCTTGCTCCTTAGAACTCGAACTTCGCGGTCGAGGATCCGCATCGGCCTTTGCTCATAAGTAAGATCCCTTTGAATCACCAGTTCGGCATGATTGATGACGTGCGAAGGGTCGTGCACATATTTCTTCAGCATAGATATATGAAATACATTGTGCACTTCCGAGAGTTGAGGAGGTAAGGCAATGCGGTAAGCCACCTCGCCCACTCTTTCCAATACTTCAAATGGACCGATAAACTTTGGTGTAAGCTTGCCCTTAACACCGAATCTTCTAATACCTCGGTCGGGAGATACCTTGAGAAATACATGGTCACCCGCTTGAAATTCCAAATCTCTCCTTCTGTTATCAGCATAATATTTTTGCCTGCACTGAGCTACCTTAAGTCTCTCTCTGATAAGGTGTATCTTCTCAGTCGAATCTCTAACCATATCTGGGCCTAGAATTTATCTTTCACCGACTTCTTCCCAGCATATTGGAGAACGATAACTCCTGCCATAAAGCGCCTCGAAATGAGCAATTTGAATACTAGCTTGATAGCTGTTATTATATGCAAATTCGGCTAGTGGTAAGTGGTCATGCCAGCTTCCGCCGAAATCTATAATACATGCCCTTAACATATCTTCAACAACCTGATTTGTCCTTTCAGTCTGACCATCTGTCTGGGGATGGAAAGCAGTGTTGAAATTAAGTTTCGTCCCCAGAGAGTGTTGTAGATCCTTCCAAAAATGAGAGGTGAAGCGTGGGTCTCGGTCGGATACGATCGAGACGGGAACTCCATGCAATCTAACCATCTCCTTAATATATAGGGCAGCAAGTACGTCGACTGACCATCGACTTTTGATGGGTAAGAAATGGGCCGATTTAGTTAACCGGTCGATAATTACCCAAATTCCATCATATCCGCCCCTAGACTTGGGCAAACCCATGATAAAGTCCATGCCAATGTCTTCCCACTTCCACTTGGGAATATCCAGTGGATGTAGCTTTCCGGCGGGTTTTTGATGTTCCGCCTTCACTTGTTGGCATGTGAGGCAACGAGACACAAAGTCTGCTACCTCCCTTTTCATGTTAGGCCACTAGAAGGTTCTTTTCAAGTCTTGGTACATCTTAGTAGTTCCAGGATGGATTGTGTACCTCGATCTATGAGCTTCTTCAAGAATCTTCTTCTTCAATTCGGGACAGTCAGGCACACATGTCCGTTCATGAAATAGTAATCTGCCATCAGGTGCCAGCTTGAAATCCAGTCTCTCGTCCAGCTTGCTCTTTATCTCCACTAGCGAGGGATCCTCTTCTTGTAACTTCTTGATTTCAGGTAGCAAATCTGGATGTAGGCTCATATGAGATAGAATAATACACATGTTCTTCTCATCTGTGCTGATATCAAGCTCAGAGAATTTCTCTAGTAGTTTCCATTCTTGTATCATGCAGTTGGCCAATACTGTTCTCGGCTTTCGACTAAGGGCATCAGCTACGGAATTACCCTTACCAGGATGGTACTGTATAGTGAAGTCGAAATCCTTGAGATACTCGAGCCAACACCTTTGCCGCATGTTCAGCTCCTTTTGGGAGAATAAGTACTTGAGGCTTTTATGATCGGAGTACACAGTGAATTGTTCTCCGTAGAGATAGTGCCTCCAGATCTTTAAAGCGAATACTACTGCGGCCAGTTCTAAGTCGTGAACTGGGTAGTTCTCTTCATGTTTCTTCAATTGTCGGGAAGAGTATGCAATGACTCTCCCATTCTGCATCAATACACATCCGAGGCCAATACCAGAAGCATCGGTATATACCTCGTATTTTTCTCCTTCCATTGGTAATGATAAGACTGGAGCAGTGGTCAAGAGATCCTTCAAAGTTTGAAAACTCTTTTTACAGTCTTCCTTCCACTCATAAGGCACTTCCTTGCGGGTTAACCTGGTCAGGGGAACAACAATTTTGGAGAAGTCCTTTATAAAACGCCGGTAGTAACCAGCTAGACCCAAGAAGCTCCGAATCTCAGTTACATTTGTGGGTCGTTCCCAGTTCTTCACGGCTTCGACCTTTGATGGGTCAACAGCAATTCCGTTCTTCGAAATGATATGGCCCAAGAAAGATACTTCCTCGAGCTAAAACTCGCATTTACTGAATTTGACATATAGCTTGTTTCCCCTTAATATCTGCAATGCCTTCTTGAGATGTTCTTCATGATCCTCTTCGGTCTTTGAATAGATCTGAATATCATCAATAAAGATCACAATAAATTGGTCTAAATAGGGCCTGAATATGCTATTCATTAACTGCATAAAAGCTGCAGGGGCATTTGTTAGTCCGAAAGGCATAACAGTAAATTCGTAATGCCCATACCTGCTTCGGAATGCAGTTTTATGAATGTCTTCTTCTTTGATCTTCAATTGGTGGTAACCAGAACGAAGATCAATCTTGGAGAAATATACAGCTCCAGAAAGTTGATCGAACAGCTCATCAATCCTTGGCAGTGGATACTTGTTCTTGATTGTAAGGTGATTTAGCTGCCGATAATCTATGCATAATCTCATCGATCCGTCCTTCTTTTTGACGAATAGCACGGGTGCTCCCCATGAGGAAGTACTCGGCCTGATGAAACCCTTGTTCAATAACTCCATTAGCTGCTCTTTTAGTTCCTTCAGCTTAGCAGGGGACATTCTGTATGGTGCCCTGGAAATAGGACGAGCACCAGGGACAAGGTCGATTGTGAACGACACTTCCCTTTCCGGGGGTAAGCCGGTTAAATCTTCTGGAAAAATATCGAGAAAATCCCGAATTACACGGATGTCTTCAAGTTTAACCTTCTCGACTTTCGTGGCAGTCACGAATGCTATGAAAGTCATGCATCCCTTATTCATAAGCTTACTAGTTCGGAGTGCTGATATAAGAAGTGATTTACTCCGAGGGCTATTGTAAACTAGCTCTGAGAAATCTACGAAAGTTACCTTGCCATGCCGGCAATTTACAGTTGCTTGGTATGTGGATAGCCAGTCGGCACCTAGTATGACATCATACCCCTTTATGTCTAGGCATATCAGGTCAGCAGGTAAATTATTTCCCTTAATCATCACTTCACAGTTTGGATAATGATAAGTGATATCAGACTCATTCCCAAGAGGTGTAGATATGACCAAATCTAGCAGTTCATGTTTCTTAGAAAATGAAGCAGCAAAGTTCTTGGAAACGAATGAATGAGTTGCTCCGGTATCGAATAAAACTTGAGCAGTTTTTGAACAAATAGTGAGAGTACCTTCCACAATTCCACCTTTAGTGGGTTCCGTCTCTTGGAGAGCTTGCAGACGGCCTTGTTTCTTTACCGGACGCTTCTCGTCTTTGGTGTCTTGTTCCTTCATCAGTGGGCAGTCCGGGATTCGATGCTCTCGGCTCCCACATCGAAGACAAGCTCCTAACTTTCTCCAGCATTCCTCGGTCTTATGACCAGCTTTATCACAATACTTGCAAATCTCCTTTGATGGTGTGGTGGTGGAGAATGGTCTGTCATTCTTCTGGAATTTCTTCGCCTTAGAGGGCTCCCCTCCCATGAAGAATCGCTTCTTGTTGAAGGATTGTTTGAATTTTCCCGGGCTTGTGACGGGTTCCTTCTTGTCTCTTCCTCGGATTCTCTCAGATAATTCGGTGGCGTCTTCCAGCAGTTGAGCACGCCGAACCATCTCCGAATAGACTTGGATGTCCATCGGGGCAAGTTGTGTGATATAATGGGGCCGAAGCCCATTGAGGAATCTTCTCGCCTTCATCTTTTCTGTACACACCAAGTGGGGTGCATACCTAGACAATCTGGAGAACTGGGCCTCATACTCGGCCACTTTCAAGCCCCGTTGTTTTAGAACGGCGAATTCTGTGGCCTTCTTTTCCTGGATATGATCGGAGAAGTACTTGTTGTTGAAATGCTCCGTGAATTCATCCCATGTAACATGGTATTCTGGCAGTGTTGCTTCTATGGATTCCCACCAGCATCGAGCGTCCGCTCAAGTTGGAATACAGCCAGTAAAACTTTCTCCTCGTCTGTGCATTGCATTACACGGAAGATTCGTTCCATCTCCTTTAGCCAATTCTCGGCATCCTCGGGGTCGGACGAACCTGTGAACCTTGGTGGGTTCATGTTACGGAAACTCCTGTGGAGGTCACCCGCTCCACGGTTAGCTCCGCCTTGGGCCACTTGCTGTAGTGCCTGTATAAGGCCCTGCACGGTGTGCTGCATCTCGCGCCATTGTGCTCTTTCAGCAGCCATGATCCTACAAAATGTTTAGAGTGTTTAAGTAAGATAAGGGTCGGTTTTTACTTATAAGGGTAAAGTCATTAGAAATCTTAACCCATGGCTCTATCAATCTCACCAGGTAAGGTCTACTTATATCCTTAGACTTCTCTAACCCTGGACTTAGGTTTTTACCTATCCTTGGACTCAAGTTTTTACTTAGATTTTAATTTCTAACCATTTATAATTTTTTTTTTCTAGTTCCCTAGGTTTGAAAACCTAGGCTCTGATACCACGAAGACTGTCACGCCCCGAGCGCGGAAGATTATCCGGAGGCGTGACGCGTCTATATAGATCGTGTCAATCATGTAAATATCAGAGTGCGTAAATAACTAAGATTTAACTCAAAATTTAATACAAATAGTACGAGATGATAATTGTCACAATTAATCAAAGGACAATTACATGTGTTCCCTGTGGATCTCTTTTAAAATCCACATTTTATGGAAAGATTAAAAAGGAAGGGAAAAGGGAAACATTAAATAATGGTGGAGATGAAACAATGCACGAGGTGCACAAGGGGAGTGTGTGATCGCCAGAGGGTTTACCTCAATAAAAAAAATAAGATCGCATGTACCTGGTGAAAGATGGGATGCGGGATGAATGTGGATCTCCTCCTCCAACTCCAATCGGCCGGCCGACGAAGTGGGTTTTCTTGATTGATTACCTTGTAAGAAAAACAATGGAAGACAAGCAAAAGAAAGGGGATCAGCCAAAGTGCAGTAATACCACTCCGAAAACAAACAACATAAAATGATGAAACGATGTTAACATGCGCACCTTCTTTTTTTGTTTTCTTTTTAAAACCCCTAGCAGAGAACTAGGGAAGGAGCTAATATGCTAGATGCAGTAAAAGAACTGACTATAGGAGATAGTGATGATGACAAGAATATGATGAACAACAAACAAGCTATATATGTGTATCGCCCTGCTCTCCCTGACGAGAGTAAAGGGAACCAGAGAAACGCTGGACGGATGCAGAGGGATGAAGAAAATCAATGCTCCCAGGAAGAAGCTCTGCGCGCTTGAATACTTAAAAAGATCTTCAACCTTATGAGTTGCTGTTGTCGTTAACCTCTGTTATTGTTCTGTTGTTGTTGTTGTTAACCTTTTACACGATCAAACCAGATTTTCTTTTATAGTGTCAATTGGATGTGATCAAACTGGGGAATTGATAAGAACGGGTAATGAGGCATCCAAGGAAGGATTAAGATCGAGCAAGAGTCCAAAGACAGCAGGGAACTGTGAGGGAAAGATGGAAAAAGGAAGGACTCTGGAGTGAAACACGCCTTGCGTAAGGGCGTCTATTTATGAAATGACGACCTTCACAGAGACGTTTATTGAAACACGACCTAGTAAAGGGCGTTTCTTCCTGGGTTTAATTTTGGAAATGAAAACTTCCTCCGTTTGGAAACTGAGATAACACGCCTGAGATAACGGCGTTAATTAAAAAAACGCCCTCAGGAAAGGCGTTACTCACAAAATGCCTTTTATTTTGAAAATAGATAATTCCAGAATTTAAGAGATAACACCAGGAATTGACGCCCTCACCTACGGTCGTCCTTTCTTTGAAAACGCCCTACGACAAGTCGTTATTTTTGAAATTAACGCCCTTACTCAAGTCGTGACTCACAAAAATACAGGAAAAATGCAGAAAAACTCACAAAAATAGAAAAACTTTATGTTATAGGAATATTGAAATCCACTTGGGGCATTTATATAATAACATGAGATTTGATCAACAAAACGTCAATTTTGGCGTGTCTACAGCTGCCCCGCCTTGGCGTCTGCTTTGCAAGGGAGTGAGACGGAAATGGAGCGAAGTGTAATGAAAGGAATGAAGTGGAACGAACTGATAAGGAGACGCCAAGGTGTGATGTGACACGCCTCAGAAACTAAGCATTGGAAATCTTTCCAAGATTCTGAATGAAACATCTCTGAGTGGTTCCAAGGAAACAATCGATTTGTTGGATAAAAGGAGGTTAAACTAAGTAATAAAGGGTGTGCGCGTGGGCACGACAGGGAAAGACCATTGGAGAGCGATTACCAGCAAATGTGGACGTGCTGCAACCAAGGTAAATTTTGCAGAAAAGTAAAGAGAATTGGGATAAAGATCCAACAAAAGGAACACTTTCAAGGAATCAGCCTGAACGGCTTCAAATAGAACGAAATACTTGATTTAAAGTGGAATATCTCATGTCAATTCAATCAAGAGCGAGTGAACTTCATTATTGCCATAATATGAAGATTTTCAGCATGAAACTCAAAGTCCTACATGATGCATGTTGGGCTAAAAGAAAAGGTTAAAACAAACTAAAAATAGAAAATAATCAAGGATAATATTGCTAAGCTGTTTAGGTCTGGTCAAGAATCCATATCTCTGAGCTGACACTAAGCCGAAGCCCGTTTGTCCACGTATCAACTCAGAAAGTGGGACCATCGTCCCAAACTTTTAACAACTCGACGGCCTATCCGTGTGATCAAGATTTTCCTGAAATCGTCATCGTTTTTGATGAAGGGGAACTCAAATTTCAGGTTCATCAGAACCACAAGGTCCTTGACATAATATAATAGCGTAGATATCATATAGTAACAATGCTTACAAGAAACAGATACAAGGTGGCAAGATGTTGCTCCTATGAGCGATCCAAACGCCTCGAATCCTGCAAACTTCTGCACTTTAAAACTTATTAGCCTTTTTCCATCAATTTAGAACATGACATGATCATAAGTGCTTAATCATAAACAATTTCATCAAATAATAGCACTTAGGTTCATTAAAGCGTCAAAGCATGAAGAGGTCAAAATTCGTAATCCAATAAAACACGCCTAAGAATAGGGCGTTAACAGCATGAAAGCGCCTGACCATAGGTCGTTAAACATTTAAAACACGCCCTACTCAAAGGCGTAAACAGTAACGGAAGCTTAGAAGAAGACGCCCCATGCTAGGACGTTAAATATAACACGTCGTCAGTCAGGTCGTCAATTTAAAAATCGACGCCCTAACCAACGTCGTTAATTCAGCACGAACTTCCGTTTCCTAATTAACAGCACAGTCCTTAACCCAATCAAATTTCTAACTTCCAACAGCCTTACAATTCTCTAAATCTCTATTAATAGGAGGCCCTCCTTCAACATAATCAACCAAAACCCTGCAGCCGCCGAAACTCTCTGTTCTTGTTCTTCTTCTTCTTCATCTGCTCTGCAGGTTGCACCGTCCAAGCTTCTCCTGACGATGGACAGGGCACTGAAAAGGCCAAAATTCTCAACTCCCAGGATTAACGATATCCAAGGTCATATAAGCAACAGGATATGCATGAATCAGGTTAGTTTCAACTTTCTTTACTGTGCGTACTGTTCTGGCGAACTGCTCACATGCTTATTTCTTTGTTACTGAACATGTCATATGCTCATGTACCACTATTCCTTGTTCTTATTTTTTTCTTTCCTTCTCACAGGAATACCCAAACCTTCCAGGGGCTAGAAGATATATACAAGTCAAGTGGTTGCCCCTCATACTTTCCAAGTTCACATCAGACATGAGGGTATATGTAGCTAGATGGCATCTCTTGGGGTTGATAACCCATGCCAAGCATTATGATCAAATCCACATAGATTGGGCTGCCATGGGAGCATTGATTGAGACATGGCATCCTTCCACCCATACTTTCTTATTTTCCACTTTTGAGGCCACCATCTTGCTGGAGGAAGTAGAGATGATCCTAGGCTTGAAAAAGATGAAACACGGAGAAGAAGAAAAGATGGCCATCATGCCAAGGCCCATCTCCTCCCACGAGTTGCTAACCTCGTTAATACCTAGCCCGAATATAGTGAACCAAATCAAGGTCACTAAAGGAGTTAACCTCTTGAAGCTCGCCTCGTGGGTGTACAAGAGAGCGGATCAAGCTAAAGAGGAAGAGGAGATAGAAAGAGTGACCAAAGCCTTCGTGGTGTGCTTGGCAGGAGCACTCCTATTCCCATCCACGGAGGACTTTCTAGAGGAGTCCCAATTGAGCGCAGTGGTGAGCTTATGGGAAGAAGAGAGAGTTGGACCGGCGATCCTAGCATATCTCTATAGCGGGCTTACAGCGGCGTCCATGGGAAGGCCCATTTACGGGTGCATGCTAGCACTCTCAAGTTGGGTTGATCTACACTTCAAATTCGACTCATGCCACGAAGCCCAACAACCCTCAAGAATTTTCTCAAAGAGCCCACTCTCATATATAACCGGCTCAATAGGTATAAGCAATAGAGTGACCAACCGAATTCCTCAAATCAAGAAGAGAGGGGATTGGAGGGAGCACTTAAAGGTAATGCCAAAGAATCTTTTTACTTGCGCCCCGGGTGTATTCAAAATGCAGGAACTTCGTGCACGTTTCTCCATCGGGACGGACCTTCGTCTTATCGGTGCTTCGGACTTCGTTTTATATAATGCACACCGGTGCCTTCCTCAGCTTGGGCTCCCAAGGCAACACTTAGAAGACATCTCTCATCTTCCTCCAATCAAATCAAGAGACCTAAGCAGCAATGAAGATGGAGAAGAGGTTATCACCATTCAAGCTTTATGGAGGCTAAGCAAGCTTCATCAACCTGTAGAAGACTTGGACGAAGACAAAGAACAGTGGAAAAATTATGAAACTTCATTGAGAAAATTAAGGCCCAAAGTGGCTCATTAGTCATTGTAGTTCCTCTTTTCAAAATAATAAAGATTGTTTTCTGATTGAGCCAACTGCCACTGTGATTATGATCGAAATCATCCAAAAAACTGTGTTTCTGTTGTGAATAACGCCTCCAAGAGCGTCGCGAATTAACAAATACACGCCTTATTTCAAGGCGCTTCAATGGTCCCATCGTCAACAATTGACGCCTGCGACAGTGGGCGTTACTTTAAATAACGACCTCAAGAAAGGCGTGAACATATTCAAATCCAAAAGAATATAATCGTTGACTCCTCAAAAATAACGCCTTTTCCTTGGTCACGTTTAAAGTGTAACACGCCTGTACAAAAGGCGTTACTTCAAACAGCAATAATGACTTCTCTTACATCAATCAACGCCCATTCAATGCGTCTGACGACGGTTATCGTTCCCCATGCAAAAGAAATTAACGCCTTAATCCTCGTCGTCGACTTTCATAAAACGCCCAAGAAATGGACGTGAATTCCATTATAGACGCCCCTCATTAGGGCGTGTCTTTTTTTTCGAAACCCAAAAGCCGTCGGGCCCCTTCTTCTTCCTCCTTCCATTCTCATTTCACCCCTTTTCTCTGCAAACCCTAACCGAAGCACTCAAAGCCTCTCTCTCAAACTCCTCTCTCATTCTCTCAAACATTCTCTCAATCTTAGCCATGGCCAAACGCCAAAGAGTCAGCGCCCCAGATGTGGTCGATCTCGACGCCTCCCACGCCCAAGAGGAAGAAATTTCCGTGGAGGAGCTCGCCGTCGTGGCTTTTGAAGAAGAGCCGGCGACGGCCGGCGGCGACGAGGCCGACGGAGCAACGGGCGAAGCAATAGAAGAAACAGAAGATGCAGAAGGTGGAGAAGAAGAAGGAGAAGAAGAAGGAGAAGAAGAAGGACTGCCGTGCACGGCGGCGGTCGCTCCCCGGGGGCAACTCCGGCGGCCCAGACGGCCACTGCCACGGCCACAACCCCAGAAACACAAGAAGGTAGGTTCCCCCTCCCCAATTCTATTTTTATTTTATTTTATTTATATTTTTCTTGATTTTCCATAGCCCTCGGGTACGAAAACTGCAACCCAGAAAAAACACGCCCCCCTCGGGGGCGTTACCCACAAACAAAACGCCCTAACCCAGGGCGTTAATTATTTCAAATTTCTGAAAATCAATTAACCTCCATGGAAAACGCCCTGAAGCATGTCGTTTCTTAAAACTTATGATTTTTCATGATTTCCATGCTCATTAAACAATTTTCAAAAATATTTTCATGAATTATTTCGCATGCTGTCAGTTATTTGATTTTTCTGTTAAATTAAGAAACCCACGCCCTCCAGTAGGGCGTTAATTCAACAAGAGACGCCCAAACCAGAGGGCGTCGCTTCATTCATTAACGATTCAAAATTAACCACCTTTAGGAAAACACCCTACCCCAGGGCGTTAATTCAATAAGAAACGCCCAACATCGAGGCGTGATTAGGAATATGTTTCAGAAATAGCAAAACAGCAAAAAACAATACGCCTAAGACTGGGGCGTGATAAACATATAAAACGCCCTCATTAAGGGCGTTACATTAAAGTTCATCCTGAAAAATGCCCCCCACAGGGGCGTGAATTTATCAAGAAACGACCTGAGGGTGGCCGTGAATTCCAAAAATGCTAAAATTCAATATTTAACCTAAATCAAATGTAATTCCACATGGATACTCAAATAATTAAGAAAAATAATTCTCTTTTAACACATGCAGGGGTTGATGAGGACCCGTATCTCATGGGTCATGGTCTGGGTAGCATACCAGGGTCTCCCCGACTTCCAGAGGGTTAGGGTAG